>VDFB02256132.1:93735102-94939891 GCA_007258455.2 Sequoia sempervirens | reverse complement strand
CCTACACATGGGAATTTGAGCGCATTGTTGTACTATATCTGACTTGTGATAGATAATAGGGGCTAGAATGCCCTATGTTTTTATGTATGTGAGGTTCCAGCAAATATTAAGATTTGGGTGAGTTGGACCATTAACGTAGGATGATTAATGAGATGGATTCATTAATTTGGCATCCATATATTGACTATGTGGATTGGGAGGATGATGACCGCTATATGTCATAGATCTAACACATGCACTCTTTGATAGGGTAGACTCTAACCATTATTGCGAAGTATTTTCCACTGCAAGTACTTTGACAGTTTGGCCAATGACACATTGTTCCTTAGATTGAGGTAGTGTTTGGATGTGTGTCCCGTGAGAGGCGGTAGTGGGGTGGTTTCATTGGGTATGACATAGCATATGAGATTTGGAGGGATACGCCTATAGTGGTGTGGGATCATAGGCAAGGTGTGGAAGATGTCAGTACCATGATAGAGTATGACACCTAGTGGGAGAGGAACATACCTCTTCATCTTACTATGCCTCATGATCAACTAGTAATAGGAGAGGGTAGTGGTGATGAAAGCAATAGTAGTGGGTTAGAGGACAGCAATGTTAGAACACAATGCTCTACTAAGAGGGGGGGTGAATTGGTAGATTGTAAATTTTTAAACTTAGAGTGACCTTTAGTAGAAATAGACTTAACAACTCAAATGAGGAATTCAAAGCATAATCAAATAAAATAGTCACATTCAAGAGAGAGATAAACACATAACACCAAATGTACATGGAAAAACCATGGTGAGAAATGTTACAAGGATCTACCGCCCTAATCTAGCCTCACAAGCATCAAGGTTTTGTTATAGGTTTTAAGGGCTACAACCCTAAGGAAGCTTTGACTCCCTATTTTAGAAGCATCAACTTCAAGGATGCCACAACACCCTAAACTGAGTTGTAACTTAGTACTAATGAAGGATACAACCTCTTACAAAGATTTTCATTCAACTATGCATAAAATGGTTTTTCTCATTGTATGATGCATCAATTCAACACATTATACTTATCTCTCTGTTCACTCTCACATAGTTGTACTCAAACTCTTTTATTTTTATGATTCTTCTTCTTTGTTATAGTTCTCTCTCTCACTTGTTCATTCAAGCACACACTAATTCATTTTTCTGACCCATGACTTCATATATTTCATATGATTCAAACCCTCTATTAGGGATTTTCACTTGTAACCTACATCAACAAGTGTCAAATCATCGAGCTTCCCACATACTAATGATGTCATCTAATCAAATTTTCCATATCTCACATCCTACTACACACCAATCAACCTTGATTGTCAAGAATTTACCAAATTTAGCTCTCTTTTTTACCCCAAAATTTGATATACATTTAATTTCATCTTTTGTTCATTCAATCAAATTTTATCTTGATCGAACATGTCACTTTTTTAGTTTCATCTTCATTAAATGTTCACATGTCAGTCAATTAGGCAATCTAATTTTGTTCACATGTTAGTCATCGACTTGAAACCCCTATTCACCTAGACTAGACCATTTGGAAACCTTCAAGTGTGAACACTGGCCATCGATAATCTTGCAAACCAATCAAAATGTACAAACACGATCAAGAAACATCCAAAAGCTCATTATAATCACCAAGAATCTCAACACAACGTATGGCAACATTATCTATAGGATTTATCAAACCGGAGCTCTTTAAACAACACTTTCATAAGAAGAGATCACTTCCAGACCACCAAAACAAGAACCATTTGAATTGGGGGCACATAACAATATTACAAACCTAATTCCAGAACTGCAAACCAGAAATCTCAAACGTGAAGGAATGTGGAACAAAATATATTCTCCCAATCATCACCAAATGTCTAGAAAAATAAATTTTCACTTTGGTGAATATAACTCATTCAAATATTCACATTGGAGGCTCAAAATTGGAACATACTATCTTCAAAAATGCCTCTAAATAACTTCCAATCCATAGATAAAAATATTCAATATGCAATAAATGTAGAGAAAGCTACTAGACCATTCTTATCAAAGGCTCACTCAAATCTTCATACAAGAGCACCAAACCATGCAAAATATTGAACAGACATAAATAACACCATTATAAACCTTTTTATAGATCCACAAAACCTGAAACAAATTAGCAGAGGACTATGGAGCAGATACATTTCTCCCAGTCCACAGATAACTAACTTTGTTAGATTAGTAAGCAAACCGATAACCACAACTTTCACTCTTCATCAAACCAAAAGTTGTAATTTAGGATATATTACCCAATTATGTCCTTAAACAACAGCTCAAATCCACACCATCATAGGATCAAAACAAGAAATTCAAAGCACATACTGGAGCACAATTGACACTAATAACAACACAAATATGTTGAAATCAATGAAAACACTAGTTAGACACATATTTACAACAGGTAGTAGCTCAAATGATGATGATAGTGATGGGAGTAATGATGAGAGTGAGGATGATGATGATTGTGATGATGATGGGGAGGATGGAGATTAGGGTCTTGGTGGAGAGGATATTATAGTGGAGGATATGAGAGGAGGTGGAGATGATGAGGGTTGTCGTGTATGGCAGAGAAGTGGATACCTACATGATCAGCTTGATAAAAGATGGAATGGAGATTGGTCTGAATGGAATGGGATCTGAAGGATATGGAAGGGAAGGAGAAGGATGGATGGAGAGAGGGAGGGAATGGAAGGTGGATGGAGGAAGGGATCAGTGGAAGGAGGGGTGGACATGGAAGGAAGGAAGACAACTAAGAGGGGGGTAAATCAGTTGTATCAAATTTAAAAATTAAAGAATTCACCGAAACATAGATCAATCCCAATTCTTAACTCTGCTAAAATGATTAAACATTAAGTGCAAGTGCAGAAACTAAAAACCATCATAGAAAGACAATAACACTAGATTTATGTGGAAAAAATAATGAGGGAAAAACCATGGTGAGGATTAACTCACACTATAGAGAGTATCAAAATTGATTGTAAAGGCTCAATGCCTGAGAAAAAGGTTCATTGCCAAAACAAGGACTCACTATCTAGATTAGGCTCACTATCAAATAGGCCTAACAACCTGGAGGGATCACTAACACAAAGATAGAAATAAGATAAAATATATATGTTACAAAGCAAAGAAAATATCAATGCAAAAGAGAATTCCACCACAATTTACTCAATCACTTGCAAACATACATGAATGATAGAGTCCACCTTTAACTCACTACATCTGAAAACTTGAAATTTAATCTTTGTACTCATCTGCCATACTCATATCACATACACCCACTGATTCCCATCTAATTCACATCTATCTACTCTATTTTTTTCACTTATCTCTTTACATTCTACTTTCACCACTCGCTCATCCTATATTTATACCATCTTCAACTTTGAAACATATCAAAGTCGGCCATGTCCATCATTAAATTTAAATTAGGTCAGCACCAAAACATCCTATGGTGGAATTACAATGAGGGTGACCCAAACACATGCTTGATGAGGATTCAATTAGGTCCCAACACACATCATCAACTTTGAAGGTAGTGTGCAACATGAGGTCGGCCAAACTAGTGTATAACACATAGAATAATTAAGCACACACAACCCTTAGCATGATCAAATCCTTCTAGATATCAAAATTATCTTCAACATGATCATAACAACTTAGCTCTAGAGTGACAAGTCATAAGACTTAACCAAAGAGAAACCTAGACCAACAACATTTCTCCTGAACCTTAGCCAAAAGCAAAGAAACCACAGTTAATAACTGGTGAACATAAATCACACTGTACAATGAATCATAAGCCAAAAATCTAGATATAGCAGCTTCCAACAACAATGATCAACATTTATGAACCACACAAACATAGAAGCAAATTCACAGAAACCACTAAACACCTACAACTTTCTTCCATTACAATTTTCTCAATATCCTCAACATATACAGCTAATAACCTGTATCCATGACATCAATGACAACAAAAACTAGTTGATAACCAATTGACCAATTGAAATCAATGACAACACCTTCATTATTGAAAAATCTCCCCCTTTGTCATTGATGGAAACACATGATGTGAAAAACCATCAAAGGAAACACACTAGCTTTGAACACACTTATGATTTTTCTTTCTATTTCTCCCCCTTAGTAGATAACCTCTCCTTTTCGTTACCATCTCTCATCTCTCATACTTTTTCACATCTCTCATCTCTCATCCCCCCCTTTTACATCAATGGAAAAGGAAAAAGATGTTTTGCATTAATTTCCCCTTCGACAATAAAAAGAAAATGCTTTTTCAATAACACATGACACTACCTGCTCCCCCTGAGAGGTAGCCACTGAAACATCAGTCCAAAAGAAAGATAGATCCATAGATCCAATAGACTGACGCATCTTCATATGCATCTAGTTCAAGAAAGGAGGGGCAATTACGCCTAAATTCTCTCGAAGATACTCAAAAGTATCTTTAGGAAGAGCCTTCATAAATATATCAATAATCTAATCCTTTGTAGAGACATACTCAAGCTCTACTTCATTCTCCACAACCTTCTCTATCAAGAAATGATACCTAATAGATATATTGTTTGTCCTCCAGTGCATCACTAAATTCTTTGAAATGTTAATTGCACTAGTGTTATCATCATACACAATTGTGATATCTTTCAATTTTTGTTTCATCCATAGAACTTGTGCACATGAAGATGTAGCAGCAATATACTCAGCTTTAGCAATAGATAGGGAAATTGAATCTTGCTTTTTACTCAACCATGCCACTAATCTACAACCAAAAAAAAATGCACCACCACTTGTAGTTTTTATGCCATCTATACATCCAGCCCAATTTGCATCTGTATAAGCACTTAGTGTAAATTTAGTAGCCCTATGATACCATAAGCCATAATATGGAGTGCCATTCAAGTATCTAAATATTCTTTTAATAGTAGCAACATTTGTTTCCTTAGGATCTTGAAATCTAGCCACAAGAAAAACAACATACATAATATCTTGTCTAGTAGCAGTCAAATACAATATTCCACCAATCATAGATCTATATTTTCTCAAATAAGCCTTATGATTCATCTTTACCTCATTTGCATCCAATCGCAATAGGAGCACATAAAGGTTTGGAACCATCCATCCTAAGCTTCTTCAACATCTCCTTCACATACTTAGACTGTGAATGAAAATCCCTTTCTTTGTTTGATTAATTTGTAGCCCAAGAAAGAAATTTATTTCCCCAAACATTGAAATCTAAAATTCTATTTGCATTTCTTCCACAAACATCTTATGTATAGTTTCATTTCCTCCAAAAATAATCTCATCAACATATACAACCATAATAAAAAAAAAATCATTTTCAATTTTAAAACATAGATTACTATATTTGGTACCTTTGTTGAAACCTTGCTAAATCAAATACCTATCTAACCTTGCATACCAAGCTCCAAGATCTTGCTTCAATCCATATAAATCTTTCTTCAATATGCAAACCATATCCAATTGATCTAACAATTGAAATCCTTTCGGTTGTTCCATGTAAACCTCTTCTTCTAACTCACCATTCAAAAATGCAGACATGGCATCCATCTAATAGAATTTGAAATCTTTATGAGTAGAAAATGCTAAAAACATCCTCATAGCTTCCATTCTTTCCAATAGAGAAAATGTATCCTAAAAATCTATTCCTTCTACTTGTGAGTAACCCTTACACACAAGCCTTGCTTTGTTTTTGACCACTTCTCCATTCCCATTCAACTTATTTTTGAATACCCACTTTGATCCAATAATGTTTTCTTCTTTCGATCTTTGGACCAATTCTCCAATTTGATTCTTCTCAATCTGAATAATTTCTTCTTTTATAGCTTCCATCTGATATTCATCTTTACATGCTTCACTTGTAGCCTTCATTTCAATCTCAAAAAGTAAACATAGATTTATCGCACCAGTAGTAGCTCTGCTTCTTGTCAATACTCATTTTTTCTTGTGTCCAATGATCTAATTTTTTGAATGATTCTTCTATGAATATCTAGGTGCCTTAGGGGACACCACTGGATCTTCATATTCATCTTCTTCATTTTGCTTCTCTTCCTCATCCTTTTTTTTTCTTCCAAAATTTCTTCAATCCTTATGCAATCAAGTTCATCAGATACATATCCATCAACATCAATTGAATTCTTCATTGCTTCATCAACCTTGACATTTGAGCTTTCTATAATCTTCCTTAGTCTTTTATTGAAACATTTGCAAGCTTTTCTTTTAGTATAATATCCAATAAAAATACCTTCATCACTTCTTGCATCAAACTTTCCTAAATTTTCTTCATCCCTTCTGATATAACATTTGCTTCCAAATACCTTGAAATACTTCACAATAAGAATTCTTCCACACCATAACTCATAGGGGGTCTTTATAATTTTTTCTCTTGCTTGAACTCAATTGAATACATAAAAAAAAGTATGAATAGCTTCTCTCTAATAAACTTCTGGTAGACCGCCCTCAGTAATCATTGATCAAGTAGCCTCTTGAATTTTTTTGTTCTTTATTTCAACAACTCCATTCTGCCGAGGAGTTCTTTGAGTAGATAACTATCTTTTTATTTTGTGCACTTCACAAAACATATTGAACTCATGGGAGGTGAATTCACCACCTCTATTAGATCTTAATAATTTTATCTTCACATTTACTCCATTCTCAATCATATCTTTGAATGTATTGAATCTATCTAATGCATTAGATTTCTCTCCAACAAATGCAACCCATGTAAACCTAGAGTAATCATCAATCAAAAGTATAAAGTACCTTTCACCTTATAGAATTCTCATTCTTTTAGGACCACAAAGATCTGTATGAATTAAATCAAGTAGTCCAATAGAAGATTTTTCCTTTGATCTGTAATGGTTTCTTTCTTGCTTTCCAAACTAAAAATTCTTGCAAATAGCATTAACATGCTTTGTAATCCTTGGTAAATATCTCACGATCTGGACTGCACTAATCCTTGCCAAGTTATCAAAATTCATATGACACACTCTCCAATATCATAACCAATTGTCATTAATTTGAGTCATAAAGCATCATCCGTCAGCACCCTTAAGTTGATAGATATTTCCTTTTGATTTCTTTCTTGGAGCAATCACTATTCCAAAATATTTCTTGATCACACATCTTTCATTCTCAAATACAAGATTATATCCTTTACTACACATCTTTCCAATAGTCAAGAGATTATGCCTTAAACCATTAACATAGAAGAAATCATCAATATTATGCTTTCCATCAAAACTTACTAAACCGATCCCACAAATTTTAGCACCAGTATCATTTGCAAACATAACTAAGCCAACATCATATTTTTCAAGTTTAACAAACATACTCTTATCACCAGTCATGTGATGTGAATAACCACTGTCAACAACCCAATAGTTGTTTTCTTGTTTAGCATGTAGGGTAGAGATAACAACACCATCATTTTTCTCCTTCTTTAGATGGCATTTTGTCACCCTTTTTTCAAAATTAGCAGAAGTAGGTTCATCTTTTTTTAGCCAAGAACAAGCATTCATTCTCATCAAGATCTCCATAATAAAATTCCTCATCAGATATATTAGCATCCTCATTCACATAATATGCTCTATTGATCTTCTTACCTTTCTTTTCTTTCTCATATCATTGTTTATTCCTCTTAGCTCCTTCCAGACACATAGAAGCATAATGTCCTATTCCTCCACAACTAAAGAATTTAAAGGGTAACTTACCTTCATACATATCAAAGCCTTTCTTCATCTTTCTCAAAAATTTAGCTTCTACTTCATCAAGACTTTCTTCATCTTGATCATCATCTTTTGTAGCCTTAAAAGTAGTCTCTGATTTGGATCCATTTCTCAAATTTAGCTTTCTCATCTCATAAGATGTAAGAGTTCCCAACAACTAATCTTTATTGTAGGTCTTGTAATCTATATGTTCTTAAAAAGCACATACCTTTTCACTGTAAGAATTAGGGGGAGTTCTAAGAATTTTCTTTACAATCTTGGATTCATTTATTGTAGCACCAAGTCCTCACATTCCAACTAGTACCTCATCCAATCTATGTACACAAGCTTTAACACTCTCATCTTCAGACATGTGTGGGAGCTCAAATTGTATCTCCAAGTTTTGCAACTTTTCCTCTTTGATCCTTTCATTGCCTTCATGTACCTTTTCCAAAACATCCCAGACTTCCTTAGCAGTTTTCAGATTTTGAACTTTAATCAACTCAGAATATACAAGACTATTCTTCAAAAAATTACTTCACCTTATTGTTCACTTCATGTGCCTTGATCTCATTAGCCATACTCGAACCATTAGCAAGAGGAACTTGTAAGTATTCTTGTAAGTTTTCTCCACATCATATCGACAATACTCTAGATATTCTTCCATCAACATTTTATAGACAACATAATTAGTTCCATCGAACCACGGATAATCATGATTGATTATGCCAGCCATCCCAGACCTTCCTTAAGTGTTTAATCTCCTTTCCAAGGAGCCAATCTCTAATACCAATTGTTGAAAAAGTCAACTGATAGGGGGGTGAATAAGTTAAGTAGCAAATTTAAAAATTTAAAAATTCACCAGAACATAGATCAATCACAATTGTTAACTCTGCTAAAATGATTAAACATTAAGTGCAAGTGTAGAAACTGAAAACCATCATTAAACATTAAGTGCAAGTGTAGAAACTGAAAACCATCACATAAACACAGTAACACTAGATTTACATGGAAAACACAATGAGTGACAAACCACAATGAGGATTAAATCACATTATAGAGAATAGCAAAGCTAATTACAAAGGCTCACTACCAAAACAAGGACTCACAATCCAGATCAAGACTCACTTTCCAATAGGGTTAACCACCTGGAGGGCTCACTACCACATAGATACAAAGAATATAGAAGATATATGTTACAAAGAGAAAAGAATCTCAATGCAACAGATAATTCTATCACAATTTTCTCAATCACTTGCAGAAATGCATGAATGATAGAGTCCACATTCAACTCATTGCATCCAAAAACTCAACATTTAAGCTTCACACTGATCTGCCAAACTCATCACATACACCCACTTATTCACATCTATCTTCTCTATTTATTTACATGTATCTCTCTATTTTAATTTCTCCACTCGCTCATCCTATATTTACACCATCTTTAACTTTGAAACATATCAAAGTCATCCATTCATCATTAAATGTAAATTAGATCAATGGAAAAACATCCTAGGATGGAATTAGAATGAGCGAGACCCAAACACATGCTTGATGAGTACCCAATTAGGTCCCAACATGCTTCATCAACTTCAAAGGTAGTGTTCAACATGAGGTCGGCCAAACAAAATGTAAAACACATTGAACAATTAAGCACACACAACCCTTAGCATGATCAAATCCTTCCAGATACCAAAATTATCTTTAACACGATCATAACAACTTAACTCTAGAACTGCAAGTCATAAGACTTAACTAAAGAGAAATCCAAACCAACCAAATTTCTCTCGAACCTCAACCAGAAGTAGAAAAAACCATAGTTCACAACTAGTGAGCATAACTCGCACTGCACAATGAATCATAAGCCAAAAATCTAGATATAGTAGCTTCCAATAACCATGATCAACATTTATGAACCACGCAAACATAGAAGAAAATCTAGAGAAAAACCCAAAGCAACCACTAAACACCTGCAACCTTCCTCCATTACAATTTTCTCAATATCCTTGACATATACAACCAATAACATGTATCCATGACATCAATGACAACAACCAATTGATAACCAATTGACTAGTTGACATCCATGTCAACACCTTCATTCTTGCAACAAAGGGTGGATTGGCTAATGGGTTTGCAGAGTATGGTCAAACCACCTGAGAGGTAGAGCAGTGGAGGATGGCTTATGAGGAGGTAGTTCTACCAGAGTAAAGGATTTCCAATGTGACAGTGAGCAATAGATCTCATGGGCTAGCTCACTCAGGGCTATCGATTATTGTGTGATTGAAAAGTAAATGCGTAAATGAATTGAAACAACTATTCAAACACACCAATAGGACATTATATCAAAACATAATATAAAAAAGTAAAGAAGTGCAAACTTAGTATTCTGCTTCCATTGTCGTCCTATTGTCCTCTATCTTTAGTGTTTTTGTCGATTCCAGCTTTGTGTTCTCAGATTGTAGGCTAGGCTCAACAAACTGTCTTCCTAAAGAACGAGATTTTGATATGATGTATGATGCAAGATTAAGCTATGATATGATTTAATACTAATAAGCTTGAAATAAACATGATGCTATGATAAATGAATACTAAATGAATTAAATGCATGAACTCTAATTAATTGCCTATTACCAATGCTTGGATTCACACAGGTATTTATAGAGTTTTTCGAATGATTCTGATTGGCTGTCTTGATTGACGGTTGTGATAATTTCTGGCAGATCGAATGGCTAAAGAAAGATGAAACTGAAGAGAAAATAGAAGAAACCTAGAAACAAGATTTTTCTATTTTTATGAAAGAGGAAAAAGAAAAGAAGATAAGAAATCATCTTTCTTTAAGAGAATAAAAGAAAGATTTAAAAGCTGATAAATAATGAATTAAAAATTCAAAATATTTATTTGTGGAGGATATTCAGCTTTTCTTAATTAAATAAAATATTTAATTAAGCTTTTAAAAGCAGAAGAAAATTTGTGATAAGAATAAAGCTTTAATCATGTTTTATTGAAAAACGCATAAGATCTCATAATTAAATAAAATATTTAATTATGATATGAGAAGATTTTACAATCAAGTAAAATACCTAATTGTGTGATTTAAAAACATAAGATATTTTTAATTAAATAGTTGCTAATTAAATCACTTTACTCAGAGAGTGGTGAAAATAGAACATTTAATTAATTAGAAGAATTAAAATAGAAGAAAAAAATATTTAAACTTAATTAAATCAAAGGTTATTTTAAATTCAACATTGACTAATTAATTTTAAGAAATAAATACAATGTATTTATTTAATTAAGTGGACATAAGAAAATAATTAAATAAAATAAATTTATTTAATTATGGAAGAGAAAATAAGGTGAATGAACAATATAATTAAATTAATTAAATTTAATCATATGTAGAGGACTTTAGAAAATTTAATTAAATAATAAATATTTAATTAATTGCCAGGAATATAGACATGACCATTTTTATGTGTATACATTTTGCCCCTCTTTGAAGTGATATGTGAAACGCATTACTTGAAAGAAAATAAATTTTTTGCCCTTGATATGTTTTTGATGCTAATGCCGATGATGCCCCCTTGGGAGGTAAATCACGGAAGAAAGTTGATAATTGATAGAAGCAATGATTTAGCTCAGATGGGTGATGCATCTGATGCCTCAGTGAAAAAGAGGGATGAGAAATAGAAAATGCCATTAATTCCCACCCTAAAAGACCATATAAGGTAAAAGGGGGAAAATAAAGTGTCATTTTCACCTGCTTGCTACTCAAGTAAAGTGAGCTACGATAGTGACTTGGCGAGATGGAATTCAATGCCTGAGGAATAGATTCAGCGAGGGGTGGCGATACAGAGACCAGCGTATGGACCACGGTGGTGATTCCAGCGTTTACGTTGTCAAATTTGCATTTTAGATCGATTTTGAATTGTTTTTAAATCAGATTGAAAGTTTTTCACACGTTTTAGCGCATTCAATAAATCTGTTAGAGCATTTAGGAAATTCCGTAGCGCATCTAGGAATAGGGTGAAAATTGATCCTTTAGCACATCCGATAGATAGAATAGCGCATCTAGGGCAAGATCGGCTAGATAGGTTCCGTAGCGCATCTAGGGCACATAATTGCACATTTAGGATAAATTGATAGAGTGGCGCATCCGCGAGTTAGAGTGGTGCATCCATGAGATAGAGTAGCACATTTGGAGTTTTAGCGCATCGGGGGAACAGTTTAGCGCATATGAGAAAAAATTTAGTGCATATGGGTTTTAGCGCATATGGGCGATAGAATTGCGCATTTAGGAAATTTTTCCTGGAACGCTTGTTTGATGAAAAATGTTGATGAAAATTGCTGCTTTAGTCAATAGATAGATAAATTGTAGGACCATCATGCTGATAGGATAGAAAATCTGATAGAGAACTGATAACGTTGTGACGAACGGCAAAGAGTAAAATGATTGATGGAGTGATGTGAGTTTGATAACTTTGCTTCTCGCGATTGCAAAACAAAGAGTAGATGTTTGATAAATTTGCATTCTGCGATAGAAAACAAATAGTAAAATGAAGATAAAAATATGCATTTATGATTGAAATACAAATAGAAAATGATATGTGTGTTGATAAATTTGTATTCCTGAAAAGAAAAACAAATAGTAGAAGATGATAGAGTAACTTGTTTTGATATTCATATAGATTGATGTAGCACTTGATAGGGGTCATTGATATGTTTTGTTGGCTAGATAGATCACATGATATGAGTCTGATTTGATGTGTCCTTGGTTATGGTCAAACAAAATAGGAGGCTTTCAAAAGCCTCCAGATCAGAGAGCGGTTCCCACTGTGTTGGGAGCAGATAAGAGAGCTTACTCCTGCTGAGTTACAGCTAATATCAGATTGTGGATTGGGACCGTTGTTGGCCATGCCGCGAGGTATTCGGGCCAATAGGGGGCTATTGACTGCTTTGGCAGAGAGATGGCACTCAGAGCATAACACCTTCCACCTGCCGACGGGTGAGATGAGTGTGACGCTTGAGGATGTCTACCGGATTCTTGGGATTCCGGTTGTTGGTGCTCTTGTGGTTTATGACCACAAAGAGATTAGTGGGACTGCGTTGCTACAACGGATATGTGGTGATCCGGGCATCTATGGTTACTGGATAGATTGGGATGATTTTAGCAGGTATCCCGCTTTAGTTGCTGTGTTGGCTGCATTTGTCGGAGGCTTCCTTGGACCGGACCATCGGTCGAAGGGATTCGTAGTTGGTTGGGGGAGGATGCTGGAGTGGATGATTACACAACCACAGAGGTTTTCCTGGGGGAGCTATGTCCTAGCCGACATGTATCACGATCTACATCGGATTTTCTACAGAGGATCGACGAGCTTGGCGAGTGGAGTGACATTGCTACAAATCTGGGCGTGGGAGCATATTGCAGTCACGAGACCACTTTGCACGAGAGCTAGACCAGCAGGGCGGCCCTATGTATATGCATATTCTAGTGCAGTTGTCCAGCAGAAGCTGGGCAAGGTAGAGTACTGGCGACAGGTTTTAGATGATGTTGATGCAGTGATATGGAGACCGTACACAGATTGTGAGGCGTGGGTGACAGATCATTTACAAATGCCTTTTGTTTGCCGACCACGATATCTGATAGGGCGGATGCCCTTTATTATTGAGATATTTTTGGCATTACGAGTCCTGACGCAGTTTGGTTTCACGCAGGGGATGGCCCAGGGCATTGCTCATTATGGGCAGCGCAAGGGGGATGTAGGATGGGGACCATGCATTCCATATCAGGCAGCGTATACAGAGTACTCCACCTTACAGCCAGAGGTATGGAAAGACAAGCCGAAGGTACAGGATCCAGGGATGACGGATGATTATGCACAGTATTTTCATACGCATCCATTTTCACGGTTTACAGTGCCAGATGAGCCACGGGCGATCGGGATAGCACCACTGCCAAGAGCAGGGATACAGGGGGATGTGGCAGGTGGAGAGCAGGCTATGGGCAGAGGGGATGAGGAGGAGGGAGAGGAGAGTGAGGAGAGCAGAGATGGGGAGGAGGAGGACAGCTCAGATGATGGGGATGATGGGGGGGATGATGGAGATGAGGAGAGACAGCAGAGGTTGGACAGCCTAGGCAGAGCACAAATTCTCTGGCGAGCCAGATCTGGTGGCAGACCTTGGACAGTGATTAGGGTGTCATCCTCGTCTCAGCAGGCACAGATAGATGCTTTGCAGGGTCAGGTGCAGACCTTTCAGGGGCAGCAGGCACAGCTACAGAGTCAATTAACACAGGCTCAGAGTATGATAGTGCAGTTATAGGCACAACTTGCATAGGCCCAGACACAGGCACATGCACAGGCACAGGCACAGGCATAGGTACAGGCACAGGCACAGGTACTTGCCCCTGATTCCCAGGTGGTACAGTTGGTAGTAGAGAGGGATGCCCTTAGACGGCGAGCACTGGATGTCGAAGGTGTGGCCCAGAGACTCATGGGTACTGTAGAGAGTACCTCTTTGTGAGAGGCCATTGTAGAGGGGTTTGAGGCAACCAGGGAGGCCGAGTATTACAGAGTTCGATATGAGGAGCTATGCTCTCCCGAGCGACGAGAGCCTTATCCCAGATCTCATAGCAGGACCAGGACCCGATCACGGACATCGACACATGGCATAGAGGTTACAGGGCCTTGACAGGATCCTGATGTAGGTACGAGTGGCAGGCCGCCTCCTTCCGAACCAGCTCCTTCGGGGGCATCCACCAATTAGCCGTTTGGGACCGATTTATTATGTATATTGAGTTTTGATCATGTCTCATGTATTATGTTTTGAACCTTTTAGTTTCATTGGACATTGGACACTTGTATTATTTTGATGAGCGATGATATGCAGTGGTGATAGTATTGATGAGGATATGTTGATGCATTTGTGATGTGATATGGATGTTACTTGTATGCATGTATGATATGAGATGGATTTTGGTATGTTTTGATTATATTGGCGGACTAATCTTTATGATGCAGGATGATTTGAGTGATTATGATGTGAATGCAATGATTTGCGATGATGTATATATGTGAGATGTTGATTTTTGAAATTTTCAATGTATGAAAGGCATCGTGAAATGATAGATAATGAATGTGATATAAATAATGATAGTGGTGAAAAGATAAATGAAATGTGTGATAATATTTATGTCATGGTAATGGTAATGTGATGATAATGAGATGATGATAAAATGATAAATGGTAATGAAATGATATGAGATTATAATGATAAAGATGATTAAATGATAAATGAGAATGGTAATGATAATAATAATGGTAAATGATAGTGATGGAAGGATAATGAATATTAAATGATATGGTAATGATAAAGATAATGAATAAATGAGAATAGATGATAATGATAAAATGGGTAAATGATAATGATTAAAATGAATGAAAATAATGAGGATAATGGTAAAATGAAAATGATAAGGATAACATGATAATGATATATGAGAATGAGGATGATAATGATGAAAATGATAATGATAAGACGATGATGATGAAATGATAATGATAAATTATAAATGATAAAATGAATGAAATGATAAAATGAGAATGATAGAATGAATGAATGAAATGATAAAATGAAAATGATATAATGAAATGATAAATGATAATGATAAAAATGAAGTGATAAAATGAATGAAATGATAAATGATAAATGAGAATGAAATGATAAACAAGAAGGATAAAAATGGATGAATGATAAAATGAAAATGATAATGAAATGAGAAAGGATAAATGAGAATGAAATGATAAACGAGAAGGATGAGAATGGATGAATGATAAAATGAAAATGAATGAAATGAGAAAGGATAAATGAGAATGAAATGATAAACGAGAAGGATGAGAATGAATGATAAATGAGAAATGATAAAAATTAATGGATGTAATGAATCAAATGTCCAAATGTCCTCCACAAAAAGCTCAAAACTATATGACAACCGTTAATGCCTTCATTCAGCCTTTCAAAACACTGATGTGGATCCAATATGCAGATATATACAATGATCTAATTAAATATGCAACTACATGAAACTAACCAGTTTGTTGAGCCCATTATAAGCCTTCTTGAATCATCATAGAACGTTAAAAAAAATATTGTAAGTATGTACAAGCATCAGAGGGGAAATTAGTGCCAATGATGACCAGAGTACAACTTTCATGGTTTTTGATATAGCAAGCGAACACAAGCATCGAGGTATAATTGAACCGAGATGACTTGAGCATTTCTTGCATAAACAAACAAAGATTAACCACCTTTCTAATGCAAATTTGGAACTATCATCAATGATATTGCTTTGGTCGCCATGTCCTGTGACATATTTGCATCAGATTGACCGTTAACCTCAAGACAGCAAACAAAGAAAAATCATTCTTGTTCCTTGCCACTCTAGTCCAGTACATCATTGAGTGTGCTCCAGAGTAATGATATTGAAAATCAGACAACTATTTGGTCAGACATGTAATACTGTTATTTCATACATTATTCAGATTTTTGGATCATCCAATAGATAATGATATGGTATCTGCTGAAAAGTGTTTCATGAGAAGGCTCGATAATCGAATGATGTTTCAAGTGAGTTGAGTGTTTGTTCATATGATCAGTTCCTAGGACATAGTCTAGCTGTCTTAGTATTCTCTGAAAGTTAAGTGCCCCCAGTTGAGTGTTTTCCCCGTTTATTGACACAACTTGCGAAAAGGAATATGTACAACGATCAAGCTATGGTAAGACGTTTTATCACGCTAGGAAAATGGCAGCAGGATGATGCAATTTATGATCCTAAGATGCGTAAAAAGGAAAAGCTGAAAAGGTAAAGTGCAAAACAGGAACTAATAGATGGAGAGGGACAGATAGTGTCCGTTTGCCAGATTTTCACTATCTGTGTTTATTGCATTTTTCTGATTTTGTTTTGATTTTTTTTTGTATTTTTCTGTCAATAGACTGCCTGATTGCCAGGTTTTCACCCTATGACATCTTTTTTTGATTATTTATTTATTTTTATTTTTTTTATTTTTTGGATTTCTTTAGGACCTTTTCTGCTGTTTTTGTATTTCTTCGTGGACTTTTTCGCTTTGCATTTCCTCGACTTTTCTTCGCTTTTGTATTTCTTTTAGGACTATTTCTTCGACTTTTTCTGACTATTTTTGTATTTCTTCAGGACTTTTCTGCTGTTTTTGTATTTCTTCAGGACTTTTCTGGTGTTTTTGTATTTCTTCAGGACTTTTTCTGACTGTTTTTGTATTTCTTCAGGACTTTTTCTGACTTAAACATAATATTTCTTAAGATGCATACTGTTGATGGGTTCATCAAATAGGTCTCCTTCTGGCGTTGATAACTTGTATGCTCCTGACCCGTAGACTGCAATAACCACATAAGGGCCTAACCAATTTGGTTCAAACTTTCCTTTCTTTTCTCGGTCTTGTTGATTTCGTGGGTTCTCTTTCAGAACCAGATCCCCCACCTGAAAGGTACGTGGCTTTACTTTGTGATTATAGCTGCGAGACATCATCTATTGGTATGCTTTCAAATGGTCAGCTACTCTCTTTCCCTTTTCATCTAAAAGTTCTAACTCTTGTAGTCGGGAAACTCTGTATTCATCATCTGTTATGAGACCTTTCAGTGATACTCTTAGTGAAGGTATCTCAACTTCTAAAGGCAATATGGCTTCTGCCCCATAGACAAGGGCAAAAGGTGTTGCTCCTGTTGGTGTTCGGACACTAGTTCTGTAAGCCCACAAGGCGGGATTGAGTTGGACATGCCAATCCTTTCCTGAGTCATTGACAGTCTTCTTCAAAATCTTTAGTATAGTCTTGTTTGAGGCCTCTGCTTGGCCATTCCCTTGTGGATAGTAAGGCGTGGAATATCTGTGCTGAATATGGAATCTTTCACAAAGTTCATCAACATCCTGATTCTTGAAAGGTCGACCATTATCTGTAATAATAGCATTAGGAATACCATATCGACAAATAATGTAGTTGAGTATGAAGGATGAAATTTGTTTTCCAGTGACTTTAGAGAGAGGTACTACCTCAATCCACTTAGTGAAATATTATGTTGCTGTGATGATGAACTTATGCCCATTTGAGGATGAAGGATGAATTTTTCCTACTAGATCTAACCCCCATTGAGAAAATGGCCAGGTTGGTGTGAATGAGTGAAGTTCTTGTGCAGGAGCATGAATAAGATTACCATGAATTTGACATTTTGAGCATGTTTTAACAAAAGTGAATGATTCCCTCTCCATTGTAGGCCAGTAGTAACCCATTCTAATCAATTTCTTGGATAAGGTTAGTCCACTCGAATGAGTACCACAAATGCCCCCATGAACTTCTTGTAAAGCTTTGTCAGATTCGTCACGTTCAAGACATCGAAGTAAAGTACCATCAAGACCACGGCGATAAAGGGTATCAGCGATAAGGGTATAGCGAGAGGATTGTCGGATAAAGTTACGTTTTTGGTTGCGGGATAAGTCAGATGGTACAATGTTGTCTTTTAGGTAGGCATAAATCTTACCATACCAGGGTGAATCGGATCCTACCAAGTGGCAGATAATTTGGCTTTCAGGTGTGTCATAGGCAGGTGTAAATAATTGTTCCACCAGAAATTCATAGCGAGTCTATTTTTCTGGGAGTTGTACCAATGAGGCGATCGTAGCCATAGCGTCAGCCGCTTTGTTGTCAATCCTTGGAATTTGTGTGAACTGAATGTCCACAAAGTACTTTTTGAAGTCATCAATCATCTTCTTGTATGGCAACAACTTGTCATCTTTAGTCTGATAGTCATCATTGACTTGGTTAATAACTAGTTGTGAGTCACCATAAACTTGTAGCTCGGTGATCCTCCAATCCAATGCTGTCTTTAGTCTAGTGATGAGTGCTTCATATTTGGCTATGTTATTGGTGCATGGAAACATTAGCCTATATGACCGTGGAATGGTATGTCCTTGAGGGGTGACAAAGAGAATGCCTGCCCCTGATCCATGTTGAGTAAAAGAACCATCAAAGTATAAGGACCATAGTTGCTTAGAGTCTGTCGTGAAAACATCAGCATCTGGAAACTCAATGTGTAAGGGGTGCTCTGTTTGTAAAGGAGCGTCTGCTAGTTGATCAGCAATAACTTATCATTTGATTGCTTTGCGATCAATGTAGTGGATGTCAAACTCACTCAAAATCATGACCCATTTTGCTAACCTTCCTGTTAGTGATGCTTTACTTAGTAGATACTTGAGTGGATCAATTTTTGAAACAAGATTGATTGTATGAGTTAGCATGTAATGTCATAATTTCTGTGAAGCAAAAACTACTGCTAAGCAAGCCTTCTCAATAAAAGTGTAGTTAAGTTCATGACTTGTTAGTGTTCTGCTAATGTAATAGATTGCACGTTCTTTTCCTTCACGGTCTTCTTGTGCTAATAATTCCCCCAAAGATGTCTCGGTTGCAGCAATATACAGGATCAATGGCTTGTCCAGATTTGGTGGTACGAGAACTAGTGGGTTCATCAGGTACTGCTTGATTTGCTGAAATGCCATTTCACATTTGTCATCCCAACTAAAAGGAACATTCTTATGCAGGAGATGTGTGAACGGTAGACTTTTGTCAGCCAATTGCGAAATGAATCTTCTGATGGATTGAAGTTGCCCTTGTAATGATCTCAATTGACTGATGTTCTTTGGGGGAGGCATCTCCATGATTGCCTGAACTTTAGCAGGGTCTACTTCAATTCCCTTTTCTGAAACAATATAACCTAAAAGTTTTCCCGATGTGACCCCAAAAACACATTTCTTAGGATTTAGGCGAACTTTGAATTTTTCCAACCTGGTAAATATTTTTGACAGTATCTCCAAGTGTCCTTCTCTAGTATATGATTTTGCCAATATGTCATCTACATAATCTTCCATGAATGTGTGCATCATGTCATGAAAGATCGTAGTCATAGCTCTTTGATAAGTGGCTCCAGCATTCTTTAGACCGAAAGGCATGACATTCCAACAGTATGTTCCCCACGGGCAAGTGAAAGTTGTTTTCTCTTGGTCTTCTGGTGTAATCTTGATTTGGTTGTAACCAGAGAAACCATCCATTAATGAATGCATGGCATGGCCAGCTGTCAAATCAAGTATAGTGTCGATACTTGGAAGCGGAAAGTCATCCTTTGGGCAAGCTTTGTTAAGATCTCTGAAATCAGTGCATACTCTTATACGTTTGTCTGGCTTTGCTACTGGTACAATATTGGAGATCCATTCTGCATAGGCAATTGATCTTATAAAGCCGGCATCGAGGAGCTTCTTAAGTTCTTCATTAACCAGTAGTGCTATATGAGGATTCATCTTTCTGAGTTTTTGTTTTACTGGTTTAGCTCCTGGTTTGATAAACAAATGATGCATTATGAGATTAGGGTCAAGACCTGGCATGTCTGCATATGACCAAGCAAAATTAACTTGATTTTCTTTGAGAAAATTCATGAACTATGGGATTTCTTTATCTGTCATTGATTTAGCTAGCTGTAGAATCCTTGGATTATCTGTAGTTGAAATATTGATTTCCTTTGTAGGCTCAATCAAGATGGGCGATCACTCATGATAGTGCTCTAGGAGAGTGTCAAATTTCCCATCAGCTGGTGCCTTGAAAAGGTTTTCACCATCTGATACGCTCTTTATTTTATCTTTTGTCTGATCTAGTACTGCCAGATTCTGGTTTTCACCACTAGATCATTTTTCTTTATTTTCATTTTTGTAGCTAGGAGACTTGACACTCTCCTGATTAAAGACTTCATACCGACAATCGCTAGTGGAACAATTATTTACATCATCTGCTGAAAGGAAGTTTATGATAGCTTCATCATTTGGAAAAATAGGTATATCAATAGGTTCGGTTAGATCCCAGTTAATGAGATTAGGATGGATTAAAGGTAACAAGTCATTTGGTCATGTGAAATCGGCGATGGTTAGGGTCAAGACAGAGTTATCGGTAGGATCTGAGGTATGAGGTAGGTCAATGATGGTACAATTCTCCTAATAGTCTTGTTCATGAAAATTTGACTCAGTATCACTAGACTCATAGTTGCTTTGTGGTTCAGATTCTTGTGGTTGGGACTCTGAACCTTCTCCTTTGATTAAAGTGGGCGTATACTTGTGTATGACATCTACCTCTTTGTCCCTCCAAAATTCATCATTGTGGATGTTATCCCATTCATATTCAGCAGAATCGGTATCAAAATTATTTTCTATGAAATTCAAGGTTGCTGCCAAACATGTATCCTTTTTATCAGAACCTTCTTGCAGTGTAAAAACATTACCTTGTGATTGTTTGGATGGGGTAGCGTCATAGCCTAGTCCAGTTTTATCATATGCAGCAAGCCCTGGAAGATGGATAGGCTCAACTATGCCTTCTTTTCTTTTTCCAAGAGGACCATTGTCATATCCCATCTTTTGCATGATGGAATATCCTTTCCCATATTTGTCAGTAGGTAAGGTGACATTTAGAACTGTTTCATGTTCATCCTTATAAAGCCAATTCAGAATTGCTGTATCTTCAAGATCCCCCATAGGGAATTTTTCTTTGATAAATTGTCCATTGAACTTGGTAGTTGGCTCTGTTTGTATTTGTGCTGACATTGATGCTACTGATATCTGTTGTTGTGTAATAGAAGGTTGTCCATGTGATCGAGGAGATATAGGTAGATTAGCAAGACAAAGAGAATATTCCCCAACTCCGCTTTCCTTGAACTGTAGTTTCTTGTCAAAGCTTTTGGCGAATTGACTGATTTGTGTATCATGCTTAGGAGAAGTATTATCAAGTGCTTCTCGATTGTTTGGGACCAAAGTATCCTGATGAGCTTTGACATTGGCACAAGTTTGAGTGTTTGAATTATCAGCTGATATTATGATTTCCTATCCGTCATATGGAAACTTAAGACATTGATGGTAAGTGGACGGAACAACTTGCATTCCATGAATCCAGGGACGACCCAACAATATGTTATATGCAAGATCCTGGTCTAAAACTTGACAAAAGGTATTTTTGATAACAGGTCCCACTCTGATTGGTAGCATGATTAGACCTTTAGATGTTCTCTCCTCATCATCATAGGCTTTTATGGTAATCTTCCTTCTAGGATCAATGGAGTCTTCTACAAATCCTAATGCCTGAACCACCTTCAAGGTACATATATTTAAACTAGCCCCTCCATCTATTAGGACACGTTTAACACGGAATTTATGGATCATGACCTCTAAGTATAGTGACAAATTATGGGGATGAGTCATGGAAATATCATCTTTGTCAGAGAATGAAAGACATGTGGGTGAGGACAAATGTCCTACCATGGCTTGAAATCGGTTCACATCCAAATCCGTGGATACAGTTGTTTCAAAAAGGGCTTTGTCTAAAATTTCCTTATGTGTAGGGGAAATCTTCAGGAGTTCTAAAATGGAGATTTGGGCCGAAGTTTTTTGAAGTTGGTTAACTAAGTCATATTGATGTTGAGGGAGTGTTTCAGTGGATTTCGAAGAGGTACCCTTCAAGACAACTTTAGCTTGCGCTCTCGTTGTGACGTTCACGTGTCCATTGTCTACTTTCTCTTTGATTTTTATAACGTTGACTCGCTCATCGTCCGTATAGAGGTGACAGCTTACATTGTCATCAATTTGGTTCACATTTTTGTCAGAAAACTCTCCCTTTTGATAATTTGGTAGAGGATTGCGAAATGCTTGGTGATCTTCGTTGGATTTTTGTTGTCCTTCTACTGTGATAATGCCTTTGTCAATTAGGTCTTGAATAGCATGTTTCAAAGCTTGAAAGTTGTTTGTACGATGACCTCTGCACCTATGGTAGTCACAAAAATAGGCTTCATTCCATGATGGAGGTTTTACACTAGGTTCATAATTGCGTTGCGGTGGTAACATAAGGACATTCTTTTCCATAACCTCTTTGAAAGCAGATTCCAAGGATTGCCCTAGCGGAGTGAAAGTTCTTCTATTAGAGAAGAATGAAAAGCGTTGTGGGTTCGTGTTTGAGGTATTCCCTAAAGTGTTGTTGTTGTTGTTGTTTCCATGATAGTTTTGGTTGTTGATAGTCCCCTAATTGTTGTTTGTTGGAGGAGGAAAATTGTTTCCTTGATTCGTAACTGAATTGACATTGTTGTAATTATTGTTACGAGTAGTATTTGGAGTATTCAGAACAAATGGCTTAGACATGATATTATTTGCATCTACGACACCGTCGTTGACAATGTTCTTGTTGCGAGTCCAAAATTTAGACTTGTCTTGATTGTTGTAATGGTTAGATGAGCTAGGGTTGTCCCTATCAAGTTTTATTGTCCCTCTTTTGACCAAAGCACTTTCGATAGTGATGGCATCCTCAATCAATTTCTCAAAGGAAGGTGGACAATGTAGATTTAAACGATAGCTCATTTATGAGTTGAGGCTATTGATGAAAGTAACCATTTTTTCCTTTTCTGGGACATGCCATGGGTACCTAGCGAACATTCTTCTCCATCTTTGAAGAAAGGTAGTGAAAGGTTCACCAGGTTTTTTCCCAACTTTGCAAAGATCAATCATGGTGATTTGGTGCTGAATGTTATAGGCGTATTGTGTTATGAACAAAGTGATCAATTCCTCAAATGATTGAACAGGAGGTGTAATCTTAGATAACCATTCCATAGAGTTAACTCCAAGGCTCCGAGGAAATAATCGTAGCAAATAAGTATCCTCGTGGGAAAATTCCAATGTCATGTTTTGAAAGTCTCTAACGTGGTCAATTGGGTCTGATTTCCCATTATAACGATCAAATTTGGGAATTTCACAGTGTTTAGGAAATGGAATCATGTTGAGACTTCTATCAAAAGGATAAGGACATATGTCATCCAAGGTGTATTTCTTGGTTGTGGTCCCCCCTTGTAATTCTTTGACTATTCCTTGGAGTGCTTTAAACTGTTGTGTAAAGATAGCAAAATCAGATGGGGATGGTTCTTCTTCTTTGCTTTTTAATTTCTCAGTATCAAAATCCTTAGGCAATTTAGCTCCTTGATCTGCTAAGAAAAGAAAATACTTTTCTTTGTCACGTTGTAGAATCTTTTCAAGGGCTTTAAGAAACTTGGGGTTTTGTTCTGCCTCTCTAAGTTGAAGTTCTTCCTCTTGCTCACCATCACTATCTACGGGAGTTTTGTTCATGTTTTTGTTCTTATGAAACGAATTTTCCTCTCTATCGGCCATATTGTCGTCACTGAAAAGGGGATTGCGACTCACACTAAAAAGAGGACTATCACATTCACCTTCTTCTTGAATGTTGTGGGTGGGAGTTTCTTGTTGAGATGTTTCTCCTAGTTTGTTGTGTTGAGATCTTGTAAAAACAGGCATATGTAAGAAATCCTCAGATATGATCAAAGGTCACTGAAGGATTTGACTAGGATGTGTTGAATATTCAATTGAAGGTTGTGGTATATTCTCAAACTCAAGAGGTTGATTAAGATTGTGATGTTAAGACAATGCTAATCTTTGATAATAAGCTTGGGTAGCCAAAGATTCTACAGCGTAATCGTCGGTGAATCCTCTAATGTAGTCTTAGTACCTGTGGAGAAATGTGCGATAATGGAGTAGGACATCTCGACTCTTATACAAGAATTCTCTGCGATCTAAAGTCCTTTGTAACTTAAGTTCATTTTGGGCTTCTTGATCCTATTAAAAACTGACTTCTTGACGAACTTGGTTGATTTCCACTTTCTCAACATGGGAGAGAAATTTCAGAGATTCGGTTCTATGTTCAAATTTTGACAAAAATCTATAAGCGCTATTCTATTTTCCAAATGCGCTGCAGAAAGAGGTATATGCGCTGGAAAAAGAGTCAAATGCGCTGCAGAATACCCTAAATGCGCAGAAACAGAGCACAGATGCGCAACAGAATACCCTAAATGCGCAGAAACAGAGCACAGATGCGTAGCAGAATACCCTAAATGCGTAGAAACAGTTTTCTAAGGACAGTTTTTGACCAATTTCAGCTGAAGTTTTTCATGTTTGTTTTGGATGATCCTTTATCTGAATTAATATTTTTGAAAGCACAACAAACAGTCTGATTTAAGTTGATCGTAACCAAGCACATAATAAGACAAGCACAACCTAGGTTAGGCCAGGACAATATCCGCTAGACTCCACGTGGGTTTCCCCAACCGCATATCAGTAGCATGTGAATCCAGAAGCTTGGTTGCATGGGCTCCCCCTTACAGTGCACTCTCTTCTCAGGCCAACCAAGCTTCCAACCCCCATGAAACTCCCATGGTGAGCTAATCACCTCTACTACCGACTGCGAAAGTGTGGAAGGCTTCACACCGACCGGTGCTGGACTAGCAGATAGAAGGTTTTTGGCTTTCTAAACAATGGTATTTAGTTCGGGACCCCTGTTCGAGTGGCCATACATGGGGCAAGAGATTAATCACCATTAAGGTGGCACTCCAGCCTGAAGAGGTTAAGCTCAACAGGGTTTAAGGGAGTACTACTCCATCCGTATGACACATCCGCACAAGCAACCTTAGGTTTTCCCTTAAGATTTACATTTATATACCGGTTGGGGGTAGCTTGGCCTTAGCTCCATTGCCGGTTTGAGTCGCGTTGGGGTGATGAAATCCCCAGGAAGGCCCAATTTCTAGAGTCAATAACCGTTTCTCTTGCACCCCAGATCGTACAAGTGCGTAAGGGGAGAGGATACTTCGATTATCAAGTCAAGGTTACACAGGGAAAAGTGGGTCTGGTTTTCTGATCACCTAGTTTGCATAGAGTGAGAGCATAACCACCTACCACTTTCAAGCACAGTCAAGAAGAGTAGACAAGTTCATTTTAAATGCACCAAAATCAAAAATGATTTAATATAAGTGAAGATTTTGCTTCACACAGACATGGGGTTCATTTTAACTGTATGATAAAGGTGTGGTGGCTACCCTAGATTGATTCATTTTAAATCCAGCAAGAAAGAAAGAAATAAATTCTAACTGCGGAAGGCGTCAGACTCAGAATCCCTGTTACAATCCAGATGCGCAACTCTGTTACTCAAATGCGCGAGAACATAACCCAAATACACAACTATGTTACTCTGATGCGTGAAAACATAACACAGATGCGCAATAACAGTATCTAAATGCACAATAACAGAAATCTAAATACGCAACAACAAAAACTAAATGCGCCACTCTATTACCCAGATGCGCAAAACCAGAACCTATATGCGCTAATCTATATGCAAATTTTTTTTTTAATTTTTCTGAAACATAGTTGAATGCGCTAAAGAAAGTTCTATATGCGTAACTAAATTCCTATATGCGCTACAGAAATGCACGTATGCGCCACTCTGTTTCCCAGATGCGCTGCGGAAATGGCCAGATGCGCCGAAATAGTCTTTAAATGCCCCGAGATACCTGCAAAATAAAAAGTTTCGGATCTTCCAGATGTACTACTGAATGCCATAAAACCTGCAAGAAAAACCTGCGAGAAAACCTGCAAGAAAGATGTCTAAAATAGGGGCACAGGCCCCATGGTGGGCGCCATTTAATGTGTGATTGAAAAATAAATGTGTAAATGAATTGAAACAACTATTCAAACACACCAATAGGACATTATATCAAAACATAATATAAAAAGTAAAGAAGTGCAAACTCAGTATTCTGCTTCCATTGTCATCCTATTGTCCTCTATCTTTACTATTTTTGTCGATTCCAGCTTTGTGTTCTTAGATTGTAGGCTAGGCTCAACAAATTGTCTTCCTAAAGAACGAGATTTTGATATGATGTATGATGCAAGATTAAGCTATGATATCATTTAATACTAATAAGCTTGAAATAAACATGATGCTATGATAAATGAATACTAAATGAATTAAATGCATGAACTCTAATTAATTGTCTATTACCAATGCTTGGATTCACACAGGTATTTATAGAGTTTTTCGAATGATTTTGATTGGCTGTCTTGATTGACGATTGTGATAATTCCTGGCAGATCGAATGGCTGAAGAAAGATGAAACTGAAAAGAAAATAGAAGAAACCTAGAAACAAGATTTTTCTATTTTTATGAAAGAGGAAAAAGAAAAGAAGATAAGAAATCATCTTTCTTTAAAAAGAATAAAAGAAAGATTTAAAAGCTGATAAATAATGAATTAAAAATTCAAAATATTTATTTTTGGAGGATATTTAGCTTTTCTTAATTAAATAAAATATTTTATTAAGCTTTTAAAAGCAAAATAAAATTTGTGATAAGAATAAAGCTTTAATCATGTTTTATTGAAAAAAGCAGAAGATCTCATAATTAAATAAAATATTTAATTATGATATGAGAAGATTTCACAATCAAATAAAATACCTAATTATGATTTAAAAAGAAAGCATAAGATATTTTTAATTAAATAAGATTTATTTAATTAAATCACTTTTATGAAATTAATTAAATGAAACATTTAATTAATTAGAAGAAGAAATTAAAATAGAAGAAAGAGAAATATTTAAACTTAATTAAATCAAAAGATTTAATTTAAATTCAAATAGTGATAATTAATTTAAATAAATACAATGTATTTATTTAATTAATTAAGTGGACATATGAAAATAATTAAATAAAATAAATTTATTTAATTATGGAAGAGAAATAAGATGAATGAACAATATAATTAAATTAATTAAATAATAAATATTTAATTAATTGCCAGGATTATAGACATGACCATTTTTATGCGTATACACAAACATAATTGTTAGATCACAAACTCTTCAAAATTTCACCACTTCACCAAATCAACTCCTTCCCTTGTAGCATAGGGAATCCATTCAATCGGGTAAAACTACTCAATCACTTCCTTTCATACAAAGACCTAATCATTTCTAGGAACCCATTTAGACACAAGACAACATATCTTCAATTCACCAATGGTTGTTTTGTGACAACTTGCTCAAAATAGGTAATTTACACCTTTTAGGGCTTAAATTAGCCACTTTTCCAAAGTAGCTACTCACTAGAATTTCCCAAACTCTAAAAAATATTGGGGAAGAAATTCTTATGTTCCAGAACCATATAATATACCATTAGTTCTCAGGAACTCATTCTTCTAAGGGCCAAACCAGTAAACCCTCATCCAATGCCTAGAAACACTAGGGTTTATTAAATCTCACACTTCCCAAGCACTCCAAAACTTAACAACTATTCAAACAAGTCTAAAATACCCCGCTCATGCTTAATCAAACATAGAATTATGCTTCCCAATTCAAAAACTCAATTTCACTCACTAGAACCTCTCTTTTCATAAGGAAAACTCAAGATTCACTCATTGGATTCACACCCAATTCACTTATTGACCTCCTCTACACTCAAATCTCATACTCCAACCTTCTAATAAAGCATTTTACCCATTCCACCAAGAAATAGAGCAAAAAAAAAGGTGAAATGGGTTTTAGAATATTTGTATTCTATAAAAACCCTCAACTATGCAAGTTCAAGTCGGTCTGAGTAAATTGATGTTTAAATGAACAAAATGTTATGGAAAACCTTCTAAATGGATTCAAAGGAAATTTAATTCAATATAATATGCAAATAACAACAAATTTGGATCAACTAATAGATGTACATGCCATACAATCTGCTGCTACAATTGGAAATACAAAAAAATGGAGAAAAATATGAGTTCTATTATTGATCAAGTCTTCTTTCCAATACAAAGATCCAACCTCCTTTCAAGTTCATGATGCTATTTATTCTTTTTCCTACTAAAAAAAAACCACTTCAACTTCCAAAACTAACATTTGAAAGAGGTGACCATTGGTCTCCCTCTATAATGTATTTTTAAAACCTTACAACTACTTCAATTTAACAACTTAGCATATTTTGTCACAATTTGAAAACTCGTCCAACTAGACACCTAAAACACATCACTAATAACTTATTACATCATCAAATATTCTTTTAGACCTTATTGTAATCAAAACTCAAAGAACTTCTAAAGCCTACACCTTAGGAACTTAAATGGATAAACACCTTTGAATGGTGCTCCTTCACCAACTGTCAAGCATATCTCCTCCACACATGCAAACTATGATTTTTCCCCTTCCAATAATGTGGTTGGGCATGGGGCAGAGCTTTCCACAAATTTTCATGGTTTTTGGATGGTGGAAACTCATCGCATGATTAAATTTTGCTCTCTAGAAACCCAAGGTAGAGTTTATACCTGCAGTCACCAAAATAGCAATATTTCCCATAAAAATTAATGAAAATATACCAAACCAAGTGAATTCAAAAGGTATCTCTCTCCTCCAACTTCTCTAATTAGTTTTAGGACCTTACCATATAGTACCAATCCGTACAACATGAATTACAACTAGTTTTCATAGAAAAATGCAATATTCAACATGGAAAAATGATGATCTTCTCATTCAAAATTTGTCAAGTAATTGGGATCAATGTTAAAAGGACTATTTAACATGTCACTATCATTTGCAGCTAAAAAACCAACCACCAACCCCTTTGTTAACTCTATTAACAACATTTACAGCTTTTGACAACATGAATCCAAAATAACATAGAACATCATAGAATGACTCCAAATGACTCAAAATGGTCTTATATGACCTTATTGACCCTGACCAAACCAAAAAAAATTTATCAATCATGAAAAAAAATTCCTCAAAAGGGTGCACCAGGATGCCCTTACATCAGTTTACTTCTACATATATTTTATAATTTGACAAATCAACAAGTAGTTTTTGGTAACAAAAGCAAGGGAAAGGGCCCTTGAACCCAACTTGAGAGAAGAACAAGGCTTGAAAGCCAAAAAATAAACACAAAAAACAATAGGGGTCATAAAATGACCAGCACCCTATAGCAAGACCAACACCTAACAAATTGGAACAACAAAAACAACTAACTAGCAAAGAACAACAACACTAAAGACATAACCAAAACTAACATTTCGAAGGGCACACAGGCCTAGTAAGAGCATAGAGAAAAAATTAAAAATAGACCAACAATCCCAATTACTCCTTTAGATAGCAAATAAGGTTACATTCATGCTCGAGTTGTTTCATAGCCCCATTGTATTGTTCCATCAATCTAGTCACTCCATCTTCCAGTTGCTCCTCCATAGCCCAAGAGGCTTGTTTCTTCTAATGGAATTTCCTAGCCTTAGTTGCCCCACTCACTACACCAAAGATATCCTTTTGCATAATGCCTAAAGTAATAACTATTAACTTATTAAAGGCCATGTTCATCTTATCCACTTTATGTTGGAGCTCTCAGATTGTAGAAGCATAGAGATCCATGGGTCTAACATTATCCTGCATCACCCCAATATTTTCCTTCATTGGCTAATCATCCATCCCCTCCATGACTTCCCTAACCATATCCTCAAATTCATGTTCAATATTTTGAAGCCCTTCCTCTTCCTCTTCCTCTAAGTCTTCAACCACCAGTTGGTCATCACCAACCATTTCTTCATCCTATTCACTATTGGAAGAATCATCCAAGAGATCTTCTTGTAAAACAACTGACAACTCTTTTTTACTCAAATTAATGGGAAGCAAAGACTCCTCTTTAGGGTCATCCCCATGCTCTTCAAAACAAAGTTTCTTCCCTTTGGTAGATTGGCTTGCAAGCCTAGCCAACCTCCTCTCACCCTTCCTGCTGCTAGAATAATCCAATTTACCTTACTCCTCCTCGTCTTTAATCTTAATGTTGAATTTTTTGCCAGTTTATGGTTCAATACTATCAAAGGCTTTCCTTTTAGTGCTAAAGAGGTTATATAGGTGGTTAACACAATACTCTTTTCCTTTTAGGTTTGGTGTAGTAGCATTTCTATTAGTAAGAAGGCTCTTAATTCAAGATTGTTTTAAATTGGAAGGAACAATAGGGGATTTTTGGCGGGAGGTCTCATAGACGAGGTACCCTCACCAGAAGAAATAGCTAGAGAGGGGCTAGGTAGGGGTTCTGCATGAGAAAAAAGGGATACAAAAGTAGTAGGGGTACCACCAAGAGGACTCAACAGGGCGGTAATAGCAACAACATAGTTATAAAGACAATAGATCAACACTGGTGGAGAAGGGGCAATGCACTCTTAGCTTTACATTATTTTACAGACAAAAGCATAAAGAAAGGTATGCTAATTTTCTCATTCCTACGTATATGGCATAGAAAGGGAAAATGGTACCCATGGACTATGGTGTAGCACCCTTCTAGGGTGAAATACTTCATGATATGAAAACTTACAAACCCATAAGGAGTCAGGAGGTGGTCTTTATCATAGCCATTTTAACATCTCTCTAGCCTCTAATCACCTTCAAGGAAGCTATCAATAAACCTCTAGTAATTTCTATTACTTATTTTGGTCACCCTTAGGCCATTGTATTGAAGACCCATCACAACTACAATTAACCTAGGGGACACTTCAAACCCTATACTTCCAATCTGAACTCCATCCTCTATCCATAAATTGTAAAACTTAGCAGTAATGTCATCATTGTACCCATCCATTTCCATAAAGAATGGCATCATACTAGCCTCCTTGGAGAGCTTCTAGAGCTTGAAATTCTTCTACAAAGGCACACAAGATAATGACTCTAATATTTTCCTAGGACCCCCCATGGAGTTATAGTGGAAGTGGTAGAAGAAAGGAAAATTACCTTTCTCAACAGTCAAAGTAGTGGGTAAAAAATTAATAAAAGAGGCAATAATATAGTTGTTGCCACAATTTGGCAAAAAAATAGTAGAAAATATCTCTTCTAGCAGGGTGCTATCATCACACAACAACTAGAATGATCTAATAGGATCCATGATGTAAGTTGAAGGATGGATAAAATTTTACCCAATTTTAGTAGCCTAATTCAAAATCCCACAATCCATATGAGAGTAGATGCAACAATCAATAATGATGAAAATTAGGAACCAATTGTAGCCCAAACTCTAATTGAAAGGATGTCTGAAATATTGTGGCTTAGGAAACATGTGAGGGAACAATGAAGAGGAGATGCAGGGATTATTTTTCATCATGAAATTAGGCCTCAAATCCTTAGCTTTAGGGGAGATATGATATTTATTCATTTCATCTAGACTTCCCTCAAAAACAACATCATTGATAAAATAATCCATCTTAAGGAAGAAAGAAATTAGAGCATAAGTCCATAAAAGGACTTATCAAAACATAATAAATAGTAATATCCCAAGCCATGGGATACTCTCCTTTTAAGTCCCCTATTAGTATCAAATCATGATAATTAAAATTCCAAGTCACAAAAGCGTATGAGGTAATGAAACCTACCAGAGTTGACTTCATCCACCCCACATCAAATTCCTCCTTCCCACTACAATTGTTACACCTCACACCCTGAGCTAGACCTAGATAAGCATGTAGGGTATATAAACATGCTTCCATCACCCAAACTACATGGCTCACCACCTCACCGCTACAATTTGTACCCTTTAATTTTTGACCAGTGTCCAACCTTTTGTGACACATCATCTTGAGAATGTTGAGATTAAAATTCAAAATTAAAAATAGGTGGCTTTTTCTTTTATGACACATCATCTCATAGTTGTTGTAATTCAATTTAAAATGGAATGGGAGACCGACAACCTAACCATAGCAGTAGATAAATCCACATAAAGCAAGGTAGATAGCAACATCATTGAAGATTAAAAGGAGCCCCACCCATCTGGTCCTTAGCAAACTAGTCCTTAATATGAGTCAGAATATTTTCAAATCTCCAAAATTGGAAATGGGGAAAGGATAGCCCCATGTTGGAGATTGCATTAGAAGAATTATTTCCTTCTCTATAGGTATGGGATATAGAGACACCTGCTATAGAAGAGAGAACTTGTTTAGAGTATAAAATAAAGCTACTGATATTCCAAGGGGGCTCAAACAATCCATAATCAGTTTTGAATCACCCTCGATCATTATTCAGTCAAAACCTACATCCTTTTAGCCTCTTAATACCTCTCTAGGCAGCCACAATTAGTAAGCAGTTGTTAATAAGATTATTTAATATTTTTGTTAGACGATACTCTTAGAATTTTTTGATTGTAACATAAATAGGACATGCAACTAACTTTGGATGTAACTTGTGCATATGACCATCCATATGGACATATCAATCTTGATGTTATTTCCATTTACATGTTTATTTTATCTTCTTGTGAATAATTTGACATGCATGCTTGATCAATAGTTTAATTGTAATTCAAAGTTGGAGAAAATTGTAAGGATAAATACTAAATCCCTAACACTTTCTCATTCTTCTCATGTAATCACCTTAACACTTTATCAATAATTTATTGAGTTTTAAATCTACATGTCAGTCTACTTACATGCTTAAATTTTTAATAAATTATATTTATCTCTTTCTACATGTCCAAGTACATATCAATTGGGCTATGATGGATTTTTCATTATCCAAGTGAACTAGATTGGTGCAATATTAGCAATATCTCATTTCCCTTTGGTATATGGAATCACATGATCACATTTTAGTAATTTATCTATTTTGTACACATGATGTTCTTTATGAAATTCGACTATTGATCTATTAAATTTTCTTGCATTACATGATTGTTTATCTTAGTGAAATAAATAAATGGGGGGTTGTTTTTATCATAATGAAACATAATGATACACCCTATTTCTATAATTTCAATCAATATGCAAGCTATAATATACAAATGAGGAAAATAAATTAAACCTAACCTGAAAACCAATCAAAAGGTAAATATGGAAAGGGTCAAATTTTGTGTACTTATCACCAAAAGTTCTTTTTCAAACCTCACTGAGGACTCATTCACCCTATGGTGAATGTACCTTGGCTAGGGCTTTGGAAAATTTGTTTTTGGGTTCTGTTATACTCAATTTTCACTTCCAAATTATAGTCAAACACTATTAGAAATCCATAATTAAAACATGTACCTCAATTCTTGTGATTTGACAACTTTTCTTACATCTTTGATAACTTTGCATCTTTCTTCAATTGTTCTCTTCAAATCATATTCAACCAAAAACCTGTAATCACACATCAAAGAGAGAAAAATGTTGTTTTGTTAGGGAATAGGGATTTGTCTTGGTCAAACCTTGTTTTGGTAATTAAACCTTGAAATGAATAAAAGCATGAAGGAATGGTGAATGAACAAATGGAATGTCACAACTCACCACACCCTATTTGAAACCTTTGATAAATCTAAAAACTAGCATGAAATTGCCTCAATGAATGTAGATCTTGATCATGAACTTTGATGTGAAACAATTCCTTTGATATGCTTGATTAATCTTGAACACTACATCACCATATTAGCTTAAACAACATGCATGATGCAATACATATTTGAAATGAAAATGAAATCTTGATTGCTGCAATATTCTTCTACAAATCTACCCTTCAATACCTTAGAAATTCTCTTGAATTCTCTTGATAATTCTCACTTGAACGCTCTAGGTGCTCATGAAAACTTTCTTAGTTGAAAAATAATGAAATGACCTCTTATTTATACATATATTATCATTAATTCTTTAAATTCAAATATCACAAACTAACATTGAATTATAGATTTTAAATCATTAAAATACCATAAAAAAAAATTCAAAAGGGGGGTCCTAGTTCTAAGTGAGGACCGATTCACTATAGGGAAAATGGGTCCTAGATCACCTACCTAGGACACACATCCTCCAAAGTTAAGTGTTGTGAAATGGAATTTATTAATGTTGGGCTTTATCCCTCAGAATTTACATTTAATTAGGCATGGATTTGAATTAAAGAGGAAAATTAAGGAAAATTAACCACAATTAATTAATAAATCCCTAGATTAGTGTGAAAGTATAAAGATACACTTTACAACACCCTAAATAAGGCACAATTAAGTCCATTTAGTTTAAAAGGATCCTAAACTTAATGTGAATATGCAAAAAATATTACCACACTAAATTTAGGTAACATTAAGCTCATTTTATTAATAATTATTCCCAAATTAAGTGTGGAAAAAGGGACAACTTTTTTTACACTACATTTTTCCCCCACTTTAGTGAGAGTATGACCCCATGTCAAACTCACACTAAAGTAGACATTCAAGAAAATTATCTATGCAAAAATGAAAAAGATACACAATCATACAACATCAAAGACCAAGAAGATCAAGCCAAAACTTTCCAACACGATGTGGAACACATCTAAGCTATCAATTTGTACTCACTTTGAGGTAGCAGAACTTCAAGCTGTCTACTAGGTGAGTCTTCCAATAGGATGGAAAATGAGAGAATCATATTAGGCTCCCATACCATATCAAAGCTATCCTCCTAAAAAAATTAATAAGGAACCATAATGTTAGGAAAGGCTCCACAAGAAAGCAAGGTGTGTTATGCTAGGTGGCCTTGAATTTAGGTTTTCAAGCTTTATAGGGCTTAATAAGCTACATTATGCCAAAAAACTATGAACATGGGGAAGGCTCCACAAGAAAGCAAGGTGTGTTATCCTTGGTGGCCTTTATTAGGGTTGAAGCTTCGCAAGGTTAATAGGTTGTGTTATGCCAAACACTTATGAACATTATATATATATAGGTTTTTGCTCAAGGGGATCTCTCTTAGTTCATTTAAGGTCTTCTTCTTAGGGAACATTCTTCCTAATGTCTCCAAGAGAGGACAAGTCAAGAGTAAATGTTTCAAAACTTAGGGAATGTAGTGCATCACATCACCACTAAGAGGAAAGTCATACGCTAAGAAATATTGCACTCTTGGAGGACATCAAACCCAATGAAATCACCAAGAAAAGGATGCATCATAAGAAAAAAAGAAAATCACACCATGGAACATTCAAAATTTTGAAAGATATTATCGATGTATGTCCCCACTTTAAAGTGGTTTCTGTGTGTGTGAAAAAAAGGTATCAATTTAAATGAAATTCAAAAACATATCAATAAGACATTAAATCAGGAAAATTGAAAAAGAAAACAGAATAAGAAAACTATGACTGCAGCTTCCTCGAAATCATCTTATCTCTCTCTAACTCCAGCGTTTTGTTGTTTCCAATGGCTCTCAGATCAGAAAATCAAACTCAACAAAATGAACAGTTGAAGAACTAGATTTAAAATGCACACTATGCTAAATGCAAGGCTATGCTAAGATGATAATATCACTATGATGCTGAAAATGATGTGAATGCATAAGCTGATTGCATGTATGTTCGTTCGTTTTCGTATGCATGTGTAGGTAACCAAAGCTTGGATTTGCACTGGCATTTATAGAGTCTTAGAAAGGATTCGATTGGCTGATTTGATTAACGGCCCAGATTAAGCTTGTTCGAATGGAAGGTGGAAGATTTTCGAAAGTGGAGAGGAAGATAGAAGGTTTCCCTTTTCCTTCAATTTCCGTCATTGAGATCCGAAGGGAAATTTTCATTTCGAAGAATGAGTTTAGAATGAGTTAGAATTAAATAAAATAAATTTATTTAATTTGTAAGTGAAGATGGATATAGAAACTTGCATAATTAAATAAATTATATTTAATTATGTTTTAGAAATAAATTTAGAGTGAGAGGAAAATATTAAATTAAATATTTAATATTTAATTTGATTATGGGATGAAGAGAATATTTCATTATTTGAATATTCAAATATTCAAACTTTAGAATGATATGATAATTAAAATAAATAATCATATTTATTTAATTTAATTAAAAGGAATGTGGGAAATGCCAATAATTAAATAAAATTATTTATTTAATTAAGGTAAAAGAATTAGAAAATGAACAATATAAATAAATAATTAAATTTATTTATATGTAGATGACTTTAGGGGAATTAATTAAATAATTCATATTTAATTAATTAACAAGCTTAATCATGACCATTTTTAGACATATACATTTTGCCCCTCTTTGAAGTGATGTGTAAAACACATTGCTTCAAAGAAAATAAAATTTTTACCCCTGATATGCTTTCGATGTTTCTGCTGATGATGCCCCCTCAGGAGGTAAATCACGGATGAGAGAGAGTGATTTAGCTCTTGACAAATGATGGAAAAGAAATGTCCCATTTTGAAAATAAAGTCAAAAGACAGCAAACTTACACTTGTTTGACCTTTAAAAGGTAAAAAAAAAAAAAGAGACAAAATCATTTGCACTTTTTAACTTGGTGAATACTATAGCTTTGAGAGTGACCTTGCGACATGGAGATTCCTTATCATCATCACCGATTCGAGAGATCTCGCCAATACCTGAGGCCAGCAGCATACAGACCACCGGTGAGTCAATCTAACCACCCATGCTTTCGAATTTTTTCGCATTTGAATCAAAATTTACTATTTTTCCATGGATTTTGTGTTTGAAAATGATGTTTCAGCGCTTTTAGGATAGTTTGAGTGTTTTCGATGATTTTTCCGGTGCTTAGGGTAAAAACAATAGCGCATACAAGATAGAGTTTGAATAGTTAGCATCAAACTAGTTTAGCGCATTCGATGAAAACAAAAGCGCATATAGGGTATGATAAGAAAATTTAGGAGTAAAGCGCATATAGAGAAATAGTGGCGCATATAGGGAAATAGTGCATCTAGTGATTAAAGTAGCGCTTAGGTTGATTAAAGTAGCGCATATAGGGAAAACACGCATAGGGGATCTGGTTGAGCACATCGAGCGAAAAGAACGGCGCATACGGGTTTTAGCGCATCCTGTGAAAAGAATGGCGCATATGGGTTTTAGCATATAGAGTCTACAGAGTAGTGCATATGGTAAAAATAGGCAGAATTGATGTTTGGATGATAGTAATGCAAAAATGATGATTTATATATTACTTCTTTAGTCAATAGATTGTCGTGTCATCATGCTGATATGGATGGAAATGATAGAATAATCGAATGATTGATTGATAACTTTGCTTCCTAGAGTAGAAAACAAAGAGTAAACGTCTGATAACTTTGTTTCAAAAACAAAGAGTAAACGTTAGATAAATGATTGATATGACTTCTGATAAATTTACTTTCTGCGATAGAAAACAAATAGTAATTGATCGTAGAGCAGATTTGATATGATATCCAGCTAGATAGATTGCGTATTGGTTTCCTTGATAGGATTGATTGTGTGATATGGGCCGTTGATTTGATGCATTGATATGAGTCATTGATATGGGTCTGATATAGTTCACTGATATAGGTCACTTGATATAGGTCACTGATAGATATGAGTCTAATTGATTTTGGGTGAATGATTGGTATGATGCTGATGAATTATCCTTGTGATGAAAATATGAGGTTTTCAAAAACCTCAAGATTAGAGAGCGGCACTTGGCAGGATGGGATAGGATACCTGAGTTGACACCTGCTGATGTAGCTTTGATAGATACATGTAGTTTGAGATGCTTGTTGGCTATGCCACCGATTCGGGTCAGCAGAGGATTGTTGACAACACTGGCAGAGCGATGGAATTCGAAGCACAACACCTTTCATATGCCGACTAGTGAGGTGATGGTAACTCCAGAGGATGTATATAGGATATTAGGTATCCTAGTGATTGGTGCCCTTGTGTACTATGATCACAAGGAGCTCAGGGGTACAGATGCCTTGAGGAGAGTGTTCGGTGATGCAAAAATAGCTGGGTACTGGGTACCATGGGCTGACTTTCGATGATATCCAACCTTGCCTGTAGTTTTGGGTGCATTCATTGGAGGTCTCCTTTGTCCAGATCGTCGGGCAAAGGGATTATTAGTGGGATGGGGCAGGATTTTGGAGCAGATGTTGCTACAGCCATGGAGATATGCATGGGGGAGTTGCATGTTAGCGCATCTATATCATGATTTGCATCAAGTGGTGTATAGGGGTTCTTCCAGTTTGTCATGTGGTGTGACACTACTATAGATCTGGGCATGGGAGCATCTTGTTGTGATGAGACCGGCGTGCCCCAGAGTTAGGCCACCAGGTAGGCCCTATGTATATATGTATGCTATGTTCCTTACCCAGCCCAAGCTGGGCAAGGTGGATTACTGGAGATGACTTCTAGATGATATGGATGCAGTGGTATGGCGATCATATCTTGATTGCGAACCATGGGATACAAATGATGTAGAGATGCCATTTGTATGCATTCCTCAATTTCTGATAGGGAGGACTCCTTTCATTCTTGAGAGGTTTCTAGCATTGCAGGTGCAGAGACAGTTTGAATTTACACAGGGGATGCTACAGAGGGTTGCACACTATGCCCGGAGTAGAGATGAGGCCGAATGGGGGCCATATATTTCCTATCAGATAGCATATACAGAGTTTAGGTCATTAGCGCCCGAGGCATGGGATGACAGGTGAGACATTATTGATGCCGACATGTCTGATGAGTACTCTCTATATTACCACACACATCCTTTTCCACGGTTTACCAGTCCCGATGAGCCAGCACCCATTCTGGTAGTACCACAGCCAGGGGCAGTGAGACAAGAGGATGTGGCCGGTGGTGAGTAGGGAGAAGTTGGAGGAGAGGAGGTGGAGAGCGGAGATGAGGAGGAGAGTTCTGACAGGGATGATGGAGATGATGGCAGGGATGAGGGATAGGTGTTGGGGAGGTCAAGGCTAGATATTCTGAGGGGTGTCCAGATCATGCGGTGGCCAAGGACAGGGATTGGGTGATGGACAGTGATCCGCATGGGATCTTCATCTCAACAAGGGCAGATAGCCATGCTTCAGGCCCAGGTGCAGACACTACAGGGACAACAGGGACAGTTGCAGTCAGCTGACACAGTCACAGGGATTTATTGTATAGCTACAGGCATAGCTAGCATAGGCTCAAGCACAGGCACAAGCATATGCACCTGCCCTAGACCCATAGTTAGCCCAAGTGATGACAGAGAGAGATGCATTTAGATGGAGGACAGTAGAGGCTGAGGGTGTTGTTCAGAGGCTAATGGGCACCATAGAGAGTGCATCATTGCGGGATGCCATTATAGAGGGCATGGAGATGGCGAGGGAGGCCAAGTATTACAAAGTCAGGTACGAGGAGCTGTGTCCTCCCGAGCACAGAGAGCCATTTCCCCGATCTCGCAGCAGGACTAGGAGTAGATCACATACACATACACAGAGCATGGGAGTGACTGGGCCTCGGCGAGATCCAGACGCAGGTACCAGTGGCAGGCCACCTCCTTTCAGACTAGCTCCATCAGGGGCATCGACCAGTTAGCAGATATAGTGCACATATGTGTACCATTTTTGGAGCATGTATACAGATTTTTGATCATATCTGATGTATTCCGATTTGGAAATTTTAGTTTCATTGGACATTTGAACATTTGTATCATTTTTGATGAATGATGATATGTAGTGGTGATGATTGTTTTTGATGATGTGATGTGCATTTTTGAGATGATAATGTGATATGCATTTATTTTCATGTGTTTATGGATTTTGGTATGCATTTGAATGATCTGGTGACTAACATGATATGCAGGATGATTCGATTATGATGTTATTAGTATGATGATGATGATTTGATAATGTGTACCAATGATGTCATGTAGGTGGATGACTTATGATGTGTATATGGAAATGTATGTATGGAATGTTTATTTTTTGGATTTTTCAATGCAGGTAAAAGATGATAATATGATGAAAAATGAATGTTGTGTTCATGATATGCATTATGAATTTTTTATGATAAAATGATATGATATGATGTAAAATGATATGAGTAAATAGTGAGGAGATGTATGATAAAATGATATGTGATGAAAATATAATGATTTTTAATTAGAATGAATGGATAAATGAATAATAATGGATTTATAATGATAATGAAATGATAATGATATGATATGAAAATGAAAATAAGATAACTGATAATGATAATGAAATGATGAAATGATGAAATGATGATGACCATGAAATGAATGATAATGATGTGATAAATAATGATAATGGTAACGATAAGAAGATGATGAAATGATAATGATAATGAAACAAAGAAATGACAATGATAATGAAACTAATATGAATGATAATGATAATGAAAGTGAATGAAATGACTATAATATGATAATGGTAATGCGATGAAGAGATGATAATAATATAAATGATAATGATAATGAAAATGAATAAAATGAATGCAATGACTATAATGGTAATGCGATGATGAGATGATAATGAAAATAATATAAATGATAATGAATGAAATGATGAAATGTCAATGAAACTAATATGAATGATAATGAATGAAATGATGAAATGTCAATGAAACTAATGTGAATGATAATGAATGAAATGATGAAATGATAAAACTAATATGAATGATAATGAATGAAATGATGAAATGTCAATGAAACTAATATGAATGATAATGAATGAAATGATGAAATGTCAATGAAACTAATGTGAATGATAATGAATGAAATGATGAAATGTCAATAAAACTAATTTGAATGATAATGAATGAAATGATGAAATGATAAAACTAATCTGAATGATAATGAATGAAATGATGAAATGATAAAACTAATATGAATGATAATGAATGAAATGATGAAATTTCAATGAAACTAATCTGAATGATAATGAATGAAATGATGAAATGTCAATGAAACTAATATGAATGATAATAAATGAAATGATGAAATGTATGAGATAAAGGAAATGAATGATGATGTGATAAATGATAATGATAATGAACCAAATGTCTGCATTGTCCTCTACAGATAGTCCAAAGAAACATGACAACCATTGGCCTTTCAAAACTCTTGATGCAAATCCAATATGCAGTTATGTACCATGACCTAAAATGAAATGCAACTAAATGAAACCGACCATTTTGTTGAGCCTGTTTAAATCATCATAGAGCATTTGAGAATGTTGGAAGTGTGTACAAGCATCAGAGGGGAAATTAGCACCAATGATGACCTGAGTACAACTTTCATGATTTTTGATATAGCAAGTGAACACCAGCATCTAGGTATAATTGAACCGAGATGATCTGAGCATTTCTTGCGTGAACAGACAAAGACTAACCACCATCTTATGCAAATTTGGAACTATCATCAATGATAAACTTTGGAAATCATGTCTCGTGACATACTTGCAACAGATGGATAATTAACCTCAATACAATAGACAAAGAAAAATCATCCTCTTTCCTTGCCACTCTAGTTCAGTACATCATCGAGTGTGCTCTAGAGAAATGATATCAAAAATTAAACAATCATTGTTCAAAAATGAAATACTGTTATTCCAAACATTATTCAGATTATAGATCATCCAAATATGAGTCATGATAAGGTACACAACTGAAAGCTATTGTGATATGGATCAATGATTGGATGTTTTATCGATACAGTTTGATTTGGTTGTTTTGTTTTTGTATGATTGGCTTCGATGTCATTGTCTCACTGTTTTGGTAAAAATTGAAAGTTGATTGCCCCCAATATGCCCATGTTTGCCCTTGGTATTGACACAACTTGCTGAAATGAATATGTACAATAATCAAGCCATGGTAAGACATTATCGCTCTAGGAAAAATGATGATGAAAAAGATGTATGAAAAGGAAGGCTGAAAAGTTAAATGCAAAACATGAACTAATAGATGGAGAGCCTCAAATAGCGTCTATTTTCCAGATTTTCACTATTTGTTTTTATTGCATTTTTCATGTCAATAGACTACCTATCGCCAGGTTTTCACCCTATGACTTTTTTTTCTTTTTTTTTCTGCTACCGAGATGCTTGTTTGCCAGGTTTTCACTAGGGTAACCATTTTTTCAGGACTTTTTCTTTTTTTTTTGTATTTCTTTAGGACTTTTTTTGATTTTTTTGTATTTCTTCAGGACTTTTTCTGATGATGATAATCGCTTTAGACATAATACTTTTTCAGGTGCATGTTGTTGATAGGTTCATCAAACAGGTCCCCTTCTGGCGTTGATAGCTTGTAGGCTCCTAAACCATAGACTGCGATAACCACATAAGGACCTAGCCAATTTGGTTCAAATTTTTCTTTCTTCTCTCCGTCTTGCTGATTGCATGGGTTTTCTTTCAGAACAAGATCACCCACCTGAAAGGTACTTGGCATTACTTTGTGATTATAGCTATGAGACATCATCTATTGATATGATTTTAAATGATTAGCTGCTCTTTATCTCTTTTCATCTAGGATTTCTAGTTCTTGGAGTCGGGAGACTCTGTATTCATCATCTGTTGTAAGACCTTTCAATGATACTCTAAGTGAGGGAATCTTAACTTTTAAAGGTAGTATGGCTTCCGCTCCATAAACAAGAGCAAATGGTGTTGCTCTTGTGGGTGTGCAAATACTGGTTCTGTAGGCCCATAAGGTGGGATTGAGTTGAACATGCCAATCCTTCCCTGAGTCGTTCACAATCTTCTTCAAAAAATTTAATATTGTTTTATTTGAGGCCTCTGCTTGGCCATTCCCTTGTGGATAGTACGGTGTTGAATATCTATGTTGAATGTGAAATCTCTCACAAAGTTCATCAACATCCTGATTTTTGAACAGACGTCCATTATCTATAATAATGGAGTTGGGAATGCCATACCGACAAATAATATAGTTGAGTATGAATGATGATATTTGTTTGCCAGTAACTTAAGTAAGAGGGACTGCCTCAATCCACTTGGTAAAATACTCTGAAGTTGTGATGATGAATTTATGCCCGTTCGATGAAGAAGGATGAATCTTGCCCACTAGATCTAACCCCCATTGAGAAAATGGCCAGGTTGGCGTGAATGGTTGAAGTTCCTGTGCGGGAGCATGAATGAGATTCCCATGAAACTGACATTTTGAGCATGTTTTCACAAAGGTGAATGATTCCCTCTCCATTGTAGGCCAGTAGTAACCCATTCTAATCAATTTCTTGGATAAGGTTAGTCCACTCGAATGAGTACCATAGATGCCACCATGAACTTCTTGTAAAGCTTTGTCAAATTCCTCACATTCAAGACATCGAAGTAGAGTACCATCAAGACCATGATGATAAAGGGTGTCAGTGATAAGAGTGTAGCGAGCGGATTGGCAGATAAAATTGTGTTTTTGGTTATGGAATAAATTAGGTGGTAAGATATCGTCTTTGAGGTAGGCATAAATTTTTCCATACCAAAGTGAATTAGATCCTACCAAGTGGCAAATGATTTGGCTTTCAGGTGTATCATAAGTAGGTGTAAATGATTGTTCCACCAGAAATTCATAGCGATTCTGAGTTTTTGGGAGTTGTAACAATGATGCTATCATAGCCATGGCGTCAGCTACTTTATTATCAAGCCTTAGAATTTGTGTGAATTTGATGTCTAAAAAATATTTCTTGAAGTCATCAACCATCTTTTTATATGGTATTAGTTTGTCATCTTTGGTTTGATAATCATCATTGATCTGATAAATGACCAACTATGAGTCGCCATACACCTATAATTCTGTAATTCTCCATTCCAGTGCTATTTTGAGTCTGGTGATTAATGCTTCATATTCGGCTATGTTGTTGGTGCATGGAAACATCAACCTATATGATCGAGGAATAGTTTGTCCTTGAGGGGTGACGAAAAGTATGCCTGCCCCTGATCCATGTTGAGTGAAAGAACCATCAAAATATAAGGACCATGGTTGTTTAGATTCTGCAGTAAAGACATTAGCATCTGGAAATTCAATGTGCATGGGATGGTTTGCTTGCAATGGTGCTTCAACTAGTTGATCTGCGATAACTTGTCCTTTGATTGCCTTACAGTCAACATAATGTATGTCAAATTCACTCAAAATCATTACCCACTTTGCTAACCTTCCTGTCAATGATGCTTTGCTTAACAAATACTTGAGTGGATCAATCTTTGAAACCAGATTGATTGTATGAGTTAACATGTAATGCTGAAATTTCTGTGAAGCAAAAACTACTGCTAGACAAGCCTTCTCGATAGAAGTGTAGTTGAGCTCATGACTTGTTAGTGTTCTGCTGATGTAGTAGATTGCACGTTCTTTTCCTGTAGAGTCTTCTTGCACTAGCAGTGCCTCCAGAGATGTCTCTGTTGCGGCAATGTATAAGATTAGGGGTTTGTCTGGATTTGGTGGTATGAGAACTGGTGGAGTCATTAAATACTGTTTGATTTGTTGAAACGCCCATTCACATTTGTCATCCCACTTGAAAGGAACATTCTTATATAGTATATGTGTGAAAGGTAAACTTTTGTCGGCCAATTGTGCAATGAACCTTCGTATAGACTGTAGTCGTCCCTATAGTGATCTCAACTGACTGATGTTCTTTGGTGGAGACATTTCCATAATTGCCTATACTTTCGCAGGATCTACTTCAATTCCTTTTTCTGAAACAATGTACCCCAAGAATTTTCCATATTTGACCCCAAAAACACATTTCTTGGGGTTGAGGCGAACTTTGAATTTCTCTAATCTTGCAAATATTTTGGACAATATTTCAAGATGTCCTTCTCTGGTGTATGATTTTTCCAATATGTCATCTACATAATCTTCCATGAAGATATGCATCATGTCATGAAAGATTGTAGTCATGGCTCTTTGGTAGGTAGCCCTAGCATTCTTTAGACCAAAAGGCATGACATTCGAACAATAAGTTCCCCATGGACATGTGAAAGTTGTTTTCTCTTGGTCTTCAGGTGCAATCTTGATTTGGTTGTAGCCAAAAAAACCATCCATTAATGAATACATGGCATGGACAGCTGTCAGATCAACTATGGTGTCGATGTTTGGCAATGGGAAGTCATCCTTAAGACATGCTTTATTAAGATCTTTGAAATCTATACATATTCTCACAGTTTTATCTGGTTTGGATATAGGATCAATGTTGGAGATCCATTTTGCATATTCGATTAGTCTTATGAAGCCCACATCAAGGAGTTTTCTCAGTTCTTCTTTAACCAATAATGCAACATGAGGGTGCATCTTGCTGAGTTTTTGTTTCACTGGCTTGGCCCCTAGTTTGATAGACAAGTGATGCATGATAAGATCAGGATCAAGACTAGGCATGTCAGCATAAGACCACGCAAAATTTACTTGATTTTCTTTCAAGAATTCCATGAATTCTAGTATTTCTTTCTCTGTCATTGATGCAGCTAACTATAAAAATTTTGGTTTGTCGGAAGTCTCAAGATTGACAGCATTTGTAGGCTCAATCAAAATAGGCGATCGCTCATGGTAGTGCTCCGGGAGAGTGTCAAGATTCCCATTGTCTGGTGCCTCAAAGAGGTTTTCACCATCTGATACGCTCTTTATTTTATCTTTTGTTTGATCTAATACTGTCAGATTTTGGTTTTCACCATTAGATCTTTCTTTTTTGTTTTTACTTTTGTAGCTAGGAGGCTTGACACTCTCCTGATCAAAAACTCTATGTCGAAAATCGTTGGTGGAACAATCATTTATATCCTCTGTAGAAAGGAAGTTTATGATAGCTTCATCACTTGGAAACATAGGTATATCGATAGTTTTGATTGAATCCCAATCAATGAGATCAGGATAAATTAAAGATAGCGGATCGTCAGGTTGTGTGAAATTGGCTATGGTTATAGTCATAACGGAGTGGTCTATAGGATCCGAGGTATGAGGTGGGTCAATGATGATACTATCCTCATGATAGTCTTGTTCGTTTAGATCTGACTCAGCATCACTAGAATCATGGTGACTTTGTAGTTCAAATTCGCATGTTTGGGTCCTTGAACCTTGACCTTCAATTAGAGTTGGGGCGTACTGGTGTATTACATCAACCTCTTTGTCCCTCCAGAACTCATTATTGTAAATGGTGTCCCATTCATATTCAGTAGAATCTATGTCAGAATTGTTATCCAAGAAGTTCTGAACTATTGTCAAACATGCTTCTCATGAATCTGAGCCTTCTTGCAATGCAAAGATAGTGCCATGTAGTTGTTTGGATGTGTTTTCTTTCGAGTGAGTATCATAACCCAATATAGTTTTCTCTTTTGTAGCGAGTCCGCGAAGGTGAATAGGTTCAACTACTCCTTCCTTCCTTTTTCTGATAGGACCTTTATCATAGCCCATCTTCTGCATGATTGAATACCCTTTTCCATATTTTTCCGTGGGTAATTTGACATTAAAGACTGCTTCATCTTCATCTTTATAGAGCCAGTTTAGAATTTCTGTATCCTCAGGATTTTCCATGGGGAATTTTTCTTTGATGAATTGTACATTAAATTTTGTGATTGGCTCTATTGGTGGTTGCTTTGATGTTGATGCTATTGATATTTGATGTTCCTTGATAGACGGTTGTCCATGTGATCAAGGTGATGTAGGTAAATTGGCAAGACAAAGAGAGTATTCTCCAACTCCATGATCCTTGAATTTTATTTTTTTGTCAAAACTATTGGTCAATTGACTGATTTGTGTGTCAATCTTTAGAAATTCCTACCATGAGCTTCTCGATTGTTAGGGACCAAAGTATCTTGACTAGATTTTATGTTGGCACAAGTTTGAATATTGGAATTATCAGCGGGTATCATGATTTCCTGTCCATCATAAGGAAACTTAAGACATTGATGATAGGTTGATGGGACAGCTTGCATTTCATGGATCCAAGGATGACCCAACAAGATGTTATATGCAAGATCACGATCTAGTACTTGATAGAAAGTATTCTTTATAATAGGACCCACGCTGATTGGCAGCATGATTAGACCCTTGAATGCTCTTTCTTCATCATCATAAGCTTTTATGGTAATCTTTCTTTTGAAATCAATGGAGTCCTCAGAAAATCCTAAAGCCTTAACCAACTTCATGGTACAGATGTTCAAACCAGCACCTCCATCTATTAGAACTCGTCTGATACGAAACTTGTGAACCATGACTTCTAAGTACAATGATGAATTATGGGGATGAGTTATGGAAACATCATCTTTTTCAGAGAATGAAAGGAAAGTGGGTGAGGACAAGTGTCCTACCATGGCTTGAAATTGGTTCACATCCAGGTCAGTGGATACATTAGTTTCAACAAGGGCTTTTTCAAGAATTTCCTTATGGGCTGGGGAAATCTTCAATAGTTCCATAATAGAAATTTGAGCTGGGGTTTTCCGAAGCTGATTGACCAAATCATATTAATGTTGAGGTGGAGGTTCAGCGGATTTTGAAGAGGTGCCCTTTAAGACAACTTTAGCTTGCACTCTTGTTGTTGCGTTGACTTCTCTATATTCCACCTTCTTGTTGACTTTAATGACATTTACCCGCTCGTCGTCTGTGTAGAGATGATTGATTATATGATCATCATTGATATGATTCACATTTTTTTTAGAAGACTCACCCTTTTGATAGTTGAGTAAAGGGTTGTGAAATGCTTGGTGGTCTGCATTGGATTGTTGATGTCCTTCTATTGTAATGATGTCATTCTCGATTAAGTCTTGAATGGTATTCTTCAAGGCTTGGCAATTATTTGTGCGATGACCTTTGCATTGATGATAATCACAATAGTATGCCTCATTCCATGATGGAGGCTTTACACTGGGTTCATAGTTTTGTTGAGGTGGAAAAGTAATGACATTTTTGGCCATCAACTCTTTGAATGCAGATTCTAAAGATTGACCCAATGAAGTGAAAGTTCTTCTATTAGAGAAGAGTGAAAATATTTGTGGATTTGTATTTGAGGTGTTCCCTAAGGAATTGTGATTTTTATTGGTTCCTCGGCAACCTTGGTTGTTGGAAGTCCCTTGATTTGGAGTAGAGTGTTGATTTATATTGTTCCTCGGAGGAGGAGGATTATTTCCATGATTTGCAATTGAGTTGACATTGTTGTTGCGAATGTTTGGAGTACTGAGGACAAATGGCTTGGTCGAGGCATGATTTGCATCAACAACACCATCATTCACCATATTTATGTTGCGAGTCCAAAATTTGGACTTGTCTTGATTATTGTGATGGTTGGATGAGCTAGGATTGTCTTTGTCATGTTTTATTATTCCTCTTTTGACCAAAGAATTTTCAATGGTTATGGCATCTTCAATCATTTTCTCAAAAGAAGGAGGACAATGTAAGTTCAAATGATAGCTCATTTCTAAATTTAAACTGTTAATGAAGGTAACCATCTTTTCCTTTTTAGGAATAGGATGTGGATATCTGGTGAACATTCTTCTCCATCTCTAAAGAAACATAATGAAAGATTCGCCAGGTTTTTGTGTAACTTTGCAAAGATCTATCATGGTGATCTGGTGTTGTATGTTGTAGGCATATTGTGATATGAATAAGTTGATTAATTCTTCAAATGTCCTGACAGGAGGTGTAATCTTAGATAGCCATTCCATAGAGTGAACTCCAAGGCTCTTTGGAAACAATCACATCAAGTAAGTGTCTTCGTGAGTGAATTCCAATGTCATGTTTCAGAAGTCTCTAACATGATCGATTGGATCCGATTTCCCATTATAGCGATCAAATTTTGGCATTTCACAATGCTTGGGAAAAGGAATCATGTTAAGAATTCGATCGAAAGGATAAGGACAAATTTCCTCTAGAGTATATTTCTTTGTGGTTGTTCCCCCTTGTAATTCTTTAACTTGTCCTTGAAGTGCCTTGATTTGTTGAGTCAAAGCACTAAGATCAGATAGGGGTGTCTCTTCAGGTTTGTTTTTCAAATTCTCAGTATTAAATTCATGAGGTAATTTAGCTCCTTGTTTGGCTAGATAGCGGAAATATTTTTCCTTATCTCGCTGCAAGATCTTTTCGATGGCTTTGTGAAATTTTGGATCTTGCTCAGCCTCTCTAAGACGTTCCTCATCTTGTTCCTCATCACTATCTATATGTGTTTTGTTCATGTCTTTGTATTGGTGGAACGGATTTTCTTCTCTGTTATCCGTATCTTTGTCAAAGAGTGGATTACTATTCATGATGTAAAGAGGATTACTGCTTTCACCCTCTTCTTGAATGTTTTGAGTATGACCTTCTTGTTGAATTTCATCCTTCAATTTATTGAATTGAGATCTTGTGAAGATAGGCATATGATTTTGAATAATTCTTCTAAACTTAGATCCTAGTTTTGACAAGTGTGATGATGATGGTATCTTGATCTGATAAGATGTAGAATCTTATGATATGATCCAAGATGTTCCTAATTTTTTATTGTGGCTTCCAATGATGAAGAATGTCAGAATCCTGTTGGGGAAGTTGAATCAATAATTAGAAATTTGTTTGAGAGATGCACTCTTAAAGTTTTGATCTTTGTTTTCGAAGAAAGATTTCAAAATCACTAAAGGATTTGATTTGGATGTGAAGGATATTCTATAGAAGGTTGTGGTCTGTTGTCAAATTCAAGAGGTTGGTTAAAATTATGCTGTTGGGATAGAGCTAATCTCTGATAATGAGCTCGTGAATCCAAAGGTTCTATAGCATACTCATCAGTGAATCCCCTAACAAAGTCTTGGTATCTATGAAGAAATCCTCAGTAATGAAGCAAGATGTGTCGACTTTTGTACAAGAATTTTCTCTTTTGCAATGTTTTCTTATATCATAATGTTTTCTTGGGTTTTTTGATCCTTTTGGACACTGATTTCTTGGGAAATTTTGTTGATTTCCAATCTCTAAGCATGGGAAAAGTATTGAGAATGTTATTGGACCAAAGGTATGAATAACTTTTGAGTGATTTCAGTTGTTGTTCTTCATATTCATTTTAGATGATCTTTTTATCTGAATTAATGTGATGAAAGACACAACAAACATTTTGAAGAATAGTTGTTTTTAAGGCCCTATACTAACATGAAGTGTCTAATCAAGAAAAATGTTTTCAACAACTATTTTCACAGGTTAAGCACATGAAAGACAATTCAAATAGACTCACTCTTAATGCTGAAGTAGGTCATTCTAGTAATCAACAGCCCACATCTTAAAACTGCATCGACTCACACAGCCGTGTCACCCCAGAAGGGGCACCCGTGTTTTTTTCTTTTCCAGGCGTGTACTCAGAGTTATGGAAGTGGATACCGGATCCCCTGAGAAAACGGTCCTTGGCAGTTATATGGTGAGTGTCTTGGGGGCAGATTCTTCCCTCCCCTTGCACTATGATTATTAGAATGTTCAGAAACTGACTTCGGCTAGCCACTACACTAGGTTCATAGTAAGGATTTCCGTTCAGTGCGGAAATAATAAACTCCCTCAGGAGACCTCCCAACCTTTAGAACAAAGGTTTTGGGGATGGTTATCTTGCACACTACCGGAAAAAGAGGGTTTCCCCATATTTGCTTTAAATTTTATAGTGGGGCGGAATAGCCTGGCTTTGGCTTGAACCCACTTGAGTCATTCCCGTAGGGTGAGTACTTTTTCCCACTATGGAAAGCTCTCTAAAGGATGTAATTAAAGTAGTAAAAATTTATGAAATTGAAAAGGAAAGTCTGGTATTTTGATCACCCAGTTAAGGGGAGAGAATAGACCTATTGCCACAGACAAAGCAAACAAATGTTCATTTTAAAACCCAAATCACAATGATCTAATCTAAGTGAAGATATTTCTTCACAAAAACAAGTTATTCAATTTTAATTGCCAGATCATTGTGTGGTGACTATCCTAGATTGCTTCATTTTAAAATCCAGAAAAAGAAAAAGAATTTTGTATGCAGAAGGCGTCAGGCTCAAAATTTTGTATTTTTGTTACAATCCATATGCACTAGAATAGAAGGTATATGTGCCAGAACAAACGGTATATGCGCCAGACCAGAGGGTATATGTGCCGGAACAGAAGCTATATACGCCGGAACAGAAAGTATATGCGTCGCAAGAAAGATTCTATATGCTCTTAAAACAGTTACTATATGCGCCAAAGGAAAGATTCTATATGCGCTAAAACAGTTCCTATATGCACGGAAATAGTTACTATATGCGCCGAAGCAATTACTATATGCGCCGAAATAGTTACTATATGTCCTCCAGAATCCTGCAAAACAAAAGAGTTAAAAACCCCGTATGCGTCGTAGAAAATGTCGAGTGCGCTTAAACACCAATTTTTTTTTTAAAGTTGACTCTAGAACGCGGAAACTATCAAAAAAAACTTGCAGAGAATGTTAAATTCATGGGTTCAATCCCCATAGTGGGCGCCATTTTATGTGTGTGTGAAAAAAAGGTATCAATTTAAATGAAATTCAAACACATATCAATAAGACATTAAATCAGGAAAATTGAAAAAGAAAATAGAATAAGCAAACTGTGACTGAAGCTTCCCCGAAATCATCTTATCTCTCTCTAACTCTAGCATTTTGTTGTTTCCAATGGCTCTCAGATCAGAAAATCAAACTCAACAAAATGAACAGCTGAAGAACGAGATTTAAAATGCACACTATGCTAAATGCAAGGCTATGCTAAGATGATAATATCACTGTGATGCTGAAAATGATGTGAATTCATAAGCTGATTGCATGTATGTTTGTGTGTTTTCATATGTATGCATAGGTAACCAAAGCTTGGATTTGCACCGGCATTTATAGAGTCTTAGAAAGGATTCGATTGGCTGATTTGATTAACGGCCTGGATTAAGCTTGTTCGAATGGATGGTGGAAGATTTTCGAAAGTGGAGAGGAAGATAGAAGGTATCCCTTTTCCTTCAATTTCCGTCATTGAGATCCGAAGGGAAATTTCTGTTTCAAGAATGAGTTTAGAATGAGTTAGAATTAAATAAAATAAATTTATTTAATTTGTAAGTGAAGATGGATATAGAAACTCATAATTAAATAAATTATATTTAATTATGTTTTAGAAATGAAGAGTGAGAGAAAATATTAAATTAAATATTTAATATTTAATTTGATTATGGGATGGAGAATATTCCATTATTTGAATATTCAAATATTCAAACTTTAGAATGATATGATAATTAAAATAAATAATCGTATTTATTTAATTTAATTAAGAGGAATGTGGGAAATGTCAATAATTAAATAAAATTATTTATTTAATTAAGGTAGAAGAATTAGAAAATGAACAATATAAATAAATAATTAAATTTATTTATATGTAGATGACTTTAGGGGAATTAATTAAATAATTCATATTTAATTAATTAACAAGCTTAATCATGACCATTTTTAGACATATATAGTTTCTAACACCATTGCTAGGGGAAATTGCTTTAAAGTAGCCAATTTTTACTCCTAAGACATGGGAGATTCCTCAAGAAGTCCCTATGCCAAGTCATATGTTTCTAAAATAAAGTTATGCCACAAAAAAGGAAGGAGGGGTTTCCCCCATAAATACATAAGGGATCTATGGATTTGGGTTCAATATGTCTTTGCTACAATGTTATAGAGCTCAAAAACACCATCATTCCCCAAATACTCATAGAACTAGAAGAATGACACAAAGAGAGTGAAAAAAAAGAAAAAGATTTTAAGTCAACATGGAAGAGACATAAGTATCTCAACGCCTTCCATCATCCCAAAAGGAAAACACAAGACAAACAAAAAAGGTAAAATGTTTACAACATATAGAAAAATGTAGATACAGATAGAGGAATGCACAAAAAGAGAGAGATACAACAAACAAAATAGCATGGGGGATCATATTACATACATGCAATCACATAAATACACATGAAAAATAAAGAAAAATGCTAGAAAGGCACATGTGAGTCAACCTATAGTAGGTTGTCTGCATCCCAATCTTGATCAATGTATGCGGAAGGTAGACAACTAGCCAAAGGGACAACGACAAGTGCTGAACTAGGAGACACACCAAGTTCAACACTCTTTTTAGTATAATTTTTATTTAAGTTCATGGAAGAGGAGAAAAATGAGTTCAACTCATTATGCACTTGTTCATCAAAGTTTGCAATGTCAATATCATCATGTAAATTAATCACAATGAGATTTCTAATGATAATATCCATAGAAGTTTGTTCATGTTTATGTTGCAGTGAAGGTGAAGAGACATCATGCCTTGTAGGAGATAAGTTCAAATTTTTATTTTCTATGTTTCGCTTTTCCTCTTTTTCTTGTAACATATGAGTAATAGCACGTTGTCTAAACCTATGCTCTCTAGCATTTTGATTTTGTTTCAATCTGTTGTCAATTTGTAATTGTGTAGGAGCAGGTTTTTCAACCATAGGATTCATTTCTTCCCTTAGGGGGGAACAAAAGGAGCCATGAGAGGTTGTTCAACCACTTTCCCTTTAACTTTGTAAACTTGTTTGATCTTAGGAGGCACAACGAGATTTTTTTTATTGTATCATGGTATCTTATAGGAAATTGTAGGAGGATTTGTCATAGGTTTTCCTTGGATATTTGGAAGGGCTTTTGGTTCAATCATATTTTTGTCAAGGATAGGTGGCTCAATCACGGGTTGAGGCATGTTTCTAAGGGATATTTTTTCTATGTTCTTTTCCTTAAACTTTTGATATGATTTGAAAAAGTAGTCCTCATGAGCTCTAATAGGTTCAATAGGCTTGGGCCAAAATAAATCCAATGAAAATTTTCCACAAGAAGACACAAGATTAAAGCCACTATGGTGTATAGTAAAGATCTCATTACCAAAGGGAAAATTTAAAAATTTATGCACAACTGATGAGACAACATTCATTGAGTGAAGGCATGGATAGCCTAACTTCACATGGATTTTTTTTTATGATGGGATGATGGTTAATGATACATTTAATGTTTTCGATCTGAATTTTAAAGGGATATTTATCAAGCCAATTGTAGGAAAGCAAAACCATTATGTGTTTTGATCCATTTTTTCAGTTTGTCATATGTATCTTGATAGAGTTCATGCACAAATAGGAATTATTGAGTAATCACATTCTCTACATAGACAAGATCAATTAATATCCCATTAGTAGGCTTGTCATTGATTCTTCTAGGTATGTAAAGAGGGACATTGGGTGCATGTTTGATTATGTCATTTTATGAGAAAGAAATATCAAGGGGTATTTTTGTTGAGCCCTTATAGGGTTTAGCTTCAATAAAGTTGAACAAGACATTTATGCTATTATTCTCTTGATTTTTTAAGTTCTCATGAAGGAAGCAGTTGAAGCTACTAAAAAATTTGCATTTCCTTTGTAGTTTTAAGTACTTTCCTTAGATTGTGTAAAGTAGGAAGGATACTAATGTCCATGCTTTCAGTAAACATAATGTCTTGTAACTTTTCTAGGCCTTCATATATTCTTTTTATGTTTTCTTGTGAGAAATAAACATCATGTATATTGGTTGTAGGTAAGAAAGCTCTAGGAAATGAGGTATGCATGCTATGATCCATAGGGGGTTGACTATCAACACTATTAGAAAGAGAGTTAGAAAACTTGAGATCCATATCGATTAGGACACCAAGTTGTAATGCTCATACAAGTTTTATAAACTCATTGCCAACCCAAAATGGAAAGAGGGTAAACTGCAATGCAATGAACTAGAATGCAATGTGTAAATGCAATTTTCAGATTCTAAACAAGGTAATTTTCTGATTTCACTATGCAAAAACCTAAAATTGAAGTCTTGCAAATGCAATTTTGAAATCAAACAATGCACTAAATTTAAAAATTGAAGCTAAATATGATCAAATTGATGTAATAGAAGCTTTGTAAACAATATCAAAAAATTTAAAGCAATAAATAAAATTACAAAAATGAAGAGTTTAATGCCTAGAAATTCAGATTATGACCTGATCAGTGACTCATTCACACTAGGTCGAATGGGTCCTAGATGAGGTTTTTGAAACAAATTTTTAAGTGATTTCCAATCATTTTCAGATTTTTGTTTCTTACAACAAGTTTTAATTTCATTTTTTCTATAAATTCAATATGAAATACAAGTGAAAAATATGATAAAATGATAACCTAGAAGACCTAGTTTGGTATGCAATTTTGTTTCAATTTTCAAATGAAATTTAATATGATGTAAATAATATGCAAGGTGAGTAATTTTTTTATATTTTTCTGATTTAAAGAATGCAAACAATGCAATCCTAAAAACCCTAGATGCAATGCAAAGTTGAATGCAAACTAGATACCCTTAATGAGACCTAATTCAATGCAAATAGATGGAAATGAATGTAAGATCTAAATATAGAATGAAAGAGGACTTCAAAATTAAAAAAAATTACAACACTCAAGAGGTCGGATTCACAATAATTAAATAAAGGAAAATATTTGGTGGGTTTTTATTGCCACTAGATGGAGCTTGTTGGCATTTGAGTTTTGATTGGTTGGCATTAGATTGCCATTGATTTCAACTCATGGTATACAATGTTTGTATGCAACTATAGGAACATGTATAGTTATAGAAACATCTCAATTTGTAGTAACAATTGTGTGCAATTCATGCGACAAGAAGATGATTTCCTAGCAACGGGAGCTTCATAGTGACCAACCTTAACAGAGTCAAGCCGAACCTTAATGGATGGTTACTATTTTACTATGCAAAAGAGGGGGGAAACCTTTGCCACTTGGACCAATGAGTGAAAAATAGCATGGATAAAGGAGATTGGAAGAATGATGACTTAGTGATTATGTGGAGTTGTGACCGAATAATTCATTGTTTCTCATAGTATGTTTTATGGATGCACAGAGTTTTGTTTGGTGTGGCTGAAGGTGATTTGTTCAGTTATGTCATTATCAACTATAGGATAATATGCAACTAACTTAACCTTGAGTCGAAGCTTTTGTTCAAACACAAGGTAGGTTAGTTTAAACCCTAAGTCAACACCTCACTATTGCAAGGTAGTAATATCAGATTTTTTGCTTTTAAAAAATCTTCTTTCCTTGCTTTTGAGCTGCATTGAAATGTTTCGAATGAAATTGATTTTATTCCTTACTTGATGGAAAAAAATTTGTAGTAACAATTGAATGAAAATTTTTCTTTAAATCCTTTTTTCTAGATTTTGTACCTCTTGCAGTCACCCTAGATTAGATTTTTCATTTATTATAGGTTTGATATCCAATTTTTTTGGGCACAACAAACCTTTGATGCATATCAGATTTTATTGAGTGAATCTTTGCTTAGCGATAAAGTTTTTGTAGAAACACTCAATGAAAATATTATTCAAAGCTTTTATTTGGGTTTCATACCTCTTGCAGAGTCTGAGCGATACCCTAGATAAGATATCTATTTATTGAAGATTAGACTTTGAGATCAGATTTGTAAGTTGCAGATTAATCTTGGAAAATCGATGCAAAAGAAATATGATTTTTTTTTTAATTAAAAAAATAAAAGAAGAAGCATTTTAGTTATGGTAGCTAGTCTCAAAAGATGTAGCAACATCGAATCCTTCAAATACTTAAGAAGAGGATTAAAAATTTATAGATGGAAGAATAGAGGAAGGATAAGATTTACGTTTTTTATCTTTCACAATAATACTACTACATAAAATCCAGAAAAGTTACTGATAGAGTATTGCAGAACTTATTTTTTAATGATTAGGGCTACAAATTTTTTGATCTACAGAAGTAATACACAATTTTTTTGTCATTCATTGCTGATAGACAGATATAAGGTTGTAACCTTCAGAAAGTGAGGTTGTGAGATGGAAGTACGAGTGTGGAGAAGAGAAGATAACTCTGTGAAAACAAAGTATGTATTATTTGTGAGTGTTAAATTTTTATTTTTGTAGAAGAGTGTGAAGGTCTATGATAAGTGTTTGAAATAAACTTATCATGTGGATGTAGAAGAGATCATAGAGGATGGTGTGAAGTTGGAAACATAACAAAAAGAAGGAATTCAAGAGTACTTGCAAAGATAGTTAATGATTGAAGACTAGAAGTTGTTTGAAGGCAGCAAAATCTTTGAAGTCTTCATATGTGCATAAGTCTATATGAGTTACAAAATCTTATTTGTAACATGATACTCAAATTGTAATCATAAATCTCTTATTGTAAACTCATCTGAGTGGGGGCTTAGATTAGGGGTAGGAGCTCCTTTGAGTTGGTTCTCATAAACTAGGAATTGGTGTTCCTTTGGGTTGGTGCCCATACATTGTAACCAAAGACATTTTCATTGTGAGGCTAGATTGGATCAGTAGCCTCCAATAACTATTCTCATCAAATTTTTTTCCCATCTTGGGTTTTTCCTTGTACATCTTGTGTTGTGGGATGCACTTTGTGTGATTGGTTTAGTTGTCTTTCCTTTGCTTCTAGTTTATGCTTTTAAAGTTCATTAACTCATTTCTTAGAAAGTTAAAAAAATTAGCCCACTAATTCACCCCCCACTCTTAGTGGTATTTGTGTTCCTTCAATTGGTATTAGAGCATTAGGTTCCCTATTAGAAATCTTTCTCCAACTTGGGTAGATTCTTATTTGTGAACACAATGTCTAAGCATGAATCCACTTATGTGAAAGTACCTATGTTTGATGGCTCTAACTATGCCTTTTGGAGTAGAAGAATGGAAACCTACTTGTCCTCATTAGGTTGTGATGTATGGTTGATGGTAAAAAAATGGTTACAATGTTCCCCAAACTTCTCCAACCGATCCCGATGCTAAAAAGGAATATGAGTTCAATGCCAAGGCCAAGCATGCTATCCTTAGTGGATTTTCTGATACTAAGTTTTTCAAAGTTATGCACTGCAAATCTGCAAAACAAACGTGGGATAAACTTCAAAATATTTATGAAGGTGATGAGAATGTGAAAGAAGCTAAGTTACAAAATATTAGAGATCTTTTTTAAGGCCTGAAGATGAGAGAAGATGAAAAGATTGTTGACTACTTACTAAGAGTAGATGAGATTGTTAATGTTGCAAGAGGACTTGGAGAAGAAATTTAAGATAATGTAATTGAAGAAAGTTCTAACGTCATTAACAACAAAATATGATACTAAAGTTTCTACCATAGAATAAGCTAGAGATATGAAGAATTTCTCCATGGATGAATTATTTTGTCCATTACTAGCCTATGAAATGAGGACTATGAGTGTTGAACCTTCTAAGAGAGAAGCTTCCTTCAACTTGGTGAAGAAAGGAAAATAATTAGTTGCAAATGTTGATCAAGAAGATCTCAACAATGATGAATCAAATTTTGTCAAGAAACTGAAGAAGGGATCGAGCAAGTAAAAGGATAGGTTACCCTTTAAATATTTTAATTATGGCAAGATTGAACATTTTTCTGCTAAGTGTCCTTATGTGGAGAAGGAAGAAAACACTAAATAAAATAAAAGGTTTAGACCTAAGAATTTCTAAAAATACAAGAAGAAAAACTATTAGAGGAATAGAAGTCTTCTCACTATTGAAAGTGAGATATCAGATGATGAAAGTGATTCAACTGAAGACTCTAGTGAAGATGAGAAAGAGGTTAATCTCTTCATGGCTCAAGAAGTTCTAAATGAAAAGAAGACCTCAAAGATTGAAAATGGTAATCAATCTGAAAATACAAAATCAATTGATAGTGCTGAGGAAGATGAAGTTGATGTTGAGGTTGATCTTGAAGGAGAGCTGATTTGTGCTCTTGATGAATTAGACAAGTTGAAGAAAGAGCATACCAAATTAAAGAAAAATGAATTAAAAGAACAAGACTATCTAGAAAATAGTATTGTCACTCTAAAAACACAGTTGGAAGAAGCTCAAAGAATAAGTAAGGTTTTGAATTCAAAAGTTGAGGCAAAGAAAAAGGAATATCATGAGTTGGAACAAGAGGTAGTGACTTTGAGGAAAGAGTTTGAGACTTCTCAAGAGGATATAAAGTTGAGAATGAAAAATGATTGCAACACTAATGCACTAAATGATATACTTGGTAAGCAGAAAAAGAACAAAGATTATAGTGGTGTTGGCTATGAACATGGTGAGAGCTCAAATATGCATGAAAAACCCAAGAAGAAGATTTTTTTCACTGCTGCCACTAGTGGAAACATTGCTACCGCAAAGGATAATGTTTATGTCCTACATGTTAATACTGTTTCCCCAAGAATGAGAAGATCTACTGCTACTATGGAAACAACTAGAAACTTTTCTCAGTATAATAATTGGTATTCCCCTAAGTTTTATGGTTATTGTTTTAGGTGCAATACATTTTTTCATAAGTACATTCATTACCAAATGGTAAAGAGAGCAGCTCTAAATTTCATCAGAAAAAATCATTGTGCACCATTGAGAGATTTGGATATAGAGTGTTATAATTGCAATAATTTGGGAAATAGAAGTGTACATTGTAAAATTAAGTCAGACTGGTAAAAGATTCAACTTTCCTATGTTCAATGAGAAGATTGAATGGTATTATTGTCATAACTATGGACACACAACAATTTTTTGTAGAGAAAGATCTGCTAAATTGGAGAAGAATGTAGTTGTTTCTCCCAAGAACAAAAATGAAGAAAAAGTAGCAGCAAAGAATCATGAAACCAAACAAGAATGGAAAGAAGTGAGTAAAGAAAAAAATCAATCAAGCATGTTAGCACAAATAATATTACACACAAAGAAGAAAAACATGTGGGTGATAGATAGTGGTTGATCCAACCACATGATTGGCGATAGGAACAAGTTCAAATAGTTAGAAGATTGGAATGGTGGTTTAGTTATCCTTGGTAATAACTCCTCAATCAAGATAAAAGGTAAAGGAACCTTAAGCATTGATGGGAAACTACTAACAAAGGATGTATATTATGTTGAAGGGATGAAACACAACTTACTTAGTGTAAGTCAAATGAATGAAAATGGTTATAAGTTTTCATTTGATTCCAAATGATGTAAAATCAGGAAAGAGAACAATGGAAGATTAGTTGTTGAAGGTAAGAGAACTGATGGAAATTTCTACAACTTGAAAGAATTTCATGAAACTCAATGTATGTTTGGACAAGTGGATGAGTGTTGGTTATGGCATAGGAGGTCAGGTCACATAAATTTTGACAACCTTGTCAAGGTAAGCTCAAAAGGTTATGTGAGACACATGCCAAAGATAACTAAACTAGCAAACACTATTTGTGATGAATGTCAAAAAGGGAAGAAAACTAAAGTTAGTTTCAAGACTAAAGAGTACTCAACCATAAGGCCACTTGAGTTAGTACATACAGATTTATGTTTTTCTACAAGGACAAGATCTTTAAATGGTGAAAAATACTTGATGTTCCTGATAGATGACTACTCAAGGATGACTTGGGTAACTTTCCTACAAGATAAGTCACAAGCATTTGAAAGGTTCAAAGTATTCAGAAAAATGGTTGAGAAAGAAAGTTGTTTCAAAATTAAATGTTTAAGATTAGACCATGGTGGAGAATTTACATCAAATCAATTTAAAGACTATTGTGAACAACATGGGATTAGAAGACAATATTCTACTACTCAAACACCCTAACAAATTGGATTTGTTGAGAGGAAGAATAGGAGTGTGAAAGAAATGGAAAGAACTATGCTTAATGAATCAAACCTATCAGATGTTAATTGGAAAGAGGTTGTTCATACAGTAGTATACACACTAAATAAAGCCCAGCTAAGAGTGCACAGCAAAAGGACACCTTATGAGCTATGGTATGGTAAGAAACCTTCTGTCAAATATTTAAAAGTTTTTGGTAGTAAGTGTTTCATTAAGAAATATGATGATGGGCTTGGTAATTTTGATGCAAGATGTGATAATGGAATATTTGTAGGATACTCAACTCATAGTAAGGAATATAAGTGTTTCAACAAATGCCTCAAGAGAATAGTTGTGTGTGTACATGTGAGAATAGATGAAGATTTGCAGCAGTCAAGGAAAAAATAAAAAAATCAGATTGAAGAACATCATAATGAAGGTGACGAGCAATCAAAAAATGAAGAAGTAGTTGAAAAACCTCCAAATAAACCCCCTAGCAAGTATGTTCATAAGTACCACCCTGAAGATCAGATTATAGGAAGCAAAGATAGTGGTGTGCAAACAAGAAGATGAGATGTTGGAAATGATGATCAAGTGAACTTGTGTCTTCTAACTAAAATAGAACCAAAGAGTTACAATGAAGCCAACAAGAGTGAAGATTGGATGAAGTCTATGAAAGAAGAGCTACAGGAGATTGAAAGAAACAAAACATGGGATTTAGTTCCAAGGCTAGTTGATAAGAACATTATTGGCACAAAATGGATCTACAGAAACAAAGTAAATGAAGAAGGTAAAGTGATTAGAAACAAAGCTAGACTAGTATGAAAGGGATATTCTCAAGTCGAGGGCATAGATTTTGAGGAAACATTTTCCCCAATTGCAAGACTAGAGGCTATTAGAATGTTCTTAGAATTCTCAACATAGAAGAACTACAAAGTTTATCAAATGGATGTTAAGTCTGCATTCTTCAATGGTAACCTTGAGGAGGAAGTCTACATGGAACAAACTGAAGGGTTTGAGTCACTTGATAAAGGAGATTGAGTGTGCAGATTTAGAAAAGCATTATATGGATTAAAACAAGCACCTAGAGCATGGTACTCTAGATTGGACATCTATTTACATCAACAAGGCTTCAAAAGAGGATGTGTTGACAATAATCTCTACACCAAAGTGGAGGTTAATCATGTGATTATCATTGTTGTTTATGTAGGTAATATAATCTTTGTTGGAAGTCATGATGATTTGTACAAGAAATTTGTTGATCAAATGCAACAAGAGTTTGAAATGTCAATGATAGGTGAGCTGTCCTACTTTCTTGGTTTCAAAATTTCACAATTAGACAAAGGAATTTTAATCAAGTACACAAAAAACATGTTGAAAAGGATTCAAATGGATGATTGTAAGCCTGTTAGTACACCTATGGTTATTGGGTGTAAGCTTTCCAAGAATGATGATTCACTAGATGTTGATCAAACCATGTTTAGATCCATGATTGGTAGTCTATTGTACTTTACTACCTCTAGACCAGATATTGTACAAGTAGTTTTTATGGTAGCTAGATTTCAAGCTTCTCCAAAGCAATCTCATTTGAATGTTGTAAGAATAATTTTCAGTTATTTGCAAGGTAGTTTGACCTATGGTTTATGGTATGCTAAACATGATGACTTCACTTTGCAAGCTTACATAGATGTAGATTGGGTTGGGTGCATAGATGACAGGAAGAGCACGAGTGGAGGTGCTTTCTTCCTTGGTGGTAGATTGGTCTCTTGGCACAGTAAAAAACAAGAATCTATTTCTCTTTCTATAGCTAAAGTAGAATACATAGCTATTGCCTCATGTTGCTCTAGTGTAATCAATATCTCTAAAAATCTAGTCATGCACTCAAGAACCAAGCACATAACTATTAAGTACCATTTCTTGAGAGAAAAAGTGAGTGAAAAAGAAGTTCAACTTGAATATTTGAATATTGGTGAGTAAATAGCTAATATTCTTACCAAACCATTGCCCAAAGAGACATTTGAGTATTTGAGAATGATATTGGGAGTTGTATCTCTCTCTTCCAACACTTAGTTGGATACGAAAGTTTATGTTTTAGGGGGAGCTTATTATATTTATTCTTACATCCCTAAGTTTGTTCTACTCCAAGGGGGTAGAAGTGTTATGTTTGAAGTTGAAGGAGAGATGGTTGCTGCTCTAACATTAATTTCTAATGTTTGCTACCCTTTACATGCTTCTTCAGAAAGAGGATTATTGTTGTCCAAGATTATTGTTGCTCTTTATGCTGACACATGCATTATATTTTGTTTAAATGCAACATATGCACCTTGTTATGTTCATGACAGGGGGAGAAAATCTAAATGTAGTGTGTTTAGTTAGTTGTCTATTCATTTTTAAGCCATAGGGGGAGAAGATGGTCTGAAAGATATGCAAGCACAGTGGTATCTAATCTGAAAGTGATCTTTATGACACCCTTTTCCATTGTTATCAAAGGGGAAGAAAGAATCTTGAAGGTGAAGTTGTGAAGTTTATCTGGATGATGTGGAGATCAAACTTTAATTGGTAGCATAATGATTTGATTGGTTGACATCAATGCCAAAGGGGGATATTGTTGGCATTAGATGGAGCTTGTTGGAATTTGAGTTTTGATTTGTTGACATTAGATTGCCATTAATGTCAACTCATGGTATACAATGTTTGTATGTAGATACAGGAACAGGTATAGATACAAAAACATCTCAGTTTTGCAGTCACAATTGTGTGTAGTTCATGCGATCAGAAGATGACTTCCTAGTGACAAGAGCTTCATAGTGACTGACCTTAATAGAGTCAAACCGACCTTAACAAATGGTTACTATTTTAATATGAAAAAAATAGAGGAAACCTTTGCCACTTGGACAAATGAGTGAAAAATGACATGGCTAAAGGAGATTGGAAGAATGATGACTTAGTGATTATGTGGATTTGTGGCCAAATAACTCATTTTTTATCTGGCTAGGGTTTATGGATGCACAAAGTTCTATTTTGTGTGGCTGAAGGTGATTGGTTCAGTTATGTCATTATTAGCTATAGGATAATATGTAGCCGACTTAACCGTGAGTTGAATCTTTTGTTCAAACACAAGGTAGGGTAGTTTAAACTCTAATTTGACACCTCATTAAGGCAAGGTGGTTATATCAATTTTTTTTCTTTTTAAAAAATCTTATTTCCTTGATTTTGAGCTGCATTGAAATGTTTTGAATGAAATATGTTTTTATTCCTTACTTGACGGAAAAGCTTTTGTAGCAGCAATTGAATGAAAAGTTTTTTTTAAATCCTTTTGTCTATATTTCATACCTCTTGCAATCGCCCTAGATTATATTTTTTGTTTATTATAGATTTGATATCAGATTTTTCTAGGAAAAGAAAACCTTTGAAGCATATCAAATTTTATTGAGTGAATTTTTGCTTAGTGATGAAGTTTCTGTAGCAACACTCAATGAAAATATTATTCAAAGCTTTTATTTGGGTTTCATACCTCTTGAAAATTCTGGGTGGTGCCCTAGATAAGATATCTATTTATTGAATATTAGACTTTGAGATCAAATTTGTAAGTTGCAGATTAATTTGGGAAAATTGATGTAAAAGAAATCTTATTTTGTTTTGATTAAAAAAATAAAAGAAGCATTTTAGTTATGGAAAATAGTCTCAAAAGATGTAGTAGCATCGAATCCTTTAGCTGCTCAAGAAGAGAATTAAAACTTTGCAGATGGAAGAATAGAGGAAGGGCGAGATTTAGATTTTTTATGTTTTGCAATAATACTACTATAAAAAAGCTAGAAAGTTACTTACAGAGTATTGCTAAAATATTTTTTTAATGATTAGGGCTATGAATTTTTTTGATCTACAAAAGTAATACATAATTTTTTTGTCATTCATAGTTGATAAATGGACATAAGGATGTAACCTTTAGAGAGTGAGGGTGTGAGATAGAAGTACGAATGTGGAGAAGAGAAGATAACTCTATGAAAAAAGAGTGTATATTATTTCTGAGTGTTAAATGTTTATTTTTGTATAAGAGTATGAAGGTTTATGACAAGTTTTTGAAAGAAACTTATCATGTGGATGTAGAAGAGACCATAGAGAATGGTGTGAAGTCGGAAATAGAATAGAAAGAAGGGATTCATGAGTACTTGCAAAGATAGTTAATGATTGAAGACTAGAAGTTGTTTGAAGGAAGCGAAATCTTTAAAGTCTTCATATGTGTAGAAGTCTATATGAGTTACAAAATATTATTTGTAGCATGATACTAAAATTATAATTGAATAAATGTCTTATTGTAAACTCGTCTCAATGGGTGCTCAGATTAGGGTAGGAGCTCCTTTGAATTGGTGCTCATAAACTAGGAATTGGTGTTCGTTTGGGTTGATTCCCATACATTGTAACCGAAGAAATTTTCCTTGTGAGGTTGGATTAGAGCAATAGCCTCCAACAACTATTCTCACCTAGGATTTTTCCCATCTTGGGTTTTTCCTCGTACATCTTGTGTTGTGGGATGCACTTTGTGTGATTGGTTTAGTTTCCTTTCCTTCACTTTTTTTTATATTTTTAAAGCTCATTAACTCATTGCTTAGAAAGCTAAAATTTGTAGCTCACTAATTTACCCCCCTCTTAGTGGTATTTGTGTTCCTTCATTTTTATCATAATGAAACAAAATAATACACCCTATTTCTCTAATTTCATTCAATATGCAAGCTATAATATGCAAATGAGGAACACAAATTAAATCTAACCCAACTACTAGTCAAAATGAGTATCTAGAAAGGGTCAAATGTTGTGTACCTATCACCAAAAGTGATTTTTCAAACTCATTGAGAACTCATTCACCCTATGGTGAATGGGTCCCCATTGGGCTCCAAAAAATTAGTTTATGCATTGTGTTTTGCTCACTATGCACTTCCAAATTCTAGTTAGACACTATTGAAAAGCTAGAAATAAAACTAGTAGCTTAGTTTCCATGATTTGAAATTTTTTCTTGCATCTTTGAATACTTTGGAACTTTCTTCAATTTTGATCTCCAAATGATCTTCATACTAAAACCCGCAATCACACATCAAAGAGAGAAAATTATTGTTTTGTTAGGGAATAATGCTTTTCCTTGGTCAAAACCCCTTTTGATAATTAAACCTTGAAATGAATAAAATCATGAAGGAATGATGAATGATTAAATGCAATGTCACAACTCACCATAGCCTATTTGAAACCTTGGATAAATCTACAAACTAGCATGGAGTGGCCTCAATGAATGTAGATCTTGATCATGAACTTTGATGTGAAATAATGCCTTTAATATGCTTGATTTATCTTGAACACTAAATCACCATATTATCTCAAACAACATGCATGATGCAATAAATATTAGACATGACAATGGAATGTTTATTGCTGCAATATTCTACTACAAATCTGCCCTTGAATACCTTAGAAATGCTCTTGAATGCTCTTTATAATGCTCATTTGAATGCTCTAGGTGCTCATGAAAATATTCTTAGTTGAAACATAATGAAATGACCTCTTGTTTATACATATCTTATCATTATTTCTGAAAATTCAAATATCACAAGCCAACTTTGAATTATATTACTAAGAAAAGCTATATAAATCAATGATAGTTTTCAATATCAAGAGTAAATGACAAGTCTCATACAAAACTTAGAAGAACAGTCCTAGGGGCCCAACCTAATGCCTCAGGGGCTCATCACTTGATCACCTTACCTACGTATATAATTTTCAAAGGCAACGTAGTTCGACCTTTGAGTTTGACCAACTCTTATTTGGTTGGTCATCCACAGAGAGAGAGAGTTACCACTAGGTTAACAAGGTGTCTTGAATTCAATTTCACTCATAAATAACTCACACCAATCCACACAATATTAAGAAGAAGATAATACCGCAAAACATAATCATGCTACCATTAAATCACCTTAAGACTTGGTCTAAAATTCCACCACAACATTTACTCCAAACATGGTATAGAACAACAAGTATTCTTAAGAAATTATTCACTATTCCTTTCAACATATGTCACATTGGTTTCCCTTAGTCCACTGACCATGGTTTACCTACACACTTATTCACAATGTTAATCCATCATTGAAATAAAAAAAATATGATATTGCAACATGTTAACTATGTAAGAAAATTGTAAAGAATCACACAACTCATCACTCAATTCACTTCATAACATGATTAGATTATTACCCAAAATATCAATCTTGAGAAAATAAATCACCTATCATAAGCTCATGAGATAATAGTAAAAAAATCTTCAAATTAATCCAATTAACTATATAGAAGTCACAATATCACATAACATCACAAAACCATATCGATGAAAATCAACATACATGTATAAATATGATATATTTATGATAGCACCAGTATATCAATACTAGAATCTAGGGTATAAAAATTGAAATAATTAAAAGACCATAAAAAACATATCTAAAAGGAGGGTCCTAGGTCTAAGTGAGGACCCATTCTCCATTGGGTGAATGGGTCCTAGGCCACTTACCTAGGACACACATTGGACAAGGTGAAATTTCATGTAAAAATAAGGTCATAGGACTAAGTGAGGACCCATTCACCTTATGATGAATGGGTCCTAGGTCACCTACCTGGGACACACATCTTCCAAAGTTAAGTGTTGTGAAATGGAATTTATGAATGCCAAGTTTTATCCCTTATAATTTACATTTTATTATGCTTGGATTTGAATTAAAGGGGCCAATTAAGGAAGAATATCCTTAATTAATTAATAAACCACTAGATTAGTGTGAAAGTTTAAAGATGCACTTTACAACACCCTAAATGAGGCACAATTAAATCCATTTAGTTTAAAAGGGCCCTAAACTTAAAGTGAATATGCAAAACATATTACAAAACTAAATTAAGGCAACATTAAGCTCATTTTATTATTAATTATTCACAAATTAAGTGTGGAAAAAGTGATACTTTTTCTGACACAACACTTACAACATGTTTAATAACTTGCATAATTTGTTCAAAACCACTTAGAGGGGACATGTATATAATATATTGATGTAGTGTAGGAAAATGTATCCCTTTTTCATATTTAATTTGGGAAATAATAATAATAAAATGAGCTAAATTATGCCTTAATTTAGTGTTGTAATATGAATTTTTCATATTCACATTAATTTTAGGGCCCTACTAAATAAAATGGACTTAATTGTTCCTTATTTTAGGTGTTTTAAGATGTACCTTTACACTTTCACACTCATCTAGGGATTTTTAAATTAATTAAGGTTAATTTTCCTTAATTTTCCCCTTTAATTTAAATCCAAACCTAATTAATTGTAATTTCCAAAGTGGAAAACCTGACACTCATTAATTCCATAACATAACATTTATCATTGGAGAATGTGTGTCCTAGGTAAGTGACCTAGGACCCATTCACCCAAGGGTGTATGGGTCCTCACTTGGGCCTAGGACCTAAATTTAAACTATGTTTTTGGTTGTATTTCAATGATTTCAAATGTGTATTCACATGTAGGATTGTGTTATTTGAATTTCAAGAATTAATGTTAACATATGTATAATAATAGGTCATTTCACTATGTTTCACCTAGAAAGTTTATGAGAAGATTTTCAAGCTAGAAAATTCAAGTTATCATAAGACTACCTTTACAAGAACATTATTAGAGAATTTCATGGCATTCAAGAGAAAATTGGTAGAAGATTATTGCAGAAATCAAGATCCATTATCATGTCAAATTCTTCTTGTATCATGCATGTTATTTGAGCTAATATGTTGATGTAGGGTTAAAGATCCATTCAAGAACTCAAAGGCATTGTTTCAAGTCAAATTTCAATATCAAGATCCACATCCATTGAAGCCATTTCATGCAAGTTGTGGATCCAAATTCCAAGGTTTAAACAAAGGTTTGGTGAGTTGTGGCATAGGCTTGTTCATTCATCATTTCTTTCATTCTATTTCATTTCAATATAAGGTTTAATTACCAAAACAGGTTTTGACAAAGGTAAACCCCCATTCACCAACACAACAATTTTCCCTCTTGATGTGTGTTTGTAGATTTTAGGTGGAGGATCTCTTGAAGAGTAAAAATTGTAAAGTTTTCAAATTTGCATTTATTGTCATCATTCTTACAATTTCACAGAAACTTACCTACAAAATTTATTTATGGTTATCTGACTATGAAAATTAGGGATTTGGTAGTGTAGAAATAGTAGAAGAGAACACAAAAACCATTTTTATAGAGCCCTAGTCAGGACCCATTATCCATAGGGTGAATGAGTCCTCTATAATATTTGAGAAAACACTTTTGGTGATTGGTACACATCATTTTCCCATTCCCATATTTCCATTTGAACATCTAGTTCCATCATAATTGAGGTTAATCTATTAGATGCACTTGATAGCTTGTATTTTGGAGTTTGTTTTCTATTTTTAATCTTTCTCCCAAAAGTTTTGTTTAATAAGGACCCTTGTCCTTACATAAAATGGAAATTTGTAGATTCACACCTTGATTTAACTCAACTTTTAGTTGATTGTCATTTCATTCTTTGGATCTCATTCTCGAATGAGTTAGTGGAGAATAGGCCTATGGGTAAGTGGAAAAATATGGGGGGACAAAATGGGGGAATAAGTGGCCACTTTTCTTAAAAAATCAGGAAATATTGACCTTGGACATGAAATTGAGGATACTTACACTAAATTTTTTGAGATGCAACAAAAACAAGGATTGTAGTGCTTCGAGTCTACTTTCTAAACTACTTTTTTTTTTTTTAAATGGTTGAGATTAAGGGGTTCAAAAGAGGGGGCCATAGAAATTGGTTTTTTTTTGTTAGAAAAATATAACATAGCGACTTTTGTGGCTCCCTCAAAAAATTAACCTTTTTTCTAGTATTTTTAAAATCACTTTGGTTGATCTAGGTGGATACTTTTCATCAAAAATTTAAGTGTTCCATATGCTCTAGAATTCATCTCCATGTTGAAGTGCTCAGAATACTAAACCCAATGCAACTTGAACAAAGCCAAAAGGAGCTCGTACGCTTAACTTATGCTCGGTCAAAGTTGGGTCAAACAAGGTACCAGGAGCCAATCAGAAAGGGAAAAAAATGATCATCTAAAAAATTGTCAAAGGTGGCATCATGTCAAAGAGCTCATTGCTAGGATTTTGACACCGCTCATTTCACATCAAATGGAGCTCATATGGAGAAGATATGACTGGTCAAAGTTTATGAGCAAAATAGATTGACCATGCTGATGTCAGCAGGTGACATGGCATCTCAATTAGCAGTTCATACGTTGGCATGGAAGAGCAAGATAGGTGACAAAAATGTGACCCAATCTAGGTTTGACACGTGTCAGGGCATTATCAAATGAAGAAATGCCATATGGCCCTATGATAGGGTGCCACGTGACACACTGAGTCAACCCCTCCTCCAGTGGTCAAGTTGGTATTTACTAAAAAAAGAGTTGAGGGGGGTTGAACTGATGACCCCCCATTTACAATGTTAGCACTCCCACCAATTTCTTTGTGTGCATGAGTTGAGAGAATATCAACAATGGTTTCTTTTATTAAAGAATTAAAGTCGACCCTCTCTATTTTTAAAAGATTAAGCTCCTCTTTTATTTTTATTTAACCAATAAAGTCCTAAGCTCAAAAATACAAATATTTTTAAAGATTTTTAAATGCTTTTTAAGGATTTCAATAAGATTTTAAGGGATTTAATATGCCTCATGAATATAAACCATTCTTTGTAAAGATTATTTTTTAACACTCAAAAATATAAGAGCTATTATTTAGGAATGAGTTTTTTACAAAAGTATATTGTAAGCCCAAAATTATAAGGGCCATGAATTAAAGGGAGAAGGTTATTTAAAAGATTTACCTTGTAAACCAGGTTGGTCTCCTATTCTACCTATGGAGTAGCCATCTCCAATCAAGGGCAGCTTGGAGGACTTGGACCAACTAACAAGATTCAGTCAAAGAATGAGATCTTCTGCACTTTAGGCTCTACAAAACCAGGGTGGGTATACCCACACAATGCCTCAAATAAGACTAGACATTTCTTTTTATAGCAAATGACTCCTAATGCCAAGTGTTGAGAACTTCAAATGGGGCTAGATTCTCAGTTACAAAACACTTGAAGCAACAAGGAGGCAAGACAAGACATCAAGCAAAAGATATTCAATGATTTATATGAATTGTTTTCTGAGAGGGACATGGTGCAAGACAGATCAGTGCCTAATCTAGGGTCATGGAGTCACACACAAAAGATGGAATTCATCTGCAAACAGGACTCAATCAGTGGATTTTGTTTTGCTAATGCCTTACATCAGCTATCACTGCCTTACACTGACAATCTAGCTCTTGTATCAACTAGACTCTTCTTACCAAATCCAACTTGCAAACAAATAATCACTGCTATCTATTCAAAGGATTTAACTGCTTCCTTGAAGCAGACCTATCAAAAAATAACACAGTCCCATGAAGTATGAGAAGATGAACAAAAACACCTTATGCATTTATTCAAATGATTAAAAGCCTACAAATGTGGAGAAAATTTAGTGATATGCATGAAAGATAAGCATCTTCATGTATTCCTACTTAACTGATTGTATTTACAGAGGAATTCAACATTACAGTTTACAGACTCAAAAATGACCTAAGATCAAACCCTAATCTATCCAAGGCTGGTCCACAAACCCAGAAAAATGGAACTAAACCAAAGGAACCAAACCCAAGGGACCGAACCCATCATCCTGGCCATGAATTCTCCCTTTATAGGAACAATGAGAGCAACAAGCAACCGGCCAGGGAAAATACACATCAGCAGTTAACCGAACAAACCCTAAATAGTACGCAGGCCACATCACCAGTCCACGTCAGACCCCAACTGCATTATGACCAATCAAAACCCTCGCTGTGACCTTCAACAACTTCTCTGGTCTCATAAATGCCTCTGGTCGGATCTCTGTCAGGAGGGACATTCCTGCACAGATAGAGATCAATCAACTTGCACCAAATTTTCCGCCAAATCTGCGTGTCCATACTCGAGCCATGTCGTCCTTGTCCCAGAGTCACATTGCCATGAATGCTAGCTCAGCGGAGCCAGCGACCAACTCTCTATCGCCATGAATGCTCCAGGCTTCTATTTTTTTGCGCGCACCGTCAATACCAAACCCTGACCGTGGTTTAGTTTGAAACTCAACCATCGATCATCTGAGATCAGACGGCCATCACATTCCTCGCAAGATGTATTGATCGATCACATTTTATCGGTGAGCTGAACGAGAGCCCTTGATCTTTATCATTGGCCACTGCGAGCCATTGATCTATGTGGTCCTCTGCATGGCATACCTGACATTCGGCCATTGATAACCATCGAGCACCTGTATCGTTTTGATTAAAACATCACCATTCACATTTGGCACATGCACACTTGTGGCCTTTAAGTTGCTCGGGTTTTACCTTTCCGCATCCTGCAACTCACAATAGATCACCAAGACATTAATGATCTCACACTGACTGAAACCTTTTTCTTTTATGCATCACTATAACATTAAGATATCAGGAAGACCTCCTGTAGAGCACACCATGTCTTTCCAAAAGTTTTCATTCATTTGTGTGTTGCTGAGATAATTCAAAGCCTATGCCGATGAAGACCCTTTATGTTCCATCAGCGAGACTGAAGGTCACTCACCGAGACCTATTCTGAAAACCTAGACTCTTGTCGATATGCTTCCATTCACCACCGGTCGGTGTGACCTTTCAATTTCGATAAGACCTTACCCCGACTGTATACCATAAGCCGATAGGAGGGGGTCTTGGAGAGACATCCCGAAGTCGGGAAGACATCACCCCAAGACTGATAGTCATTCTGAACGCATAGCAAGGGGTGGAAAAAAAGGATCTCGGGGAGACCAAGGGGAGTCGGGAAGACCTCACCCCAAGCGAGCTCCGACATACCGAAGGGAAAAGCCCATCGGCGTGACACAAAGGAGTTGGGGAGACATCTCCTCGACACAACCAACACAGGCCGATAAAGATTTCGGGGAGACAAGTCAGGGTCACCAAGAGGTAATCCCGAGCACCAAAGGTCACAGCAAAAGCAATAAGGGGCTGGTGGAAGCGGTAACAAGGGGCCGGTGATGGACGAAGAACGGGGCTCCGGGGGAACTTAAGTGAAGAGTGAACCAGGCGGACAGGTCACCAACAAAAAAGAACAAATGGCCAGACAAAAAGGAATCCATAGACCCAAAACAATCCCACTCCCGCCTCCGTAAAAGACAGCTGATACGGAGCCAGAACCAAAAAAAAACCAAAAAGCCACGAGGGCGGAGACAAAAGGAAAACCGGTGCAAGCGGAGCCGGGGCCGGAACGAAACCAGAAAGTGAAATATGAGCAAGAGTCCGAAACCAATTTCCAATCCGATCCCGCCTCTGCTAGACAAGAGAAAAACACAAGGCAAGGAAGAAAAGGAAAATCCGGCCACCCGAGACATGAAGACTTGGCATGCTGAGCTCAACCCTTGTGGGAGCCCACTTAACCCACATGCCAAAATGAAACACACCCCATAGCTAAAGTTATATCATGAAAAACAAGAGTACATAACTAGACAATGAGAGAACTAGAAATGGCACTAACATTACTATTGTAAATGGGAGATTTAGTTGATTTTGTAAATCATATGGTTTTAAAACATATTAGGAAAAATTAAATGTATAAAAAGGGGGGATTTTAGGACTGGGTAACCAAGTGATTTTTGTGAGATAATTTTCCTAGATAGTGTAACATCATGAAAAAAAAGTGGGATTAAAGAAATACATATGCAATCAAATTCGAATCATAATCTAAAGCTAAACAACAAAGCACAAAGAAAGTAAAAACATAAAAAAAGAGCAATCTCACCTAGTATCTACATCCTTCCATGAATGACCTCGATTGTCCTTCTCCCTTTCATTGTGATGGTAATCTTGCCCTCATATTTTTAGTATGTGTGCAAGTATACCCTTCATGTATGTGATTATAGCAAAATATCGAAGATTGAACAAGTGCTCCAAAAGTCATCAGACTTTGGGAGGAGTTGCAATGATGAAAGGCAAGTCAATTTATAGAAAATTGATCATTTGAATGAGAGGCCGAGATTGAAAGATAGATGGAAGATTCATATTAAAAGAATTGGCATGCATTGAGATAAGTGTCAGTACTGACATGAGTGATAAAACCTAAGAATAGAGATCAAGATTAAACAATGATTTAATCTCTAGTTGAAAGTATTCAAAAATTAGAAGAATAATGTTTGCATGACAAAGATAAAGATAGAATAATAGAAATGATCTATTCGAATGAACGCATAAATTAATTAATTAAATAAAGATATCTAATTAATAAATGTGTACATGCATAAGAGTTAAAGTTAGATAACTAATTGGTTATGACAAAGAGTTTATTCGTGAAAGACAACTCGTCACTAAATCAGGAGATAACTGACTAATTCATATAGGTCTTGAGTCAAGTGGGAGTGAACACTTAGATAACTTAAACATTTATCTAAATATAGAAGAATATGTCAAAAATAGACTTTTATGAATTAAATGATTATTTAATTCAAGATTCAACATTTAAAGAATAAATTAAATAAATAACATTCATTTAATTGACTGAGGAAAGGATGAATAATTAAATAATTAAAGTATTTATTTAATTATAGTTGGAAATATGATTAGGATAAATTAAATAAGAATTTATTTAATTCAAGAAAGAGGATAAAGTTAATTAATGACATAATTAAATAAAGAATGTTTATCTAATTAATCAAGATTTGAGTAAAGATAATACAAATTAATTAAATAATAAAGTTTATTTAATTAATAGAAGAATAAATGTTAAAGTGAATTAATTAAATAATTAAAAAATTATTTAATTAATAGATGAGAAGGACTTTAGAAAGTAATTAAATAATTAACATTATTTAATCACGACCATGACAATACGAATTATGAAGAAATTGAAGTCATAGGCTTAGACCAAATTTCAGTGTCTACATTTTCCCCCTCTTTGATACAATGTCATTTTGGCATTGTGTCAAAGAAAATCGATCAAAAACATGCCCTAGTCATGCCCCAGTATAAAATAGGTGAAGGTATGCCCCCTCAGGAAAATTGACAAATTTTCAAATAAATTTTAAAAAGTTGGAAATAATCCCGATTGTCAATTTGATAGCCAAAAATGTAGTGGAGTTGACAAAATTGAGTTTCGAGGTGTTTAGTATGTGTACGGGTCAATAGAAGTTGGAAGAATACACATCCAATAGACATGGTTGGAGAAAATGCCACCCAAAACCCTAGGTATATATAGAAATTGTGTGAAAATCTAATTCATTTTCACCCTCCAAGTTTAGAAATTGAGATTTTTGCTTTGGACCTTCTTGCCACCATGTCTCCAGTTCCACACTCGCAACATTGTGGATATCACATTTGAACCTTTAGATGACCTGCGGATGCAAGTCCCCTAATATGTAGTCAGAAACCATCTCTTGAAATTTTCATTTTCACACTTTTCGATGCATTTAATTTTTTTTGTCATGTGTCATTTTAGGAAGCACTGCATATGCATTCATTTTTTATGCATGTGTATGCAAAACACCGCATATGTAAAATCACATAGAAGGTAGCATGTGTTTATTAATCAGATAAATGCATTTGATTTCTAATGAGCCACATATGTATTTTTGCATCGCATATGTAGTTAACAGTAGCGCATGTAGGATTTTAAGATGCATTTGTTATTTTAATATGCATGTGCATGTTTTAATGTTCATTTGATTGGTTTGGATTTTAGTTGTGTGCATTTTCTTTTTTGAAATGCATTTGCATACTATCATGACGCATGTGGTTATTTGTAATACATTTGCAAATGTAAATTATGCAATTGATTTTGCAACACATTTGTAAATAAAATGATGCATTTGACTAATAGAAAATGTTGAAATTTTGGACTATGACAGGTTGTTTGATTTTGACATGAGGCATGCATTATGCCATTGTAGGTTGTACTAGATCCGATATATACGAGGGAGTCAAGACCATTGACCTTTTCCTTCCAGGATCGGTTGTAGAGAAGGGAGAGATGGTTCTTGTGGCACTTGGGTCTACATCATGTCACTTTCATGCCCACAATCTAGGAAAACTGAGGTCTATTGACTGCTCTCTATGAGCGGTGGCACTCTGAGACATCGTCATTTCATCTACCTACTAGTGAGGCAACAGTGACATTAGAGGACATGTATAGGATATTGAGGCTACCGATTAGAGGAGCTCGGGTGATGTATGACACATAGAGGGGATTAGTTGAGATTTGCAGATACTATCATCATGATGACATCAAACAGCTGAGGATTGATCACTATGAGATTAGGTGGCATGTGCTAGCTGAGAGATATGTGAGGATAGATTGTTTATTGTGTACATTGATTGGGGGAGTAGTTCTTCCTAACCGTTGAGGTCATGGATTCCCAGTAGGATGGGGGGAGATGCTTGTAGGCATGTTAGAGAGATGGGTGGTATATGCTTGGGGCCCTTGTTTGTTGGCCATGTTGTACTTCCATTTTCATAATATTTCCTATAGAGAGGCATAGTCCATGAGTTGTGGTACCATGATTTTGATGGTATGGGAATGGGAACACAACTATTTTTTGTCTGCCTATTATAGCCAAGTTATAGTAGGGATCACCTTATGCCTTCTGTTATGCAGGGGAAAACACCTAGGCTCATACAAGAGATACTGGTTATTACAGACATGCCATTGACACGATGGTTCAGTTTATTTGGAGACCTTACATAGATTTCCCATAGTGGCCAAATGAGGATGGAAACCTAACATTCTACTGTCAGACTCAGTATTTGATTGGTCAGAAAGTTTCACATGTACACATTACTGAGAGGCATTTGCTAGACTAGGTATTGAGACAGTTTGGAGAGGTTCAAGATGAACCTCGAGGATGAGCCAAGTATGCCAGATCTTCTAGAGAGGTGGCCTTGTGGGGACCAAAGATTCCATCACAATAGAAGAGGTGGACATTGATTCTTTACAACTAGTACAGTGGGGGTGGAGAGGTAGAGCAATAGATCTGGGTAGGATGTTGGCATATGATACCTGGTGGGCCAGTCATAGGCTAGTTCCCTTCACAAATCCAGATCAGGATGCTCTTGTAGAGAGGCATGGGACAGGATACAAGGTAGGCATGGGAGAGGTAGAGGTTAGAGGGGTGGTGGTAGGGGTGATGGTGGAGATGGAGGAGGAGGAGGTCAAAGGGGTGGTGGTAGGGGGAGACGTGGTCACAGGGGATGAGGCCCACATTTTTCGCCCATCTATGAGGAGGAGAGAGAGGGGAGGATGTACCCATGCTCAATCTTGGCGAAGGTGAGGAAGTTGATGTTGAGACTAGAGAGGAGCATGCAGAGGAGGAGGTGGGTAGGGAGGAGGTGGAGTTAGATTCTTTTGGTCTGCTCACTAGCTACTAGGATGATGATGAGGAGGAGGAGGATATGGATGACCAGGAGTGGGAGCTCTGAGACAGGATCTTGGAGGAGTGGGAGGATGATGGGAGGGAGCAACAATGGTAGAATGACATAGGTCCTGTTAATCAGGATGTATCAGATTTATGGGCCCAGGTAGCATCCCTTGAGGAGAGGATGAGGGCTTTGATGGCAGAGTGAGACTCATTGTGGATGGAGAGAGATAGGGCCTACATGGATAGGGACCAGACCATAGCTCAGAGATAGGAGATAGAGTAGAGGTTCACAAAGATTAGAACTCTTTGTAGTGGGTTGTCTATAGCTTTTGCATGAGATTTGGTTAGAGCAGTTGAGAGAGCCACCTACTATAGGAATCTTTATGAGGGAGAGGTTCCTCTTGAGAGATGGGATCCCAGTTTTTCTCAGGCACATAGTAGTATATCGTGGATTAGGACCCATAGCTAGATAGTGAGTATAGAGGGGGTTGAGCGACCTAATAGATCTAGGCCATATGACAAGCCTCCTTCTACACATAGGTCATCGGGTTCCCGCCATCAGTCACCTTCACATTATCCACATGGGAGTAGTGGGAGTTCCAGATAGGGACATGTATTGATATTTATTGATGGACATTGTATTTTGGTCATAGTGCCTGGGGGCTTCATATTTGTTGATACATTATGACATTATGATGTGACACTTTTTGAGCGATATATGTATATTATTTTGGTGGTGATTCCTATGATATGCAGTTGTATTTATGATTATGAAGTCTTTTACTTATGCATGTTATCGTCTATATGATATGCCTATGATATGGATGATCATCTCTACAGTATGATGTGTTTATGTAGCCTATGATGTGACGTTGATTCTATACAATGATGTATGCATTGATTTCTTGTGGTATCGATGGATGTTATGTACGCAATTTATGATTATGATAGACAATGTGATGTTTATATATACAATTATATCTACATGTTATGCTATATGTCTGATGATGATGGATATAATGTGATACATATATTTACACTTGTTATGTGCATGCAATGCTTTTCTTCTGTAATCTATGATGATAAATTCCTATTATGCCATGATTTCCTAGATATGATAGATGCCTATGTTTTCGTGTTTTTGAAATGCAAGATATATGTATGATTTACAATGTATGATATTTTACATGATGTTCCTAACATGAATGCATATGCATGATGCTTTACATTTTTGTGTGTCACAAGAATCCATCATAATGCAAGAGAGAAGAAATGCTAGTGTGGAAAGAAAGATGAATTATAAAAGACATGGTTGTTAGTATTAGCAATCTTTGATATTTTTCCAAATCACAAAATTCTTTCCACTTTATCATCATTGGGTGGTAACTAATACAAATAGAGACAAACACCATGATATGAAATAGATCAAGGTGTTAAAGGTCATGCACCTGCTATCAACTTACAGTCACAGACAAGGATGTCCTAACTCATACTAAGGGCACAATTTCCCTATTCTTTTTGTTAGGACAAACCACAAACAACAAACAAATAAAAGATGGGTCATGATACGTCATTGCTCCTCTAAATCCTTCATGGGACATCCTTGAGAAAACTAGTAACATGACTCAAAATCAAAGCTGAAAGATAGTTGACAAACGATTGTCAAAGAAAATGGAATTTTGATACATCGTTGCTTCTCTAAATCCTTCAAGGGACATCCTTGAGAAAGCTAGTAACAGGATTCCAAGTTAAAGCCAAATAAAATGATAAGATAAACAAACCATAAAATAAAAAGCCAATAAAATATTTTCCAAAACTTTATCTATTTGTTTAAATGTTTTTTATTGATAAGATGATTGATTGAGAAGACCTAGTTTCAGGTGAAACACTTACCGAATAAGACGTTGAGTCTGGTTTCAAATTTATGACCATCTGTATAAGGAATGACAAAATCCTGGTTTCAAAAAGACACGTATCGTATAAGATGTTGATTTTGATGTCATTGATCTAATAACTTGTGTAAGGCCATCTTGTTTGTTTGACAGTGTCTGTATGCAGGAAGGACTCATCATGTATAAGACATAGATTGTTTTGCTGATATCTGTATTCAGGAAGGACTCATCTTGAATAAGACATAGGTTGATTGTTTTGATGATGTCTATTTTCAGGAAGGACACATCTTGTAGCAGACATAAGTTGATTTGTTTTGGTAATTTTTTTGATTTGACCTAATGAGATTGTTGACTTGTGGATATTTTTGATGCATGACTTGATATGTTATTTTTACAACTATTTGTGCTTGATGACAAACCCTAAAGGATTGACTTAGTCTAGCCTCAGGGGATCATTTATTGATGTCCTTTCTTACGTTATACATGCAAAGACCTTGTAGTTTGACTATACTTTGACTGACAAGACTGACTATAAAAGGCCCAATTGATTTACAAATATAAGACATGTGTGATAGTGAATGCGACAAACCCTAATGGACTAACCTAGTGCAGCTTCGAGGGCTCACCGATTTATGGCCTTACCTACATTATACACGCAGAGACCTCATAGTTTGACAAGACCAAAGACCTTGTCATATAGAAAAATGGATTGAATCATGATTTTATACAGAAAAACCTATAAATAGTGATCTAATGCCTCGGGGGCACATCGGCAGATGGCATTGCCTATGTCCAGTCGCAGAGGCAACGTAGTTTGAAAATGACACAGACTGACAAGTGCGACTGACTTTGACTCTATTTTTTTGGATTTTCTTACATGTTTTGATTTTTTATTTTTCTTTTTGAAGTTTTGTGACGTTTTTGTATTTTCTCAAGACATTTTGAAATGTTTTTGGATTTTTTGATGGTTTTACGTCTTCAGAACAGCCAATGTAAGAACCAATATGATGCATGTCAAGTGCTTTCCCCTATTCGAGTATAAGACCAATTAATTATGAATAGGATAGGATGGGGAATATGTAGTGCACTTGATGTCAATCGTTCCAAGTTATGGAAAAGGAAACCATTTATTATGAACGGTATGTACAATCGATGGATTTGAAAGATATGATATGTATAGTGATAGGTAGTATGTACAAGTAAGTCAGATTAGAATAATGGTAGACAAAGGAGAAGAGTCAACTACACATGGCACTTGTTTGCTAGGTTTTCACCATGGTACTTATCCAAAGTGCCACCAAAGTGGTTTTCACTATTGGATGACTTATTTCTCTTTACTATTTTCTTGATTTTCTAACTTTTTTGATGTTATCAAGATGCCTATTTTCCAGGTTTTCATATAGGTAATGATTTTTTTTTAGTTTTTTGAATTTTTTTTTGTATTTTTTATAATTAATAAAAGGCTCTTAGAAGCTATGCATAAAACTTCTTCAAATGAATACTATTGATAGATGTTGAAAATGGTTCTGCTTCAGGATTAGAGAGTTGATATGCTCCTAATCCAAAGGCTTCTATGACAATGTAGGGTCCTAACCAGTTAGGTTCAAAATTTCCTGGTTTCTCTCTTTCATCTTGATTCTTAGAACTCTCCATTAAGACCAGGTCACCAATGTCAAAGTTTCTATTCAAGACCTTCCTATTGTAGTTGTGACGAAGATTATTTTGACATGCTTGGAGATGATCTAATGCCTTTTGTCTTCATTCATATAGAAATTCTAGATCATGTAGTCTTGAAACTCGGTAGTCTTCATCGTCAATATGCCCTTTCAAAGATACCCTTAGAGAAGGAATCTTGACCTCAATAGGAAAGATGGTTTTAGAACCAAATACTAAGGAATATGGAGTGGTGCCAGTGGGAGTACAGATGCTTGTGTGATAATCCCATAAGGCTGGATTAAGCTGTAAATTCCAATCATGACCAACATCATTGAAAATATTTTTGAGGATTCTGATGATTGTTTTATTAGATGCCTCATCTTGGCCATTACCTTGTAGGTAATATGGGGTGGAAAAATGGTGTTGGATATGGAACTCTTCATAGAGATGATGGACTTGTTGGGTTTTGAATGGATGACCATTATCTATGATTATGTGCTGAGGGACACCATACTAGAAAATGATATAGTTCACGATAAAATTAGAAATATATGTGTTGGTGATGTAGGTCATGGGAATAGCCTCAATCCACTTAGTAAAATACTCATTGGTAGTAATGATGAATTTATGGACGTTGGATGATGTGGGATGTATCTTACCTATAAGATCACGTCCCCATTGGGAAAAAGGCCATGGTGATGTTATGGGATGAAGCTCCTGTGCCGGTGCATGTATCAAATCTCTGTGTACCTAACATTGGTGAAATTTCATGAAAAAGATAAATGAGTCCTTTTCCATGGTAGACCAATAGTAACCCATTCTCATAATCTTCTTAGCTAAGGTAGGAACTCTATAATGGGATCCACATATAACCTCATGTACCCCATGCAAGGTTGCTTGTGCTTCATCAGTATTGAGACATCTCAGTAGGGTATTGTCTAGGGTACATCTATAAAGGGTTTTTTCGATGGTGGTATATTTGGATGACTTACGAAGGAATGTCCTACGTTGGTTATTAGAAAGGTCAAGGGGTATGATATTGGCATGGAGGTAGTCATAGATGTCCTTATACCATGGGGAATTGGGAGCAACAATATCACACACCATCTCCAAATCTGGGAATTCATAGGCAAGGACCAAAAGCTGTTGTACCAAAAACTTGAATTTAGGCACGTTGCTAGGTATGTCCAAGAGTGAAGCAATAAAAGAAATGGCATCTACTACCTTGTTTAGAACACAAGGTATTTGATGAAATTAAACCTTGTCAAAATACTCCTTGAAACTATCTACCATGCATTTTTAGGGAGCAAGATTTTCATCCTTAGTCTCATAGTCATCATTTACCTGTTGAATTACCAAATGAGAGTCACCATAAACCTACAGGTTCTTGATCTTCCATTTGATGGCCATGTGTAATCCTATCACAATATCCTTGTATTCTGCTATGTTTTTGGTACATGGAAACACAATCCTAAATGACTTAGGGATAGAATCACCTTGTGGTGTGATAAATAATATACCAACTCCTGAGCCATGATTTATATAGGAGCCATCAAAGTATAATTTCCATGTTGTGCTTTTGTCAATGGTGAATATAAACTCATTAGGAAAATATACAACTAAGGGGTTATCTACTTGTATCGGTGCATTAGCCAACTAATCAGCAATGACTTTTCCCTTGATATCTTTTTCTCTCTACGTATTAGATATCATACTCACTAAGTATCATCACCCATTTGGCCAGTTACCTTGTTAATGTTGCTTTTCTTAGAGGATATTTTAAAGGATTTATCTTTGTAACCAACATTGTTTGATGGTTTAGCATATAGTGCCTTAGTTTTTTAGTAGCAAATACTACTACAAGACAAGCACATTCAATGGTACTATAATTGAGCTCATAACCTATCAAGGTGTGACTGATATAGTATATTTCCCTTTCATGACCCTCATTATCATTCTATGCAAGAAATGCTCCTAGTGATGAATGTGTTTCTTAAATATAGAGAATCAATGGTCATCCCTCAATAGGTGGCATTAAGATTGGTGGTGTGAGGAGATAATCCTTAATTAGTTGGAAAGCTTCCTAGCATTTACCTACCCATACAAAGGGTATTCCTTTTCTAAGTAAATGTTGAAAGGGATGTGTCTTATCTACTAATTGGACTATGAATGTTCTGATGGATTGTAGTCTCCCTTATAGTGTCCTAAGCTAACTGAGATTAGCTAGTGGAGGTATGTTTATGATTTCTTTTACTTTGGCCAGATCCACTTCAATCACCCTTCTAGAAATGATATATCCCAAAATATTTCTTGATTTCACACCAAATACACATTTCTTCTAATTTAGTCTCACTTTATACTCTTCTAGCCTTTAAAATATCTTGTCTAAGACCTGCAAATGATCAGTCCTTGTCAATGATTTAGCAATAAGATCATCACATAGTCCTCCATAAGAGTGTGTATAACATCATGAAAAATAGTGGTCATGGCACGATGATAAGTGGCTCCAACATTTTTTAGCCCGAAGGGCATAACATTTTGATAATACGTTCCCCATGGACATGTGAAAGTTGTCTTAGGTTGGTATTCAGTTGCAATTTTGATCTAATTATACCCTGAAAATCCATCCATAAGGGATAATATCTCATATCCTGTGGTCATGTCTACTATCATGTCAATGTTGGGCAGAGGGAAGTCATCTTTAGGGAAATCCTTATTGATATCTTTGAGATCCATACAGATGTGGATACCCCCTATTGGTTTTGTGATTGGTACTAGATTGGAAATCCAATTCATAATCGATCGATCTAACGAAGTCAACGTCCAATAGTTTCTTCATCTCATCCTTGACTAGTAAAGCAATCTATGGGTGCATTTTCCTCAATTTTTGTTTCAATGGTTTTACACTTGGTTGTAAGGGAAAATTATGTAGTACAAGTTTGGGATCCAGCCCAAGAATGTCTACATATGACGAGGAAAAATTAATCTTCTTTGTGTAAATAAGTTGTAGAATTCTGGCTGCTCTACTTTTGTCAATGATGTTGCAAAATATACTAGTAGGGGATTCTCTTTTGTGTCTATGTTAACTTCCACTAATTCTTCAACTAGCATGGGTGAATTTTCCTATGCAATAGGGAGAATGTTCAAACCTCCATCCTTAGGTGCCTCAGAGAGGCTTTCACCTTCGAATGAGTCCTTATTTTTTTCTTTTTCATTGTCTAAAGGCACCTTTTGGTTTTCACCTAAAGACTCCTCATTTTTATCTTTTTCATTATTTTCTTATTTTTGTGACTAGAGGATTGAACAAATTCCCCAAAATATGCCTTATTGTCCAAGTCAATGGTAAATCTAGCCTTGTGATCACCACTAGGTATGCATTCTTGTACTCCTAGGAACTCAACAATTGCTTTGTTGTTCTCAAAAATGTCTAAGACAGGTGTGTCTATTTGGTCCCAATCAATGAGTTGGGAATAGACTAAAGGCATGTCATCATCAAAGTTGTCAAAGTTCAAAGGGGTCAAGGTAAAATTTGATTTGTTCATATAGTCACAAAATTTTCTTACCAAGTCCTCTTTACTCTTTTTCTTAGATCTAGGTGGATTCTAAGGTGGGCCTAATGCCAAGATTTGGTTATTTGAAATGGATTTATCAAGTTCCCAAGAGGTAGGATCAAGAGATTCCCAATAGTAATGTTTAAACCAGTCCATTTTTTTCAAAGTCTTAGGTGGATATAAATTCAAAGGATTTGGTGAGGATTTTATCATTAAGTCGAGTTCTCCAAATAATTTATCAAGGTCCATGGAAAAGGTGGAGGATAGGGAATCCCACTCATATTCATTAGAGTCACAAGAATCACAGTAGGGTTGGTCAGATGGTTCATCGTATGTCTCAATATCTTTAGAAGCACTTAATTCCTTGAGTAAAAGTGATGTGGTACCAGGAACGCAAATCTGAATTGGTTGAAACCCAAGCCCTAAGCCTTTCGTCCATTTAGAAACAATGATTGGTTCAGTCCTCCCATCTTGATGTTACCCTAAACCACTATGTCCATTATATCCCTTGCTCTACATGATTGTAACACCCTTACTATACTAATGTGTAGGTATGTGAGCAAGTGTGGGAGGTTCTTCATTGTCTTTTGTATACAACCAAGAGGTCACATCATCTTCATTTATGGATTCTTTTCTTAATTCTCCACATTTAGTGAAAGTTGTTGTGGGAGGGATGTGTATAATGACCACTGACTATCTCCTATCTATTGTAGGTAAACCATAGGATTTAGGAGGAACCAGATGACTAACACAATAAGATGTCTTCATGTGATATTCTCCACAACCCTTGTCTTGGATCTCAACCTTGGGAGTGGAAGAAAATGATGGCGAAGTGGATATTTTAGAAAGATTGGATGGATCGACATAGCGAGATGAATTGGATGATGAACCTTCTTGGTTTGCTGGCACTTGGCATTGGGGTATCTCTCTTAGATTGGTACAATATTGAAATGGGTTTGGGTCACCATCTATTATGATTTCAGTGCCATTGTAGGGAAATTTGAGACATTGATGGTAGGTAGAAGGAACTACCTTCATAGCGTGAATCCACGGTCTTCCTAGCAGAAGGTTGTATGGAAGGGTGAGATCCAAGACTTCAAATTTTGTCTCCATAACTGTAGGACCAACTTTGATAGGAAGTGTTACCACCCCCTTTGATTTGTGTTCTTCATCGTCATAAGCCTCAATGACAATACTTTTGGTTGTGTCCACATATGCTTCCAACTAATGCCTTAACCAATTTTAAAGTGAAAATATTTAACCCTGCTCCTCCATCTACTAGCACTAGTCTAATTTTGGTTTTGTGAACAAGGGCTTCAACATGTAATGGGTTGTTATGATTTGTCTTCTCAATTGCATAGTCTTGTTCAGAGAATGTGGCATGATGATTATTAGTTAGGTAACCTACCATTTCTTGGAAATGATTGACATCAAGATCATTAGGAACAGTCGTGCTTTGTAAATCCTTATCTAAAATGGATCGATGTTCAGGGGAGATACGCAACAATTCCAAGATGAGATTTGGGTCGAGGTCTTCCTCAACTGATCAAGTAAGTTATACTGTGGCTTGGAAGTCTGTGATTTTTTTTACGATGGAGGACCTTGGATGGTGATCTTTGTTCAACAAGTGTTAACAACACACTCGAGAGTCTTGTTTATGGTAATGGTATTGACATGGTCATTAGCGACTCAAATATGATTTGCAATGGGGCCACTATAATCATGCTTGACACTAGCACAGTTGGCGGAAGTATTGATCTTGTTACCCAAACTAGGGGCTTTTCCTTTCCCATGATCATGTAGTGGGTCAGAAAAGACCTTGTGATCAGTGTTTGAAGATGTCAGTTTCTATCCACTAACTTGAATAGTTTTGTCCTCAAGAAAGTACCGCATGATGTTTTTTAGTTGTCGAAAATTTTGTAGGCTATGTCCTTTAGTCTGATGGAATTCACAAAAGGTATTGTTATCCCACCAAAATGGCTTAAATTTCCCTATATAGTATTTTCTTAGCTCTTGAAGCTATATGAGATTGTGCTACAACAGTTGTTTGAAGACTAACTCGATGGGTTCCTTAAGGGGAGTGAACTCACGTTTTGGAAATCTTCTCTATTGTTGTGGTTGGTGGGTGTTTTGGGTAGTGTTGGGGGTTTAGTTAATGATGTTGAGTGTGTTGGCAGAGGGGTTATTTCCTCTAAGTGTGATGATTAGTCCTTCTTGTAAATTCTTTGCATCAACTACCCCATCGTTGGTAATGTTTTTATTCTAAGACCAAAAATTATTTCTATCATTGGGGGTGTTCTGCACAGTTGGATTTCTGTTGGGTGTCTTAAGTTCTCCTTTGTTAATGGGACCTTTTTCTAGTATGAGACCTTTTTCCAATAGTTTTGCAAAGGATTTGGAACAATGTACCCTCAAGTCACTTCTCAATTTTGGGTTGAAGTTTTCTTGGAAGCTAGTGACCTTTTGTTTCTTAGGTATCTTGACAGGACATCAACTAACTATAGTTCTCAATCTCTGGAAGAAAGTGATAAATTTTTCTCCTTTTTCCTATGTAGTGTGACACAAGGTTTCTATGTTAATCTCATAGTCGATGTTAAAGGAGAAGTTTTCAATGAATTTGTGAGCTAGTTCACCCCTTGATTTTATGCCATAGTCAAGACCTGAAAACCACTCTAGTGCAATTCCAATAAGACTTCTTGGAAAGATTTTCATAAGATATGTGGGGTCATAGGAGACATCTATGCACATCGTGGAAAATTCCCTTATGCGTTCAACTTGATTTCACTTTCTATTGTACTTGGAAAAGTTTGGTATGACATACCCATGAGGGAAAGGTGTCATGTACAATGATTTGTCGAAAGGAAATGGGCATAAATCCTATGTTGAAAAGGTTATCTTGTTAGACACTGCCATGTTATCCATTTATGTTTGAAGTACATGCATTTTTCTTTGCGGGACATCAACCTGATTTAATGATGTGTTAGTTGGATTATTTGGATCTATGTATGTGTTTTGGAATTCAACGTTTTGTGATGGGTTTTGGTTAAATGTCAATATGTAAAGAGGATTTTGATTTGGAATGTTAGTGAATGGGTTTTGATTCAGAGTTTTTGAAAATGGATTTTGACTCAGAATCTATGAAAATGGGTTTTGATTTGGAATTTGTGAAGTGATGGGTCAGTTTCCATATTGAAAGGAGGGTATGCCTCCTATCGATGATACCCCAATCTTTGGTATAGTACTAGCGACATTGACACTAGGTATAGTTGTTGTCTATGGAATAGTTCTACTGACATTGACACCTGGTATAGGAGCTGATATTCTAGATTTTTTGTTCCCAACAAGAGGACCGAAGGGATTGGACAATGATGACCCTATGGTGAAATTTAGCCCTTGTGTCAAGGTAGGTGTACCAAATGGAGATGTGTGTATCATTGAGGTACTCTGTGTAGGTCCTCTAGATGGTATAGCAGTAGTCACTTGAGGTATAGTAGAACTAGTAGTGGTAGTAGTTGCCCCTTGGGTAGATGCAGTTTGTAGGGTACGGATATCAAAACTAGGAGGTAACTTGGCACCTTTTGCTAGCAATTTGGCTAAGTATTATTGAAGATCATTTTCTAGATAGTCATCTACAAAGGAAGGTCACTCAAGGTCCTGTGCAGTAGCATATATGTCTTCCACTACAATGCATCCTTGTGTGTCTCTAGTAACAAATTTGTCTAACAAATTCTTGTGAGGTCTAGTTGAAGATGTCCTTGAAAAGGGGTTTGAGAACGGATTGATGAATTCATTCGGATCAACCATCCTTTCTCTTTCTTTCCTTTTCAATCTTGTTTCAACCATGTAATGTAAGCTTAAAGTGCAAGTGATGCAAAAGCTAAGTCTATGGATGATTATGAGTCTAATCCATGTTTTTGGGATTTTTTGAATATAAAGGATGAATGCATGTAGCTATTTTTTTAGGTATTTTCTCTGAAAATAAGGTATGTCTAAAATGATGCTATTCTAGGATGATAGTGTCTAAATATGAAAAGGTCTAAGTGATCAATTTGGAAGATTCTAAAAGAGGTTATCTATCAACTAAAGCTTAACCAAGGTTTCAATTTAGCTTTGACAAGGAACCTTCATAGGACTAGGACCAAAAGATAAGGTGAGCTCCCAAACTAGAATGATGAGATGGAAGGACTCACGTGTAGGAAAAAAGATATGATGACTAGGTTCAATGACAATGTTTATTGAATCAAGGGTTTATCCAAAGCGTGAAAGGTTCCTGTATTAAAATCTGTAAATGATGATCTCTATAAAGGAAATAAAGACTCCTAGGATGAAAGTAAGATCTAGAACTAGGATACCTATCACTATGACTGAATGATTTGTAAAGAATGTAATCGTGCAAATTTTGAGAAATTTTTTTGGTTTCCATCCAAGAATTAGTGAAAAAGGATAATTCATATGTTGGTGTAACTCTTTGTTTTCGATCTATGACAGTGAATTCTAGTTTTTTGGTAATATGGCAGATGAGTCACAAAATTTAGCAGTTGTGGTCTGATTTGTCAATTGCGGTCTACTAGTAAATTTAGCCTCAGGTATCAGATAGATGTGGTTCTATATCAAGCAGATGTGACTCAAGATATCAATTGTGACTTAGGATTGATTAGTTGCAGTTCTTAGACTCAAAGACAGTGCACTGGTAAAATAAGGCTCAGTTCTGTGACAAGGCATATGCGCCATTCTAGACTGTAGATGCAGCTCACCTATTCATATGTGTCACAAAAGGTATCAAATGTGATTTTTCTAGTAACAAAGGTAATGACATGCATGAATAGGATATCAAATTTAGTACTCTAATAAGCAGATGCAAACTATTCTGGCAGATGTGACTCATGGTTAAATAGATGCGACTCAGATTTTGGGATGTGCAAATTGGGCTTAGTTTTGACAGATGCGACTCTAATAAAAAAAAAATTCTCTGGTGAACAAGTGCAACTCTATTTGACAATTGTGGTTTTCTTAAGAACGGTTGTGGTTTTCTAGTAAATTATAGTGTAAACTGACTCTATTTTGTTATCAAGTTTTGGTGAATAAAAACAATCAGAAGATAATGTATTTCCAGTTTGACGATCATGAACATGTGTATTTCTAGAAAACAAGTAAAATCCTAAGGTTGGCAGTGACAATACTTGTTGAGTTCTCACTTGGGTTTCCCTAGCTATGCTTATTCAAAGCGGATGACTAGAAGCTTGACCCCACTAGCTCCACTCCATGACATTCACTTCTCTGGGGTAGTCGAGCTTCAGCACCCACAAAACTCCCATGGCATACTTCTCACCTCTACTAGGAACCGTATGAACATGAGATGGCTTCAGAGCTCCAACCTCTTGCACCAAAAAATAGAAGGTTTTTGGCTTACTAAAAACAATTGGCTCATAGTACGGGCACTCATTTAGGTGGCTATGCATGAGGCAAGATAAAATGATATTTTCTGCATAAGAAATCTGCACCTACAACCTTAGGCTTTCCCTTGAGGTTTACATTTATAAACTAGTCAAGAGTAGCTTGACGAAAGATCTTTGTTTCCGGTTTGAGTCATCTTGGGGTGAGTACTTTTTCCCACCAAGACAAGTCCAATTTCTAGAGTTAGTAACAGTTTCTCTTGCACCTAGGATCGCATGAATGCGCAAGGGGAGAGGATACTTTTATATACTAAATTGGGTAATAATAGATCATGCTTTCATGCCAAACACAATAGATAGTAGTAAATTTTAAGCCCAAATGACAATTTTCTAACCTACCGAACAGTCTATTTCAAAATAGTCTTCAACACACATCATGCAAAAAAATTCATCAGTAGTTTTGAATTGGTCTTCATCAATCTTCCTACAAAAAAGGTTTCAAAAATTTCTCTTCTACACTATGTCCTACAAACACTATGTTAACTCCTTAAAACACATGTTGCAAACCAAAAATTTAGTTGAAATAAAAACACAATGAAAAACTGTAAATCAGAAATTGAACTCAAAAATTTCACCAATTAGATGCATCGCATAGAATAGTAGATGCATCATAGATTTTCACTAGATTGTGTCACGAAAATCCATGGATATGTCAAATTTTATCAAATGCATCGCTATATTCATCAGATGTGGTTCATAATATTAGTTGTGTTGTTTAGTATGTCTGATGGGTCGGGTCATACAATACTTGCAAAAATTGAATAAAACGTCTATGGATTTGCAAAGAACGTGTCTTCATGTTGGGTTCACCAATGTAACATCATGAAAAAAAAGTGGGATTAAAGAAATATGTATGCAATCAAACTTGAATCATAATCTAAAGCTAAACAACAAAGCACAAAGAAATCATAAACATAAACAAAGGGTAATCTCACCTAGTATCTACATCCTTCCATGAATGGCTCGATTGTCCTCCATTTTTTGTGATGGTATTCTTTCCCTCAGATTTTTGGTATGTGTGCAAGTATAGCCTTGATGTATGTGATTATAGAAAAATATCTAAGATTAAACAAGTTCTCCAAAAGTCATCAAATTTTGGGAGGAATTGCAATGATGAAAGTGAGGTCAATTTATAGAAAATTGATCATTCAAATGAGAGGTCGAGATTAAAAGATAGATAGATGATTCAAATTAAAATATTTTCCATGCATTGAGATAAGTGTTAGTACTGACATGAGTGATAAAACCTAAGAATAGAGATCACAATTAAATAATGATTTAATATCTAGTTGAAAGTATTCAAAAATTAGAAGAATAATGTTTGCATGACAAAGATAAAGATAGAATAACAGAAACAATCTATTTGAATGCACACATAAATTAATTAAGTAAATACATATATTTAATTAATAAATTTGTACATGCATAAGAGTTAAAGCTAGATAACTGACTGGTTATGATAGAGAGTTTATTCGTGAAATACAACTAGTCACTAAATCATGAGATAATTGACTAATTCAAATAGGTCTCAAGTCAAGTGGGAGTGAATACTTAGATAACTTAAAAATTTATCTAAATATAGAAGAATATGTCAAAAATAGACTTTTATGAATTAAATGATTATTTAATTCAAGATTCGACATTTAAAGAATAAATTAAATAATTAAAGTATTTATTTAATTATAGTCGAAAATATGATTAGGATAAATTAAATAAGAATTTATTTAATTCAAGAAAGAGGATAAAGTTAATTAGTGACGTAATTAAATAAAGAATTTTTATATTATTAATTATGATTTGATAAAGATAATACAAATTAATTAAATAATTAAGTTTATTTAGTTAATAGAAGAATAAATGTTAAAGTGAATTAATTAAATAATTAAAAGTTATTTAATTAATAGATGAGAAAGGAATTTAGAAATTAATTAAATGGTTAACATTATTTAATCGCGACTATGACAATACAAATGATGAAGAAATTGAATTTACATGCTTAGACCAAATTTGAGTGTCTACAGATAGTTTTTATGTTCAATTCTATGATTTAGAGAAGTGTTATTCTGCCACACTTGAAGGAGAGCAATTTTGAACTCTTGCAAACCAGATGGTGACTTATGAGAGAATTCTAAACTATGGAGAGAATTTTCTATGGAGAGTCTAAGTTTCTAAATCTATGCATCAAAGGAGTGTTACTCTGGTGCACTTGAAGGAGGAAGACTTTGAAACTCTTGGAGAAGCAACAATATATTATGTTGATACCTTGTAATCTGTTTGATGCATAATCAAGGATTGATCACTCTTTGGAGAGGGACCCAAAGACATAGCCAAATTGGTGAACTCTGTTATCAACTTGTGTTTTTTCTTCTATCTCCTTTCTCTCTTTTGTTATTTTCATCACTTTAATTTGGTTGTTTAATCATTGAATATTTTTTTAATAATTTTAATTAAAAAATTATGTTTTAAAGACCTTCAGTTTAATTGTTGTAAAAGTTATTATTCACATGCAACAATCCTAGATCCTAACATCATATCATCGGTGAGAAATTAGCTAACAATATGTAGTTTATGCTCGATTTTTTTGATAAATTTTTAATGAATATTTGATTTTCTATTAATTTTCAAATTGGACACTTCCTAAAAAATAGAATTTTGGCCATGGTACCACTATAAATTTTGAAAACTAATTGAAAATCATTTTTTAATATGGGTAGAATGAATTATAGTTTCTAAAAATTTAATTTATTTGAAATTTCAATGAATGGTTAATTTATAACGAAAAAAAAACCAAACACTGGTTTTTTCCAAAAAATAGACACAAACAAAAGAAATTATAGATCAAAGGCTTAACATTTTCAAAATGTGAAATAAATTATATCGTTAGATAGGAAAGAGAGAGCCTAACATTACCCAGGTGTTCGATTTGTTCAACCTTGAAACATGTGCAAACTTGATGCTTAGCATGAACGTGATTATGTGAAATATTGTAGAATTTGCAAAAGCATGTCTTTGGATGTTGGGAAGGAATTCCAATCCTTTTGGTTGGTATTCCAAGGAAAATACCAAGCCCAAGGCTTGAGGATTCCCAAAGAAAGAATTAATGTGAGCGTATAATAATGCAAGCATGCTATAACACGCTCGTGTTATGTCTTTCTTTATGTTAAATGCTAGTCTATTGAATGTATGTATATATATCTGTATGTTTGTATGTATGTATGCTTGTATGGTTGTAAGATTGTATGTACATATGTATGTATGCTTATATCTATGTAAGATTGTATGTACATATGTATGTATGCTTGTATGTAAGTATGTAAGTATGTCTATATGTATCTGTGTCTACTTATATGTATGTATTTAGAGGGAGGTAGTGTTTTAAGTGAGAGAGTTTTCTAGGTAGGGTGGGAGGGAGAGATGGAGGGAGAGACTATAGAGAGATGTAGAGAGGTAGTGAGAGAGAGAGAGGGGGTGGAAGGGAGAGACCTAAGAGAGAGGAGTGGAAGAGAAGTGGTTGGAGTGAGAGAGACTTATCTAGGTAGGGTGGGAGGGATAGAGGGAGAGAGAGGGGGTTGGAGAAATACCTTAGAGAGAGGGAGAGAGAGAGAGGTGGGAGAGAGAGAGATAAAGAAAGAGATTTATGTAGGTAGGGTGATAGAGGGTGAGACTTGAGAGTGTGAGTAGGGGTGAGAGGGAGAGACTTGTGATATAGGTAGAGAGAGGGAGTGTGAGAAAGAGGGGGTGGGAGAGAGACAGAGTGAGAGAGAGACCTGAGAGAGGGAGAGAGTATGGGAGGGAGTGACCTAAGAGAGAGGGAGTGTGAGAGATGGGGGTGGAGTGAAAGAGACTTATCTAGGTAGGGTGAGAGGGATAGAGAGAGGGGGTAGAAAGAGTTACCTAGGTAAGGTTCTAGATGGAGATACCTAAGAGAGAGAGGGGGTGGGATGGAGAGACCTATAAGATAGGGAGAGAGGGAGTGGGAGAGAGAGTGAGTGATGGAGAGGGAGTGGGAGGGAGATAAAGATAGAAAGAGAGTGAGAGAGAGTGGTAGGGATTGATTGAGTGAGAGGTATGTAGAAAGAGGGAGAGAGCAGATAGAGAAAATTAGAGAGGGTAGAAGATAGGGATGGAGAAAGAGGTAATATGGATATATATAAAGAGAGGGATAGGGGTTTAGGGTTTAGGGTTTAGTGATTAGGGTTGAGGTTCCAATGTATACGGTAGAGGGTTGATGGTTTAAGTGCTTAACGGTTGAGGGTTTAAGGGTTTAATAGTTGAGGGATGATGTTTAGGGTTTAAGGGTTTAGGGTTGAGGGATTAGGTTGAGGGTATAGGGTTGAGTATATAGGTTTTAGGGTATATGGTTGAGCGATTATGGTTGATGATCCAATGTATAGGGTATATGGTTGAAAATTGAGAATTTAGGGTTTAATGTATATTGTAGAGGGTAGAAGGTTGAGCTTTTTAGGGTTTTAGGATTGTGGAATTAGGGTTTTAGGGTTGACAGTTGAAGGTTTAGGGATTGAAGGTTGAGGGAGTAAGGGTTAAGGGTGTATAGTTTAAGGGTTGAGTGATTAGGGTTGAGGGATTAAGGGTTGAGGTTTGAGGGTTTAGGGTAGAGAGCTTAAGGGTTGAGGGTATAGATTTGAGGTATTAGGGTTGAGCGTTAAGGGTATTGGGTTGAGGGTAGAGGGTAGAGGGTAAAGGGTAGAGGGTTTAAGGGTTTAGGGTTTAAGGGTTGAGGGTTTAGGGTTTAGGGTTTAGGGTTAAGCATTTAAGGGTTTAAAGGTTGAGATTATAGGGTTGAGGGATTAGGGTAGAGAGGGAGGGATGGATCTAGGGAGAGATGGAGGGAGAAGTGAGATAGAGAGAAGGAGAGAAGAGGAGGGAGGGACAAAGATAGATGAGGGTTGAGGATCCAATGCATAAGGTAGAGGGTTGAGAATTGAGGGTATAGGTTTTATGGCCTATAGGGTTGAGGGTTTAGGGTATTTGGTTGAGGGATTAGGGTTGAGGGTATATGGTAGAAGGATTAAGTTTTTATGTTTTAAGGGTTTAGGGTTGAGGTTTTAGGGTTGGGGGTAGAGGGTTTAGGGTATAGGTTTGATGGTATATGGTTGAAGGATTAGGGTTGAGGGTCCAATGTATAGGGTAGAGGGTATATGGGTTGAGGGTTTAGGTTTTAAGGGTTCAGGGTTCAAGGATTAAGGTTTGAGGGTTGAAAATTGATGGTTGAGGGTTTAATGTATAGGGTAGAGGGTAGAGGGTAGAGGGTAGAGGGTATAGGGTAGAGGGTAGAGTGTTGAGGGTTGAGGGTTTAAAGGTTGAGGGATTAGGGTTGAGGTATTAAGGGTTTAGGGTTGAGGGATTAAGGTAGAGAGTCTACCTAGGTTTAAGGTTTTTAGGGTTGAGGTTATAGGGTTGAGGGATTAGGGTTGAGGGTAGAGTGCATTTGATAGAGGGTAGAGGGTAAAGGGCCTATGGGTTGAGGGTTGATGGTTTAAGGTTGAGGGAAGAGGGTTGAGGGTATAGGGTTGAGGGATTGTAATTGAGGGTCCAATGTATAGGGTAGATGGTATAGGGTTTGAGAGTTGAGGGATTAGGGTTGATGGATTGAGGGTTGAGGGTTTATGGTTTAAGAGTTGAGGGTTTAGGGATTAGAGTCGAGGGAGTAAGGGCTTAGGGATTATGGGTTGAGGGTTTAGGCTAGAGGGTTTAAGGATTTAAGGGTTGAGGGCCTATGTTTGAGGGATTAGGGTTTAATGTTTAGGTTAGAGGGTTGAGGGTTGATGGTTTAAGGGTTTAAGGGTTGAGGGATTATGTTTGAGGGATTAGGGTTAAGGGTTTACGGTATTGGGTAGAGGGTAGAGGGTTGATGGTTGATGGTTGATGGTTAAGGGTTGAAAATATAAGAGTTTAATAGTTGATGGTATACGGCTGGGAGTTTAAAGGTTTAGGGAGGGAGAGAGGTGAGATAGATAGATAGAGAGAGGGATAGGAATTGAGGAGCTATAGGGTTGAGGTTCCAATGTATAGGGTAGAGGGTTTAATGTATATGGTAGAGGGTTGAGGATTTAAGAACTTAATGGATGAGGGATTAAGGGTTGAAGGTTTAAGGGTTTAAGAGTTGAGGGATGAGGTTTAGGGTTTAAGGGTTTAGGGTTGAGGGATTAGGGTTGAGGGTTGAGGGTATAGGGTTGAGTATATATAGGTTTTATGGTATATGGTTGAGGATCCAATGTATGGGGTATATGGTTGATAATTGAGGGTTCATGTTTTAATGTATAGTGTAGAGGTTAGAGGGTTTAGGGTTTAAGGGCTTAAGTATTTATGGATTATGGTTTAAGGGTTGAGGGGTTAGGGATTAGGGTCTAAGGGTTGAGGGTTGAGGGGTTAAGGGTTGATAGTTGATGGTTTAGGGATTGACGGTTGATAGTATAGGGTTGAGGGATTAGGGTAGAGAGGAAGGGATGGAGAGAGGGAGAGATGGAGGGAGAAGTGAGATAGAGGATGAGAGAAGAGTAGGAAAGGATAGAGAGAAATGAGGTTTGAGGATCGAATGTATAAGTTAGAGGGTTCAGAATTGAGGGTATAGGGTTGATGACCTATAGGGTTGAGGATTTAAGGGTTGAGGGTTAAGGGTTAAGGGTTGAGGGATTATGGTTGAGGGTAGGGGATATTAGGGTCAATGTAGAGTGTAGTGGGTTTAAGGGTTTATTTTTTAAGGCTTGAGGGTTGAGGTAGAGGGTTTAGGGTTTAGGGTAGAGAGTTTGAGGGTTTAAGTGTAGAGTGTATAGGGTTGAGGGTTTAGGATTGAGGGTAGAGGGTATTGGGTTAAGGGTAGAGGGTAGAAGGTTTAAGGTTGTAGGATTGACTTCGTTTAAGGTTGACAGTAGAGGTTTGAGGGTATAAGGTTGAGGGATTAGGGTTGAGGGTCCAATGTATAAGGTAGAGGGTATAGGGGTTGAGGGTTGAGGGTTGAGGGATTAGAGTAGAGAGCGAGGGAAATATCGAGGGAGAAGTGAGATAGATAGAGGGAAGGGATTATGGTAGAGAAAGAGAGAGAGAGTTGTATAGTTATGTAGGTAGATAGAGGGAGTGCGAGAGAGAGGGAGTGCGAGGTAGAGGGATGGGAGAGAGATAGAGGGATTAAGAGAGAGAGAGAGAGGGAGGGAGTGAGAGAGAGAGGGAGTGGGAGAGAGATAGAGGGAGTGAGAGAGTGAGGAAGTGGGAGAGAGAGAGGGAGAGAGAGAGGGGGGCAGCTATGTGCATGTAATATTTACTTGATTTGATTTGTAAAAAAATTTAATTCTTCCCTCTTCTATTCCACATATAGATCTAAGCTTGCAGATGAATCATCAAATATTTTCATATTCCTCAAACTATAATATTCATTTGATGGAAAAAGTGTCACATGCATGTAGTGCAAAGTTGTAAATGGGTGCAAATTTCATTCTACAACTTGTACGATTGAAAAAAAATCCTAACATGTCCATATGGGTATGTTTAGACTATGAATTGTCCTCTTTCACATCCAAACATGCCGAGTTAGTATGAGCCATATTCATGCGACGTAATTCATTAAGAGTCCAAATTATAAAAGGGAATCAATCTTTGATTACCTCTTACTTAGAGACCATGTCACTTATGGGAATTCTATATAAGGAATTAGGATCATGTAGGGATCCTCTATAGAAATCTCTCTTAGCTATTATTATCTTGGAGTCATTTTCCCATGGTGTCTCATTTTCACTTGATGGAAAAAGTGTCAAATGCAAGCAGTGTAAAGTTGTAAAGTGGCATAAATTTTTTTCTAGAACTCATACGACCAAACAAAATCTTCCAACATGTTTGGATGGGTATTTTTATGCTAGGAATGGTCCTTTTTTTACCCAAACATTCCAAATCACTCTGAGCTACATTTAATCGGTTTGATCCCTTACAATTCCAAAGTGCAAAATGGTTGCAAACTTTGATGGGCTATTACTCAAAAATCATGACACTTAAAAACTATTCATCTAAGGAAACAAGTTTGTGTTGGGCCCCTATATAATAACCTTTCTCAAGTTTTTCTATTATGGAGGAATTTTCTCATGCTAACAAATTTTTAGTTGAGGAAAAATTTGTCAAATGCAAGTAGTGTAAAACTATAAATTGGTGCAACTCGTACAACCAAAAAAACTATTCCAACACATCTGGATGGGTATGTTTATGCTAGGCATGGTCCTCTCTCACACCCAAATATGCCATATCTCTCTCACAATAATCTCTCTCAGTTTTTGTTATCTTGGAGGTGTTTTCCCATGGTGATGGATTTTTAGTTGAGGAAAAAGTTGTCAAATGTAAGCAGTGTAAATTTGGAAAGTGATGCAACTTTCATTTTGCAACTCATACAACAAAATAGACTATTCCAATGCATCTGGATGGGTATGTTTACGCTAGGGATGGTCATCTTTCACATTGAAACAAATCCAATCACTCTGAGCTACAGTCAAACAACTCGATCCCTTAAGACTCCAAAGTTCAAACTAGTTGCAATCTTTGATAGGATATTACTCAAAAACCATGACACTTAAAAAATCTCCATATGAGGCTACGAGATCACATTGGGCCACCCAAAAATAACCTCTCTCAGTTTTTACTATTTTAGAGGTTTTTTCTTGTGGTGATGACTTTTGAATTAAGGAAAAAGTTGTCAGATGCAAGTACTATAAATTTGCAAAATGATACAACTTTTGTTCTACAACTTGTGTGATGAAAAAAACTATTCCAACATGTCTATATGGGTGTGTTTATGCTAGAAATGGTCCCTTTTTACACCCAAACACACCAAATAACTCTGAGCTACATTCAACCAGCTCGATCCCTTAAAAACCCAACGTGTAAAATTGTCACAATATTTGATGGGCTATTATTCAAAAACCTTGAATCTTACAAACTCTTCATCTAAGGATATGAGATTGAGTTGGGTCACTCAGTTTTTCCTATCTCATAGGTTTTTTCCTGTGGTGATGACTTTTCAGTTAAGGAAAAAGTTGTCAAATACAAGCATTATAAAGCCACAAAGAGGCACAACTTTCGTATTGCAACTCGTATGACCAAACAGACTGTTCAAAAACATTTGGATGAGTAAATTTACACTAGGAATGGTTCTCTTTTGCACCAAACATGCTAAATCACTCTAAGCTATGTTCAACTAGCTCAATCCCTTAAGAGTCCAAAGTAAAAAATGGTTGCAATCTTTGATGGGATATTACTTAGAAAACATGATGCTTACAAACTATTTGTTTGAGGCTATGGGATAAAATTGGGACCACCTACAATAACCTCTCTCATTTTTTGCTATCTTGGAGTTGTTTTCCCATGGTAACAAATTTTTAGTTAAGTAAAAAGTTGTCAAATGCAAGTAGTGTAAAGTTGCAAAGTGGTGAAAATTTCATTCTACAACTCGTACGACCAAAAAAACTATTCCAACATGTCTTGATGGGTAAATTTACACTAGGAATACTCCTCTTTTGTACCCAAACACTTTGGATCACTCTGAGCTATATTCAACCAACTCAATCCCTTATGATGGCATGTAAAATAAAGGAAAAGAGAAAGATTCACATGAAATTTTAGAAGTCTGAGTTTTCCACACCAAAAGCATATGATTGCATGAAAGAGGTAAAACATCTAGTGTAAAAATAGTTGAGGAAACTCTAAACCTTTTCATTTTCAAACGGTTATGGTCTAATTACTATGTGGATCTCATACTTGCATTGAATTGATTATTATTAATATTAATATTTAGGTAACTTTATTATTCCTATTATGGCTTTAATCAGAAATGAGAAGGCTACATTACTCTTAAAATATTCTATGATCATCCTCAAGTCTAGCAAGGGTAAGACATATTTTAATTATCCTCATTTCCCTTACAACAATATGGTTTTTGTAAAAAGGAAAAATTTCAAGATTCTAGAAAAAAATTGAATGATTTATAGCTAAACCTAATCATAGGTCAATAGAAATATGAGCCCACATGGTGGCTTATGACCTGGCTAAAGAGAATCATGAACAAGATGTATTGTTGGCAAAACAAGGACAAAAAACTAAGAGGGGGGGTGAATCAATTATCACAGAATATTTAAACTTTTCAACTTAACTTAATCTCTAATCTAATGAAAGAATAATAAACCATAAACTATCAACACATCAGAAGCACAAAGAACAAGATTTTTACGTGGAAACCCTATTAGGGGAAAAACCATAGTGGATGTTAGTCCACAATATTATACCTTGTTAAAAGTATAATGAAAGTTAGTGGGAATGCACATGCAATCAAACACACTACCTAGATCTCACTGATCAAATATAAGAAGGATCACTTCCCAACAATAGAAAGCAATTTGGATTAGATCTGTAGGGTATGAATTGAGAAAATAGGTTCTACAAAAGCCTGATTATAGTTTCAGTTAAGCATAGAAACACTCCTTCACACTTCACTCAAACTTCTTCACACTTTTCTATTCAATCGAATGAATAGATACATATTCACACACTTTCACTTCTCTGGATTTTTTTTCACTTCATTCACTCTATAAATTTGCTCAAACAATCACTCTTATATATCTGCAACATGGAATTACATCAACAACTTCGTTGGCCAAAACTTTAAGACAAGTTTACAATGTCAGCCCAAAGTTACAAATAAAATTTGCAATGTGAATCAAACACCATTGGATAATATTATGATGTGACCCAAAATAATATCCTCGAGGCCAAACGTTCAAATTTCAATCTTCAAGGATTCACAACACATTACAACCATCATGTCAGCCAAGAACAAGAAAACTCGAACATACATGAGAAAAATATCTGACCATGAGCACAACGATTAATGCAGATGTACAAGAAGGATAGAGAATGATCTAGAAACATCTACAAGAAAAAATAACTAATAGAGAAGCATCCAGAATAATTTTTTTTAGCAAAATCACATAAACTACAATTAGGAGCACTAATAGAAACCATAGAAAGACTGTCAAAGCACAACTATCAATAGCATGATCAAATATTCATGCAGACCTATGAAACTTCTAGTAGATAAACTAGATACTCTCAACAAGAAATCCTTTAGTCCACAACAACTGATCTTCAATGTATTGAGCAAGACACCTTCATAACCTTCATTGTTCCACTGGCAACCTGCAACTCTTCCTTAAACAATTTTCTCAATATTCTCGACATATACAACCTTCAATACAATAATGCTAATAGTGTTGACATCAATAACAACCACATATTAACAACACAATCACAAAAACCAACAATCTCCCCCTTTTTCATTGATGGTAGCACATGATGTGAAAAATACCATCAACACAACTACACTTACTCCCCTTTAGATTTTGACTCTTCTCCTCAATTGCTTTTCTCCCCAAAGAGATTTTTCACATTTCTCTTCTCCCCTTTTACATCAATCGCAAAGATTTTTAGAGTAATAAGCCATCTCACTTAATTAATTTAATCATATTGGTTAATTAATTAAGTCACTTATCACATTAGGTTTGCTTAAGCTAAACATAGGCACATTAATAATTAATTATTTATTAATTATTAAGTATGCACACTAGGGTTTCTTAATCTCCTTCATAAGGATTGATCTCATTGTAATTATAAGATTCTCTTAATGCATTTTTTAGCTTGAGGCTTGCAAAACATCTTTTTTGGTTCTGAATATCTTTTTCATGTGATAGGTTATTGCATGCAAGTGATTCTTGGGGTTTGTAAAGTTGGTTTTCTCAACTTCTTCATGGTATCAAAGCTCCAGACCTATAGCTACCTATTCATCTTTTGAAGATATTGCCTCATAGTGATTTTTTATGTACAAAGGTTTCAAGCCAGACATCTCTTTGCTTGATCTAGGGGTAGCCTATTTTCTAGGCATTTTTGGATCAAATGGACCTCGCCATTGAGTCTATAATGCCCAAAAACCCCTATTTTTATATAAAATTTGTCCATTTTAGACATAGTCAACTGGAGAGTCAAAACAAATTTTCCCCAAGGTCATATGGCACCAGGGCATACTTCACAAGGTGCAGATTTCTTGAAAAAAAAAGTCAAAAAAATTGTGGGAAGTTTGTGCAGCCCGTTTTAAACATCGCCACCCTCTTGCCACCCGGTGGCCACTCGCCTCTGCACCACCACCAATGGCTCCCCTCTGTGCCTTGCTTTTTCTCTAATCGAGCCCCTATGTTTAGCCCCCATGGGCCCCCTGTGCTTACAACTGGTGGTCACGTTATGACTAGGATCTCCCACACCCTCCATCTAGTCACCTTGAAGACCAAGCACTTAGCGCTTTCAGCCCTGCTAGATATTTTTAATCCCTTGTAGCAGACAGTCATCTAGAGGACTAAGGGCCAACCCTTGGGTGCTATTTTTTTTCCCCTGTTTTGTGCTCAAAGTTCCTTTTATAGGCCTTTTTTTTCTTTTTGGCATAACTTGGACATACAGTGTTAAAATAGGGAAAACAAGATATCATCAGAAAGCTAGTTTGATTTTTCGGTTATGACTTTTTGATGCTTTTTTTGGCCTCTAAAGTTAGAAGTTGTTCTTTTCACTCTGAAAGGAATATCTTTTGCTCAATTATTCATTTTTTGCAATGCAATTGGCATTGGAAAGCTGGTCCCATCCTCTTCTCAGATCTTAGACCTAATTCTTCTAGATTTTTCACTAGGTATCTAAATTTTTTGTCAAATCTCAACCTTTCCTTTTTGAGTTATTTTCTTGGGAACATGCAATTAGGCTATTTTTTTGAGATCAAAGAGGAATTTTTTTTCTTTGAGAGTATATACTATTATTTTTTGTCATGGATTCACATAATATTGCACCCCTTACTACATTCAACTATTTTTGTTGTGAAAACCAAATGGAGATTCATTTGAAGCACAAAGGGTTGTACAGGGTGACCATAGGCACAAAATTTGAACCTATAGGTGCTACTGAAAAGAGAAAATGGTTTAATAGGTGTGATGAGGCTTTTGGTACTTTATGTTTGTCTCTTTCTTTTGATCTTCTTTTTCATGTTGAGTCTTGCACTACACCCAATGAGATCTGGACTACTTTGGAGTCTTTGTTTGGGATGCAAGATATTATGAGAGGGTTTTAGTTGGAGAATGAGCTTATTGGCTTAAATCCTAGGGATTTTGATAGCATATAGGAGTTTTTCACTAAAATCAAGTCTCTTAGATTGTAGTTGTCACAGTGTGGTGTTCAGAAGGAAGATTCTTAGTTCATATTGTCCATTCTTTCTAATCTTGGAATAGATTATTCAGTTTTTGTATCTACCTTTTATGCCACTTGGGATGCACTTGGTACTAGATTTACTATGCCTTCTTTTGATGATTTTGCATCTTCTCTCACTCAAGAGTAGGCCAAGTTGGCTAGCATGGGAAATTTGAAGCCCTCTTCATCACAGGCACTTTGCATCATAGGAGCCCAGAGATCATAAGGCTTCTATAGGAAAAGGTAAGAAATAGAAACAAAAGGATTCCAAATCTCCTGAACAACAAAATGATTCCTCTTATTCATCCTCCTCTTTTAAGGGGAAATCATATAGGAAGGAAAAGGTTCCATGTGTATATTGTAAGAGAGACCAACATGCAAAACATAGTTGCTATAAGAAGAGCATTGATGAACTAAAGCATCTTCTTCAGAAACATCAAATTTATTTTCCTTCTAGGATTTTTGCATCATCTCCTTCCCCTCATTCTTCTTCTTCAAAGTAGCATGACAGGGGCACAACTAGTTTACATACTTCATTAGATTAGAAGGGACATGCTCTTTGTGCTAGTTCAGGTCTTGCATTAGGGAGATGACTTCTAGATTCAGGAGCATCTCATCATATGGAATCTTCATAGTCTATGTTCACTTCCTTTGAGCCTTGCACTATGTATCCTATTTTGATGGGAAACAATACATACATGAGTGTTACAGGGAAGGGGTCTATTAGTTTCAGGGACAACACTTTTCAAGATGTCTTGTCTATTCCTCATTTGATGAAAAACCTTCTTTCCATATATCATATCACACATGGAGGCAATGGGAGATCTGTGGAGTTCACATTTGATCCAGTTATCATCATAGAATTGGAGAGTAGAGGATTTATTGCTACCGAGGTGGTGGATCACTCATCTTGGTTGTATTCCTTTGCATATTTTGCTACTGATGGTGCTTCTATTCCTACAACTATTCATCACACTTCTAGTGTGAGCCATCATTCAAAGGAGACATTTGGCTTCTTGACATTGGTGTTCTCACTTTGGATCCTATTCTTGAGCCTTCCATTCCATCTCCTCCACCTACTATTGCAGATGTTGATACTTCTATGGCTAAAGATGTGGTTTCTTCCATTTCAGTGCAACAGGACATAGTTGATCATTCATCTTTGCAGGTTTCTCTTCAGTCTTCACCTACATTGACTTCTTCATTGGTTGAGGTCACACCTGCTTCTGTGGAGACCTCTTGGGTTACACCTACTTCACCTTTAGAGATTGCATTCATGAGGCCTCTTCCCTCTCACTTCTTTCAAGAGATACATTTTCTTTATTATTTTTTGAGCTACTTCATTTTGTGGGGGCTATGTGGTCTCTTCATTCCTCTCTTCTGGGGGAGTTCATTCATGTATCTTTGTGATGGATGGTGTCCTTGGGGGGTCTTATAGATTCCCCCATCTTTCATCAATTTTTTTTTTTGCATTCTATTTTGGGGAGGATTTTTGTTCCCATGTGGTTTCCTCCTTTGCCTCATTTGATTTAGTTTGCATTGCATTTGTACATGGGTACCTAATCAAGCCTTGTTGTTAGGACCCATCTTTCCTTTTATGCATCTTTTTATAGTGTTTTAGCTACTCCCTAAGTTCATATTAAGGGGGGTGTTAGAGTAATAAGTCATCTCACTTAATTAATTTAATCATATTGGTTAATTAATTAAGTCACTTATCACTTTAGGCTTGTTTAAGCTAAACTTAGGCACATTAATAATTAATTATTTATTAATTATTAAGTGTGCACACTAGGGTTTCCATTTTAGGTTTTCTTTAGGGTTTCTTGATCTCCTTCATAAGGATTGATCTCATTGTAATTATAATATTCTCTTAAATTAATTAAGTGAGATGACTTATTACTCTAACACCCCCCCTTAAGATGAACTTAGGGAGTAGCTTAAACACTAGGAAAAGATGCATAAAAACAAAGATGGGTCCTAGCAACAAGGCTTGATTAGGTACCCATGTACAAATGCAATGCAAACTAAATCAAACGGGATAAAGGAGAAAACCACCTAGGAACAAAAATCATCCCCAAAATTGAATGCAAAAAACAACAAAGTGATGAAAGATGGAGAACTTCATAAGAAAGATAAGCATTATTTTCCCACATACAACCTTTCAACTACATATCTACACATTTGACTACTCCCCTTGAGTAGTAGCCATAGAAACATCAATCAAAATTAGGAAATATCTATAAATCACACATATTAATGCAACTAAATGTATCTTCCAGTTCATATCAGGAGGGGTAATCACCCCTAGCATCCCTCTAAGATACTCAAAAGTATCCTTTAGAAATAGCTTGGTGAAAATGTTTGCAACTTGTTCTTTGGTAGGAACATACTCTAGTATGACTTCTCTCTCATTCACTTTTTCCCTCAAGAAGTGAAACTTAATTGATACATGCCTGGTCTTAGAGTGTAGCACTAAATTCTTTGATATGTTGATTACACTTGAGTTGTCATGGTATATGGCAATATGTTCATCATATACTACTTTTATACCTTATAGAATTTTTTTTATCCACATCACTTGAGTATAGTTATTTGTAGCAGCAATATACTCTACCCCAACAGTAGATACAAAAATGGCATTCTTTCGTTTTACTCAAACAAGACACTAGCTTCTTCCCTAGGAAGAAGGCACCACCACTAGTACTCTTACTTTCATCTACATCTCCTACCCAATCCACATCAATATATGCATTCAAATTAAGATCGTCATCCTTAGGATACAAAAGCCTAAAGTCAACTATTCCCTTCATACATTTGAAGATTTTCTTTACAATAGTCACATGAGATTCTTTTGGATCAGCCTAAAATTTAGCAACCATACATACAACATTCATAATGTTTGGTTTAGACTGAGTTAAGTAGATAAATCCTCCAATCATTGACCTATATCTTGTTTGATTTCCCTTAGGAGAATCATGATTCTCTATTAACTTGCATTCAGTTACCATGGGAGTACCAATAGGATTTGAATCATCCATGCCAAACTTCTTTAGCAACTCTTTAACATATTTAGACTAAGATATGAAAATCCCTATGTATAACTGTGTAACTTGTAATCCCAGAAAAGAAATCATTTCTTCAATCATACTCATTTCAAATTCACTTTTCATTTCATTAGCAAACTTCATACATAGATTGTCATCTCCTCCAAAAACAATGTCATCAACAAAGACCTCAATAATCAAATCTTTTTCATGATCCAATCTGAAATAAAAAAATTTGTTAGTAGTACCTTTATTGAATCCAAGATTTAATGAGTATTTATCTAGTCTAGCATATCAAGCTCTAGGGGCTTTCTTGAGTCCATATAGAGCTTTTTGTAATTGACAAACCATGTCTTCCATGTCAATTAGTTGAAATCCATTCACCTTTTCAATATATACTTCTTCTTCTAGCTCACCATTTAGAAATTTTGACTTCACATCCATTTGATAGAATTTATAGTTCTTATATGCAGCATAAGCAAGAAATAATCTTATAGCTTCAATTCTGGAAACAGGGGAACAAGTATCCATGTACCATTCTTTTCAATCCACATCAGTTCTTCCTTCATAACTTTCATCCAGTGTTCATCATTGCAAGTTTCATTGACATCTTTAGGCTCAATCTTGGAAATCAGGCAATACTCTTCTACAATCTTTCTTCTACTTTGAACACCTTTATTCTTGTCTCCTATAATTTTAGTTTCATAATGATTTAGGTTTACAAACCTTGGAACCTTAGGAATTTCTCAAACTTTTGGTTCTTCTATTCTTTCTTCTACACTTGCACTTGTCTCTTCTTCCTAACTACCTTGATTTACAAGAACAAATGGAAGTTGTTTTACCAAAACACGTGGAACAATTTGAAGTTGATTCTATGTCTGATCATTTTTCCCTTTGTTTTTACTATCTTATTGGTCATCTGAATCATATCCACAGTATCTAGATGATTTAGCAAAGTCCTCATCATCTCTGAAATTTGCACTCTCAACCATTTTTCTTAATCTTATATTATAGCATCGATAAGCCTTGCTCTTGGTAGAGTAACCTAGAAGGATTCCTTCATCAACTCTTGCATCAAATTTTCCTATGTCTGGATCTCTCTTGATGTATCATTTTCTTCCAATGATCTTGAAATACTTAATAGTAGGATTATAACCAAACCATAGTTCAAAAGGAGTCTTACCAAAATTAGCATTTACATTTACCTGGTTTGAAGTGTATATAGAAGTGCTTACAACTTCACTCCAATAGATGTGAGGCACATTTCCTTCAATAATCATTGTTCTAGCAACATCTAGAATTATTATGTTCTTTCTCTCTGCAACTCCATTCTATTGAGGGGTTTAAGTAGCACATAATTGTCTTCTAATTCCATGCTCTTCACAAAAAGAATTGAAATCCCTAGAGGTGAATTCACCACCTTTGTCTGACCTTAAGCATTTTATTTTCAAACCTTTCTCATTCTCTACCATAGCTTTAAAACTTTTGAAATTCTCTAATGTTTCGCATGTTTCTCTTAAGAAAGAAACACGTATCACCCTAGAGTAGTTATCAATAAGTAGCATAAAGTACCTTTCTCCATGAAGACTTGTAACTTTGGAGGGACCACATATATCAGTGTGTACCAGCTCTAGTATTCCATTAGAATGATGTTGTTTTCTTTGAAAAGAAACTCTAGTTTATTTTCCCATTTGGCATTCCTTGCAAATTGTGTTAGCAGGATTCACTAGCTTAGGTAGATCTCTTACTACTTGAGTGGAACTTACCTTGAAAATTTTATCAAAATTCACATGACATAGCCTCCTATTCCATAACCATATTTCATCTACTTGAGCAATTAAACAACTTTCACTAGCAACATTTAGGTGTAAAATATTACCTTTTGTCTTTTTACCTGAAGCAATTACATTTCCAGAACTTGCAAGTATCCTGCATCTTCCACATTTGAATTGAAGATCATAACCATTTTCCACCATCTATCCAACACTCAACAAGTTGTGCTTCAAGCCTTCAACATAAAGGATATCATTAGTGTTATGCTTACCACCAAGACAAATAGATCATCTTCCACGAATCACACCAACATTGCTATCTTTGAATTTTACAATCCCACCATCATACTTCTCTAGAATTACAAATTTTCTTTTGTCACCAGTCATATGATGTGAGAATCTGCTATCAATAACCCACTCATCCTTTTCTTCAATTCAAGCTACAAGATCTTTCTCAACTTTAGCAGATTCAATATCCACCAAACCATTTTCCTTGATAACAAGGAAGACCCATTCATCTTCATTTCTATTATCTTTATCAATCTCTTCATCAATCACTCCTTCAACATAATAACATTTCTTTTGAAATCTAGATTTGTTAGGCTTAGACCTAGGAACTCTTTCACAACACTTTGATACAAAATGACCTATTTTATTGCAAGAGAAACATTTAATAGGAAACATTCTTTTATACTTACCTTGTCCTCTTCCTTCTTCACAATCAGTGCTTCCAACTCTTCTACTTCTCTTTATTCATCTTCAAGCTATTTCATTTCCTCCTCATAATTGAATGACTTTCTAGAGCACTCTCCTAGATCATAGCTTTGCTTGTTTCTTCCAGATATAGTAGCCTTAAATGTAGTTTCAATCTTCAGAATAGATTCACCAAATTCACTCAACTCAAAGGCAACAAGTTTACCAATCAGTGTGTCCCTTGTCACATTTGTTATTGATTTGAATTATTCAATAGCATGAGCCTTTGCTTTGTAGGAGGGAGGAAATGATCTAAGTACTTCAGTTACAATTTCTTCCTCTTTGAGGGTATAACTGGCACATCTAATATGCACCACAAGTTCATTTACTCTTTACATAAAAGAAGAAACATTTTCATCTTCACCCATCTTCAAATTTTCATACTTACCTTTCAAACTCTGTAGCTTTGCCATCTTCACATGCACATATCCTTCATACAAAGTTTCCAACTTCATCCAAATCTCATGAGCTTTCTTCAGACCTATCACACTTGTCATTTTTGAATTTGTTAAAGCTCTCAAAAAAGCTTCAATAACCCTTATATTATTCTCAGCTTCTTTAATCTCATTAGTAGTTGAAGGACCATTCTGAGGAATAACATATGGATTATTGGTAATCTTCCAATAGGGTTCACCAATACACCTCAAATGACACTGGATTTCTACAATGAGTAGATTGTTCCATCAAATCTAGGACTATCCTTCTTGTATTATGTCATCTCAAATCACCTCAAGCTTTTAAAGTTCTTCAGAGGAACCTTCTCTAATACCAATTGTTGGGAAAACAAGGATAGACAACTAAGAGGGGGGTGAATCAGTTGTCATAGAATATTTTAAATTTTCAACTTAACTTAACTTAATCTTAGATCTGATGAAAGAATAATAAACCATAAGCAATCAACACATCAGAAGTACATAGAAAACTACATGGAAACCCTGTTAGGGGAAAAAACACAGTGGATGTTAGTCCACAATATTATACCCTGTTAAAAGTATAATGAAAAATAAAGGGAATGCTTATGCATTTAGGCACATTGCCTAGAGCTCACTGCTCAAATACAAGAGGGCTCACTACCCAATAATACAAAGCAATTCAGATTAGATCCATAGGGTATGAACTGAGAAAATAGCTTCTACGAAAGCCTAATTATAGTTCTAGTTAAGCACAGAAACACTCCTTCACACTTCGCTCAAACTTCTTCACACTATGCTCTTCAATCAAATGAATAGATCAATATTCACACACTTTCTCTTCTTTGGATTTGTTTTCACTTCATTCACTCTATAACTTTTCTCAAACAATCAATCTTATATATCCACAACATGGAATTATATCAACAAATTTGTTGACCAAAAATATAAGAGAACTTTACAATGTCGGCGCAAATTTACAAATAAATTTGTAATGTGTATCAAACACATTCGGATAATATTATGATGCAACCCAAAAAAATATCCTTGAGCATGCCAAACATTCAAATTTCAATCTCCAAGGATCTAGAACAATTTACAACCATGATGTCGGCCAAGAATAAGAAAACTTGAACATACATGAGAAAAATATTCAACCACGAGCACATCGATCAATGCAGATGTACAAAAAGGATAGAAAATGATCTAGAAACATCCACAAGAAAAAATAACTAACAGATAAGCATCCACAATAACAAAAACTACTAGAATCACATAAACTTCAATTAGGAGCACTAATAGAAACCATAGGAGTACTGACAAAAACCATAGAAACACTGTCAGAGCACAACTATCCATAGCACAATCAAATATTCCTGTAGACCTCTAAAACTTTTGGTAGATGAACTAGATACTCTTAGCAATAAACCCTTTAGTCCACAACAATTGATCTTCAATGTACTGAACAAGACACCTTCATGACTTTCACTATTCCACTGGCAACCTACAACTCTTCCTTCAACAATTTTCTCAATATCCTCAACATATACAACCTTCAATATAATAATTCTAATAGTGTTGACATCAATGAAAACCACATATCAACAACACAATCATAACATCCAATAATATCCCCCTTTGGCATTTATGGAAATACATGATCTTAAAAGTACCTTCAACACAACTACACTTACTCCCCCTTAGATTCTGACTCTTCTCCTCAATTGGTCTTCCCCCCAAAGATATTTTTCACATTGCTCTTCTCCCTCTTTTACATCAATGGAAAAGATAAGCATTATCTTCCCACATACAAGATCTAAACCACATATATGCACATCTAATTGCTTCCCCTGAGTAGCAACCATAGAAACATCAATCCAAATCAGGAAATATCTATGAAGCACACATATCGATGCAAGTAAATGCATCTTTTACTTCATATCAGGAGGGGTAATCACCCCTAGGATCCCTCTAAGATACTCAAAAGTATCCTTCAACAATGACTTGGTGAAAATTTCTATAACTTATTCTTTGGTAGGCACATACTCTAGTCTAACTTCTCTCTCATTCACTTTTTCCCTCAAGAAGTAAAACTTGATTGATATATGCTTGGTCTTAGAGTGTAGCACTGGATTCTTTGATATGTTGATTTCACTCTAGTTGTAACAGTATATGGAAATAGGTTCATCATATACTACTCTGATATCTTTCAACATCTATTTCATCCACATCACTTCAGTACAGTTATTTGCAACAACAATATAGTCTGCCTCAATAGTAGATAGAGATATGGAATTCTACTTTTTACTCAACCAATACACTAGCTTCTTCCCTAGGAAGAAGGCACCACCACTAGTATTCTTCCTATGATCTACATCTCCTACCCACTCCGTGTCAGTATATGCATTCAAAGTAAGATCATAATCCTTAGGATACCAAAGCCCAAAGTCAACTATTCCTTTTAGATATCTAAACATTCTCTTTACAATAGTCACATGAGATTCTTTTGGATCAGCCTAGAATCTAGCAACCATACATACAAAATTCATAATGTCTAGTCTAGACTGAGTTAAGTAGAAAAATCTGCCAATAATTGACATATATCTTGTTTGATTTTCCTTAGGAGAATCATCATTCTCTATTAACTTGCATCCAAGTTACCATGGGAGTACCAACAGGCTTTGAATCATCCATGCCAAACTTCTTCAATAGATCTTTCACATATTTAGACTGAGATATGAAAATACCTTTGTCTAAGTATGTAATTTTTAATCTCAGAAAGAACTTCATTTCTCTAATTATACTCATTTCAAATTTACCTTTCATTTCATTAGCAAACTTCATGCATATATTGTCATCTCCTCCAAAAATAATTTCATCAACAAAGACCTCAATAATCAACTCTTTATCGTTATCTAATTTGAAATATAAGTTGTTGTCATTAGTACCTTTATTGAATCCAAGCTTTAATAAGTTTTTATCTAGTCTAGCATACCAAGCTCTAGGAGCTTGCTTGAGTCCATGTAGAGATTTCTTTAATTGAAAACCCATGTCTTCCATGTCAGTCATTTGAAATACATCTGGTTGTTCATTATATACTTCTTCTTCTAGCTCACCATTCAAAAAAGCTAACTTCACATCTATTTGACAGACTTTATAGTTCTTATATGCAACATAAGCAAGAAATAATCTTATAGCTTCAATTCTAGCAATAGGTGCAAAGGTTTCTTCAAAATCAATACCTTCAATTTTTGAATACCCTTCACATATCAATCTTGCTTTATTCCGAACTACTTCACCTTGTTCATTTAGCTTATTCTGAAAGACCCATTTAGTACTAATCACATTTTTATCTTTAGGTCTGGAAGCAAGTATCCATGTATCATTCTTTTCAATCTACATCAGTTCTTCCTTCATATCTTCCATCTAGTGTAAATCATTACAAGATTCATTGACATCTTTAGGCTCAATCCTAGAAATTAAGCAATACTCTTCTACAATCTTTCTTCTAGTTTGCACACCTTTATTATTGTCTCCTATAATTTTATTTTCAGAATGATTTAGCTTTACATACCTTGGAACCTTATGACTTTCTCCAACTTATGGTTCTTCTATTTTTTATTTTTCACTTGCACTTGTCTCTTCTTCCTAACTACCTTGATTTACTAGAACAAATGGAAGTTGTTTTACTAGAACACATGGAACAATTTGAAGTTGATTCTATGTTTGAGCATTTTTCCCTTTGTTTGTACTATCTTCTTGTTCATCTAAATCATATCCATAGTATCTGGATGATTTAGCAAAGTCCTCATCAACTTTGGCATTTGCACTCTCAACCATTTTTATTAATCTTCTATTATAGCGTCAATAAGCCTTGCTCTTGGTAGAGTAACCTAGAAAGATTCCTTCATTGCTTCTTGCATCAAACTTGCCTATGTCCTCATTTCTCTTGATGTAGCATTTGCTTCTAAAGATCTTGAAATACTTACCAATAGGCTTATAACCAAACCATATTTCAAAAGGAGTCTTACTAGAATTACCATTTACATTTACCTGGTTTAAATTGTATATAGTAGTACTTACAACTTCACTCCAATATATGTGAGGCACATTTCCTTCAATCATCATCGTTCTAGAAACATCTAGAATTGTTTTGTTCTTTCTCTCTGCAACTCCATTCTATGGAGGGGTTCGGGGAGAAAATAATTGTATTATGATTTCAGGCTCTTCACAAAAAGAATTGAACTCCTTAGAGGTGAATTCACCACCTCTATCTAACCTTAAGAATTCAATTTTTTAGACCTTTCTCATTCTCTAACATAGATTTGAAACTTTTGAACTTCTCTAATGCTTCACATTTTTCTCTTAAGAAAGAAACCCATATCATCCTAGAGTAGTCATCAATAAGAAGCATAAAGTACCTTTCTCCATGAAGACTTCTGACTCTAGAGGGACCGCATAGATCAGTGTGTACCAACTCTAGTATTCCATTAGAATGATTTTTTTTTCTGAAAAGGAACTCTAGTCTATTTTCCCATTTGACATTCCTTGCAAATTGTGTTAGCATGCTTCACTAGCTTAGGTAGATCTCTTATTGCTTGAGTAGAACTTACCTTGACAATGTTATCAAAATTCACATGACATAGCCTCCTATTCCATAACTAAATTTCATCTACTTGAGAAATTAAACAACTTCCACTAGTAGCATTAAGGTGAAAAATATATATTTTTGTCTTTTTACCTAAAGCAATTACATTTCCAGAACTTCCAAGTATCCTACATCTTCCACCTTTTAATTGAAGATCATAACCCTTTTCCACCATCTATCCAACACTCAATAGGTTGTGCTTAAAGTGTTCAACATAAAGGACATCATCAGTGTTATGCTTACCACCAAGACAAATAGATCCTCTACCACAAATCACACTAGCATTGTTATCTCTGAATCTTACAATCCCTCTGTCATACTTCTCTAGACTTAAAAAATTCTCTTTTGTCACCAGTCATATGATGTGAACATTCGTTGTCAATAACCCACTCATCCTTTTCTTCAATTCAAGTTGCAAGAGATTTCTCAACTTTAGTAGATTCAGTAGCCACCATACCATTTTCCTTGATAGCAAGGAACACCCATTCATCTTCATTTCCATTATCTTTATTAGACTCTTCATCAGTCACTCCTTCTTCAACATAATAAAATTTCTTTTGAAATCTAGATTTGTTAGGCTTAGACCTAAGAACTCTTTCAAGACACCTAAATGAAAAATGACATATTCTATTGCAAGAGAAACATTTAATAGGAAACATTCCTTCATACTTACCTTGTCCTCTGCCTTCTTTCTTCACAATCAGTGCTTCCATCTCTAATACTTCTCTTTCATCTTCAAGTTGCTGCATTTATTCCTCATACTTGAATGACTTTCTAGAGAACTCTCCTGGATCATATCTTTGCTTGTTTCTTCTAGATATAATAGACTTAAATGCAGTTTTAGTCTTGGGAACAGGTTCACCAAATTCACTCAACTAAAAGGAAATTTTTTTACCAATTAGTGTGTCCCTTGTCACATTTGTTACTAATCTGAATTATTCAATAGCATGAGCCAGCCTTTGATTTGTAGGAGGGAAGCAATTATCTGAGTACTTTAGCTACAATTTCCTCCTCTTATAGGCTACCACTAGCACATCTAATACCCATCACAAGTTCATTTACTCTTTGCATAAAAGAAGAAATATTTTCATCTTCACCCATCTTCAAATTTTCATACTTTCTTTTCAAACTCTGTAGCTTAGCCATCTTCACATGCACATCTCCTTCATACAAAGTTTCTATCTTCATCAAAATATCATGAGCTATCTTCAAACCTATCACATTTTTCATTTTTGAATCTGTCAAAGCACTCAACAAAGCTTCAATAGCCCTTATATTATTCTCACCTTATTTAATCTCATCAACAATGGAAGGACCATTTTGAGGAATAACATATGGATTATTTGTAATCTTCTAGTAGGGTTCACCAATACACCTCAAATGACATTCCATCCTAGCTTTCCACACTGAGTAGTTTGTTCCATCGAATCTAGGACTATCCTTCTTGTATGATGCCATCTCAGATCACCTCAAGATTTTAAACTTCTTCAGAGCAACCTACTATGATACCAATTGTTTGAACAACAAGGATAAACAACTAAGAGGGGGGTGAATCAGTTGTCACAAAATATTCAAACTTTTCAACTTAACTTAACTTAATCTTAGATCTGATGAAAGAATAATAAAACATAAAAAATCAACACATCAAAAGCATAGAGAACACCAAGATTTTTATGTGGAAGCCCAGTTAGGGGAAAAAACACAGTAGATGTTATTTGACAATATTATACCCTGTTAAAAGTATAATGAAAAATAATGGGAATGCACATGCATTCAAGCACACTGGCTAGAGCTCACTACTCAAATACAAGAGGGCTCATTTCCCAACAATACAAAGCAATTCAGATTAGATCTAAAGGGTATGAATTGAAAAAATAGCTTCTACAAAATCCTTATTATAGTTCCAGTTAAGTAGAGAAACACTCCTTCACACTTTGGTCAAACTTCTTCACACTCTACTCTTCAATCGAATGAATAGATCAATACTCACACACTTTCTCTTATCTGAATTTTTTTACTTCATTCACTCTATAACTTCGCTCAAACAATCACTCTTATACATCCACAACATGGAATTACATCAACAACTTCATCGGCCAAAAATATAAGACAAGTTTACAATGTCGGCCCAAATTTACAAAATAATTTTACAATGTGAATCAAACACCATAGGATAATATTATGATGAAACCCAAAATAACATTCAAATTTCAATCTCTAAGGATCTATAACATGTTACAACCATCATGTCAGCCCAGAATAAGAAAACTTGAACATACATGAGAAAAATATTTGACCACAAGCACACCGATCAACGTAGACACATAAGGATAGAGAATGATCTAGAAGCATCCACAATCAACAAGAACTAACATAGAAGCATCCATATCAGCACAAATTACCATAATCACATAAAATTCAATTAGGAGCACTAACAGAAATGACAAAAACACTATCAGAGCACAACTATTTATAACACAATCAAATGTTCATGCGGACCTCTAAAAATTTTGGTAGATGAACTAGATACTCTCATAAATAAACCCTTTACTCCAAAATAAATGGTATTCAACGTACTGAGCAGGACACCTTCATGACCTTCACTATTCCACTAGCAACAAAAATTCTTCCTTCAACTACTTTCTCAATACCCTCAACATATACAGCCTTCAATACAATAATGCTAATAGTGTTGACATCAATGACAACAACATATCAACAACAAAATCACAAAATCCAACATAAATCATGTAAACCACAAATTATACATTGGAATACATGTAAGTGTAGTTTAGAGAATTATACACTCTTGAAAGAAAGGAAATTTCATAGTTAATTTAGACCTATTTGACACCCCTACATTAATCACCCTTTAAAATCATCTTTAATAGGCCCCTAAGACTCATTATTTTGGATCTCGAGGCTTATTTCAACTAAAAACCTGAAAAAGATCACCTAAAACATCAAAAATCCCAAAAACTCACCTCAAAAATCTAAGATAGGACTCATTCGTCACCTTGGGCGAATGATTCCCCCTAGGTGGGACCCATTCGCCACCTTGGGCAAATGAGTCCCCATTTGGGGATTTTTTCAAATTTGAGTAGGAAAATCACCTTTTGAATTTAAATTTATGGTTGTTGTTGGCCTTTGAGATCTGAATAATGGTAAATTAGGTGTTAATTTCTACACAAGCAAGCTTTTAATTCATTTTTTTCACCTAAGCAAGCATTTTCAAGAGCAATTTCAAGAGACAAGCATTAAGAATCTTCAAGAATTCCTTCATAAGAGAATTCGAGTTTTAAATGCAAGAAAAGTTGAAGTCTTGGAGCAACATTAAAGTGTTTTTTTAGGTCTTCAAGCTCACTTTAATTCAAGATTTGTCATTTCAAGGGTTGATTATGGTTTTCTATGGTCAATCACGATGGATTCTAGGTTGAGGAGATGCAACTAGCCATCAAACCAATCCTAATGAATTGTTTCTGAAGTGATTCCATCCTCCATTATCACTCTACATTTAGCCTAAGGAAGGTACAAGCATCATTAGTGCTCATTTGGGTGATTATAGATCTATCAAAGTGAGTCATTCATTGTCATATTTCAGTAATACATCTCATTCTTACACATTAGAATAGGGTTGCATTGTGTTACAAATTTCCTAGTCATAGAAACACTTAAGGCTAGGGTTTATGTTCACATTTACATTCAAGTTTCATTATTTTCATCAAGGTTTAATTACCAAACTAGGGTTTTGACTAAGGTAAACCATCCATAAGAAAATCAAGTCTATATTCTATTTTGTAAGTATTTTCTTAGATTCGGATACAAAAATTAGTTTGGAAGGAAAGGGAAAATATTGGAGCACAGATATAAAATTTAAATTCTGGAAAAATCAAAATAGGACTGATTCGCCAAAAGTTGCAAATGAGTCTCACTATAGGTTTTTTCCATAACTATTTGTAGATTTAGATACCCTTTTTCCCAAAATTAGTTCATGTGTAGAAATTCAGATCTAGTACTGATTCACCTAGATTGGTGAATGAGTCCTAGTAGGTCAAAAAGTCATATTTTCTAGCATTTTAGAGCTTCAATTAGTCATCTTTAGGTTACCAAGTGCACACAATCCTTCTTCTAACTTTTTGTTTTGTTTCATTTACTTTTCTAGGTCATTTTGTAAGTCATTTCATCATATTAGGATTTAGTATTACAAATTGCATTGCATTTGTCTTTCCAAGTTCTTACTTGGTGGTGAACCCCTCATTAGTTTGCATTCATCCCCTAAGATAGCCCTATTGCAAGATCTCTTTCTCCTTTGCATTGAAATATCAAGGGTTTGTTCTTTAATGAGAGAGAGTAAATATTGACATATTAGGTCCTAAACCATAGAAAAGCATACAATTTTTCACCTTTTAGTAAATCACAAAGTATACATGTAAGTTGTAAAGTATACACTTGAATACACATAACTCATATCTATTGAACTGTGGATTTATAATGCAAATATGGGTACCATCAATAAAAAAGATTTGTGTTAACCAAATAGCCATGTAAGAATGCATCAATATATTTTGATATAAGTATAAAATCTATACAAAATAGTCATATAGGCATACAATTTCAAATACATGCAATACAAAATATATCCAAAAATTCCATTTAGGCATACAAAAAGGGGCATTGGAATCAAAATTCATTTCTCTCTAGGTCCTTGAAACAAACTCTTGCCATTTGTTGGTCGACCGAATGGCAATAAGTCTATCACTCATTTACTTTGAGATTGAGGAGTACTCCTACCACTCCTCCTAAGGTTTAGTTCCCAATCAAGCCTTATCTATTACAATAACAAGTAAAGACAAGTTATATATAGAAATTACATTATAAAAAATGATATATTTAACAAAATAATCACTCTCCTTGAGGGAAATATTCACATTCCCATGTTGTGGTGTTTTGAAGCCCTATAGAAACCATCTAAAGAGAAATTGGCCTATGAATCAATAATGGTTTGATTTTTCACTAACTAACAGATATAACAATGAATGTAGATTTAAATTTAGTAATCTGACTCATACCCTCATGAGAGGCATCGAGGAGTCTATAGTAGAAGAAACACCAAGCTCTATTTCCCTATGAACATCAGGAGGTGTTTCCACTTACAACATCTAAAAATAAAACAAAAAATTATTCAATCACAAAAACTACAATAGTGATGCACATCATGGCTTATAATGTATGAGATAATGAACAAATTTTTTAGTACTTATTGAACTATATAGTTCTTACTATCATGCTTACTACTTTCCCTATCCATATCTTGTTTGAAAGCACTTGTTTTAGGTTTTTATCAACAATAGCAAAGCGGTGAACCATTTGATAAAATGCTTTGGTAGACATGTACAAAAACTATGGTAGCATAGAGAAGGAAGTGAGTTATTTGAAAAAATGCCTCAGAGAAATGAGGTCTCATGGTGATGGAATTCCATTACAAAAAAATGTGTCATGATATTCCATCACCATGAGACCGCATTTCTTTGATGCATTTTTTCAAATAGCTCATTGTCTTCTCTATGGTATTTTACTAAGATGGAGTGGATGGTATAGTTTGGTCTTAGTTATGAGATGGAAGGAGATCATGACATGTGAAGAGGGAGGGGTGGGGATATGAACAAGTGTAATAAAAGGTGGAAGGTTCCATGTATTGGTAAATTGAGGATGAGGATGAGGACCTTGAAAATAATTTGAAGGGGAATTTTGGCTAAAGGCTTGGTTTCTATTCTTAAGGAAATGAGCTTTTTGAAAAAAATGCCTCAAAGAAATGTGGTCTCATGGTTATGGAATGGCATTCCATCACCATGCAACCACATTTATTCAAGAATTTTTCCAAACTACTCACTACCTTGTCTATGCTATTACTTACTATTATGCTTTGATAAAAAATTTCCAAGCATCCATACTTTTTTGGAAAGAACCATTTTTAGGATTTTAGCCATAGTATCAAGGAAGTGAACTATTTGATCAAATTATTTGGTAGACATGTATGAAAAATGTGGTAGCATAGAAAAGTCAATGAGCTATTTAAAAAATGCCTCAAAGAAATGTGGTCTCATGGTGATGGATTGGAATTCCATCACCATGAGAGCACATTTCTTTGAGGCATTTTTTCAAACTACTCACTTTATTTTCTATCTTATTGCTTACTATAATGCTTTGATAGATTTTTTTCAAGCATCCATTTTTGTTGAAAGAACCTTTTCTAGGATTTTAGACATAGCAGCAAGGAAGTGAACTATTTGACAAAATGCTTTGGTAGACATGTATGGAAGATGTGATAGCATAGAAAAGGTGGTGAGCTATTTGAAAAAATGCCTCAAAGAAATTGGTTATCATGGTGATGGAATGGAATTCCATCACCATGAGACCACATTTCTTCTCGAGGGATTTTTCAAAATACCCACTACCTTTTCTATGCTATTGCTTACTATTATGCTTTGATAGATTTTTTTCTAAGCATCCATAGTTTGTTGGAAAACACCTTTTTTAGGATTTTAGCCATAGCAGCAAAGAAGTGAACTATTTGATAAAATTCTTTGGTAGAAATGTATGGAAAATATGGTAGCATAGAAAAGGTAATGATTTTTTGAAAAAATTCCTCAAAGAAATTTGGTCTCATGGTGATGGAGATCACCATGAGACGACATTTCTTTAAGGAATTTTTCCAAACAACTCATTTCCTTGTCTATGCTATTGCTTACTATTATTATTTCATATATTTTATCCAAGCATCCATAGCATAGACAAGGCAGTAAACTATTTGAAAAAATCCCTCAACAAAAAGTGATCTCATGGAATGCCATGAAAAGCAAATGCAATTGGCAGTTGCTCCTACTTATTACTTATGTTGACTTTCTAAACAACTATATTGTAAATGGAATTTTTCCTTCTATCGACATCTAGTTATTAGTTGTGCAATGTGAAGTAATGCTTTGAGTTTGAAAGATGTGTAATGCATTGTAATCAATTATATGAATATAAAATACTAAAATATATTAAGTACAATTTATTAGTTAAACTCTTTATTCTATTGCCTATGTGAAGGTTTGTACAAATCCACTGGCACTAGGAGGTGTTCCCACAAAACCTCCAATATTAGCCTATTCAACATCCAAAATCAGATATTAGAACACCATTCATATAAAAATGCTATTCACATGTAATATTTATAATTGTTTACTAGTTACATACCATAGTAGTAGATGTAGTGGAGTAATAAATAGGTGAAGGGCTAGTGTATCTAGTATCAACATTGTGACCCTAGAATTTTATTACAATCATTAAATTAAATTAGCTAATTTTTCATTTCAAAAATGAAATTTAGTAAATTAAATTCAATGACATGCTAAAATTTACTTGAGTATTGATGTCAAAAGCCTCATTCAATATGTCATTTTCCATGACCATCTCCGTAGCTATAGATGTATCTTGCACACTAGCCTCTTGAGTGTCTATGAGGTCATATGTACAAGTGAACTCATAAAATTGACAAGAATGGGTTGGAAGCCTACCTCTCAAAGTATCCCCTAGATAGTACTAAACTACATGATTGGCACACTAGATGATACTCTAGGTCAAAGAGTTGATAGACTACAAAGTGTCCACCTCAACATTCACACCAAGTCATAACATGCTCACATTATATCCTTTCAAATTTTTATTAAAATTTTGGACAGCTTTTGGCCCCCCAACTTTTTGCATCCACCCCTATCTATTATCATTTTTGTGAATGCCCTTTTTCTTTCAATCAACCCTAGCCTATTTTTCATCATTTCAATTTAACTAATATTTTATATGTGCATATGATTATTGTAACCCTCTAGAAATTTTGCACCACATTCACCATGGTTAGATTGATTATTTATATATAGGACATAGTTAGCATTATTCATGCAACATGTAATATTATATCCTCCTTAACTAAAATTATATTAATCTATAATATTGTAGGTACACACTTATCTTTATGACATTGAATCTCTTTTTATGATAAATGATATAATAAATGAATATGTACCTATAAGTTTACTTTTGCATATATTATAATTTGAAAAATTAGCAATTAGTCATTAAAGAGCATATTTAATATTTTGATTAGATGATACTCCTAGAATTTTTTTATTGTAACAAACATAGGACATAAAAATAGCTTTATATGGAACTTGTGCACATGACCATCCATATATAAATTTCATTCTAGATGTTATTTCTATTTACATGTTCATTTTCTCTTCTTGTAAATACTTTTACATGCATGCTTGATCGATAATTTAGTTGTAATTCAAAGTTGGAGAAAATTGTAAGGATGAATACTACATCCCTAACACTTTCTCATTTTGAACTCATAATCACCTTGATGCTTTATCCATAGTTTAATCATCTAAATTTTGTATATTCTAAAATCTTCTTTTATATGATATGTGTATGGGCTCAACAAATGGAAACTAGAGTAGAGGTCCAACCTAATTTAGTTATTGGAGTAGAGGAGGTTGAAGCAAACATAGTTGATGTCACAAAGGAGACCCAAGAAAAAGAAATTGATGTTAAAGAGGCCCATAGATAGTTTGATGTTGGGCAAGGGTTAGGATCACTTCCTTCTACCAATATTGATACTATGAATCTAATTAAAGAGGTGAAGAGAAAAAATTTATTACAAAAATGTAAATAATTTACTTCAAATGGATATAGAGAAATTGAAATTTTATGCTCAACAATCTAGTCAAACTACTAAGAAAGCATTGACAAGATATTCAAAGGAAATAATTGAAGCTTATTTCAAAAATCGTGATACACTTGGTCAAGCCAAATTTTTATCAACATTTCTTCTTTGTGATTACCTAAAAGAGCCATTACAATTGATGGGTGTAGATTTCACAAAAAATAAGGAAAATATGCCTAGAAAAATATAGTGTTGAAAATTTTAAAAAAGGTTTGGGTTCTATTGGGAAATAATCTCAATCATAAGAGTATTTCAACAAGAGTTATGTGGGTATCCATTATAAATCAAAAAATTTCAGGAAAGTTTCAATATTTTCACTTTCAAGTGAAATTAGCTTAAGAAGAAAGACACTAACAAGATATGTGAAAAGGATAATTATTGGGATGATACTACTACAAAAGGAAATTGGGAATTTATGCGTAGGGATTCTCATTCTAACAAGATTGAATATGATGTTAGGAATTTGATATTAATTTTTTAGCATGATCATACTCATTCCACATCAAATAAAAAATATGTTCTAAAATATAGAATCAGGCAAGACAATTTTGAATTACATACAAAACATTGGTTATACATAACACAACATGAGATGTATGTAATATTTTTTTATGCAAATCCTCATATAAATATTGGATAAAAAAAAATTCAAATGTTAAAGCCACATTATGTGAAGGAAAAAAAGGTTTTTGAAACTTGTTGTCATTATCATATTGAATTTTATCTTTACTATCAGGTGTTTCGAAAGATCAAAGAAGAAAGTGATGGTTCTGAAACCACAACCTAAATGGGTAAGTAAATTCATAGAATCCATATTATGTGATAAATCTATTGATGATGTAGATGGTCTAATAAAATGCATAAAAGGACTTTGTGAAACATGTGGAAATTGTAAGGAAGCTAAGGTAGCAAAACAACTTCCTACACTAATCTTAAGAGGAGAATAATGTAAAACTTTTACAAATATTTAACTGTTACATAAACTTAAATAGAAATAAACAAAAATATCATGCATACCATGACACAATGATTTACATGGGGAAAAAACTTTTGGGAGAAAAACCCTACACTCCAAAAGTCACCCAATATATTATTCAACAATCACAAAGATTACAATATACTTGTAAAGAAAGCTTCTCAAAGGAGTCTCGCCACTCAGAGATCTAGAGACAAAACAACCACTATTAGACTCTTAGAATACATTGCAATACACAACTATAATGTAATGTCCTCATAAAATAGGGTTTCCTTCTAGGGAAAATCAAGCTAATAAAATATTGGTCATCGAATATGATACATAATGATGAATAGTCTAGATTTACAATAATAAAATATAAATAAAATTTTCCTTTCAGGGGCACTACCCCAAAGCCCCCGCCAAGGCATGCTACCCCCAAGCGCTCATCAAGGTGTGCTGCCCCTAGACCCCAACCGGGGGGATGATCTGCCAAACCCTTGTGGGGGGATTTCCCCCACACGCCCCCAACCCCCCCTTGCGGTCGTCATTGGCTGAGTAGTACCTTATGTAATTGCAAGGTTGAGACACATTTTATCAATAGAAATATAGCTAAAATTCCTTTAAGAAATGAAGAAACTAACATGAAAAATATTATAAATTACAATGTTACAATTGCATAAAGTTTGAAATAAAAATTGGGAAAGAATCCATAAGGTTAGATTATGTAGACAAGGAGCTACCTATTGGAACATTTTTGGATTTTTTTTGTATATTGATACCACCATACATACATCATGCATTTCATGGTAAGTGGCAAGAAAAAAAAAATTATTTGTTAAGAGATACTTTCCCACTTGGAATAGTATTATCAGTAGTTGATTTTGTAGAAAATTACTCTTCTACCCATCGAAAGGAGATTCAAACACAATATTACTATTCAATGCAAGACACTATTATGGTGGATGTGTGTTATTAGTCCAAACACAATTGGATTTGGATGGTGTCGATAATACATAAGAAAAACAAGTCATTAAGAAAGAATAACACTTTTATATTAGTGATAATAAAGAGCATGATATACTTTTCTCCAACATTGCTTTAAGAAGTTTATTGAAGATTTTGCAAGAAGAGGTGTGAAGATTTTAAAACATTTTTTATGGTTTGGTGGGTATACATCACAATTCAAATCATCAAGGCCATTTTATACACTATGTAGATACCATTGGCACGATAATATACCACATGTTCAAAGTTTCTTTGAGAGTGGGCATGGAAAGGGTAAACATGATGGTGTAAGAGCTTGTATCAAATGTGCACTCAAATAAAACATCACATAAATTATGAGGGAGATCTTATAAATGATGTAGATGATGTTCTTGAATGGTGTAAGAAATACTTTGCATATGATGTTGGTACATCTTTAGGGAGGAACCCATGGACCCAAATAGAGTGTTTTGGGATATATAAGGTATGTAATTTATTGTTTGAAAATGTTTCATTTTTTAAAAATAATTTGAGTTTGAGAACTGTATTTTTTTTTTTTGAATTATATATAATTTTTAGGTGTGGATAGAAGAATAATGCATGGATGCAAGAGGGTAGAGAAAAAAAGGATCTTTGCATTATGTGATGAGTACAAATAGTCACACATGGATATTATGCAATAGGGATTACTCTTATTTTTGTTATGTCTACATTTTGGGAGATTATGATAATTGAAACAAGTAATAATGTGGATAGGTCAGTGAATGGAATTTGGTGTGACTAGTTGTTATTGACACATACAGTAAAGATGAAGATGAAATATTTCAAGAGATTCCTTTGATTTCAATTTCTTACAACCATATTTTAAGATTGATTAAAAAGGTATGCATGCATATATATTTGTGCAAAGTTTGTAAATTTAGATTAATTTATAATTATAAATATTTGTTAATTTAGAAAAAAATTAGTTGTTATTTTTTTACTAAATTTTTGGTACAATTAATATTGCTTTTATTTTTTTAAAATTAAACATTGTATATATGTGTACATGAGATGTTTTTGCAGTCATAGAAAAGGCTCAAAACATAGAAGGTGTTAATTATTATTTATCATGTTACACAGAGGAGAGGATGAAGCTAACAAAACCAGAAACTATCATGACCCCTATTTTTAATAAGTAATTATAATTCAATATTACTATTTTGATGCAATGATTATGTTGTTTGTAATTTTGAATGTTTAATTAAATTAATTTGTAGTGAAATAAAAGTGCAATGAAACAAAAGGAATTTATTATAATTTAATTCTAGATTTTATTTTGCAAATAAATGATAATGATTTTCTATTTAGAATAATTATTTTTGTTTGCAATTGAACAATATTCTTTAACATTTATCTAGAATGAATATTTTATTTACAATTAAAAGACATTTCTTTATTTTCTACTAAAGATAAATATTAAGAATGAAAAAAAAATATTATTATTATTTTCAAGATCCGGTTACTTTTATTTTAAAAGATTCGGTTATTGAAAAATTTGGGGAAGAAATCTTTAAAAGGAGGAAAAAGAATAACATAAACACACAATAGTTTTCTTAATTTTTTTTTCCCTCTCAAGAACAATAACTAAAAATGGGTACTTGGGAGAGGATTTCTGAAGCATAGTAAATTAAAAATGGTGGAAATAAGGGAAGAAAAGTATAGAGGGGAAAACAAAAAGGAGAGGAAAATCTATAGAAAGTGATTTCCAGGTTCTCCATTCTTTTCTAATGCATTTCAATTTCTAAATGTGAGAATAGACGATTCAATTTAGAAAGATTTAATCCTCCCATGAAACACCTTTCAAATGACAATTGCAAATTTAGCTTAGTGTTTTAACATTCCATTTATTGTGTGTGATTCAACATCATGGTTGTACAAGTTTGTGTTTCTTTTTTAGAAATTGGTTTGGGTGAATAATGGAATTACCTCCATTTATTTATTTTATGAAAGAATTAAATCTCATTGAGGTTACTTCGTTCAATTAAATCTATTGTACTTTATGTGTTGCTATTCAAAATATTTATTCTTGTAAGAAATATGAGAGCCATGTTGTTGTGTGAATTTGTGTGTTTTTTCTTTTTTTATCACTTCTATTGTATAGTATAATCTATATGTGTTTGAAATTTGAAACCAGAAACAAAAATATAAAAGAAAAACTAAGTGTATTTTGAAAATTACCTAATGAGTGGGTAAGTGCACAAAGATGGTTCCCAAAAAGGGGCTTAAGTGGCCACTCTTTTCTAAAATCTAGAAATACTGACCTTGGACATGAAATTGAGGATATCTACACTCAAATTTTTGAGATGGAACAAAAACAAGGATCAAAGTGCTTTGAGTCTACTTTCTAAGCCACTAACTTATTTTGAAAATGGTTGAGATTAAGGGGTTCAAAAGAGGGATCTACACAAATTTTTGTTATTTTTGTCAGAAAAACATAACATAGCAACTCTTGTACGACCTTAGCATGGTGAACTTTTTTGTAGTATTTTTAAAATTGCTATGGTATGAAGTTAGCTAATAGTATCTAGTTGATGCATGATTTTTTTGATAATATTTTAATGAATATTTTATTTTTTACTAATTTTCTAAGTGGGCACTTCCTACAAAGAAAATTTTTGGCCGTGCTCCCCCTAAATTTTTTGGAAAGCAATAGATTTTTTTTAATTTTAATTTTTTAAAATTTTTAGAATGGAGTCTAGTTTCTAAAAATGTAATTTATTTGAAATTTTGATGAACGGTTAATTTATAACAAAAAAAACACCAAACACTACTTTTTGACAAAAAACAGACATACAAACAAAAGACATTATGGATGAAAGGCTTAACATTGTTAGAAAGTGAAAAAAATTAAATCCTTGGAAAGCTAAGAGAGATCCTAACATTACCCATGTGTTTGATTTTTTTGATATTGAATCAGATGCAATCTTGACGGTGAGCACAAACCTGATTATGTGAAAAATTGTAGAATTTGCAAAAATCACATCTCTAGTCATTGGGAATGCCCTCGAAGTCTTTGGTTTGGTATTCCAAGGAAAATACCAAAGCTAAGTCTTGGGGATTACCAAAGATAAATATAACACGAGTGTGTTATAACACACTCTTATTATAACCTGAGTGCATTATGTGTAAGTTTTGACAATTTTTGCTTCTCTGGGGAACATGTCTAGAAACACATAATGTGCTTGCGTTATGTATTCCTTTAGTTAAATTCACTTTATTGAATGTTTGTTGATATGTTTGTATGTATGTATGTATGTATGCATGCTTGTATGTATGCCTATATGTATGTATGTATGCTTGTGGGAGAGAGTGGGAGAGAGGGTGAGAGAGGGTGGGAGTGGGAGAGAGTTGGAGAGAGTGTGGGAGAGTGGGAGAGTGGGAGAGTGGGAGATAGGGTGGAAGAGAGGGAGGATAGATTGGGAGAGAGTGGGAGAGAGTGGGAGAGAGTGGAGAGTGTGGGAGAGGGTGGGAGAGGGTGGTTGAGAGTGAGAGAGTGGGAGAGGGTTTAGGGTTGAGGGTGGGAGAGCATGGGAGAGGATGAGAGAGAGTGAGGGAGAGTGGGAGAGAGAGGGAGGAAGAGAGTGGGAGAGAGTGTGGCAGAGTGTGGGAGAATGGGAGATAGAGAGTGAGAGAGTGGGAGAGGCTTGAAGAGAGTGGGGGAGAGTGGGAGAGAGTGGGAGAGGGAGGGAGGGAGGAGGATAGTGGGAGAGAGGGAGGGAGAGAGTTGGAGAGGGTTGGAGAGAGTTGGAGAGAGTGGGAGAATGGGAGAGAGGGTGGGAGAGAGTGAGCGAGTGGGAGACGGGATTATGTGGGCGGAGAGTGGAGTGGTGGAGAGGTGGAGTGGGTCGGAGGGTGGATGGAGTGGAATGGAAGGAATGGAGGAAGAGGGAGCTGGAGGGTGGAATGGTGGAGGGGTGGAGGGTGGAGGGTGGAAGGAGGGAAGGAGGGTGGAAGAGGGTGGAGATCCGAAGAATGGGTGGAAAGCCGGGAGTGGTGGAAGGAAAGGGTGGATTATGCATTATCAGACATTATTCTATCGATACCAAGACAGGCGACATTATTCAAGATACCGATGGGGTGATACCGAAAGATAACGCATATTACGATGACGACATTATTTATTACGACCTTTATTGATATGCATTATTACGGCGACATTTTTGCGACATTATCGACATCCATATTTTCCTCACGCGATTGCGCGCATTATCGATATTTATTTGCCCAGCGATGATGACGGCGACATATTATTCCGAGACATAAACGACATCAGACATCAACGATGATCGACATATCGACATATTTTATTAAGATGCGATATTTATGCATTGATTGCGTTATGCATGGCGAGAGGGTGGGAGTGGGTTGAAGAGGCTGGGAGAGAGTGGGAGAGGATACGAGAGAGTGGGAGAGGATGGGAGAGAGGGTGGGAGAGAGGGTGGGAGAGTGTTATTTAGAGTTAGAGATTTAGAGAGCATGTGATGGTGGGAGAGAGTTGGATTTGGAGAGTGGGAGAGCGAGAGTTATTTCTATGGTACGAGAACCGAGTTTATGAGGCTGGGAGAATTTTAGAGCATGATATGATGATCAGAGAACATTGAGGGAGAGAGTGCGGAGAGCTTATGTGAGATGTCTCGATCAGGGTGTGAGAGGGTGGGAGACTGTTGAGATGTCAAGAGAGGGTAAGAGTGGAGAGTAGGAGATGTGGAGAGAGTCAGAGAGCGAGAGTGAGAGGAGACGAGAGAGTTAGAGATGGTGGGAGAGGGCGGGAGAGGGTGGGAGAGGGTGGGAGAGTGGGATAGAGGGTGGGAGAGGGTAGGAGAGGGTGGGAGAGGGTGAGAGAGAGTTTGAGATAGTGGGAGAGGATGGGAGAGGGTGGGAGTTGGTGAAAGAAGGTAAGATAGAGTGGGATAGGGTGGGAGGGAGGGTGGGAGAGTGTGGGAGAGGGTGGGAGAGAGTAGGAAAGAGTCAGAGAGCATGAGAGAGGGTGGGAGAGAGTGTGGGAGAGTGGGTGAGTGGGAGATAGGGTGGGGGAGGGTGAAAGAGTGTGGGAGTGGGTTTGAGTGAGTGGGAGAGAGTTGGAGAGAGTTGTAGAGTGGGAGAGAGGGTGGGAGATGGTGGGAGATATTGGGAGAGTGCGAGAGAGAGTGGGAGAGAGTCAGAGAGCGTGGGAGAGGGTGAGAGAGAGTTTGAGAGAGTAGGAGATTCAGAGAGAGTGGGTGGGTGGGAGATAGGGTGGGAGAGAGTGGGAGAGGGTGGGAGAGGGTGAGAGTGGGTTGGAGAGGGTGGGAGAGAATGGGAAAGACTGGTTTAGGTCTCTCTCTCACTCACTCACTCCATCTCTCTCCCTCTACCCTTAACCCTCTCTCTCTTTATCTCTCTCACACTCCCTCCCCCCTCTCTCAAACCTCTCCCTCCTACCCCCTCTCCCTCTCTTACATCTCTCTCTCTTTCTCAGTTACTCCCTCTTTCTCTCTCCCCTCTACCCTTAATCATAAACCTTAAACTCTTAACCCTTAAAGCCTAAAACCTTAAATCCTCTACCCTCTACCCTTGGCCCTTCCCCCCCTTTATCTCTCTCCCACTCCCTTCCTCTCTCTCTCTCTCAAGTCTCTCCCTCTCTTAGGTATCTCTCTCTCTCACTCACTCCCTCTATCTCTCTCCCCTCTTCCCTATAAATCTTTAAAAAAACCAACTTTATTATAATGTGAGTGCATTATGAATAAGTAGAGACATGAAAATTTTAGTAAGAAATAATGTGCTCCCATTATAACGTGAATGTGTTATAACACAAGTGCATTTTTTATTGCACTAAAAACCATAAAAAAACACAATATACCCATGATGTTGGCCCACATTCTGCATATTCTCTTGGTTCTACATGTGCTCTAACAAAAAGTAGCACTTTGGTGATTGAGTGAAGTGTACATGCATGATTTTTAGATTCCACCACCTTTTTCATGATATTTCCATCACCTTTGCATGAAATAGTAGAGTTTTCATGTTGAAAGGCATATAATATCAATTAAAGTTTGAATTATAGTGATAATTGATATTCAATTGAAGTTTGGAGGGGAACAAGCTTTTGAAAAAGTCGAATTTTTGAGGAGTTTGAGGAAAGAAGCAAAGGCTACATAATTGGGTAGAACTCCTCCATTTGAAACTTTTTTTTTTAGGTATGTGAAGTCTTTGTACATTTTCTTTCATTCTAGTATGACTTGCTTTCATTTTTGTTGTTTTGATTATTCCATGTTGATCAAATTGTTTGTTTGTCATGTTACAACCTTAGGTTGTCCATGGACATTTTAAATTACACAATTATATATACTTTCCTATTACATTTTTAAACCACATCTCTTTGAGGTATTTTGTTAAATTTAACAATTGACTTCCTTTGTGTATGATTCCAAAGCTTTCATTGAGGTATTTTGTCAAACGGTTATACAAACCAGCTGATTGCCTTGTCTATGCTACCAATTTTTCCATACATATCTCTAAAAAATTGGAATATACTCCTAATGTAGTAGGGGAAGGCCTGCAACACACAAACACACAACTCCAATCTACAAACAAATTTTTAATTTACAATTTCATCAGGACCTCTTCTTTCAAAAAATTCACATTGTTCAGGTTGTGGCATATCAAAGTCACTCATCGGGTATAATTCCCCACACAACCTTCTCACTTCTCAGTAGACCCCCAAATCCAAAAACAGTATTTACTTAGGTCTCAAAACAAAAGATTTTCCATGTTTTAGGACCTTGCATGCTCAAATAGGTTTCCAATACAAAAACCCTCAATTTGCTCATAAATATCTAGGGTTTTCTATATTTCACAACTCCAAGGCCTTACAAGCCTCACCAAAGCATCAAACAAGTTTTTAAGGGTCTACAAAAAAAAAACCTTCACTAGGAGTTTAACCTCATTAGATCTCAAAAACACCACTTTGGTTCCTCCTTTTCATGCCAAAAACACACATTCTCAGCCTAAGATAACATCACCAACCTTATAAACACCTTAACACTATTAAAAGAAACATGAAACTTGAAAACAACATATTACAGGCCTTTACTCTGAATCATAGGTCACCACAGTAGGAGGAAAGGCTCCATCTTTAAATTAAAGTAAAACTCATACCCTACTAGTATGTACAGGCTGATCATGAAGAATTGAGTTTTTCTTTCACCAAAACAACCAAAGGAGTCTCAAAATAGATTGAATTCCAAGTTAAGACCTACTACCACAGTGGTTTATGAATTTCTAATCATGGGAGGCTTGTACTAGGCTATACACAGGAAAAAGAAACTGAAAACACAAAAAATACTTGAAACTCCATAGTTTAAGCGTTGAGTAGAGCACCAAATCCTCAAAATAAATTCATTGAACCCTTTATTTTGGCTTGTATGATGTTTTTATAAATTTTCAAATTAGGAATCCCAACTTCCTTCAATGCCCATAACCACCCTTGAACCACCAAACCTTCATTAAGCCTAAAAGTACTAGTATTAGCAATGGTTTTCTTAATAAGTGTTATTATGAAAATTTGTTGTTCTACAGACCTAGGACCATTTAGACACCTTTATTTTACCATTATAGATCCTTTCAACATATCCAACAATCACCAATGCTTGTTTTGTACCAAACTGCACAAATTATCAAGTTTTCTACACTTTTAAGGGCCCAAATTAGCCCACTTTTACAAAGGGAACACCTTCGAAACTTGTCCAAATATCTTGAAACATTGGGGAAGCAATTTATATCTATCAAAACTTCAAATTATAGCATTATATTGTAGAGATTCAATCATTTACCACCCAAACCATAAAACCCTCTCCCTAGGCCTAGAAACCCTATGTTTTTATTGAAAGTAGCGCTTGCCAAACACTCCAAAACTTGAAAACTATTGAAACAAGCCTAATATACCCTGTTCATGCTCAATCTAACATAAAATAACACTGCCCAACTCATAAACTCAATTTTAGTCACCGAAAGCTTAATTTTGTTAAGGAAAACTCAACATTTCCTCATTTGGCCTGATGCCCAATCCAAGGATCATCCTCCATTCAAGTTTATCATGGCCTTTTATAATGTTTCCCTCTTAAAAAAATGAATTCAAATTCAAAAAATAACATTTGAAAGAGGTGACTGTTAGTCTCCCTCTTTAATGGACTTTTACAACCCTTCACTATTAGTTAATTTGACTTGACTTAGCACTTTTTGCACAGGTAAAATTATTCATCATGCTAAAGAAACAAACTATTAAAAGGGAAAAACTAATAGATGATCAGATCCAAGCCTTCAAAGATAAAGAGAAAAAATGGATGAGGGAATATTGTGAAAAGCAGAAATTGAGAATGATTGATGAAAACAAACCAGTTGAAGAGGAAACTCAACTGTCAAAAAGAGGAAAGAAATTGGCAACACAAAGGGAATGAATGCGAAAGAGTCATGCTAGGGGAGATCTAGATACCATAGTTGGAGACACACCCTCTACCATAAGTGAATACAAAGGGACACCATTAAGCACAAGCAAATATGAAGGGACCCCATCTACCACAAGTGAGTATGGGTGGACACCATCCACCACATCTGAAGTTGAGAGTACATCATCATTTGGATTTGATGAACAAGGTATGCCATCATCCCCACGTGAACCTAAAGATATGTAATCTATTCCACCCTTGGTTGAAGGTACACAATCTAGCCCATCTCAATTAAATATTGATGAAATTTCTAATGTTGAGATGTATGTACCTAAGAGAACACCACCTAGAATTTTGCATAGAAAGCCAAAAATTTTGATTAATATTGATGAGGACATTTTGTAGCACATGGAAGGTAAGATTCCAGAATGAACTTGTAGAAGATATGCTAATAATATTTTGGAAATTTTCTTTGAAAAGCTAAATGAGACATCAAGATGTCAACTATTTGTTTAAATGATGTGGGGTTTAAAGTACAAAAACATCATGAAGACTCTTGGGTTGAGAACATCAAATGCATCAAGTGAAAACACTATTTGTGAAGAATCTAATGGATTCTTATGAAAGTGTGGGTAAGACCTTACACTCAAAGGATAGTAATGTCACCTGACGTGTCATTAAATTGACTTTGGTAAGCTATCAAACAAATAGATCTTGCATCATTAAAAACACAAGTGAATAAATGGGAATTATTAGAAATTTTTGATCAAAAGCCGTCCAAAGGCGGCAAAGAATTGAGGGCACTGATTCAAATGAATTATGGGCATTCTTAGGAAGACTTCCACATAAAGATAAAAAAAATTGTTGAAGCATTGAGAACACTAATTGAAGATTATTGGAAGAATAATACAAGGCTATCTCCAAATCAAAGGGATGTTGTAAGAAGGAGAATCGGTAGTCAAAACCGTGAGCCACATCCAAAGCATTTTTTTGATACGACTCAAGCCCTTTTTTTTTGTAAATTTTAAATGCTTATCCTCAAATTAGTATTTCTCAAATATTTTTTGAAATTCTTAAACCTTTTTATGTCAAGATAAATAACACACATATTACTTGTTGTTGTAGACTACATATTGAATTTGCTAACCATTATGATGTTTATCATTCTATATGTTAGATTTGTATACTAACAATGTTTTGCAGGATTGTGGCATAGAAGCCCCACAAAAATCTTCAAGAGAGTTCTTATAAATTTTTTTATGTCAAATAGAGGATGGCCAAATATTCTATAGGACAACACGCTTGGATGGTTCATGTGAGCATTCTGGTGGCTTGCAACAAATTCCAATATTTCAACATATGGAAAGCACAGATGAGGTGGGACATAAACTAGTAGATTTCAGGAAGTATAAAATAGTGGCATATGCTACAAAAGAAGGGTCTCAAGAAAAAAGGTGTGATTTAGTTATTGAGAAGATTCCATTGTATCAGTTTATGTCCATGTTTCATGAGAATATAGTGCATGAGCATGCAAGGCACACCCATAGAGCCCGATGGTTGGAAATGCAATTCAAGCTATGCAAGGAAATCTTTCCAGTTGGAAGCATAGCATCAGTGGTTGAGTTTTTAGAGAAATACACTCTACAACCATAGTGTGAGGTGTAGTCACAATATTACAACTCCACACAGGTTTTGATATTTGTGCATATAGCATTCATTCATGCAGCTAATAGTACAAAGGACCAAAGGAATGTATTGAGGGAGTATCAATTTTATATTAGTTATGATCACACACATTCTCTAGATTTCATGAAAGGTTGCTTCCAGATGTTCTATAGTGATTTGGATCGAGGGGGCATAGCATACGGTTGGCATATAATATGGTCAGATAACTATGCAGCACAGTTCAAGAATGCGTGCATGTTCTACTAGTTGTGTAGGATGTATCTCACTATAGGTGTTCACCATATGTGGAACTTTTGTGAGGCTCAACATGGAAAGGGAGAGCATGATGGTGTAGGAGAATGCATGAAAAGAGAATTAGCACAGGAAGAGTTAAAGTAGTGCAAAGTTGACAAATGCAAGTTCAATCATCGAGTGGTGTAATGCTTCGATGGGTCCAGGTAATGGAGATACATCTTTAGTTCGTAGATTTTTTTGGTTGATGGATGATACTAACATTGCACCATATGAGGATTGTTGTACACTAACAGGATCGAGTGAGCTACACTCTTTGCTTAGCTCAAATGTAGGTTCATGGAGTATCGATACACATAAGATGGCATGCTTTTGTTCTTCATGTACAATGCAAGCCTGGAATGATTGTGAGTCAGGGGAGTGGGTTGAAAAATGGTTGACAAGTTATCTTAGCCCACTTCACACATATTTCCCTTTGACGGCATTGGAACTAACATAGATGGAATCATTGGTTGACTTTGACCATGTATCAGATCTAGTTCAACTAGGTAATATATCTACTTGCTTAGTTTTTGAAATTCCATATTGTTATCTTGTATTTTGTACTGTATTCGTAATGTTGACTAATTTCAAGTGATTTTTTTCACATATCAATGTAGGGCATGTTTATTCAGTTATTGTAGATGATGAAAATGAAGAGGGAATAGACTATTACTTGTATCATTGTGTTGAGGCCAAAAATAAATTGGAAGCCCCAATTATAGATGGAGAAAACATTGAATACCCTACAGGCTCAATTGTTGTTACTAGAACTTGGCTTAGAAGGTACCCACATAAGAGTGTTAAACATTGGCTGTTTGAGGACTTTGACACACATCGTAAGATTCTTCATTACTGGACCTTGTTGTGGCATCCAATGTTTGTTTGAGAAAATATGGGGGTAGACCTTTGAACAAGACCTTGTAGAAAGTTCGTGAGTCTTACCATGAGGCAATACTTAGCACAATAAAGAGTAGACAAGATATGGATGGTTCATTGGATTAATTTATAAGTATATGTACAATGGTTCTTATTAATTTATACTTGTATCCACGTTAATTTGTTTGATGCCAATGCTATCATCTTATTTTACTTTGCATATCTGTAAGTAACCCAATAAACATTGATTGGTGTCCCCTTGCAAAAAATGTAGATTTATGAGCCATCCAAGAGAATCTCAAGCATAAAAGCAATGCAATATCCCTATTTTGATGATCTTGACAAATCTCAATTATTATTTTCAGCCATTACAAAATTGCATGTGAAGCTTGGTGAGGGAATTTCAAGTTATTCATTTGAAGTTAACCTTATCATGAGCACCTATGATGTAGACACTATAGGAGCATCTCAAATTTCAAGATATTCTAGATTCATGAGAGGTGTTGTGTGCAATAGGTATCTTGGAACTTGCAATGAAGATGTATGACCAAGATTGACTAAGTTGAGAGACTGTCATGCCTATTTGTAAGTGCCTTCCATATATTTTCATTTCATTTCCATTTTGGATGAGTTGTTTCTTTTTATTCTTTTACTTTGCGTACATCTGTAACTAAACTAGTAAAAATTGATTGGTCTCTCCTTGTAGAAAATGTTAATTTTTGAGCCATCGAAGAGAATCTCACCCAAAAAAGCAATGCAACATCCTTATTTTGATGATCTTGAAAAATCTCAATTTTGATTTGAAGCCATTATAAAAGATCATGTGAAGCTTTACGAGGGAATATCAAGTTACTCATTTGAAGTTAACCTCTAAATGAGAACCTGTGATGTAGACATTATAAGAAAATCTTTAATGTATGAGTGAAATTGTAAAATATCTATGAGAAAAAAGTACCTAAGGCATTGTAATGATATTTGTACTTGTAATGACATTTATTGAAATATTGAAATTTAGTGTAGGGGCACCAAGGTTATTAAACAAATTTGGTTCATGGAATTATTTTAAGTTAGTAAATTGTGTTTTGAGTAAATTGTCAATTGAATAAGGTAATATTACATGGTCAATTGATTTATAATGTAATAATTCATGTTAGTTACAAGATCAATAGCTAGGCATGATTGGAAAGATGTAGAATCATTTGTAAAGGCTAGATTTAAAGCCTCTTGAAGGCTCAGACACAATGTAATTTTCGTGCAGGAGCACCTAGTCTCCTAGTTGTAAAACTTCACTTTTTGAAGGTTGGTAGGTGGTAAATATATTAGATTAAGGTATTTTGTGTTTATTTATTCTAAATAAGGTTAATCAAGACCATTTAAGGTATATTAGGATGAGTTTTTGAGTCTCGGTGGTCAAATGTGCAAAAAAATGCATTCTTGCTACAAAATTGTCAATATTTGAATTTGTAGCCTTTTGAAGGAAAATATTTTAATTTGGTTGTAAATGTGCAAGAATGAGGTTTAAGAGTTTGATATACCATTTAGAGAGCTTGGTTTTCATGGAGTTCCTTTCAAAGCCTATGTTTTTATTGTTCCTATGGTAAACTATTTGATAGAGTTGGAGGAATTACCTTTCTTAGTAATCACTTTTAGTTCAAGATTGAGATTGTTAACCTTGAGAGAGTATGACTTGGGAAAATGGAATTTGATATGGCTATTATTTTGAAAGACTTCAAGTGGGATGTACTCCACATTCACGCCATTCCTCAATCTTCACTTGATGGCATGAAGGAATGGCTGAACTCCATGGATATAAAGTATTATGAAAGAAGAATGAACTTGAACTGGTGGCCAATTAATTGAAGATGGTGGTTGGGAATTTTTGAATATGGAAGCTAGTGATTATGATTCTAATAATTTAGAAGAGTTAGAACAAGGATATATGAGTTCCCTCTAATGTAGAAGATGAATCAGAATCAGATTTCATGTAGCCACCATCAAGAGTGTTATAAGCCAACAAGATGGAGGGAATTCTTATATAAGGATAATTTTCAATGTTGCAGGTACCGGCTCTAATACCAACTACAATGGCAACATTGAAATTCCCTAGTAGTATTTATGTTGAGGAAATTTCCTTTAGATGCAAGGGTTCAAAGCACATCAACCATGTGGTACAAATGATTAATTCCTAGAGATGATTTGTAGCAATGAAAGAGTTTGAAAAGGCCGAGAAAGCAATACTGGTGACTCAAGAGAAACTTCAGCTTTCAAAAAAAAATTCAATTAGGCTACTAGATGTGTGGATCAGGCCAACATTTGGTCAAAGAGGAAGAAATATGACTAGAACTATAGAGGCCCACCATTCTATATTTTGGTATTCAACCATGAGAGTAGATGAGAGCTGATATCATGTATAAAACATTACACATGCATTCTTCCAGCCAGTGCAGAAGGAGATGATTACTTTGCTTCATTTTCATTTGCATAACCATATCAAGGCATGGGAACCAAGAAGACCAAGGATTTTTAGTTTTATGTGAAGTTAATGGATGTGGTCCAAACTTTAGGAGGGGAAAGAAGGTCAATGCAAGATTGGTGTAGGAGCACCATTCAATAGGTTTTGTTCATCAAGGCAAATAAGGAGTAGAATATAGGATTTTGATTTTTGTATTAAAATAAGGTCTAAGAGACCATTATATTATGTATTTAGTCATATTTGAGTTGTATTAGGTGTTTAGGAGGTTGGGTTTTTCAAAAAGTGCAAAATGTTTAAAAATTGCAAAAATGTGCAAAATTTGCAAACTCAAACGTTGTAAAATTGCAAAATTTGCATTATGGAGGGAATGTAAGATTCAAACAAGTTCAAAGGTTAGTTAGGAAGGTGAATCAGTTTTTTAATTGATGGGAAATAGTTTTAAAACATGGAGAACTCGAATTGAAGGTTGGATTTTGTGATTTGAAGAAGCAAAAACAATAAAAACTCTGAATTTTCCAGAATTTTCCATATTTTCAGCTATAGCAGCAGATTGTATGGAATTTATTTCAATTATTTGATCTATATTTGTTTATATTTTCATATTATATGGAGTTACCTTTCTTTTGAATCCATTTAGAAGGTTTTCCATAATTTTTTGTTCATTTTATCATCAATTTACTAAAACCGGCCTGAACTTGTACATTTGAAGGTTTTAAGTCAATAAAAATGGATTTTTGACCCATTCCTCTTTTTTTAGCCTCTATAACTTGAGGAATGGGTCTGCACTAACATTAGTAAGGTGTGGGAATGATGTGTTAGTGTTGGGGAGGTCTGAAAGTGAGATGGGTGTGAAACCCATGTGTGTAAAAGTGAGTTTTCTTTAAGAAAAATGGTGGTTTTGAAGAGTCAAATTATGTTTGTGTTTTTGTGTAGGGAAGCATTATTTTATGATTGTTTTAGCTTGTGTAGGGTATCAAAAACTTGTTTGAGTAATTTTCATGTTGATTTTAGCTTTGGAAGTATCATTTTCAATAAACCCCTAGGGTTTAGGCTACAATAGAGGGTTTTGTGGTTTACCCATTGTACGGTGGTATAACTAAGATCTGATTGTGGTTTTTGAACTTTTGACACCTTAGAATTTCTTCCCCAAGAGTTGGTAAGGTTTGGATAAGTTTAGATTATAGAACCTTTGTAAAAGTGGCCTAATTGAGGCCTAAAAAGAGTGAAATTTCAAGTTTTGAAGAAGTTATTACAAATAAACTTATGGAGCTGTGTTGATATGTTAAAAAGCTCAATAATGGGTCCCTGAATTGAGTTAGGTTGTGAATTGGAAGTGTGTGGTTGAGAATTTGTACTAATTTAGTGGGTTTCCTATGCTATAAGGGAATAGTGTGATTTGGTTGAGAAAGAGTGAAATGGAGAACTTGATGATCTAATACCTGGTTGGTTGTTGAATTTGTGATTAGTTGTGTTTTAGGACCTCCCCAAATTGCATCAATGATATTGATAAAATTGAGGAAGAACAACAAGAGAGGGATAGGAAAAATAAAATCAATACATAGTTTCAAGGATTTGTCAAGTGAGTAAGAGAGCTATGGGAGCAACCTCATCTAAAAGATTTTGAACTAGAGTTTGATATACCATTTAGAGAACTTGGTTTTCATGGAGTTCCTTTCAAAGCCTCTGCTAGTGATTTTGATTTTGATAATTTGGAAGAGTTAGATATAGGATATGAACCCTCTAATGTAGAAGAGGAATGAGAATCACTCTTCATGTTGCAGGTACCAGATTAAATACCAACTCTAGTGGCAACATTGAAATTCCCTAGCAGTATTTGTGTAAAGGAAATTTCCTTTAGATGCAAAGATTCAAAGCACATCAGCCATGTGGTACAGATGATTAAATCCAAGAGACGATCTATAGCAATGAAAGAGTCTAAAAAGGAAAAGAGAGCTACATTGGTGACTTAGGAGAAACTTTATCTTTCAAAAACAAAGCCAATTAGGATGGAAGACATGTGGATTAGGCCAACATTTGGTAGAAGAGGAATAAAGATGACTGGAACTCTGGAGGCCCACCATATTGGATTTTGATATTCAACCATGAGAGAAAAAGAGGGAGTTGATATCATGTATAAAAATATTAAGCATTCATTCTTCCAACTAGTGGAGAAGGAGATAATTACTTTGATTCATTTTTATTTGCATAACCATATCAAGGCATGGGAACCAAGAAGACCAAGGATGTTGAGTTTTATGTGGAGGTAATAGATGTGGTCCAAACTTTAGGAGGGGCAAGAAGGTTATCTTGTTTGTACTACTGCTACCTACTTTCATAGTGTTCTTGGATTGAAGGGTTTCATGATGTAATTTGACCCATTCCACTTTTTATACCTACTGTAACTTGTGGAATGGGTCCTCTAACTTGTAAATACATGCATAACCTGATTATAATGTTGTGAAGTCAAGGTTGGGTGTTTGGGATGATGTTCTAGAGCTGTAGTAGGGTATTTTCATGATGAAAATGAGGGTTTCAATTGGTGTTTTGACAAAATGTGGGAAGTATTATCCATGTAATGTATTATTCACCACATGTGCAAGGTCTGGTAATTGTGTTTGGTGCTTTGTTTGGGTATGGAAGATGCGAGAGATAGGAGTTTCATTAAAACCCCAAGTATTTTGCTTGAAATAGAGGGTTTGGTGTATTAGGGGTGTAGAGGTCTTGGACCTGGAAAAAAATCATGGAATTGGAGGTTTTGACACATAACATACTATTGTTTTAGGAGTTTGAGTGAAGATCTAGTGTTTAAAAGGTCATCTCTTTGTAAATAGGGATAATTTAGTAGCCTTTATGCAAGGTGGTCTATTGGATATTAATGATGGTACAAAGAAACATGGTATGATTTCTTGGGAATTTATCTTAGGGTCTATGCTAAAGCTTGATTGATGTTTGGTTGGCCATTGGATGACCTCTAAAAGATAATCCCATTTGATGAGATTTGGAGACTATAAGTTAGGAAAAGGTTTGTTGAAAAACCATACTCGAAACTTCCCACAGCCAACCAAAGCCTGAAAAATGTTCAAAAAGGTTTGCACAAGCTTAAAAGTTCAAGAGATACCGCTGCCCCCAAATATTTCTTCAAACCCTAGTAGTAAACCACCATTTCCTAGTAAAAAATGCACCATTTGACATCTAGGGCATCACCTAAAAATCCTCTATTCACCTCCCTTGTGCGAAAAAATATGCACACATATTTTATAACCATAACTAAGCCTTTCCATTGAGTTATAGAAACATACAGTGGGTGAAAGGATTAATATGGCATTTTAATGCACTCAAAACCCTTAAAATAGGGTATACAAACTGACCCTCGGTAATTGGCTTCTAAAATGCACAAAATCACTAGAAATCCAACCAAAAAAAAACTAAAATGGATTTAAGTCTACTGCCCACAAAATTCCATTGAAAACAAAGCACAATCACCCTATACAGAACCATACAATTCAATGAAACATCAAATCCCAAAGTGCAAAAGGGTAACAATATTTGATGGGGTATTACTGGGATACCATGACACTTACGAAATCTCTGTCTAAACCTATGGGATCATGTTGGGGCCATATACAATAACCTCTTTTGGTTTTTGTTATCTCAGAGTGGTTTTCTTGTGGTTTCCAGTTTTTAGTTGATGGAAAAAGTGTCAAATGCAAGCAGTGAAAAGTTGCAAAGTGGTGCAACTTTCATTCTGCAACTCATGTGACCAAATGGACTATTCTAACACATCTAAATAGGAATTTTTATGCTAGGAATGGTCATATTTCACACCCAAACACACAAAATCACTCTAAGCTACATTCAACTAGATTGATCTCTTAAGGGTCCAAAGGGAAAAGTGGCTGCAAACTTCAGCATGAGGTTACTCGGACACCGTGAAGCTTAGAAACTTCTCATATAATCCTATGGGATCACATTGGGCCCCTCTAAAATAACCTCTCTTATTTTTTGTTATCTCAGAGTGGTTTTCCCATGTCCAGTTTTTAGTTGATCAAAAAAGTGTCAAATCCAAGTAGTGGAAAGTTGCAAGGTGGTGCAACTTGCGTCCTACAACTCGTGTGACCAAACAGACTATTCCAACATGTCTGAATAGAAATTTTTATGATAGGCATGGTCCTCTTTCACACCCAAACACGTGGAATTGCTCTGAGCTACATTCAATTAGTTGGACACCGTGACACTTAGAAAATTCTTGTCTAATCCAATGGGACTGTGTTGGGCCCCTATACAATAACCTCTCTTGGTTTTCATTATCTTAGATTGGTTTTTCCTATGGTGTCCATTTTTTAGTTGATGGAAAAAGTGTCAAATGCAAGCAGTGGAAAGTTGCAAGGTGGTACAACTTTTGTTCTACAACTCATGTAACCAAACAAACTATTACAACATGTCCAAATATGCATGTATATTCTAGGAATGGTCATATTTCTCACCCAAACATGTGGAATCTCTATGAGCTATATTCAACTGGATCGATCCCTTAAGGGTCCAAAGGGAAAAATGGCTGCAAAATTCAACGTGAGGTTACTAGGACACCGTGATGCTTAGAAACTTCTCATCTAATCCTATGGGATCATGTTGGACCCCTGTAAAATAACCTCTCTTGGTTTTTGTTATCTCAGAGTGGTTTTCTCATGGTGTCCAATTTTTAGTTGATAGAAAAAGTGTTAAATGCAAGTAGTGGAAAGTTGCAAAGTGGTGCAAATTTTGTTATGCAACTCGTGTGACCAAACAGACTATTCCAATGCATCTAAATAGGAATTTTTACACTAGGAATAGTCCTCTTTTGCACCCAAACACACGGAATTGCTTTGAGCTACGTTCAACCGGATCGATTCCTTAAGGGTCAAAAGGGAAAAATGGCTACAAACTTTAGCATGAGGTTACTTAGACACCGTGATTCTTAGAAAATTCTCGTCTAATCCCATGGGATCGTGTTGGGCCCCTCTACAATAACCTCTCTTAGTTTTTGTTATCTCAGAGTGGTTTTACCGTGGTGCCCAACTTTCTGTTGATGAAAAGTGTCAAATGGAAGTAGTGGAAAGTTGCAAAGTGGTGCAACTTTCATTCTGGAACTCGTGTGACCAAATAGACTATTCCAATGTGTCTAAATAGGCATGTTTACACTAGGCATGGTCCTCTTTTTCACCCAAACATGCAGAATCACTTTGAGCTACATTCAACTAGATCTATCCCTTAAGAGTTTGAGTGTAGTATGTTGAAATAGTCCATTCCACCTATTCTTTACACTGTGTCTCGGTGATATGGGCCTAATGTAAGTAGGATAGGGAGTAGGAATAAGAAAATAGCATTATTAGGGGCATTGGAAGAGATTACTAATGCTGCCCCTGTTGAAAATTCAAAATTGAGGCCCCTTAAAAGCAAGGCTAGAAGAGGTGAAAAGAAGAAATTTCTTGAAAATAAGTTAGAATAGGTTAGAAATAAGGTGAGATTTTGGATTTTGATGTGTTCAAAAGGCCTGCAAGGACAAGGGAGGTCAAAATTATGTTATGGCATGACATGCCCTAGTTGGGAAAATAGGGGTTTTGAATAAACAAGAGAGGTTTGAGGGAGTAAACATGGGTAAATTCAAGAAGAAAAATAATTTGGTGGTCGATTAAGTTTGTGTAGAAAGAATGAAGAGTGTTGGAATAGGTTTTGAGGTTTAGGTTCAGGGGTTCAGTTCACCGGTTTGGCCAAAATTGTTTGGAGGGGGGTTCAGTTCGTTTTGGGTTCATTGGTACAAAAAAAATGTGAAAGCAAAATATATATCTATGCAACCTAGAAGCATGAATTAGGATTAGAATACCACATATCATCATATAAACAACAAAACCACCATAAACTTGAATGTCATTTAAAACAACAAAATTTCCAAAAAAAATGTGTTTATAACCTACAAAAAAATGTGAATAAAATCACACTATTTTTTGCGTGAAAAAAAACCATGAGACCATAGCTTGTTGCTTACTATTATGCTTCAATATATTTTTTCCAAGAATCCATAGCTTGTTCGAAAGTACTTTTTTTAGGCTTTTAGCCATAGCAACAAGGTAGTGAATTGTTTGATAAAATGCTTTGGTAGACATGTATGAATAATGTGGTAGCATAGACAAGGTAGTGAACTGTTTGAAAAAATGCCTCAAAGAAATGTGGTTTCATGGTGATGGAATGACATGATGAATTCCATGACAAGAAAATTTCCATGGATTGTCATGGTATTCCATCACCATTGAGACCACATTTCTTTGAGGCTTTTTTTCAAATAGTTCGCTGCCTTGTCTATTCCATTGCTTATTATTATGCTTTGATAGATTTTTTCCAAGCATCCATAGCACCTATTTTAGGCTTTTATCCATAGCAGCAATGAAGTGAACTATTTGATAAAATTCTTTGGTAAACATGTATTAAAAATGTGGTAGCATAGACAAGGTAGTGAACTGTTTGAAAAAATGCCTCAAAGAAATGTGGTCTCATGGTGATGGAATGCCTTGAAATTCCATAGAAATTTGCTTGTCATGGCATTCCATCACCATGAGACCACATTTCTTTGATGCATTTTTTTCAAATAGTTCATTTCCTTATCTATGCTATTTCTTACTATTATGCTATGATAGATTTTTTCCAAGCATCCATAGCTTGTTTGAAAACACTTGTTTTAGGATTTTAGCCATAGCCATAAAGAAATGAGCTATTTGATAAAATGCTTTGATAGACATGTATGAAAAATGTGTTAGCATAGACAAGGCAGTGAAATATTTGAAAAAATTCCTCAAAGAAATGAGGTCTCATGGCAATGGAATGCCATGAAAATCAAAGCATTTTATTTTCATGGCATTCCATTGCCATGAGACCTCATTTCTTTGAGGCATTTTTTCAAAGAGTTCACTGCCTTGTCTATGATATTGCTTACTATTATGATTTTGATAGATTTTTTCCAAGCATCCATAGCTTGTTCGAAAGCACTTGTTTTAGGCTTTCAACCATAGCAACAAGGTCGTGAACTATTTGAAAAAATGCTTTGGTAGACATGTATCAAAAATGTGGTAGTATAGACAAGGCAATGAACTGTTTGAAAAAATGCCTCAAAGAAATGTGGTCTCATAGAATGCCATGATAAGCAAATGCAATTGGCAGCTGCTCCTAGTTATTAGTTATGCAATGTGAAGTAATTGCATAACTGCTTAGGTTGACTTTGTAAAAACTATATTGTAATTAAAATTTTGTCATCTATCAGCACCTAGTTATTAGTTATGCAATGTGTACCAATTCTTTGAGTTTGAAAGATGTGTAATGCAATGTAATCAACGATATGAATATAAACTACAAAAATCTATTTTTTACAATTTATTAGTTAAACTCTTTATTTTATTTTCTCTCTATATCTCTATGCTATGGAAATTCCTTTAAATTTTTTTAAATTTTTTTTTTATCTCTTGTTCTACTTTTTTTTACTTTTCTTTCTAAATTTGATTTTTTTCCCATTTTTTCTAGACTTTTTCCTAATTTTTTCAAAAAATCTTATACTTTTGGTTTGCCAATTTTTTCCCCAAAAGATTTTTGCTGATATGGTATAAACACATATATTTTTGTAATATCAAGGATACTTTTTGAAACTTCCATGCATTGCTAATCTAAAAGGAAAAGTCTTTTGCTTAATTTGTATGCAACCATGCTTTTGACATTGTCAAAAAGAGAAAAACTTCTTGAATGATGCAAAGGCATGGCCAAGCAGTTCTAACTCTTCGCATGAGAGAAGAGAGATGTTGGAGAGTACATCGAGTCAGTGAGAAAAAAAGTGTAATATGTTTTAGTTTGTAGTATTCCTCTGTTTCTCTATAGATGTGTGATAAATTCTCAGTTTAATGATAAAAAACAATTTTTGAAAAATGAAAGTTGTGTCACAATCTGCTTTCAATCTAGCAAGCAAAAATGAAAGCTCAGCCTCTTGGAATTAAAATGCTTGTTTGCAAAACAAATGAATAAGAATGAGGTAGTTAAGGTGTTTGATGTGATTTAGACCTCACTTTTAGGGTTCCCTTGGGTGTGGGTCAAAGTCAAACTCCATACAAAAAAATGTTCAAAAAAAGACTTTTTTGGATGCCTAGGCATGTGGGTTTTGTCTTGGTTTGTCTGGGTTCTATCTGGGTTTTTCCCGAGTTCTCTTGGGTTTTGCTTGGGCGAACCAGACCCAAAAATGAAGGACCCTAGTTGAACCCATAGGCGAACCAAACCAGGACCCGCACCACTTGAGTGAACTAGAACTAGAACCAGGGCTAAAATAGAAGAACTCGGTAACATAGATAATGTGTCAAGAAGTTGACTACTTTATCTACTCTGAATATTATGTTTTGTAAGTGTTACATGAAGATTATGTATCCTTTGCTTAATTTAGTTGTTCCAATTAAAGGATTAAATATAAATAGGAATCTTTTTATCAATCATTTCATGGAATACCAATTGAAAACATGTTTTTTCCTTTTAAATACTTACTTTTTTACTATCAATCAATTAATTTATTCAAGACAAACCATGAAGGACAACAATGATCAATGCTAGGGCTAACTAATTAATAAGTATACACATGAATAATTCAAGCATGTACATGTATAAGGGAAGCACAAGTAGTCACTAACACATATTCCTTAAAGTATGCACATGAATACATGGTATACACAACTTAATACAAAGTATATGCATGAATACAAGGTATACACATGAAAATGCGTAAGTCACAAAGTATACATTGGAACACATGTAAGTCAAAAATTATACACATAAGTTGTAAATTATACACTTGAATAAATGTAACTCATATCTATTGAACCATGAATTTATAATGCAAATATGGACACCATCAATAAAAAAGATTTGTATTAACCAAATAGCCATGTATGTATACATCAATATATGTCAATATAAATATAAAATATAGTTACAATATAGCCATATAGGCTTACGAGAATTCCATATAGGCATACAATGTCAAATATATCCAATAAAAAATATGTACAAAATTGCCATGTCTAGGCATACAACAAAGGGCTCTAGAATCAAAATTCATTTCTCTCCATGCTCTAGAAATAAATTATTTCAATTTGTTTGGCAATCTGATGGTGATGAGTCTGTCACTCATTTTTGCTATGCTCGGGGAATTCTCCTACTGCTCCTCCTAGAGTTTAGCTCCTGCTGAAGTTTTAACTGTTATAATAAGAAGTAAAGACATTAATATATAGAAATTACATTATAAAAAATGATATATTTAACAAAATAATCACTTATGGCCATCTCTCGATCACTCGCAATGATGGAAATATTTTCACACTAATGTTGAGGCATGCTCAAGCCCTGTATAAACCATCCAAAGAGGAAATAAATTACGAATCAATAATGGTTTGATTGTTCACTAGAACTAATATCTATAACAACGAATGCAAATTGAAATTTAGTAATTTTCCTCATACCTCCCCTATTAGAGCCATCGAGGATTGTATAGCAGATGAAACACCAATATCCATTCCCCTCGTAACATTTGGAGGTGTTTTCGCAACCAACATCTAAAAATAAAAAAACAAATTATTCAATCACAAAAAAGTTACAATAGCAATCCATGTCATGACTTATAATGTATGAGATCTAATGAAAAAAGAAATTAGTACAAGTATTAAACTATATATTTCTGACTATCATGCTTACTATTTTCCCTATCCATATCTTGTTTGAAAGGACATGTTTTTAGGCTTTTACCCATAGCAGCAAGCTGCTAAACCATTTATTAAATGCTTTCACAGACATGTATGATAACTATGGTGGCATAAAGAAGATAGTGAACTATTTGAAAAAATGCCTCAAAAGAAATGGGGTCTTGTGGTGATGGCATGCCATTACAAACAAATGCACGTCATGGCATTCCATCACCATAAGACTGCATTTCTTCTAGGCATTTTTTCAAAAAGTTCATTGCCTTCTCTATGGTATTATTTCTTACTATTATGCTTTGGTATATATTTTTCCAAGCATCCATATAGTTTGTTGGAAAGCACCTATTTTAGGATTTTAGCCATAGCAACAACTACAAGGAAGTGAGTAGTTTGATAAAATTCTTTGGTGAACATGTATGAAAAATGTGGTATCATAGGAAAGGTGGTGATCAGTTTGAAGAAATGCCTCAAATAAATGTGGTCTCATGTGGTGATGGAATGGAATTCCATCACCATGAGACTGCATTTCTTCGAGGCATTTTTTCAAACTACTAACTGGTGCAGGAGAAACTAGGTTACTAGTTGCCTCTCATAGGAAATTTTTTGTCTAGATTGAATGCCCATTTGTAAATTCATGTAAAGGTCATATAAAGACCTACTTCATTGTATTTAAGGTCATTAGGTGGTCACAAAAAAAAAAGATTTCCAAATGTTGCTAAAGATGGGAAAAATTGTAAAATGGAAAAGAAGCATGGAATATTAAAAGTCACAAGGCAATTTAGGTAGTTTTACTTGATGAGGGAGATTCAAAAGGAAGTTATCTAATTGGGAATATATATAAAAGCATGTAAAAGGCGGGCAGAAGAAAAAATTTTGTATTCTTGAATCATTTTCAATAAATAAAATTCCTTGTTCCTATTTTCACTGTGTTTCATTCTCTAATTTAGTTCTTGCACGGGCTATATATTTGATTTTTCACTTTATGCAGGGTGTTAACAATCATCTAGTGATGTTTTGAAGAGTTACCATCAAATTTAAAAGCCAAGGTTTTTGTGGTCTGTTAGATTAACCAGTCAAGGATTTTGAGGGTTATTTAAGGCTTGAATTCACCATCCCACCAATGTAGATTTAGGAGATTGGTAGGATGGAATGTATACAATGTTTTTAGAATTTTTTAAGAAATTTGTGAGTGTACAGGAATAGGGAAATCAAGAAATCTCTGATTGGCTGCTGAATCATGGAAAGCATGGTTTTAGGGTGGTGTTCAATGCAAAAGCATGCATGAAGGTGGGAGGTGAGTTTCTAAAGATTATGTAGGCTATTTCCATGGTGTTTGTGGTGGTGGTAGGAGTATTTAAGGTTTGTAAGTACCTTATGCAATAAACCCTCTTTTGTAGGGCTTGATTTGTGCATAGAATAGGGGTTTTTTGGAACAGTGATTTATGGAGCCTTTCTATCGCTAAATTTTTTTGATTCTTTAGTTTTGTGACATGATGAATGATTGTGTTTCAATCTTTTGGTATTTTGGTGATAAACTATGAGCATTTTATTTGTAATTTAGGCCTAAATTAGTAGCCCTTTCTAGCAAACAATTCAAGAATCTGGTAATTTCTTTATGACAAGCTACTAAGAACTTTTGATATGTTATGATGTGTTAAAAAAGGCTCCTAAATGTACATTGGGAATGTGGATATACAAAGTGAATGGAAAGGAATCACCCGATTAAGGGATATGTAACCTACAAGCAAAATAGTGGTAAGACTATAAAAGTGTGTAATTTTGTAAATATAAAGATTTAAATATTTATTTTGGCATAGAACCATCAATGTGAAGATATCAAAGGTGTGTGAATGGTTTGGTGAAGGATTTGAGGCCAAACATGATGATTTGATATGTTGTAGCAATATGTCCCTAGGTGCAAATTGTAATTTGACTGTAAGAACTTATGAATTTGATAAATCAGTATTATGTGGATATGAACTAGGTTTTTTTCAGTCAAAAACATAATGTGAGTAATGTCTTGGAAGTCAGATGAAATGATTGAGGTGTAAATGTTTGATTGTAGTATCTTGGTCTTAAGGAACTAGTTCATAAAAGTGAAAATTTGGTGAGTTTTTTAAGGAATTGAAAGATTCAAAGCTCTTTATTAGGTTTTTGCTTTGAATTCAGATAAATTGATGATGAAAAAGGTGTGTTAGAATTTGATGGATATAGGTTGTAACATGAAAGATTGTTTTTTGGTTATTTTTCCTAGGTAAAGCAAATTGAGTGGAAGGGTGTCTTGGTGAATGATGAAAAAGTGGATTGTTTAGTGACTCTAATTAGGTTTCTTGTGTAGATCAATCATTTTTGTTGATAAATAAGATGTTTGAAGCTTCATGATGATAAGCTGAAGTATTGAAATGATTTGGCTTGTTGTTTCCTTGTGGTTTGCAAATGAAACAATGTGATTTTTGATGAAAAGAGAAAGAAATTTTAGTTGCTTATTAATTTGATCTTCTCCTGATTCAATTGGGTCAGATGTACCATGATGATTGAGTGTTTTGATATGATGCTCTGTATCACTAACTGCCTTTTCTATGCTATTGCTTACTATTATGGTTTCATATATTTTTTCCAAGCATCCATAGTTTGTTGTGCTAGTGCACCTTTGCATGCACATACCTCCATGTGAAGTAATTGCATCGTGCTACTTATGTTGACTTTATAAACAATTATATTGTATAGTTGAAATTTTGTCATCTATCAACATCTAGTTATTAGTTATGGAATTTGAAGTAATGCTTTGAGTTTGAATGATGTGTAATGAAACATAACCAGCAATATGAATATAAACTACACAAATCTATTAAGTAGAATTCATTAGTTAAGTTCTCTTTATTCTATTACCTTCGTGTAGGTTTGAGTAAATCCACTGGCACTAGGAGGTGTTTGCTTGAAACCTCCAATATTAGCTTGTTCAACATCCAAAATCACATATTAAAATACCATTCATAAAACAATGCTATTAACATATAATAAATTTATAATTATTTAATAGTTACATACCCCATTAATAGGTGTACTGTAGAAATAAGTAGGTGGAGGATCAGTGTCTCTAGTCTCAACACTGTGACCTTGCAATTTTATTAAAATAATAAAACTAAATTAGTTAATCTTACATTTCAGAATCAAAATTTAATAAATTAAATTCAATGAACATACTATATTTTACCTGAGTATCAATGCCATATGCATGATGCTAAATTTCAGCCATCCTCTCCATCCCTATAGATGCATACAGATCCTATGTAGCAGCATGTGGATCTTGCATAGCATCCTCCTGAGTGTCGGTGGGGTCATATGAATAAGTCGCCCCGCAAGATTGACACACATGGGTTCGAAGGCCATCACCCGAAGACTCCCTTGGATGGTGTTGTACAATAGGGCTAGTATGATGGATGACACTCTAGGTCAAAGTGTTGATCGCCCGCAATGTCTCTATGTCAACACTCTCCTTTGCAATGATAGGCATAAAAATGTGCTATGAGGCGGCCTAGCAAGAGGTCATCTCCCTTGCTGCATATAGCCCAATTGTGCACCGGGCCTATCCTAAGCCAACCCCCCACCTCTCCCCTGGAACTCCCTCATATCAAAATAATTTGGGATTTGGTTCAATACGAACTCACTATATAGTTTCCTAAGATAATATTGGGGGACTTCACAATTATTGCACGGTGGGTAATCAAAGACCAAGTACCACCTATCATAAAAATGGTTCCTAATCTCTTGGTGGTGGCACCAATGAATAGGAAACTATATTATTGAATCGTAGTATTCTATTTAATATCTGTAAGTGAATTTGTAGAGGAAAGACCATGTAAAATCTGTAGAATGCCCTATAAATTTGTTGTGTGCATGTATTCTTTTGTGAGGATGTAGATAAGTACAAATGCATATATATATACATATATATATATATATATATATGAGAATACACATATAAATCTTCTTATATAGTAGCATAAATGTATATTATATATATATATATATATATATATATATATATATATATATATATGTTTTACACTTACTCTAAAATATTCTGAGTTTAAAAGATATATATATATATTTTTTGAAACTATCCCTCTGTTTATACTATATATATAGTTTTCTGAATATGCATAAATATGTATATTTATATATAATTATTAGATATATATTTATATGTGTATTGATATTTAATTGAGAAACAACAAGTCTTAATTTAGAAATGATTAGATTTGAATATGGCTAGGAATAACTAATATTTCGGTTGTATGCTAGAAAATTTAATGATAAAATTTATAATATATATATATATATATGAGTATACATTTATATGAAACATTCTAAGAATTAGATCATTGTAGAATTTAAGTAAATATAAATTTGGATGTAAGTGTTTACAATCATGTTGGTGCTAGAAAAATTGAAAGATCAATTGTTTATATATAAATATAAATGTGTGTGTGTGTGTGTATATTTTTTTATGTAATTATATGAATCATGTTGTGAATTAGATGATTACAACATTGTAGGGTAAATATTTTACATGGCTGAAGTTGTATTTATTACTTCGATGTAAATGTAATTTCTTGAAGTGTCTATAACTATGTATATATTCACATATTTAATTAAATAGATGTATATATCTTTCCGTTTAAAAAATATTGTAAGTTACTTTAGCTGTAAATGTAGATTTCTGTTTATCTATTTATATTTCTATATATATGTATATAAAATAATACAAATACAATAAGTGTGAGAGAAAGATTTAAAACTTGAAAAGATTAGATGTAGAAATCTGACTTGCAATAATAAATATTTTTGTTTTAAGTAGATTTGTTCTCATAATGGATTGTTTTACCTTTGAGTATCTATCCAAATATATGCATATGTGCATGTGAATATGGGTAGACTTTACTTCCTAATATATATATATAATTTTGACTAGTGATTATTTCTTTTAAAATTATATAACTCCATTATTTTAATTAGAAATGGAATATTGGCTATCTTGAAAGAAATAACACGCTTGTAATTGTTTTAAGTGAATTGGGTAAGTTTTGTTCATTCAAAATATATAAATTTCTACCTAAAAGTATTTTATTTTATTTATACAGATGTCATGTAAATCTGTTATTTTTAGATTGAACTATTTAACTTGGGAACGACTTATTGGATACTTTGAAAACAAATAAGAAGTTACAGATTTGAATTTAATTACCTATAAGCCTTGAAATGTTAGAGGAATGATTAAACTAAGTCAAAAGTGAGTTATCAAAACCAGAGTAGAATTTATTTCATGTAAGCATTTCTTTTAGGAATATGAAATTTGAGCCATTTTATAACATTATATATATATATATATATAGAATTAGAATGCAATTCACCTATGCCTATTATGTATTGTGAATCAATTGTGAATTTTATAAGAAGATAAATGAATGTTGAATCATACCCTACTTTATGAAAGTTTCAATGATGACACTTTTCTCATGAATTATGGGTCATTATGCATGTATGAAGAAATTAGGAATTTTCCTCACTTAGTTGATTTTGAGATTTATTTGCATAAGAACGTATACTTATATATATAAATTAGCTTATACATGTATTCTCATACATACATGAGCTATATATTCTAAATTCCTTTATAGTATTAGGGTATGTGCAGGATCATGATGGCCCATGTGGCTGACGACTTTTTTACCCATAATTGATGAAATGAAAAGAGTTTTTAAAGGAGATTCTCAGCTTCCCACCAATATAAATTATGCTTTACTTTGAATTTAATAAATAATTATTATTCATTTTCTATTTGAATTACGACTAAAGTCCTGATTCATAGGGTGATTGAAAAACATCTATAGCTTTCAAATGGTAGATCATATTTTTTGAATCCAAAACATGCATCACATTCTATGCTTTGCACACTGTAGGATTAAAAAAATGAAAATTGAATTTCATGAAGTTTTGACCAAGCTAAGTTGGTCAGACATACATGTTTTTATATTTTTTAAAATTTGTAATAAAAAATTAATAATTAATTATTTACTTGGAAAAAAATTATAAAAAAATATGCATCACATTGAGGCATGAGTTTTCTACTTATATCTAAAATATTATAAAAAATATTATAATTTTATTGTGGTTAGGGTGGTTAGACAAACACCTACTTCTTATTTTTTCCCTGAAATTTAAGTACTATGCATTGAAATTTCAAATTTTCACCAAATAGATTTTTGAAAATAAATAAACCTAGTAGTTTAGAAACTACATTCAATTTTCTATAGATTCTATTATTACATATTTTTTGAAATAATATAGATAACTTATTCAAATTTTTATGTCAAGTTGCCTAACTTTGATTTTTTTGAATTTTTTGCCACTTAAGGGCCTGTTTTTTCCATGATGATCTTGCACATACCCATTACACTCTCATTGATAAAACCTTTATGAATCATTGAGTTTAGTAGAAATTCCAGTTATAATTGCATAGGTATGTGTTTATTCTAGCAAGACTAAGACTACTTTCATGAAGCTTTACATGATTGGTTATATTTGTCAGTGTACTCATGGGATATTTGAGAGATCATTGGAAGTAGAATTGTCTTATTTGTAAATACTCGAGAGCAATTCATGATAGTGTTGGCATTACCTTAATTTCCTATGCAAGGATGATGCATTGGTGAAACTTGAAAATGTTACTTGTAGATTCATATGACTTGTAAAAGAACTTCAATATGTTCCTTGTGATATAGAAATATGTAATGAATGTTCATGCCAATGAGACTGTAAGACCATTTCCTATGAGGCATCTTGTAACCATTGAAACTTTGTATCCAGTAAGGCTCGGCTAGTGAGGCACTTTTATGAGTGGTTTTTCATCCCTACAAGGGTTTTCCACTCATGAAATTATTGTGTTATGGTTCTTTTATGGATGCATTGATGATACTATTGTTCCCTTAATTTGCATTATAGTATTTGAATTTATGTGTTCTGTGTATCTTTGTGTAAGCCTTTATGGCTAGATTTGGTAAAGGCACGACCTTGAGTTGATATACATAGTAACTCATTAATGTATGAAGTTCCTTTGAAATAGTAATGAAGTAATTTATATGTATTGTGTATCTTTAATGAACTTTCCTTTGAGAATGCATGGATATAAATGTTATGCATGTTATCTCCTTTCCCTTACTTGTGTTGTGCATTGATCATGGTAATTATTTTGGAATGTGTATTTTTTTCAAGCATTACAAAAAAACAATGAAATTTTGTTCCCATAGGTTTAGTTTTGGTACAAGGGGCATATCTCAAAATAGTCAAAATTATACAAAATGGGATTCATTTTGTTAATTACCATGTTGAAAACATGGCATATTAGTATAGCCACCTATTAATGGCTACTAGCCTATCTCTATTGAATAGGACAACTGAGAGGGGGGGTGAATCAATTGTCACAAAATTAAACCTTTAATAAATCAATAGAACTAATAATTAATATTGCTTAATTGATTAATCATTAAATGCCAATCCAAAAACTCAAATCCAACACATAAAAACAATAACACTAGATTTATGTGGAAAACCCAATGAGGTAATAACCATGGTGAGGATTAACTCACACTATAGAGAATATCAAAATTGATTACAAAAAGGCTCACTACCTAAAATAAGGATTCATTGTCCAAAATAAGGACTCACTATCCAAAAGGGCTACAACCTAGAGGGCACACTATTATAGAGATACAAAAGATGGCTTTCTGCTAGAATATAAAAGTTATGGCTCATTGCCAGAAGTATGAACTAATGGAATACACCTTCCTTGTGCTAAATTTAGGTCCAAATGAAGTTTAGTATATGAAGTACAACCTCACATGATAGTTTCTTAACTAGTCCATAGTTGATAAAGCATTTAGGCACTTGTACACTCACTCCTCACTCGCTCTCTCACCACTTCACTTCTTCACTTCAAAAAATATTATATATGATTCATGTAGTAGATCATATTAGGTTGGACAGGATCTATACAAAACATCCCCAAGGTAGATTCAATCTTCTTAATACATAACATGTGTCAACTCAGCCAAGACTAGGACCAAAAAGGATTCAAACAATCAAACAACTTTTGATTATGATGTAACATCAAATTCTCATCATACTACCATAAATGTAGTGTATAGAGTTAAAATTTGTTATTGATAACTTATTTCTCCCAACAAAAAACATCTCAAGATCCTAAATATATATTTTTGAGTGAATCATAATGACATAGTTAAGATATCAGAGTCATAGCTTGTCTTGTGGTAGAATCTGAACCCAAAAACTAGCACATCAGTTTACTAATAAAGAAAATTTTTGATAGGGAATAGAATTTGGTAAACACCTCATACATTTGGTATTGTGTTGACATCAATTACAACCATTTTATGCAATCCAATTTCCAACAATCTCCCTCTTTGTCATTGATGGCAACACAAGATGTGAAAATCCAACAACAACATCCTTTGTAGCTTTCTCCTTCTGTTGAGTTGTGATGATTTTCATTTTTCACATGTTCTCTCTCCCCCTTTGACATCAATGGAAAATAATGGATGATTTATCTCCCCCTTAGTTCAAAAATATTCTACAAAAACAAAATTTAAAAAGAGTGATATAAAAAATGGTTCTTTACCTCAATCCTTCCACTCCTAAAATATCTCTTTGTATTTTTCTTTTAATTCCAAAAGAAATTTCTTCTAGGAATCCATTACAAATTATATGTTTACATAAATATTGTTGTTCATCACTATCAAATCAATTGTTTCCAGAAGAGTATCTTGGATAGTGATTTTTTGTTCATTTTTCTCAGCTTCCATTAGGAGACTAGAAAGTTGTTCCAATATCATTCAATTATCACTTTGACTTTCCAAAATTCCTTCACAATACTATCCCTCTATACTAGTATGTTTGCAATTTCATACTATAAATAATTGATCCTTTTCTTCTACACTCCATCCCTATCATTAAGGATATTATATGTTTTTCCAATAGAATCCAGTTCAAGCTCAATAGCATCAATTTTTTCTCTATTGTTTCTAATAGTAGTAGGCCACCAAAGAAAACACCTATACACAATGTTTACACTTTTGATGCATGTCTTCAATTCATTTATGCTCTTATTCAATCAATTTTATTCATTTTCACATGTTTCTTCCATAGAAAATTGAATCTCATATTTTTCTTCTATTTCCCTCAATGATAGTACCTTTAGTTTGTCTTCAATCTACTCAATCAAAACTTTTGGTAAGGCTTTTTTCAATTCACTTAGATAAATATCATTATGATTTATATAATCAGCCAAGGTATATGTGATCTCATCCTATTCATATGTTGGTCAAGACAACCAAACATCTCCAATATTCTTTAGTCTAGAATTAGATTGCACAAGAATTTTCAACACCTTCTCTTTAGTAAAATCTTCATCATCATCCATTGATACCAGATCGATTTCCTTTATAATCTTTACTTTGTTTTCTTCTTTCTTCTCCTCTATCTTTAGCTTCTTTATTTCTAGAAGGGAACTTGATATGATTCTACTTTCTTTCCTACCTCAGATGTCCCAACAGGATTGGAAACTGTACTAGAGCTCCATGCATTTATTTTTTTACAAAGTGTTCTTTACAAATCTTTTCCTTCTCTATTAGACATTCTAGATACTAGTAGACCTGCTTATGAACTGGTACAACTGACTTCCACACAACATTCTCTTTCAATGGTAATGACTTCAAAAAATACATCATCAAACATATAACCATAGATCCAAAATGAAAAAGGGTAATTGTCTTCCTTTGTCATAGTAATGTTCTCCATTAATTGATTCCTCAATAACTCAAAAAAGTCAAAATACTCATTCTTTTCAACCATTTGATGCAAAATTTAAACATCAATCACCAAAGTAGAACCTTCCCTATTTCTAAAATAAATATCATACGAAATTTCATGTGCCACACACCTTATCACATGGTCTAGTATACTATGAATTTGAAGTGCCCTTTGGTCTCCTATCACTCCAATTAGGTTTTCAACCTCTTTGTTCTTCACTGAATTCTTTATTGGGATGGTTCCATCAGTGAATAACCCTATAATTTCTACAATTTCTTCCTTTGTAATCCCATAGGGTTTGTCAAAGCTCATCTGATCACCTTGAATTCTACTTAGGACAAATAAAAAATGTGTCTACATCTAAAAAGTATGGAAATTTTCTCCAAATGTCTAAACCCTTGTGCCCTAGACTCTTTACCTTTTTCATTTTGTCAACTAAAAGTGATCCTTTGAAATTTTGAAAATTTTCATGGTTAAATTCGTTGATTTGTAACTTAATTTCTACAATTCATCACTGCATGGATCAAATACCACCATTTCCTTTGACTCCATTGTTCTAGCTTTGTTATCTATACTTTTTCTTATCACAACCCTAACTCCTTATCTCTTAGCTACACTTTACTCAACTCATTCAATTAATAATGTCAAAATAAATGACCACTCAACTTCTTTATTTAACTTGCTTCTTTTATTGTTTTATCACAAAAAGTAATTTATCACTTATGACATTATCATTTGTACTTTACTCTATCTATACCTTGCCCTCAAACAAAGTTGTTGGATCAATTTTCAGATGATGAAGCCTTTGTTTTGGAACCTGATACAATAGAATCATTTCTTTTTCCTCTAGGTCATGATGCTTTTCTTGAATTCATCTGATTTTTCCCTAATTTTGCATTTTTTTTCAACTTTTGAGTTTCTAGGTACACTGTAAACCAAGAAGAGCTCTGCAATTTTCTTGATTTTCTTCTTTTCTATCAAAATTTTCTTCAATACCTTCAAAATGAAGTTTTACATCACTTATCCTTATGTCATCACATGACACCTCATATATTGGGGACTTGTTAGACTTTTATTTGACTGCTCCCCCTGAAACCATTATTGGGTCTAGTACTTGGAAGAGGTATCTCCACCAGATGGAGATACATAGTTGTTTGATTCATCCTTATTCTTAGGTACTTCCTTCTTCCTCCAAAATTTTTCCATTTCACTCCTTACTTCTTCTAGATCTACCTTGTTCGTAGGTTTGATCTTCTGTTCCAGATTAGTTTGCTTCCCAACTTTAATCCTATAAAATTTTGATATATGTCCTAGTTTGTTGCAAGTGTAGTGCACAACATATCCTTGATCAAATGAATTTGCATTCAGCCTTGACCCACACTAATTTTCCTCGTGTTCGAATATATTATATGTGTAACAATAGCCTTGAAAAGATTGAATCCTTTAGTTAGCATTAAACCTATTCATCATCAATTGGCTTCTACATTTAGTAGCTCTATGTCCAAACTTGTTGCAAACATAGCATTATCTAGTGAGGAATCCAATATTCTAACTCATTCTATTCTGGTTCATCCTACTTCTACATTTTGTTGCTCTATGTCTAAATTTATTGCATGAGAAAAAAAACCATTAAAAGATGGATACCTTTGAGCATTAGGTTGTTGAATGGGAAACCTTCCAATATTATTCCTTTCATTCTTGTTTTGATAAGTATTTCCTTGAAATATTCTTTGATTTTCCACTTAATTGAAAACTTGTTGTCTTTGATCTTTTCCCTTCTTCAAGCCCTAGACCACCTTTATCCTTTGTAGATTTTTGAGATGAAATCAACTTATCAAGCATTGTAAAACTTGTCTTGAAACTTTCTTCATGATGTTTTTCTTTTTCTAGTTCATCTCTTATGGTTACTACTTCTTGTTCCAACATATCAGATTTTTTTGTTTTCTAATTGATAATCTCTTTCAAGCATCCTTCCTCTATCTTGCTTTGTTCAATTGCCAATTTCATATTTTCTTCCACACTTTTTCTTTCTTCAAGTTTCATTCTTATACTCTGAATAGTATCCTTTGCTTCCTTTATTTCCTAGCTAAGTTATTTATGTTTCAATTTTAATTTCTAGATTTGATTCCTTAGTTTTTGAATGCATTCATTTGCTTTCCTTCCATTTTCTTTTAGATATTCACTTTCAGACTCTGAAGTAACTGTTCTTAATTCTCCATCCAAGTTAGATCCCTTCTCCATTTTTTCAACCTACCAAGATCTCCTTCAAGTTGTTAAACTCATTCCAAATAACTAAGCTCTAATACCAATTATTGAATAGGACAACTGGGAGGGGGCGTGAATCATTTTTCATAGAATTACACCTTTTAATCAATTACATGGCAGTGGCTCAACTAATCCATAATTGATAAATCATTTAGGAACTCATACACTCAATCCTTTCTTGCTCTCTCACCACTTCACTTCTTCACTTCAAAACATCTTATATATGATTCATGTAGTACATCATACTAGGTTGGCTAGAATCTATACAAAACATCCCCAAGGTAGATTCAATATTCTTAATACATAACTTGTGTCAAGTTAGGAAAGACTGGGACAAAAAAATCTTAAAATGGTCAAACAACTTCTAAATATGATGTAACATCAAATTCTCGTCATACTATCATAACTGTAGTGTACATACTTAAACTTTTACATTGATTACTTACTACTCCCAGTAAAAAACATCTCAAGATCCCAAATATAGATGTCTAAGTGATTCATAATGACATAGTTAAGATATTAGAGTCAAATTTTCTTGTGGTAGAATCCAAACCCAAAAAACAACACACCAATTCATTGATAAAGAACATCTTTGATAGGGAATAGCTTCCCGTAAATGCCTCAAACATTTGGTACTATGTTGACATCAATGACAACCATTTGATGCAATCCAATTTACAACAATCTCTTCATCAAGTTCCACATGCACATGGATAGAATTAATGGAGACTACATAGTTATTATCATCAAAGAATACATGTTATTGAAGAGAAAGATGAACCAATGGATGTGGTATGTACAAATGAGTGAGCTTCCCAAGAATGAATACTTTTCACAGTTCATTAACACTTCTGTTATCTTGGTCATAATAAAAAGTATTTCGAAAGTTAATTTAAATTTAAGCAATCAAGAACAATAAGTTTGCACCTTAGAGATCTATAACATTTAGGTGTGATGCATGATTTTTCTTGTTTCATTAAAATTAATGGATGGTATATATTTATTTACATAAGATTCTCTACATACAAATAATTGTGATAAATTATTACCTGCCTTTCTCATTACATGATGATAATATGATCCTTAGTGTTCATAACGTTAAAATACATGAGTGATGATTATGATATTTTTATGGATTCCTGTTTACATGGATGATAATTATGATGGTTTTAAATGAATTTCAAGATTTACATGTGAACAATAGGAAAATGGGTGCTTTATAACCTAGGTAATAGAACACCATTGTTATCCTATTATCATTCAATAATGTCCTAGGATTCCTAATTGGATTGAGTATTAACCTCACATGCTAAGTCAATTCTCAACAAAGAGGACCTAGGAGGGGGTTCACCACCAAGCCAAAGCTTGGAAAACACACTTTGGCATTTGTGAAGCAATTTCTACCTTAATATTTTTTTGATTTTCAGCTTTTATATATTTTTGGTTTTGGGATGTGTCCACGATCAAAGAAAAAGTGTTTCTGAAAGGAATGTAATGCACCATGTGGTGGTTGTGTGACTTTTGATTATCATCTTCCTTTCAGAATAAGTTGAAGACATGTGTCACCTAGGAGGAGATTTTCTTAAGGGCTATTTTTCATAAACCTGAGAATCCCCACCTGCTTGACACATCTTCTCTTCGCTATAGGAATTTTTCACTTTTAAAAGTGATCTTTCTTGGAGTTTTTTAGAGCATACTATGTCTCCTTTGTGTTTAGGATGGAAAATTTGAGTCAGTGCCTTCGAGCTACATGATTGGTCAACCATATTTTTTCTAGGCTGCTTTCTAGGATCTAATTGCTTCTAGATAAGTGATCTTTGGTAAATATCTAAAATGACATAAATGAGGGGGGTATGTGGAAGATCATTATGGGCCAAAAAGTGGCAATATGATACGTATGTGTAGGGTATGTGGTTGACGAATTTTTTTCTTTATGCAAAATTGATAAAACAAAAAGGTTTTTTAAAGGAGATTCTTGGCTTTCCACCAATATAAATTATGCTTTAATTTGAATTTAATAAATAATTCTTATTTATTTTCTATTTGAATTATGACTAAAGTTTTGATTGATAGCTTGATTGAAAAACATCTATAGTTTTCAAACAATATCACATTTTTAGATTTGAAACATGCATCACATTCTATGTTTTGCATACTATAAGATTAAAAAAAAAATGAATTTCATGAAGTTTTTACCAAGCTAAGGTTGTCAAACATACGAGTTTTTATAATTTTTAAAATTTGTAGTAAAAAATTCATAATTAATCATTTACTTGAAAAAAATTACAAAAAAATATGCATCATATCGGGACATGAGTCCTCTACTTATATCTAAAATATTATCATTTTATTGTCGTTAGGGTGGTTAGACATACACCTACTTCTTATTTTTTTCCCTGAAATTTAAGTACTACTGCATTTAAATTTCAAAATTTCACCAAATAGATTTTTTTTAAAATAAACCTAGTAGTTTAGAAACTACATTCAATTTGCTACAAATTCTATTCTTACATTTTTTTTTAATAATATAGATAACTTATTCAAATTTTTACGTCAAGTTGCCTAACTCTAATTTTTTTGATTTTTTTGCCACTTAAGGGATTGTTTTTTCCATGACGATCCTACACATAGCCAGGGAGTTGAGAATTAATGAGAAAATATTGCCATGACCTAACAAGATATCTAAGATTGGATTGTGAGCTATCAAATGTTGGAATCTAGTAGTATTTACTTCTAGGATGTGGTAGTGGTTTTCTCTCTTTTCAACTATAAATGGGATGCAGCGACAGAGGAAAAAAATATTTTTTAGTTCCAAAAAAAGGAGTTCCCATTCACGTATTCATGCTTTCTTTTCTCAAAATGGAAGTTCTTTTAGTTTTCCTTAGAAGATAGATATACTTTCATAAGTAATTGACAGAACACTACTTTTCTTTAGCATGTTATATTGTTTTTACTCAAACTATTATCGAATTCACATCTGACCTTTTTTTCTAAGTTCATTTGGTATTTACACATGAATTGTTTAGAATAAATCTTTGAGATTGTGCACGTTATGTCCTTTATCATGTTTCCTTCATTATGCTTTTGTTCAAAATGAAATACTATGTTAATCTTAATTCAAGTAGTTTGAGTGGTTGATTTCTATGCTATAGGCTTATGTGGTATGATAATAACTTGCTAAAACTGGAATATGTCTATTGAAAATTTTCATTTGCTTTAAGAATTATTTTTTCTTCATATTATGCTATAACAAGAGGAAGCGTCTATGCAATTTCTAAATATTTTTCTATTAACCTTGGAAAATTTTATGCTTGATCAAACTTTAATGAAAACTACTTATGGGGAGATTTGAAAGACTATATTGTGCTTGTATTTAGCCTTTGTTGTTTGTTCTCTTTCAAAAAATGAGGGGTTGTGGCATTATGTGTCTTATATATCATTCATAGAAAAGGAATTGGTTTTAAAATGTTGTAAAACCTTTGGTACATCACCATTTTCCTATTTTATGTTTACATTTTCTTCTACCCTTTTCTCCAAAACATAAAGAAGAGTTGGCTTTCTATAAAAAATCCTAAAGGTATTTAGTGAAGTGCAAATTGGCCCCCACTCACTGAATGTCCCATAAGGCTATTATAGATGCACAATCTTTGATGATCAAAACTTCTTTTTTTGGCACACTTGATGGGACTTGAAGTTTTTCGAACATCTGATTAGAAATCTAAAATATTTCTTAAATCTTTCCAAGGAAAGAAACTAGAAGTTTCATGCACAAAATATCCAAACAAGAGCATCTTCAAGAGGTCATTTGCAATACTCCTAGTTACCTACTTCAATATCTAGGAGAAGAAGACTTACAATTTTTGTATCACCTATAAGGAGTAATAGAGCAGGAATTGAGAGCCTAGAATTTAGAGCCTTATCTACCCCACTTACAGGCTAAACTTTCCAAACTAGAATAATGGTATATTCAGTTCATAGGAATCTATTTTCCATGGCTCACATAGCTACTCGTGCTGCTATAAATTTCATAACCGAGGATAGTGGTAGTTTGCTACAACAACCCATACCCCTAGATTTATGACCTATCATACTGGTGTAGGAGCACCTACACCTTGTGAAGTCTAAGTTGATACCTAGGTGTGTCTTTTGTTATTTTATGCTTAATAGGGTCTAAAGGACCAGTCATAATGTAATTTGAAAGGATTTTGAGTCATTTAGTTGAATTTGTCAGTGTGATTCATAATGCAAAAGCCATGTGAAATCATGAGTTTTAAGGGACATGGGGAGTAGGGTCTTATTCCATGTTAAATAAGGTCTCAATGACCATTTTCAATGTATTGGAGGGCTTAATAGGTCAGTTAGGTGGTATTTGCAAAAATCAAGTTGATCAAGTTGTAATGGGATAGTGATTAAGGGCAAAATTGGCAAAATTGTCATTTTAGAATCTAATTAAAGGGTGGCTATGGAAGTTGAACGCCCCAAGAGGTAGTTTTCAAGTGGTAGCATGATATATTGTTGTAATATCTCGAAGGGGAGGCTGTTGAAGAAGTTTGGAATGAGTTTCTAATAAGAAATTTGCTGTTTTTTGTGTTTTCCATTAAGAAAATTGCTGATCACGTGCATTGTACGACCTGTACGTATTGTTCCACACTCCAAGCCTATAATGGATGGATAGATAATTGAATAAGCTTTCTTTTTGCGTTTGAATGGTGTTATTTCATTGAGAATCGAGTGAGATATCCTCATTTTACTGCCGGGTGGTCTGAAACCCCATGTTTTTTCTGTTTTCCTGAATTTTGCAAGCATTGTACGGATCTGTACCACCATAATATGCTCTGAGACTTATATAATATTGTAGGGGAATGAAATAGCTTTCATTTAAATCCAATTAGAGGTTCTAATATTGAGTTTTGAGGGAGATCTCTTCATTTTTCTGGGACTGCCTGTTTCTAACTAATTTGAGGGTTTGATTGGTGTAAAAGTGTTGTTATAGCCATTCCACCTACTGTCCAGCCCTGTAACTCGGTGGAATGACTTGTTTCATGGTATTTTACATGTACCAATGGTTTGGGAGACAGGAAATGCAACTTTTATGGTTTTAGGGTGATGCCCTAGGGTGTTTTCATGAGTTTCCATGAGAAATTGAGGAACTAAAGTAAGGTTTTGGAAAAATATGATTGGAACTATATATGTGATAGTGTTTTGAGTTTTCTAAGGTCATTTCATGAAGGTGTGAGGCACTGGAATGTTGTGATTTGTCTTGGAACCCATATTTTCATTAAACCCTCCTCAAATTGGCTTAAAATGAGGTTTTGTGGTTTGGCTAGTTGGAGTAAGTTTCTCTCGAGGAAAACTATGTTTTTGGGAGTTTGAATACATTTTAATTTGCTGCCACCTCTGCATCATAGTGGTATCAGAGCAGGGAGTAGGTTTTGGTTTGCATTTTGCAGGTTGAAGAAAAGGAAAGGTTGACAAGATGCCTCCAAAGAGCAAAGATATGGCTAAAGAGATGAGGGAGATGAAGGAAAGGCATGCAAGAGAACTCAAAGAGTTGGAAGAGAGAGTCATAGCCCTGGAGACAAACAAGAGAAGAGATGCTGAAGAGAGTGAGCCAGAAGAAGAGGAAGATGAGGAGTTTGAAGACATGGAAGAAGAACTTGATCCAGAAGACCAAAGAATGGCAAAGTTGTTGAAGGCAGTGAAAGGTGACAAGCCTAAGGTAAAACTTGATGTTTCTAAATATGGTGGTAGTCTAAATGATGAAGAACTACTTGATTGGATTGCTGCATTAGATAACCATTTTGAATGTGAAGAAGTTCCTGAGGAGCAAAGAATAAGGATTGCAAAGACTAAGTTGCAGGGTCATGCTTTGGTATGGTGGAATTACTTTCAGTCTGAGAGGAGGAAACAAGGAAAGTCTAAGATCACATCATGGGACAAGATGATATCTAAACTCAAAGGTAAATTCTTACCCAAAGATCACCAAATTCAAATGTTTAAAAAATTGCAAAGTTTGAGGCAAAGGGAAATGGATATTAAGTCCTATACTGAGGAGTTTTATAAATTAAGTTTGAGGTCTAGTCATCATGAGAATGAAGATGAAAAAATTGCTAGATATATTGGTGGTTTGAGGCTTAATATACAGGATGAATTGGTTTTGGCTAACCCTAGGAGTGTAGAGGATTGTTATCAAATGGCAATCAGGGTGGAGGAGAAGCTTAAAAGGAGACAAGAGAAAGCAGTAAGAGGAAGAGGTGGTCCTAGTGCAAGAGGAAGAGGAATACCTTCTACATCAAAGCAGCCAAATGAAGATCAAGGAGCAAACAAAGGTAAAGATCACAATGATTCTAGAGGTGGTTTTGGTTTTAGAGGTAGAGGAAGGTTTGGTATTGGTAGAGGTTCTAATGATTTTGCAGGAAGATGCTACACATGCAATGAGTTTGGCCATCCTTCATGGAAGTGTCCTGAGAGGGTTGGTAGTTCTTCTAGTGGAGACAAGAAGATTGATAGAAGAGCACAATTGGTACAGGAAGAGGAGTGTGAAAGTAATTGTTCTCCAAGTAGGAATGCAGATCCTGAGGTTGGGGAAATGTTGATGGTGAGAAAAACAATCTTGAAGGCAGCAAAAGAGGAAGCACCTTTGCAAAGGAAAAGTCTCTTCAAGACAAATTGTAAGTGCAAGGACAAGGTATGTAGAGTAGTCATTGATTCTGGATCAACTGAAAACATGGTGTCATGTGAAATGGTCAATAAGTTAGGATTGAAAAAGATTCCTCATGAATGTCCCTATAAAATCTCATGGTTAACTGATGATCAATCTTTGTTGGTGAATGAAAAGGCTATAGTGGATTTTCAAATTGGTGGTTATCATGATAGTGTTGTGTGTGATGTTATTCCAATGGACTGTTGTCATCTCTTATTAGGCAAACCTTGGCAATATGACAAGAGGGCATTGTATGATGGTAGGGAAAATACTTACACCATAGTTCAAGATGGTCATTCTTTTGTGTTAACTCCTCTTGTAGAAGATATCAAAGGTAAGGCAAAAGTAATAATGTGTGGCAAGAAGGAAACTATAAATGTGATGAAGGAAAATAAATATTCTGATCATGTAATTAGTTCTAAGACTGAAAATACAGGGATAACAGATGTAAAGGAAAATACAGAGGTAAAGAAGGTGAGGACAGTGAGTTTGCATGAAAATGTGTTAGTAGGAACCATTGAATGCCCTATAGTTAAGACCAGGTTTGAGAAACAAACAAATTTTGCAGGAAGTACAATACATAAGTCTGATTTGACAGTGGCAAAACAACTTGATGAGGTAGTGAGTGCAAGACAAGTGAAATTTGGTAATGCAAAAGAGGATAAAGTTGTTAGTGCAGGGGTACAAGAGGATGGTGACATGGCAGGTCTAGGGGCATTACAAAAAAAAAGAATTTAAGCAGAGGCATGCAGGTCTGATCACAGAGATAGTAAGGCAGAATGTGCAAGGAATGGTGAGGAGCTACCCATGTATGGGTGGAGCAAGGAAGAGAGCAGGTTTATATGATTCTGATGTTTGTTTTTCTGCAGGTCTAAGGCCTAGAACAACACCAAATTTTCATCCAGGACTAAAGAGATTAGTACCAGGTCTGAAGATGCTTGAAGCAACAATGAGAAGGCCAAGAACAAGTTTCCACTCTTGGGGCAAGAGTCCTTTTTATGAGGGGGTGTATGGTGCAGGAGCACCTACACCTTGTGAAGTCTAAGTTGATACCTAGGTGTGTCTTTTGTTATTTTATGCTTAATAGGGTCTAAAGGACCAGTCATAATGTAATTTGAAAGGATTTTGAGTCATTTAGTTGAATTTGTCAGTGTGATTCATAATGCAAAAGCCATGTGAAATCATGAGTTTTAAGGGACATGGGGAGTAGGGTCTTATTCCATGTTAAATAAGGTCTCAATGACCATTTTCAATGTATTGGAGGGCTTAATAGGTCAGTTAGGTGGTATTTGCAAAAATCAAGTTGATCAAGTTGTAATGGGATAGTGATTAAGGGCAAAATTGGCAAAATTGTCATTTTAGAATCTAATTAAAGGGTGGCTATGGAAGTTGAACGCCCCAAGAGGTAGTTTTCAAGTGGTAGCATGATATATTGTTGTAATATCTCGAAGGGGAGGCTGTTGAAGAAGTTTGGAATGAGTTTCTAATAAGAAATTTGCTGTTTTTTGTGTTTTCCATTAAGAAAATTGCTGATCACGTGCATTGTACGACCTGTACGTATTGTTCCACACTCCAAGCCTATAATGGATGGATAGATAATTGAATAAGCTTTCTTTTTGCGTTTGAATGGTGTTATTTCATTGAGAATCGAGTGAGATATCCTCATTTTACTGCCGGGTGGTCTGAAACCCCATGTTTTTTCTGTTTTCCTGAATTTTGCAAGCATTGTACGGATCTGTACCACCATAATATGCTCTGAGACTTATATAATATTGTAGGGGAATGAAATAGCTTTCATTTAAATCCAATTAGAGGTTCTAATATTGAGTTTTGAGGGAGATCTCTTCATTTTTCTGGGACTGCCTGTTTCTAACTAATTTGAGGGTTTGATTGGTGTAAAAGTGTTGTTATAGCCATTCCACCTACTGTCCAGCCCTGTAACTCGGTGGAATGACTTGTTTCATGGTATTTTACATGTACCAATGGTTTGGGAGACAGGAAATGCAACTTTTATGGTTTTAGGGTGATGCCCTAGGGTGTTTTCATGAGTTTCCATGAGAAATTGAGGAACTAAAGTAAGGTTTTGGAAAAATATGATTGGAACTATATATGTGATAGTGTTTTGAGTTTTCTAAGGTCATTTCATGAAGGTGTGAGGCACTGGAATGTTGTGATTTGTCTTGGAACCCATATTTTCATTAAACCCTCCTCAAATTGGCTTAAAATGAGGTTTTGTGGTTTGGCTAGTTGGAGTAAGTTTCTCTCGAGGAAAACTATGTTTTTGGGAGTTTGAATACACTTTAATTTGCTGCCACCTCTGCATCACATACCTGCTAATGACCTCAAGGCTATTCCAAAATTTTTTGGAGAAGACTTGAAAACCCCCTCTGAACACCTTCAAGATATAGCAGAGGTATGTAGGGTACATAACATAGCAGAGGAAAATACTTCTCTTAGGCTATTGGCCCCCTTTTTCAAAGGAAAAGATCAAGATTGGTATCAATCTTTGGCTTGTGGTTTTATCCCCTCTTGGGATCAACTCAAAGAAAGGTTGTTTTAATGCTTCTCAGAGAAGGGAGATCACTCTTCATTGCTACATCAATTGATCACCATCAAAAGAGCCTCGCAAGAGACCATGAGCAATTTTAACATTAGGTTCCACAAAACCTGGCAAAGAATCCCTATGACTTCCCAACCTCTTGCTATGATGGCGTTCATGTTCTACCTAAAGGATTTCAATTTAGACATTATGGTGATGATAACCTCCATGGGAGGGGATATCTTACTCAATGCATATGAGTTAGTTGTGTGTGCAAAAAATAGTTTGGTCGATGCTGGAAAGCTTTGGCCATGACCTCCAATGCCTATATTTGTAGAAATATCTAGTGGTCTTCAGGAAGAAGCTACTACAAGAACTTCAACTACATAAGTGGTGACATCCCCCATGCCGTAATCCATGTGCATGTACCCCTCCATATATCCAAGCATGTTGAAATCTTCCTCTCTAGTAGTGAAAATCAAAGATATGAAGAGTATCATGCAGTATTTTTCTAACAAGTTGATTCTCTTCAAATGATAGCAATTGGAACCTCTAAATAAAGTCACTTATGCCTATCAAGGAGGAAGGCCATCCTATCAACATAACACATACCAAGGACTTTCAAGAGTAGGAAGTCAAGAAACAACATCCGCAAACCAGATAGTCCTAGTCACTATGTCACTACAAGTAGTCGAGGACAACCAAAGTAAAGAGTTAATCCTAGGTTAGAACAACCTGGAAAAAGATGAGAACGTATGGTGCTTCCCATGCAATGATAGTCACATGCCTTGAAGTTTTCTAAGGGGAAATATGCAACAGAAGATAACAAAATTAAGAACCAAGGGCATGCTCTTGAATGCAAAAGAATATGATTCCTCTAAAATGGAAAATGCTCGTTTTAGAGCAAAAATGCAAGGAATTTATTTAGAGCAAGAGATGGATATTGCACCTGACCAAGTGCTATTTTTTTGGATGGAAGAAAAATATGTTGTATTCATGAATGAAGCTCTGACAACTAGTGCTACACAAGTGAATTCAAACTACAACACAAGATCTAAAAGAAGGCTCAAGGGAGAATATGTACAACAAGCTCTACCACATCCTCAGCCATGTCAACCACCACTACAAGAAAAGTAGGCTCCACAAGCCATGGGTCAACCTACTCAGAAACCATGAGTTCCAACATTTACAAAGAAGGAGATGGACAAGATACCAAGCCCATTCATGATAGATCATTTTCCTTCAAAGATGATAGAGATACGACCATTTAAGCCCAAGGTCCAACCAGTCAGAATGCTCAATGTGGTGGAACAACTGAAGAAGCCACTTTCTAATGTATCTTTGTGGGATTTCATATCCATTCCTAAAAAAAAGACGTTGCTTCAAGAAGCATTAAGGAAGGAACAAAAAGTACCACAAATGGATACAATTCCATCGTGTGATCAAAGTAAAGATAAATAACCTATGTCAAAACCTCAAGCTCTGAAAGCCACAAATTTTGTGTACAATGCAAATAATTCAAAGGAGAAAGAGGTAAGAAATACAACGCCCATGCCTTTCTTTTTAACAATCATTATGGGAGATAAAAAAATTCATAATAATATTATTGATTTGAGAGCTAGTAGAATGGTAATGCCAAAGCAAGTGGGTGATGCCCTAAAACTTAGGTATGAACCCATTGAGAATGGAATCATGCAATTGGATGGGAAGAAGGTTCTAACCATCATACACATTAAAGATCTATCCTTAACCCTCTTCTCATGTTCAAGCCAGATGGTCTCGCAAGATGTAGTGGTGATAAACATTCCCCTAGCATTTTGGATGTGTCTCTCAAGAGATTTCACTACAAATTTTGGTGGGTATTTGACACTCAATTGGTCCCACTAGATATTGAGGACCAAGAATAGGGAGAAGATGAAAATCTTGTATAAATATTTGCATCTAGAACACATAGTAGATAATGCAGTCTTATGTTTTGAAGTAGCACATACTTCCTTTTTGCAAAGGGAGAGATATTGTGTAGAGATGTTGGATGATGAAGAAGACATGAGTGATCAAACTCCCAAAGAGGACATCCTCAACCAATTCATTGACTATGACCCATTCAAAAAAATTCAAGTGACAAGACTAAGCACTTATGTTATTTTTTATGATGATCAAGCCTTTCTGAAATTGATAAAGGATCGAGAGGAATATGATGATTTGAGTGACAACCATCTATGGACCTTATACTTTGATGGTGCCAAATGCAAAGCTATTTCTAGAGCAAATGTATGATTTGTGTCCTTGATAGGATAAAAGACCCTCAAGGCTTTTAATTTTTTGTTCTCTTGCTCAAATAATGATATGGAATATGAAGCCTTGGTTCATGGTCTGATTCTTGCAGAAAAAATGGGTGCAAAGAGAATGCAAGCATTTAGAGACTCAAAGTTAGTTATGAGCTAGGTCCATGGGCAAGCAACTATGAAGAACATTAGAATGAAGTCATATAGACATTGGATATGGGATCTGATTGATATTTTTGAAGCTTTCAATATACAAGTCATTCCCTAATCTCAAAATAGTTTCACCAATTGGATGGCTTCATTCAGTTTGCAATTTGAATGAGTTTCTGATTCAACAACAAATCAAAGTGCAATATAGATCATCATTCAACTAGAGATCCCTGAAAAATGATCAAAATTGGTTGGTATTTGAAGATGATATTTACATCACTTCCTTTCTAGAGAAATTAGAAAGAGCTTCTAACTATTCACAGCTAGAAGTAGAATCTCCCAAAGAGAAAGTTATCTAGTTGAAAGGAAATAAGCTTCCTCAAGGTTTAATCTCCCTTGAGAATCTCTTTGACTATTAGGATGCAAGAAATTGAAAATAGAGGTTCATGACAGACGTGAGGGATTATGAAGAGCTTGATTTCAAAAGCGGAAGAAAGTTGAAAGGAGGAAGGGATGTTGTCCAGAAGGAAAAGGAAAGACTAAACAATTTGTGTTCCAAATATGATGAGGTTATAGCCTAGACCTATGATGATCTTAGAGTGTATGACCTGGGCATAATTCAACATACCATTGACTTGGTGGAAGGATCAAAGCTTTTATGACAAAAAAAAAGGTCGGTCAATCTAAATGTCAAAGCGTTGATGGTGCGAGAGCTCACCAAATTGATCAAATTGAGGATCATATATTTGATTAAACATTCCACCTGGGTGTCTAATCTGGTATCAATTCAAAAAAAGAATGGTGATATTAGGCTTTATGTTGATTTCAAATATTTAAATAAATCCTCTCTCAAGGACCACTATCCTTTGCCATCAATGGAGAAAATCATGTAGACCGTGGCCAGATCAAAGATGTTTTCATTACTTGATGGTTTCTTAGGTTATAACTTGGTACATGTAAAAGAAGGTGACCAACATAAAACAAGGTTTATCAATAAGTGGGGAATGTATGCATATTCAAAAATTCCATTCGGATTTTCAAATGCTAGTGCGACTTTTCAATGAGCAATGAATATTTCTTTTAGAGGATTAATTAATCTAATTATTCTAATATATTTGGATGACTTAATTTTATTTTCAAAGTCAAAATATGATCACTTCTATCATCTAGAGTAGGTTTTCTAGAAGTTTCAATAGTTCAAGATTTCCATAAATCCCAAAAAATGTGTTTTTCAGAGTGCCTCAAGGAAAGCTACTCGGTTTTGTGGTGGTGTTAAGAGAGGGAATAGCAATAGATCCCAAAAGAGTGAGATCAATAATGGAGTCACCCCTACTAGTAAATTAGAAAGGGTTGTAGTCTTTCCTACGGAAAATCAACTTTGTCACTAGATTCATTTCAGATTTTGCAAGCATAACAAGACCTATCATTCTCATGCTAAAAAAAAACCTAATGTTCAAATGGACCCCTAAGGGAAAAGTAGTTTTTGAGCAGATAAAGGTAGCCATCTCTATCACTTCAGTGTTTTCCAACCCAAACTTTTCCAAATATTTTCTAATCTATGTATATAGTAGCCAACATATCCTAGCATTGATACTCGCTCAAAAGGATGAAGGAAATAGTGGAGAGCATCCTATCACATTACATTTGAGGACTCTTAAAGGATATAAGGCCAAGTATAATTTTGTTGAAAAGAAATATTTTTCCATTACTAATTTCCTAAAGAAGTTCTGACATTTGGTGTTGGCCAATAGAATCACTATTCTCATTGCACATCCTAGTGTGTAGGAGTACATCATCGAAGGTGAGATAATCGAGAAGAGGGAAAATTGGATCACCAAGATCATAGAGTGTGATGTGTACATTAGACTAGCCAATCTAGTTTAGGGAAGAGCTCTATGTGAATACCTTATGCAAGAATCAGGATCCATAGCTGAAAAGGAGATTGATCAATTCTACACAAACTAGTTTGAGTCTAACAAGTCCTAGGTGGTGGATCAAATGTAGTATATGCAAAAGGGGAAATACTCAATCAACTATCCATCCCACAAAAGGTGATACTACTAACTGCAAGGTAGCACACATGTGTTAAGTGAAGGTATATTATTCAAAATAAATTATGATGGTGTCTTGCTCTGATGCTTAGACAAGCCATAGGCGAAAAGAGTTCGTAATAAATTTCATAGTAGTCCTAAAGGTGGACATTTCTTTGCCAAGAATACCATCTTGAAGATAATGCAAGCAGGATATTATTAGATCTCTATGTTTTTTGAAGTGCACCATTTGGTGCAAAAGTGTACTCAATGCCAATTTTATGTTGGCAAGAGAAAGAATTTTGCTTTTCCTTTGATTCCAACTATAACTAAAGAACCCTTTTCTCAATGGGTTTTGAATTTTGTTAGAATGATAAACCATATTTCTAGTGTTGGCCATAAGTGGATCCTTATAGTGAACAATTACTTCACAAGGTGGATGGAGGACATTTCCCTAAAAAATTGTATAGAGGGTGAGATCATATTTTTCCTTGAATAACTGGTAACCAAATTTGGTTTTCCAAAACCATCATATCTGACAATGCTTAGGATTTTATAGGATTGGGGATGTCACATTTTGCTATCAAACATGGGGTTTACCTTAAAAATTAATCAAACTACTACCCACAAGGAAACAGGTTAGTGAAGTCAACCAACAAAAACCTAATTAGGTTGATCAAGTGCATCAGGGTAGAGTGAAAAAGAGATTGGCACAAGCACCTATGAGTTGCTTTGTGGGTAGACTAGATTATGCTCAAGCAGATTATGAAGGCCTCTCCTTATAAACTAGTATACGAGAAAGAGGTAGTTTTACTTGTTTCAATAGAAATCCTTGCCTTGCAAATCTTAAAAGCCTTGGAGGTTGAAGAAAGTGGTGGGATGGAAGTAAGGTTACCAGAAATCCTCAAAAAAAGAGAAAAATATTATGGATCCATGATTGGTCACCAACAGATAGTAAAGCAGTGGTTCAATAAAAAGTTCTATAACCCATATTTCAGGGAAGGAAGCCTAGTACTAAAGTACAATGAGCACACTACAAAACCAAGGCAACACACAAAATTTGAAGGGAAGGGACCCTTTTGAATTAGCATGTGCAAAGAAATTAATTTGTACGGGCTTGAAGATATGGAAGGCAACACTTTGGATATACAAGTGAATGGTATTCATCTAAAATTGTTCCATTAAATAGATAGTTCTTTAAAAAAATTCACATTTATGTACCATATGTAAAAAAAATTGTAGATACATTTTAATTTTGAAAATAAGCCATGAGAAAAGCACTGAGGAAGTAGAAAAGTAAAGTATTATATTATATTCATAAAAAATTTACAATGTAATACAAGCCTGAGGCTTAGATTTAAACATGAAGCTCTATCAAGCAAACTCAAAAAGAGTAACAAAGAAAGAAGAAGCAAAAAAGAGGCAATGTGCAAAAAATAGTGAAGCTACACCTCCATCCATTGTAAGCAGTTGAAGCAGCTCGTCATCAAGTTTTCTTCTTCTTCTTCTTCATATTCTTCTTCTTCTTTAACAGGAGAAAAAGAGGGTTGAATACATAGCACATGTGTGATCATCGTAGTGAAGAGCTCAATTCTCCTTGTTGTGGCTATACACTAGAAACTCAAATTTTTTCTTCTAGTCAAGCCTAGAAACTTGTTCCACATCGTACTACCACAACAGGAAGGTGGCCATTGGCAGAGATGATGAATGATATCTTTCAAGGTCCATGGTGTGGAAGTCAGTGAGGAAGGGAGACCATGGTATGTCTATGCCATAATCAACATGCCTACAAATATCCACGGTGATTGGAATGCCAACACCAAAGATAGCCACTTGCATAATTTTGTCAAGCCCTTCTAGCACTATAGAGTCAAACATCTAGTGGAACAACTTAATTATCATGGGCTTGGAAATGTTTAGGTCAAGAAAGGAGGTGATTAAGTGGGAAACAATGTTGTATTTTCTCCTCAACTGGTTCTCATCCTCAAGGTAGTCAAAGCTGACTACCCATTTGAATGCAATGAGAATGAGGCCATCACACTTCTTCACTATACACTTAATCCTATCATAGGTGACCTCCCAAAAAAAGAGATATTGTGGCATCCATGGTAGAAGCCAAACAAGAGTACCTAGGCTAGCCAAAATTATGTCAAAGCATACAAATGGGAGATAGCAAGAAAAGCTTGCTAAACTAAAAATCTTTTATTTTTGAATGGATATTACAATAAGGTGGCATAGCTATATATAGAAAGGATGTTTTAGAAAACCCAACCAACGAGAAGTCCATTTTTGGTTGGATGACAATGGAGAAAATACCAAAACAACTAGAAAATAGGAGATAAATCATGTAGTAAATATGACAAGAGGTTTTGAGAAATAAATTTGGGCATTGAGAGTAAATTCTCTCATATGTTGATCATTGACATGTATCCTTTTCCATCATCAACACTGCCCATCTTGCCTATGTGAAAAGACATGGATTCACATGCTAAGTTCTAAAAAATTAAATAGGAACATCTTTTCAAAGGTACCTTTGCACTACTAAAGCACATTTCTCATGGTTAAAAGCACGTCTCTCAATGCAGTGAGCTTATTTGAAAAAGAGGTGGTGGGAAGAATGTATGAATTCTATTCTTGTGGATTTTTTTGCATTCCTGAGGGATACGGATCCCAAATCCACATGTATTTCCTTGGTGGTAGAATTTAATAGACCAACAGTAATGACAGAGCCTTAATTACATGTACGTGCGAATGAATTAATTGCACCCAAAATGAATATTTTTCTAAGTAGCAAAAAGCAAGTGGCCATTTCATTGAAAAACTCTCTACAACTTCTTAACATAGCCATGGTGGAGCCATCAACATACCATAGAAAGGTTGGAGCCTCATATAAAAGGATAAGTTATGTTGATATCTTTGGGAGGAGGTCATTCTCTAATTCCCTAGCACCAGAAGCATGGCCATTCAAATTTTGAAAATTAGTGCAATTGAATACTTGAATTAGAAAAGAGGCAGTGCAGGACTTCATCGACAACATCTTTGACCCAAAATTGATGGATAACCCTAAAATCCTTAGGGAGGGGGCACTCCAAATAATTATAGATCGTGGATCTTCTAAAGGTTTCATGTCTCAACTTTAGAATTATGGTTTTCCACAGTTCATGTTACCTGATGTACACCAATGCCTAGAGCTAGTCAACACATGTGCCAAGAGATTAGACAAGGAGGCACAAACTATTTTGGGAAATAGGATCAAGGTTACAATTTTTGTAGTGGCCATATGGGATATGTTGTGTATCCCTACAACTTGGGGTGTCAAACACTTTGATGAGGAAACAATAGAAAATATCTAGGAGGAAAGCACAAAGACAAGAATCTTTAATGAGGAAGAAACAAAGGAAAGACTAGAGAGAAATCATTTTTCTTTTCCCCTTGCATGCAAAAATTTCAAAAAGGACATACAATTTGTCTTCTCAATGTTGGCCTAGATTTATGACCTTGTTGATGATGAGGGCGTCCATCCCTCTTAGATGGGTCTAGCTTTCATGCTTAAAAGGGAGAGGAGTTAGAAGTATTATGACATAGATGATGCAATAGCTGAAGGGATGCTAGAGTAGTTGAAGAACTATGATATTAATTATAAATTTAGATATTTTTCTTTCTTGGCCCACTTGATTTTGCATCAAAATTATGAGTTGCTAGAGAAATGTTTACCAATGTCTAGGATCGATGAAAATGGCTTCTATCAACTAGTTTCTATGTGGACTTATGTACTGTCAAAAACATGCAAATACTATTGGTTTTTGGATTATTTCATGAGGTCAGTACTTCAAGATTTTCTCCCATGCCTTGTAGGCCATTTTTCTCCCGAGGTCTTTCATTGGATGAAGACTCTATTTACCCTGGTGGGTAATTTTCTAGGTGAAGATTTTACTTTTTTTCAGTTCCATGGTTTCATTGGGGAGCCTTTTAGATAGAGTTTTTGCTCTAGAGGCATGCTGATAGGCAACCCTTGAAAGTAATACCTATGCCACCAGAAGGAATAAGATAGGGCTATACCCAATTCCCCTCAAAATTATCAATAGTCAGGTGACACAGGGGAAGCGAAAGGTGGAGGGTAAACTTACAAACCTACTAGTGGCCTTATGCTTGGTTCTAATTTATGACACATGGGACTATAATCCAATCAAGCACATCCTGACTTTGAAACATGAGAGTTGGGAATACTTCAAGTTGAGGAAGAATCTGACTCAAGAAAGGCCAAAAGTATACATTGACTTGGCCCGTATACCATCCAAATGGCCAAAATGGCTGAATTTCTATGTAGTGTAGGTGGAGTATCAAAGGAACCTCCTAATGGGTAAATCCATTAAAACACAATTGAAATGTAATGGATTGTTGTAAATGAAGAAGGAAGATTCTTGGAGGTTCCGACAAGAGATGAGATGCCTCAATGCCCTATTCAAATATTTTCAACCACATGATGAAAAGTTCAAAGAGACTTACAATAAAGAGGTTGATATCAACAATAGCAATATGGAGAAAAACTCATGAGATTTAATAGGAGTAGCTTTCATGCCATGTTTCCTAGCCCCAAGAATCAAAGTAAATAAAAGTGCCAAAGCAGAAGAAGTCACAAGTCACATGCTCTGTTAGTGGCCAAAGTAAAGGGAAGAGAGCCCAACGATCCCCAACAAGTTTCGTTGTGGTCATTGAAGGTGAAGTTTTAGTGGGATTGACCACCAAAGGGTTAGAATGTAGTAGTTCCAACCATGCAAAGAAAACATGAGTCTAAGGTTTGGGCAGACACAGTGTATCAGCCTGAGGAGAAGTAGAGTCCATTTTGCAAATAATTTCAATCGCAGCAACCCAGGTAAGTTTTACTCCCTCTCTCCTTCCTACCTTTGTGTCTCTAGTTACTTCTCTGCCCCATCTATGGAGAAGAGTCCTCCATCCATGGAACCTGATCTTTTGGTCCTGAATACACCCCCTACCATTTTTAATGAATCTTATGAAGCAACCCCGCATCCAAGTGAGCAACATATGCTTCGACTGATATTGTTTCTTTGATTTCCCTATCAAGGGACCCCATTGAAAGAGATGAAACATGCATGTTTCCCATTACTCCTAGTCCATCCGTTTCTAGGAAAACATCTCTCCTTTTTCCCATGTCTTTTGCCACTTTGACTAGTTTTTCCTTTACCCAATCTCAATTTGCTATCACGTTGTTTTCTATGATTACACCCCCATTTGCCTCCTTGCATGCTCATACATTTGAGTTTTCTCCTTTTGTCACCCTTTTTGGTCTCCCTCTAGGTGTTTCCATTGCCACACAAAGCATTGATACCCCATAGAGTCTCTAAGAACACTTTGAGGCAACCAAGTGGGCTCGATAGGAAAGAAAGCAAAAAAGAATGTTAAAGAACATCACACTGTCGACTACCAAAATGATTGAAGCTTGCTTCAATGAAGAACAAAATTCTCTACTGATCACTTCCATGAAGCCTCTTGTGTCCAAACCTAAAGGATAGATCTAAATGAAACTCACCTGCACAACAAAGTAGTCATAGCTAAGGCCACCTAGAATGTGGTATATGTTGTGTAGACACATAAAAATGACCTAGCCCTACAAGCTCTATTTTACCACTTTTGTCCTAGCATAATTATGACATTTAATTATGTCCTTGGTCCACATTCGACTATTAATTAAATAATTCATAATTATTTAATTAATTCATATCTCTTTTATTCTTCATGATTATTAAATAAATAAATTTTATTTATTTATTCAATACATCTTTAATTGTCTAAATCTTCCCACAATTAAATTAATTTATTAATTTATCTAATTACCTTTATCCATTTATGTCTTCTCAATTATTAAATAAATGAATTTTATTTATTTAATATGTCACTAATTCTCATAATTAAATGGACTTATTAATTTATTTAATTATTGGTCATAATCCTCTAAATTAAATAATTATCTTTAATTATTTAAATACCTAATTTAACATTTCTCTCATTTTAAATAAATGAAATTATTTAAAATGATTTCATTTTATTAACTGTCACTTCATTTTGGTAAATAATCTGAAAATCAATTATTTATTGTCACACAAAATACATATTTTGAATTAATTTAATTCAAAATGGTAATCTTCTTCCAAAAATCAAGTAATTGAGCAAATTCTTGATTTTCCAAATCTGCTTTTTTAGTTCAACCTTTATCCTCTTGATTTTTCAAATCTTACAAATCAAGCAATCTTTATCTTCTTGATTTTTTAAAATCTTTATCTTTTTGGCTAATTATCATATTTATTCTTGACTGCCAATTCAATTTTCTCAAATGACATCTTGACCACTTATTTAATAATCTTTCTGTAACCCTAATTAGGGATTGTCACATGAAATCTCATCCACTGATTTTAGGCTTTGTCAAATTTCAATCTTGCTCGTCTATCTAAAATTGCATTTTCTATAAAATGCCAATTTTGTTCACATGTTAGGACCACCACTTTGTTATTCTGACATATTAATGCTTAGATATTAATTGCATACTTAGCATTTAGTTTATTGAATTGGATTACTTATTCATAGGAATAGTCATTTGTCATAGTCATAGGCATAGTCTTTATTTTGTCATTCAAATCCTTCAAAACTTGCATAGGACATAGTCATAAGCATTTTCTCACACATAAAAATCTAAGAGAAACAATCATACGCCACAAGCTAGGAGATGCTATGGAGGTGAATCATGGAAGCAATGAGTAATAGGTATAATCTTTCTTGTTTTAAGCTTTCTTTGTATTTCATAGCTTCTTTTGGTTTTTTATATTATTGATTTAATCTGCATAGTTTAACAGAGCAGCAAAACCTCCACAAACCACGTCACCCAATACATCAAATAATATTATATCATATTCGTAAAATGCATTTAATTCTTTTAACAATTTCACAGTCTCTCCTACCACATATCCCCCGCATCCAGCTCCTGCGGGTGGCCCCCCAGCTTCCACACAATCTACCCCTCCATAACCTTTATGAATGACATCTTCGGACCAAATATCCTCATAATGATAATCTTTGGACTGCAAAGTATCTATAATTGTAGGTATCAAAAATCCTGTTAGAGTAAAAGTACTATCATGTTTGGGATCACATCCAATCTGTAACACTTTTTCACCACGTCTAGCTAGGGCAATTGAAATATTACAACTAGTGGTTGATTTACCGATTCCGCCTTTTCCATAAACTGCTATTTTCATCTTTTGATCTCCTTTTATTTCTTTTTTATCTTCCGAATTTGTTATTCGGAAGATCTCATTTTGAGTTTTACTTTGCCTTATTTATATGATTGTAGCATATTACATTGTTTGGCCCTGCTTTTTTTTTAGCTCCCTCACATCTTAAACCTTATTCTCTCCTGAGTAAATGGAGGAAGCCAAGCAAAAGACCCCTCCTTCATTTCCAGATAAAGGCAATTTTATTCATTAATTTGCAGCGGATGAAACTACCTGCTTTCTTTAATCTTTCTTGTTTTAAGCTTTCTTTGTATTTCATAGCTTCTTTTGGTTTTTTATATTATTGATTTAATCTACTAACCCATAAGAAAAATATCCATTGGTACCTGTTTTAATCTTTCTTGTTTTAAGCTTTCTTTGTATTTCATAGCTTCTTTTGGTTTTTTATATTATTGATGTAATCTACTAACCCATAAGAAAAATACCCATTGGTACATGTTGAATATGAAAGGTTGGAAAAGAAATTGAAGAAGCATGAAGTAGAGTTGTTGAATTTAAAGGAAATAGTGAATAGGTTGTAGACAAAGATCAAGACTAGAGATGTCAAAACGACCTACATAAGATAGATACAAAATTAGTAAGGAGAAGCAACTAGGTTGCTCGAAGAGGCCCAAGGTGAACAGGTTTAACTATATATTGAAATTGAAAACTTGAGGGTTAAGCTTGCTACTGAGCACTAGAAAAACATAGAGTACAAATTTACATAGGAAAACATAAGGGTAGAGTTGTACAATTTTTAGTCTCAAGTTTCTAACTATCTACAAAAGACCCAAGTAGAAGTAGAAAATTGAAGACAATAGATCATGTCCGCTCTATAGGTTCATGACCAAGAGATCAAAAGATTGAGATTTGAACTAGAAGATTACCTTTGAGAGAAGAATCAAACAGAGGAGAATGCAAGAGCAAGAGAGGCTCAGTTCCATTAGGAGTTAACTACTACATAAGGGTTTGGGAGCCTCCCGATATTAAAGAATTTAATATCTACACACTAGGAAATGATAATAGTTGTGGTTTCCATTCTCAAGATAGCCCTATAGTTTTTAAGGGATGTTCAAGAATTAAATGAAAGGGTTGGCCTAATGGCCAACCAATTTTTGTAGATATATGCTCCCCGAGTAGCAAAATTGCAAAGCCTAATTTCCAGATTATGTGTGGCCACTGACAAAGCTCTAAAAGGTGCAAGGATTCTAGATCGAAGGGTCGCCTCCAACAAAGAAAATGAGATCATCAACTACCACAAGATTGCAACAAGATGCAAGGAATTCTAGGTCATGTCCAATAAAAGGGTTGACGAAATAAGGAAATATTTCAGTGTTCTAGTTAGCTACAGTTTTCCTCCCCTTTTCTCACTAGATGGAGATTTTCTATCAATTGAATAGGTCACAAATGCAATCAGACATAAGGTCCATACTTCTGTAGAACAACTAGTTTTGAGTGTGACACCAACCATTGATGAAATTGAGCATGATATCTTTACTCTTTCTTGTCTCTATTATTGCCTTGGGGCAGTTTCAACAAGATAGTGAGTTGTTTCCTTTAAGGAAGTCTTTGAGCTAGATCAAGCATATAAGCTCATTTGTGCTCTTGTCCAACTAATTGATTTGGAATGGGAAGTGTAGCATTCTACCTTCCTCAAACTCCTCAAATTTCCAAAGCCCTTGGTTCGTGCCTCTGTAAGTGAAGGCCCCCTATGAGTCACAAAAACTGTGAAGCAATTTTTACCTTAATCATTTTTTTAATTTTTGGATTTTATATATTTTTGGTTTTGGGATGTGTCCACACTCAAAGAAAAAGTGTTTCTAAAAGTCACGCAATGTGCCACATGGTGGTTGCATGAATTTTTATTATCGTCTTCCTTCCAAAAGAAGGATAACACACATGTCAACTTGACAAAGATTTTTTCAGGGGCTATTTTCATAAACCTCAGAATCCCCACCCACTCAACACGTCATCTCTTTGCTATAGGAAGTTTGTGCTTTTACAGTGATCTTTTTTGGAGTTTTTTAGATCATGTTGGGTCTTCTTTGTGTTTATGATGGCAACTTTGAGTTGGTTCCATCGAGCTACATGATTGGTCAACTATATTTTTTCCAAGTTGTTTTCTAGGATTTGATTGCTTTCAGATAAGTGATCTTTACTAAATATCTAAAATGACATAAATGAGGTAGTTAAGAATTAATGAGCAAAAAATTTTGTGACCTAACAAGAGATCTAAGATTGGACCATGAGCTATCAAATGATGGCATCTCGCAGTATTTACTTTTGGAATGTGGTAGTGGTTCTCTTTGATTTCAACAATAAATGGGAGGCAACAACAAAGGAAAAATAAAAAAAATTAGTTCTAAAAAAAGGATTTCCTATTTGAGTGTTCGAGTTTTCTTTTCTCATAATAGAATTACTTTTAGTTATCCTTAGAAGATAGATATACTTTCATAAGTAATTGGAAGAACACTAATTTTATCTCGCATGTTATATTGTTTTTACTCAAACTATTATTGGATTGGAATTCAACCTTTATTTTCTAAGTTCATTTGGTATTTAAGCATAAAATGTAGAAGAAATCTTTGATATTGTGCATGGTATGTCCTTTGTTAAGTTTCATTCTTTATGCTTTTTCTTAGAATGAAGCACTATTTTAAGCTTAATTCAAGTAGTTTGAGTGGTTGATTTCCATGTTGTAGGCTTATGTGGTATGATAATAACTTGCTGAAATTGGATTATGTCTATTGAAATTTTCTCAATTTCTTTAAGGTTTATTGTTTCTTCATATTATGCTATAACAAGAGGAAGGGTCTATGCAATTTTTGAATGTTTTTCTACTATCCTTGGAAAATTTTATGCTTGATCAAAGCTTAATGAACACTACTTGCAGGGAGATTTGAAAGATTGCATTGTGTTTGTATTTAGCCTTTAATGTTCATTCTCTTCCCAACAATGAGGGGTTTGTGGCATTTTGTGTCTTATATATCATTCATAGAAAAGGAATTGGATTTAAAATGTTGTAAAACCTTTGGTGCATCACCATTTTCTTGTTTTATGTTTACATTTTCTTCTACCCTTTTCTCCAAAACTCAAAGAAGATATGGATTTCTATAAAAATATTAGAGGTATTTAGTGAGGCACAAATCAATCCCCCACTCACTGAATTTCCCATAAGGCTATCAAAGAGGTGCAATATTTGATGATCAACAACATTCAACTGATAAAACCTTGTAATGCAAGAAAAATAATGAGTGCATATGATAAGCTACACCAAGTTAGGGTAAGTGTACTTGGGAAGTCTGGAAATGTAATGAGGATTTTAGAAATGTACAAATATTGTCAAAAAATGATATGGAGGACTAAGATGCTCATATTGTTGTTTTAGTCCCACTGCTGATTTTTGGGGGAGATGTGAAATCTTTGGATGTTGAAAAAAAATCTAAAAGAATCTTTGCAAAGTACCCCTAGGAGGACTAATACACTCTTACTATTGTCTTAGTCTTGTTTATAATTTCTAAAATCTCTAAATGTGGTCCTAAACTCCAAGGTCTGCACTTGCCTCTTCTCAAATTTGAGGTCCTAAAACTTCTAGATCTAACCTATAGGTGAGTGTCTGTGAAGATGATAACTTTGCAATGAAACTTTGAAATTTTATAATTTTTCATTCCAAATGATCTTCAAGTCTTCAACCTAAATCTGCAATTAGAAGCACACAAGAGAGGAAAAACTTGCTGATTGTTAGTGAATGGGGGTTTTCCTTGGTCAAATCCCTTGTTGGTAATTAAAGCAAATGATGAAATGAATGAAATTAGGCATAAAATATGAAATATATAAATGATATCACCTTGGATGATGTCTTGTGAAACAAATCTATAATCTACCATGTAGTGGCCATGAAGAATGTAGATATTGGATCCTTGGATATGATGTGAAAAATGGTTGCAAATAGATCTTCAATGCCACATCCACAATCTTGGCTCAACAACATGAATGGATGCACTAAACCCTTGACATGATTCTTGAATCTTAATGATGGCTCCAAATGCGTGATGAATTTCTATTGAATGCGTAATCCTACCTTAGGAATGAATACTAAAATGCTTGTTATGAAAATGAGTAGATAAACCTTTTATTTATACTTATCCATGCTTAATATCTCAAAATTACACCACAACAAGTCGACATATGAAATCATTAATTAAAGGAGGCTAAATCCTGCCAAGATTTGAAATTGAATTTGGAAAATGATCCAAGGAGGACTAAGATTCCCTAGGTGGCATCTTAGTCCCAAGGCTCAAATCAGGGACATGCATATAAAATCATTAAATGATCATTTATCCATTGATGATTGTCGGGATTACCATAAAAAGATGTAATTCATAGGGCTTGTGGATGAAAAATAGGACCAATTAAGCCATAAAGAAGCATAAATAAAGCAAGGAAAGCCCAAACAAGTGTGAAAATGCAAGGGTATGCATTTTACTACACTACAACATGTAAAATTTATCATATTTTATTGCTATTTAAATTATATTAAAGATGATTTTATGTAGCTATTGATTCTAGTTCAATTTTATATTACAATCAAGTGGTAGATATTTACAACATGATTGGATGCTTCTTGTAAATTATTCATATTTAAATTTAATGAGTTAATTTTATGTTGTTATTCCTATCATATTCCTACCTCTCTTGTGAACCATAATTCACAACTTGAAACTTATAATCTTGTAGGGAATACATGCGTTAAATACTAGCAAGAGGCCAAGACATTACAAATTACCATCATTTACTCAATTAATTTACCTCTCATGCCTTAAAATTAATAATTAAACAACCTAAGGATTTTGATATCATTCATCTTTATTAGTTAATTCTATAAGGGTCTCCTTAAGAAAATAATTATATATGTCAAGTGGTGTAAAATAGAAGGTATTGTTTGTGCTACAAAATTACAAGATAAATTAGATATGCTTCTTTATGAGTAAATCAATCTCAATTTTCAGTTTTTAATATTCATTACATGATTGCGATGAAAATAAATTGAACTTGCCTAAAAATATAGGCTAACTAAACAATTAAATAAATCAATAAATAATAAGCCAAGATATATGATTTGGGAATGCCATTGAAATTAAATGTAGAATTTAAATAAACAAAATAATATACTTAATTGAATTCCAGATCTAGATGAATTTTTTTTTGAAGATGCTAAGAAGTGATTATCCAATATGCTAATATTAGGGCCTTTACTAGATGAACACACCAAAATTTACACTTTTATTTTGTTATATTTTAATCCAAAACCATATCTATTTAAAACTAATTTGACACACACAATTGAAACTGAATTTATAAAAGTGAAATAGTAGAGATGGTTGGTTATAGTATATTTTCCTCGTCTCATTATGCCTATTTCTAAAGTCTAGGGTGGTTTATATACATCATTTGGGAAGTTTCTAAGTGAGGATCATATTCTATTTAGTTATGCACCATCGAACAAAGGCCCCAACCCACCATCCATAAAATGGATGGTTATATTATATTTTCCTCATCTCATTATACCTATGTCTAAAGTTCATGGTGGTTTATATATACATCATTTGGGAAGTTTCTAAGTGAGGATCATATTCTACTTATTTATTCCCCCAAAAAATAAAATGAATAATAATAAAACCAAATCAATGATGGTGTAGGAAAGGATACAACATTCTTGTGATGATATATTATCTTATAATGCATCTATAAAATAACTAATGATTCTACTAAATTATGATATGCCAATAGATTAGGGCATGTGACATCTAAGCATAATTTTAAATGGAATATAATGAATGTCCTAAAATATAACAACACACAATAAAAATCAACATAATATGGATAGGAGAACTCACAATGACTAATGAAAATATCATCAATATTTAAACATATAGAAATTAAAATTAAAATTTTGTGTTTTATATTTACAACTACATAAATAATCTATATCAATTTTACACTTGTGGAAGGTGACAAAATAAAAATACAAATCAATATCAATTTATGGTGATGAGTGGTGATGAGATCAAGATAGGATAATATCACATTAACAAAGAACTCAAAGTAAGATATATCACCTTGGTACATTTTTATGTATGCCAAGTCTTTTTATAGACATATTATCATTGAAAAATTCTTAGATCTAAATCCATATTGGTTCTAAACTACTCCATAGAAATAGTGTAAGAGAGGGGGGCCAACAACATCAAGGCTCTAGGTCATGTAGAGCCAAGAGTGGAGGGCTTCCTTAACTTACCTCACTTTAAAGGGGATGTTTTTGGATGAGGATCAAGATTGAAGGGTACTATGTAATTATTTTCACTCTATACACCCATAATTATATTTGAGGCTAGATGAGCTAGTTTATGGAGTCTGAAGTGTACCTCAGATAAATATTTGTTCGAGGACAATAGCGTGGGTCTAGGATGATAGTGCGGCGTAGTGGAGTCTCTTTGGCACATTGGAATTCATACGGCTAGAAAACACAAAGTATAGTGAAAAAACATCCAAAATCCTATTAACAGTCTAGCTAGTTGATTTTAATGAAGTAAACATAATGATGAAGTACATAAAGTAGAGACAAAGATAATAAATAAAGTAAATAAAAGGTAGGGTGATGAATAGGATCTCACAAAAGTGTTGATTTGCTAGCTAGTTTCACACACACTTTCACCTACACACAAGAAAGAGGGGAAAATTGTTGGGGCTGTATAGGGACCTACCTCAGTCAGACCCTCGCTTTGGTGTTTCTACCTCCACAGAAAACTAAAAAGAAATGGAGTAGAATATGTGATAAAGAAGATAGAAAGTACTACAATGAACACTAAAATAGACTAAACTACTCTATCAAATCAAAAAGGAGAGGAATGAAGCATTACCACCACCACCCAAAGGCTCTCAAGGCCAATGAAGGGAGAATGGAAGCAAAAAACTTCACAAAGTTACCACCACTGCAACTGTGGTGAAGGTAGGTCTCGAAAGACTCCCAAGCTCACAAATTTTGTGATAGCCTCACACTTGTAATGTGGAGTTGATGGAGTGTCAATGCTACTACATTGCTCACAATGGAGTGCTAGAATGTTGAAGTGAATGAGAATGTTCTTGATAATGTGAATGAATCACTAAGAGAGATCAAGTGAATTTGTAGAGGATTTTTTTAAAGGTGGGATGAGAAGGAATAAGGTATTTTCAGGTTAGTTGGTCAAAGATAGACATTACAATTCATCCCCAATGTGGAGTGTAACACCTCTACTAACTTCAGATGCAAGAATCTATCATGGATAGTAGCACCCTACGCAAATGTTTGTGCATCACGCTTGCATCCTCAAAAAATATTCTCTCACCGACACACAAGAGAAATTCCAAGTGGATGCATTCTAGATGGGTGATGTGGAATTTTACCTTTGGATTTGATTTTATAAGGTGACTGTATGTGACAGGGGAATTTACACAAGGGGTGAAAATTCACTCCTATAAATTTTTCCCCCACTTTCGCAAGCATGAATATCGATGAGTGTTTGGTAAAGTAGATCAAAGAGTTAGAGACATATACCTGAATTGTTGAGGAAGTAGACTATGATCTAGTGAACTCGAAAGCATAGGGAAAGTAAAGGACTCCATAGGTACCCTCTCCTAAGGAGTTTCAAACAAGAGGACTCCATAGCCCCACAAAACTATGAAGTTGCAAAAAGTACACCAAAGGACCTTAGACCAACAGTGGAAAAATCCTATAGGATGTAAGCATATTACAAGCCTAAAGACCTACAAGAAGGTATTCCCCCAAGTACTCTCTCATAAAGGAAGCGTAGTGAAATGGGACTTCACAGAGTCAGACTAGAAAGTGGCTTCATAGGAGCACCTATAGACCAAAATGTTAATCCACAAATTAAACATGTCAGAGGAAAAAAAATAACCACATAGGTAACAAGTAGATAGTCACGCATATAGTCAACAAATTGAAATGATTTCAAAAGGATCCCTTGGGAACCCTTCAAAATAAGAGGGTTCCACTCAAGGGATGCATTTTTTGAAAGTGTAAGAATGTTTTTTCACAAATTGATTCAACATCAAGGAATCCTTTCAAAATATGTTCACTTCATCAAGCAATAAAATGCCCCCTCATGAGGGGAAGGTCATGGCTTCTCCCATAGGAAAATTTGTTCCCACCTTGAAGGAAAGTTCTTCAAGTTCTTTCTTTGTGAACCCATGATGAAAGAAACACATTCTATTAGAGGTCCAAGTTGAGAGTGAGATTTTGAAAAAGTTGTTTTGCAAGGATTTTTGAGAAAAGATTAATCAGAAATGAGTGCATTTTTTGAAAATTGAGATATTGTGAAAGTGACATTGTTGCACATAAAAGGGACAACCCAAGAGAGAAAAAGAGAAAAGAGTGAAATAAAAATAGGAACATCATGAACAAGAGACATAAGGGCGATCTGATATTTTAGTGCTAGAGCTACTTATAAATATAAAAATATAGTAATAGTATATAAATGAACTATCATCAACCCCCTACTATATAAGACCATGTGAATAATGTACAAGAAGACAAAGCAAAAATAAAAAATTGGGTCAACATGGAATGGAAGTTTCAATGCCCCCAACACTTTGCATCATCTTGAATTTATCAAAAATCAAAACACATAACAAAGGAAGAATGATGGAAAAAATAGAGGAAGTTTCATGACACATAATCACTCCTATATACAAGCACCTACAAGGGTGGCAAGGTTCATATAGGAACATAAAAGGAAAGCATGGGGGAACACATCACAACACACACACACCTAATCTATAGATAAAGAAGAGGCCTCCCCCTAACACTCATCAACAAAGAGGTCTTCCACTTCCCAATCTAGATCATTATAAGAAGATGGATGAGCCAATAATGGTGGAATATTAAGGGGAGGTGCTTCCAACCCTCCCACAATAAGGGCTAAGGAAGAAGGCCCCACCAGGTCTTCTCCACTAGGCTCTTGTGGAGTGATGGTCAACAACTTTGTGAAAATCGCTAACAAGGCTAGGACCTCATCCAAAGAGTCAAACATGCACTTTACAAGAGTGTTGTGTGTGACTTCAATAGATGGGGTAGACAACACCCAAGATTTATTTCTTGGCTCATCGACTGACTTGGGAGTACTGATGAATTCAGGGGACACTGAAACTAGCTCTATCACTCGGATGGAACAAGCTAGCATAGGACCACCCTTCAAAGAAGGTGGGCTCCTCTAGTGCCCTTCATTGCTAGATAGGCCAACCTCTACTTTCTACTTTGTTAGAGGATGTGAACTCCCCATAGATGATGTGAGAGGTGTGGAAGGGGAGGAGAAAACCATGATGTACACCTTTGTGGTATTCAACATGCCCACAAGTTTAGAAATGGTGGGATGTTTGGGAGGGACATTAAAAGAGGTAGATCAACTGAAGGAGTGATAAACACCTATACATTTTTAGGGTGAGGTGCACTCACACTCATGGGGGAGCCAGAATTAGAACCAAATTTGATTGAATGGAAGCAAAAGGGAGGAGAGAGAAAGATGCATTAGGAGGCCCTAAAATAGGGGTGGGAAATAACTCTTCCTTTCTCTACAAAGTGGCCTACTTATCCACTAAAGCCTTTCAATGGTGCTTGTGATTACGTGCAAGGTAGTTCCTACTACTCTTTGAGCTTTAGGTTGGGAGCTATGAAGGGATAGGAGGATCCTATTCAACCATAGGAGTGTCCATCATATCCATCTCCGATGGAGGGACAAGCTCCTGAATGGGAGCAGAAGGAAGAGGTTGAGAAACAATGGGGGGAGTCAGCTTTAGCCCCTCGATGGTGGGCCTCTTCCCATTCACTACTTTAGGAGCAGGAATGGTAGGATGCCATAAAGGATGAGACATAGAGGATTCACCACAAGGATCCTTTCTTCTACCATACTGGTATAGCTAAGGTCTAGGAGGCACAGTAGGAAGGCCTGATATCTTGATCTTGGATTTACATCAAGTAGGCACCATTGGACTTCTTATGTGGAATCCAAGATTAGACATATAAAAATATTCTTTAGAAAGAGGAGCAGAAGAGGCACCCTCAGGACAGGTAGGCTTATCCTTTCCTTTCAAGAAGAGGAGGCAGCTTGTTGTTGTGTGATCAAAGGGGTCATTTTTGGTTGTCCCTTACACCCGGTCATATACTTTATGTAATTTTGGTAAAGTAGGTTCATTCTCAGTGGAAGCAGACTGACCAGGGTGGGCCAAAAATGATCTAATGAATAGCCCCCATGGGAAACCAATGGCTTATATATAGTTTCATGCACGATGTGCACAACACCTTCATGGGAGAATTTTAAACACTTATGAATGATGGAAGTGATTTCATTCATGGAAGCTAGCCAAGGTATTCCTAACTTCATCCTAAATAGATCAGATTTTGAGATAACATCAAAGGTTGCATTCACAACCCTAGGCCCAACTAGGATGGTTAAAGTTATTGAACCATACAACCTAAAAGAGATTCCATTGTACATACGAATGGTAAACTTTGTTTCTTCATTCTCCTCCCTTTGCAATGAATTCAGCCATAATGTCTTGTCTATGATAACATTGACTTAGCTTTTGGGGTCAACTAAGACCCCTGTCACAATGTTCCCATTGAGGAAAGTAGGAATGTAGAGGGGAGAGGGCTTATTATTCAAGGGCATGTCCTACATGGTGAATGTCACATTTGGTGAGCTAGTTGCAGGATGCGGGGAAGGAGTAACCGTGACCATGTAAATGTACACCAAGGGCTATGTAGAAGAATTGGAGAGGTTAATAATTAAGTTAGTAGAGTGAGACATAAATGGTTCCTTATATATCTATAAATCATTATTGGATTTCTCCATCGATTTATTCATATTTTGTTTCATTCCATCGAGATGAATCGTACCATCATCAATGTAATCTTGTATCTTGTGATGTAGGTGCATACAACATTCTATATCATGTCTATTGACTTGATGGTATTGATAGAAGGAATTTGCATCATACCAATCAGGATATAGTTCCTTGATAGGTCAAGGGTTTTCCAAGGTTATGATCTTATCCTTCAATAACTTTTGCAAGATGGAAGAATAAGATTTTTCTAACTTTGTAAACTTTTTGTTGTGCCTGATGTTGTTATCATTTGTTGTGGTGACTACATTCACAATAGCCTTACCTTTCCTTGAGATTGATATGATAAATTTTCCTTCTGAACAGGAGCATGGGGAGGATCCCCTAAATTGAACTACTATCTATTGATATTCTCATAACAGAAAACACAAATTTTCAAAAGAAAGGTATTTCATGAGGGAAAAAATTTCCTACCAAGGTCTCTACAAGTTTCCTATGAACACCTTCTGCACATCATAATTAGGCAATGAGTACAAGATTTGTGAAAAGAGCGCTTGATATCATGATATGAAATCAATTATCTTCTCATTATCCCCCTGCTTCCATTGGACAAGATCTGAGAAGGTCATCTTTGGTCTAATGTTGGCTTGGAATTGTCAAAGAAACTAATTTACATGTTGATCAAATGAAAATACAAAATTTTCAGGAAAGGAACAATACCACTTGAGTGTTGTGTCCTTAAGAGATCAGGGATATAATCTTTCCATAAATTTGTTCTGATTGAAGAAGTTCATACACATGGAATTAAAGGTAGACACATGTGTTTGCAGGTCCCCTTTGTCACCATAATTCTCAAATTTACGAATCTCCATTCCTTGCGGGAAGGGATTACTCAAGATTTCTTATGAAAATAGGCTATGTTAGAAGAACAACTAAAAGATTGGTTGGGAAAATGCTTGGGAAAGGCTCACAAAATGGTTTTTCATTTCTACCCATTTTTTGAAGAAGGGCATTCAAAATAGGATCAGCAAATGATAGAGGACAAATGGAACCTCTAGAATTACCACCACCAAAACCACCTCTAAGGCCACTGCTATGATCACTACCAAAGCCACCACCACTAGTAGGGCCTCTGTTGGATCCACCTCCACTATGAAAACAACCACCATGGCCTCCACCAAAGCCTCCTCCACCAATACCACCTCCACTACCAAAGGCATCATTGAGGGTAGTAGGAGGGGTGAAACTGAACCCAAGGGGCATTTTCTTCACCTTGAGAGTATCATGCCTTTGGGAAGTAGAAGAAACATTGATCGAGGGCCTTGTTTCAGCCATGCACATAGATATAGTGGGAATTGAGATGCCTATCTTTCTTTAATAGGAATTGATCACTTCTGTTTAGGTAGTACCTGATCTAGGCCTATACGAAGGGATATAAGCTTTGGTTAGGTCAAAAAGGCTTCATAGAAACTCTATGTTGATTTGATCCTTCCCTAGCAAATAGCTCACCTCACTAGTAAGCTTAGTGGCTCTTGCCATGCTTGGTACTTTTTCCAAATTATTTACAAGGTCCTACATTATATTATCTAATTCCAAAAGGTTTTCTATGGGAATACACACAACATCATCCTCATCTATGGATGAAGGCATAAGATATGCTAGAGAAGTAGGCATATGAGTGATTTCTTTTGTGAAACCCATCTCATCAACATATTTCATAGGGAAACCGGTCGTATAGTTAGTAGTTATACTAGTTGAAAAACTAGAGGTGAAACTAGAAGTGACCTTCATCTTATCCATTGGTAAGTTCCACACATTCTTCTAACAATGTACCTAGAAGTTGTGGACTAGGTTGTGATGCTCATAAACCTTCACAACACTCAGGGTTACTGTATTAATGGGTAAATTTCAAGTAGGTTAGCAATGATTAGATCATAATATAAACTCAAAGAAGTTATGAAGCATAATGAAAACACATAACAAGAACGATTATACCAGATATTCACTGAAGCATCCATGATTCACCTCCATAGCACCTCCTAGCTTGTAGTGTATGATTGATGCCCTCAGATCGAGTGTGTGAGCAATTTGACTATGACATTGTCCTATGCAAGTTTTGAAGGATTTAAGTAAAATTATGCCTATGCCTATGCCAATGATAAATGACTATAACAAACGATAAATGACTATAATTCTTATAATAATGAAGTGGTCCCTAAATTATGAGAAAAATTGATATTTTATAGAAAACATAATTTTGAATGGATGGACGAGATTGACTCTTGATAGAAACCTAAAAGCAAAGGACGAGATTTCATTTGATAATCCCTAATCAGGGCTAGGGAAAAATCCTTAGACGAGTGGTCAAGATGTCATATTAGAGAATCGAATCGGTGGTGGAGAAAAGATGAGATAATTAACTAGAAAAATAAAGATTTTCAAAAATCAAGAAGATAAAGACTGCCTGATTTATGAGATTTGAAAAATCAAGAAGATAAGAGGTGGACTGAAAAGCAAATTTGAAAAATAAAAAATCTGCTCACTTTATTTGATTTTTGGAAGAAAGCTACCAATTTGAATTAAATCAACTTAAAATATGGATTTTGTGAGAGAATAAATAATCTTTTTAATATTATTTACTGAAATAAAGTGACAGTTAATAAAACGAAATCATTTTAAATAATAAATTAATTTAAAATGATGGAAATGTTAAATTGAGTAGTTAAATAATTAAAGATAATTATTTAATTTTAGAGGATTATGACTGATAATTAAATAAATTCATAAATTCATTTAATTATGGAAATTAGTGACATATTGAATAAATAAATAAAATTTATTTATTTAATAATCATGTAGAATAAATGGATAAAGGTAATTAAACAAATTAACAAATTAATTTAATTAAAGGAAGACTTGAGACAATTAAAGACGTATTGAATAAATAAATAACATTTATTTATTTAATAATCATGAAGAATAAAAGGACATGAAATTTTTTTTATTCAAGGGGTAAACGCTTTTGATCGGAGCTATGAACTAGATACAACCATTCAACAATACCACCCCAATGTGGTTTGAACCTTGGTGGGAAGAACACTAATGCCACCTATAAACCATCATACCATGCCAATACCGACATAAAAGGACATGAATTAATTAAAATATTATAAATTATTTAATTAATAGTCGAATGTGGACCAAGGACATAATTAAATGTCATAATTATGCTAGGATGAAAGTTGTAAAAATAGAGCTTGCAGGCCTAGGTCATTTTTAAGTGTCTACATTTTTCCTTTCTTTGTCACAATGTAGCATATTGCATTGTGACAAAGAAAATAAGTCAAAAATATGCCCTAGTGTAAAATAAAATGAGGAAGAATGACAAGGAGGGTAGCGGCATGCCCCCTCGAGAGGATAGACAGGTTCCAAGAACATGGGTGTGCTCTCGAAATAGATGAGAAGACTAGAATATGAAGAGACAAAGAAATGTTAGTGCAGAAGGTATGGATGCAATGCCTATATGAGATGGGCGAGAGAATATGACAAGAAAAAAGGAGATGTATGTTAGTTCCTAGACCAAATCCTTCAAAACTTTACCATAGGACTTTAATATGTATTGCTCTCAATCATCATTGGGAAGACTGTTGTAATGGCCAACAAACACCATGATATGACATAGATCAAGGTGTGGAAGGTCGTACCATCACATATGACAAGTAGTTACAGACAAGGATGATCATGACTCAAACTAAGAGTGTGATTGCCCTAGTATTTTTTCATAGTCAACCAAAAGCAGAAAAAGATAGGTAGAATAATTCATGAAATGTTGTTGCTTCTCTAAATCCTGTTTTCAGGACATCCTTGAGAAACTAGCGACATGATTTCCAAAATATAAAAAAAATCCCTTATCATGATACATCATTGTTTTTTCTAAATCCCAGAATCAGGACCTCACTGAGAAACTAGTAATCATGTGTGTCAATTGTCATGATACATCGCTGCTTCTCTAAATCCTGTTATTTGGATCTCACTGAAAAACTAATAACATGATAAAAAGTCAAAAGAAAAGTGCCAAGTGTTTGTGAAATATGTCTGGAATCCATTGTTCTGATGTCAAGATGTCAAGTTTGATGATGATGAGATGTCAGAGTGTCAAAGTTTTGATGATGCCTAGATGAAAAATGTCAAAAATTGCTAAATTTAGGAAGGACACATCCTGAATAATGTTGACATTGAGAGGATTTGATCCCTAAAAGTCAAAAGGGGTCCCTCAAAAATGATCATGATGCCTAGGAAAGACACATCCTAAGGCATAAATAACCGAGTTTTTTCTTTAGAAGGACACATCTGAAGAATACTAATGTCAACAGGAGTGATCCTTAGATGTCAAGAGGATCCCTCAAAATGTTGAATGATAGTGACGATGCCTAGGAAGGACCCATCCTAAGGCATGAATGATAGAGTTTATCTTGTAGGATACATTTACAGGCTAACCAAGAGTTGACTCTTTTTTACTAAGTTTGACTTGTGTTGACCATATGTTGATATTGTCATGATGATATGATTGAAATGCTAATGAGATTGTCATATTGAAATAAATGATTGCCATAATTTGTTTTTAGAAGTTTTATCCTTTTGGGAAATGAGTAACTTTTTCTTGAAGACCTTTTGACATATGTGCTAATGTGATGCCATGAATCCTAATGGACTAACCTAGTGCGGCCTCAGGGGCTCATCAACAGATGGTCTTGCCTACGTCATGCACTCAGAGACCTCGTAGTTTGACACGACCAATGACTTTGTCTTGATGACCAAAGATTGTGCCATGATTTTATTTTGACAAACCTAAAAGGACTGACCTAATGTCTCGGGGACTCGAAAATGAGTTTTGCCTACATAGAAAATGCGCAGAGACAACGTAGTTTAGACAAATGATAAAGACTGATTGATTGACATGATAGACTTTGACAAGAGATGACTGTGTTTGTGCTTTTCGAGCAGTCTGATATTTTGTTGCAATTTTCTTCAGGAATTTTTTCAGTTTTTAGGTCTTTCTTTAGGACGTTTTGTAATTTTTTTGTCTTTTTTTAGGACTTTTATCAATGTTTTTGGTATTTTTTTAGGACTTTTTGTGATGTTTTTGGTCTTTTTTTAGGACTTTTTGTGATGTTTTTGGTCTTTTTTTAGGACCTTTTGTGATGTTTTTGGTCTTTTTCAGGACTTTTTGTGATGTTTTTGGTCTTTTTTAGGACTTTTTGTGATGTTTTTGGTCTTTTTCAGGACTTTTTGTGATATTTTTGGTCTTTTTTCAAGACTTTTTGTGATGCTTTTGTTCTTCAGGATTTTTTCTGATGTTTTTGGTCTTTTTTTAGGACTTTTTGCAATTTCCAAAAGCATGTGTGACATCCACTACAGTGACATGATAAAATTTTTGCCCCCATTCAGGTCCAAGACTTAGCCAAATTTAAAGGACATGAAAGGGGTGTGCCTATGGTACCAGATGGACATTAAAGAGGACTTGATGTCAACCATTTATCAACAATGAGAGGAAGGGTATGATGTCATGGAGATTGGCATGATAATGGTGGGAGATGTATTTCATCCTAGGCCAAGGAAGACAAAGTAACAGTAGATGGTAGAGTGATGATTGATTACGCATGGTGCCTATTTACTAGGTTTTCACCATGGTACTTATTGAAAGTGCCTATTTGCTAGGTTTTCACTATTAGACGAATCATTTTTCTTTACTATTTTTTTCATTTTTACTTTTTTTTTTGTGCTGCCAAGACACCTATTTTCCAGGTTTTCATCAAGGCAATGATTTTTTTTACCATTTTTTCAATTTTTTTTGTATTTTACAGTTTTCAGCTCGATCTCCTAATGCTATGCATAGAACTTTTAGAGATGTAAACTATTGATAGGCTCTGTCATTTTTTCTCCATCTGGAGTCACTAGCTGATAGGATCTAGAACCAAAATAAGATATGATGACATAAGGAACCAACCAATTTGGTTCAAATTTTCTTGGCTTTTCTCTGTCAGCCTAGTTCTTAGGGTTCTACATGAGGACTAAGTCACCAATGTCAAATTTCCTGACCATGACTTTCTTGTTGTAATTGCAACATAGACGATTCTGATATGCTTGTAGATGGTTTAGCGAATTTTTCCTTCTTTCTTCTAGCATCTCCAACTTGTGCAGGTCTGATTGTCTATAATCCTCATCAGTTAAACCCTTCAAGGAGACTTGTAATGAAAGAATTTTGACCTCAATGGGCAAGATGGCCTTAGCTTAAAAGACTAGGGTGCAAGGAGTGGCTCTTGTAGGCATATGAATGCTAGTGCGGTAAGCCCATAGAGTAGGGTTGAGTTGTATATGCTAGTCATGGCTAGCATCATTGATAGTCTTTTTGAGGATTTTAACAATGGTTTTATTTGATGCATCAACTTGACCATTTCCTTGTGGGTAATACAGAGATGAAAAATGGTGTTGGATGTGAAATCACTCACATAACACATAAACTTATTAGTTTTTAAATGGATGTCCATTGTCAGTGATGATGGATTGTAGAAGGCCATACCAACAAATGATGTAGTTGAGAATGAACTTGGATATTTGTTTTCCAGTTATGTATGTCACTAGGATGGCTTCAATCCACTTCGTAAAATACTCAGTGGTGGTGATGATGAATTTGTGGTCACTGGATGAGGTAGGATGAATCTTACCCATGAGGTCAAGTCCCCATTGAGAGAAGGGCCAAGGAGAAGTGATCGACCGAAGTTCGTGTGTTGGAGCATGGATCAAATCACTCTCAATTTGGCATTTTTGACAAGTCTTGACATATTCTAGTGCATCCTTTTTAATGGTCAGCCAATATTACCCAAGTCTCATTACTTTCTTGGCTAGAGTAGGACCACTCGAATGAGACCCACATATACCATCATGTACTTCGCTTAAGGTTGTACATGCTTCATTGGTGTTGAGACATCTAAGGAGGGTGTTGTCAAAGCTACAGTGGTAAAGGGTGTCACTGATGATGGCATACCTTGTGGCTTTTCGAGTAAAGGACTTCCTCTGGTTATTAGACAGGTTAGGTGGAAGGGTTTGAGACTTAAGGTAGTCATAAATATCTTGGTACCAGGGAGAGTTAGGACCAAAAAATTCACAGACCATTTCTAACTCTGGAATGTTATAGGCGGGGACAACAATTGCTCTATTAGGAAGTCTAGCTAAGGCATGTTGCTTGGAATGTTGAGGAGAGAGCCTATTGTAGCCATTGCATCTGCCGCTTTGTTTTGTGCTCTCGGAACTTGTTCAAAATTTACCAAATGAAAGTATGTTTGGAAACTGTCAACCATCCATTTATAGGGCATCAACTTCTCATCTTTTGTGTCATAGTCATCATTAACCTAGTTGATGATGAGCTGAGAATCTCCATAGACATGTAATGCTCTAATATTCCACTTTATTGTCATTCTTAGTCTTATAACTAGTGCCTCATATTCCACCACATTGTTTGTACATGGGAAGGCAATGTGGAAAGACTTAGGAATGGAGTCTCCTTGAGGGGTGATGAACATGATTCCTGCCCCTAAGCCATGATTTGTGTGGGGTCCATCAAAGTAGAGCCACCATGGTGAATTAGGTTCCGTATGGAATATCGACTCATCTGGAGAATATGCCACTAATGGGTGATCACTTTGTAAAGGTGCATCTGCCAGCTGGTCTGCTATGAATTTTCCTTTTATTTCCTTTCGTTCTACATATTGAATGTCATATTTGCTCAAAATCATGACCCATTTTTCCAAATGTCCTGCTAACACTGCTCTACTTAACAAATATTTGAGAGGGTCAATCTTTTCTACTAGTTGTGTCTAATGGCTTAACATATAATTTCTTAGCTTCTGTGCTACAAAGAATACGGCTAGACAAGCCCGTTCAATTGATGTGTAATTCAGTTCATATCCAACCAATGTCTGACTGATGTAATATATAGCTCTTTCTTTTTTGTCTTGGTCATTTTGTGCTAGTAATGCCCCTAGTGCTGAATTAGTGGTGGAGATGTATAGGATCAATGATTTTCCCTGATTGGGAGGCATGAGGTATGGCGGCAATAATAGGTACTATTTTATTTGCTAAAAGGATTCTTGGCATTTATCTATCCATACAAAGGGGATACCTTTGTGCAACATATATTGGAATGGGTGACACTTGTCAGCCGATTGGGATCTGAAGCGTTGAATAGATTGTACCTTGCCTTGTAGAGTTATGAGTTCACTAATTCCTCTGGGTGGAGGCATGTCTATAATGGCTTTGAATTTTGTTGGATCGACCTCAGTGCCTCTTTGAGAAACTATGTATCCAAAGATTTTACTCGATGTTACCCCAAAGACACATTTCTTAGGATTTAGTCGTACTTTGTATTCTTCCAGTCTCTTGAAAATTGTGTCTAACACCTTGAGGTGGTCTTTCCTTGTTACTAATTTAGCCAATAGGTCATCTACATAATCTTCCATTATTTTATGCATCATGTCATGAAAGATTGTGGTCATAGCCCTCTGATATGTGGCGCCTACATTTTTGAGACCGAATGGCATGACATTCCAATAGTATGTACCCCACCGGCAAGTAAATGTCATTTTGTGCTGGTCTTTTGGGGCAATGTGAATCTGATTATAGCTGAAAAAACCATCCATGAGGGACAACATCTCATATCATGCTGTGAGGTCAACTATGATATCAATATTTGGTAAAGGAAAGTCATCTTTTGGGCATGATTTATTTAGGTGTCTAAAATTTGTACAAACGCGTATCATCCCATTTGGTTTTGTCAATGACACCAAGTTAGATATCCATTCAGCATAATTGATAGATCATATGAATCCTGCACCTAGAAGTTTCTTCAACTCAGCCTTGACCAATAGAGTGACTTGAGGATGCATTTTGTGTAACTTTTGTTTAACTGGTTTAGTATTTGGTAATAGAGGAAGATGGTGTAGAACCAGTTTTGGATCTAATCCTGGCATGTCAGCATAGGACCATGTGAAGTTGACTTTACATTAAGCAAAGAATTTGTGAAATTTCGGTCTCTCTTCCTTAGTCAAGGATGCAACAAAGAGGACCATTTTGGGATCTTCTGGAGTTGATATGTTGTCTTCTATGGTGTCTTCTATAAGCATAGCTGATTTCTCTTATTGCATGAGAAGAAAGTCCAGTACTCCATCCTTGGGCACCTTAGAGAGGTTTTCACCCACAGATACATCCTTTTTTTTATTTTTTTGTCGTTAGAAGGTGCCTTCAGTTTTCACCTAAAGATGTTTCATTTTTTACTTTATTTTTATTTTTAATTTTGCGAATGGAGGACGAAGCAGTCTCACTGAAGTAGACTATACAATCTAGATCAATGGTGAATCCTAACTTGTGATCACCATTGGGTATGCCCTCATGTAATCCCATAAACTCTGCAATTGCCTCATCATTCTAAAAGGTGTCTAAGAATGTCGGGCCTTGATGGTCCCAATCGACTAGTTGAGGATAAACTAGGGAAATTCCATCGTCAATGTTGGTGAATTGAGGGGAGGACACAAAAAGAATGCAAAAAGATTTAGAGATATTGTAGATGAAATTATCACCATCTAATTCCACATCGGACTCTATCTAATATTCCCCTTCACTTGTTTCATATTTGTTGTCAAACTAAGGGGTGAAGGACTCATAATTGGGATTGTTAGTGTCATTTGGTAATTCAGATGGGTTGGAATGATGGGATTCAGATGGTGGGTCTTGTATTTCATGGGGAAAAGTAATGGGATTTTGACTATTGGGTGCCTGATCAATTTTAAATGTTTGCCAAAAATTTTGTTTAGAGGTGAGTTCCCCCATTTTGACAACAAATTCATCGAGGCAACAGTCACTTAAGGATCTTTTGAAGCCAAATTCCCACTCTTGGGAGTTGGTTTCAGTAAAGGTTTCCTTAGCAGTCTCAACACTTTCCGAAGCATGCACTCACTCACTCAAAATCCCATTGATATGTTGGTCATCATTGTCAGCCAATCCATATCCTAGTCCAAGATACTTTGGTTTTTTAAAAGATTTTATGGGCTCCCTTCATCCAGTTTTATTTCTGCCTAGGCCACTAGTTCCATCGTAGCCCTTAGCTTTCATCATGTCATATCCCTTGCCATATTTCTTAACTAGTAATTGGGGTAGGTCAGCCATTTCCTTATAAAGCCATCCTATAATATCGACAAAGTCCTCGTTACTCATGTCGCCTCATTCTATGAAAACTATTTTTGGTGGAACTTTGAAGATTTCCTTGGGTTCCATTTTAAAACATGGTCGACCATAGACTATTGGAGACTTGGATATTGTTGTGATGCTATATGTCGTATGTAGTTTAAATTCTCCACAGCCTCGGTCTTGGATCTTGACATTGGATTCATCCTTAGGAAGTGTAGAAGATGGTGGTGTGGTGGAAGATGTGAACGGAGTGGAAATGGGAGATGGTGTGAGTGTGGATGGGTCAATGTACTTAGAAGAAAAGGGGCCAAGAGCTTCTTGGTAGATCAACACTCGGTTTTCAAAAATACTCCTTAGGTTGGTGCAATATTGAAAAGGGTCAGGGTCTCTATATATAGTGATTTTTGTGTTGTCAAAATGGAACTTTAAGCATTGGTGATACATGTAGGGAACGACTTTTAGGGCATGAATCCATGGGCGACCGAGCAAGATGTTGTAAGGTAATTCCAGATCTAGGACCTGGCTAGTTGTATCCATAATGACTGGCCCCACTCTAATAGGAAGAAAAATAATGCCTCGTGAAGAGCATTCTTCGTCATCATATGCTTTTATTACTATGCTCTTTGAAGGGTCTATGAATGCATCAAAAAATCCTAGAGCCTTAACTAGTTTCAAGGAGCATATGTTCAATCCTACTTCGCCATTTACTAAAACTCTTCTAACCTTGTGCTTGTGGACGAAAGCTTCAATGTGTAATGCATCAATGTGGTTAGGCTTAGGTGATGAGAAATCTTGATCAAAGAAGGTGACGTGGTGAGGCATAGTGAGGTATCCTACCATGGTCTCAAACTAATTAACATCAATATCCTTAGGGACTGATGACTCTTGTAAGGTTTTATCTAGTATAGCCTTAATATGCGAAGTAGCTCGAGTATGGAAATTTGTACAAGCATTTTTCCTAGCTAGTCGATAAGGTTAAACTTGCTCTTGGGTTGCCATTGCTTTATGGTCGAGGCAGGTTTTGACTATTCAAGAGATGGGCCAGCTATGGTGATTTTGGGTTGCCTAGTGGGAGGAAGACCAACTATGGTGACCTTGCCACTTCGATTGGACTAATGGTGAATGTTTTGTCCAGAAATGAATAATGTTTCAGAAATCCAATGAGCACTTTGAAAAGCACAATGTTTTGGATGTAAGTAAGCACACATAAGACAAGTACAATCCTAAAAGGCCAATAGGCCAAGAGTTTGTATACTCTATATAGCCCACCAATATACCCAAGATTGGTGATAAACACCTTTCCTTCTCGAGAGTGGATAGCTTCAAATTTTGGTGGCATTGGCTCCCCTGCATGGCTCATTAACGTCATTCAAGCACACCAAATTTGAATTCTTGGGTAATGACTTCCCAAGGACTACTATCTCTACTCAAGGGGATCAGTAGTGAGTGTCTTCGGGCATGATACTGTACCCTGCACTATATCAAGCAATGACCAAAGAATGGTTGGATTCTAAAACAAGAGGTGTTTAATACGAGCATTCTATTCATAGGACATGATCCATGCAGTGATATTCCCCTTTTAGATCCATCTCGTTGGACCCATACCCGTGATTCTTGGGCTTTCCCCAAGAATCCATTTTTATATACCGGCTAGAAGTCCCTTGGTGTCAGGGTGCTACCGGTCTGAGTCGTCCTGGGGTGAGTATTTTTTCCCACTAGAATAGGCCCAGGTTATAGAGTTAGTAACTATTTCTCTTACACCCAGGATCTCCTGAAAGCGTAAGAGGAGAGGATACTTTGATTACTAAGTCGTAAGGGTGTATAATAGATAGAATGGGTCTAATTTTCTGATCACCAAGTTTTCACAAGGTGAAAGCATAATCACCTACCATTTGCAAACACAATAAAAAAAAATAGTAAAACATGTTAGTTTTATGTGCACCAAAATAAATGTGTACTAATCTAAAAAATACAAGCACAATGTTTAGTATTTTGTCTTCGACACTCGAACCTGCAAACCACAAGTTAGGAGTTTCTTTGATTTTTAGTCTTCGACAAATGTATGTTTATGCAAACCCATAAGTTTTTTCTTTCCAATCTGTTATATATGACTGATATTTCTGCTACTATAGCTCCTTATGATCACCTACAAGATAAAAAATATATATATATTATAATGTAGCCAAACAAAAAAAACAAGCTCATTAGAAAATTGCAATTTCAAATACATGTTTTTGACATAGCCGAATTAGATTTCATTATTTGAAAATTTTATTGATCTGAAAAATGAAAAAACAAAGAAGAGACCCCTCCTAATTTTCTAAGAGATTTCTAAAAATGTAAAGAAGTAAAAAAAAATCCCTGTTTTGCTCTCAAAAATGTAGATTTGTGAAAACCATATAGAAAATGAAGATCAGATTTTTTCGCATTGTATTTGACCTCAAAATTAAATCTATAAAACATAGACCCCAATTAGAATTTAAAGAGCCTTCCAAAATTGTAAAATTTTCTAAAAAATTTATCGATTTGTGTCCAAAAAACTAATTTTATGAAAAAACATAAAATTACAATAACTCCCATAAAAATCATGATAAACTCTCAATTTTTTTACTTAGCCTCTTGAGATGATAAAAAATACTTTTTATAAATCTTGTGGAAAAATTCGTAGCTTTGTAGAAGATATGAAGAAATTTGTAAAACCTCCAGTTTTTCCCAAAAACTATTAGATCTGCAACAAAATGTCAATAAAACTTGCAAAATAACAAGCTAGATCAAAGGATTCACGTCAGGTTCACCAATGTATCAATGGGTAAATTTCAAGATTAAGGTTAGCAATGATTAGATCATAATATGAACCAAAAGAAGTTATGAAGCACAATGAAAACACATAACAAGAACAATTATACTAGATATTCATTGAAGCTTCTATGACTCACCTCCATAGCACCTCCTAACTTGTAGCATATGATTGATGCCCTCAGATCAAGTGTGTGAGCAATTTGACTATGAAATTATCCTATGCAAGTTTTGAAGGATTTAAGTAAAACTATGCCTATGCCTATGCCAATGATAAATGACTATAATGCCTATAATAATGAAGCGGTCCCTAAATTATGAGCAAAATTACATTTTATAGAAAATGTAATTTTGAATGGACAGACAAGATCAACTCTTGATGGAAACCTAAAGTCAGAGGATGAGATTTCATTTGATAATCCCTAATCAAGGTTAGGGAAAAATCCTTAGACGAGTGGTCAAGATGTCATATGAGAGAATCGAATTGGTGGTGGAGAAAAGATGAGATAATTAATTAGAAAAATAAAGATTTTCAAAAATCAAGAAGATAAAGACTGCCTGATTTATGAGATTTGAAAAATCAAAAGATAAGAGGTGGACCGAAAAGAAAATTTGAGAAATCAAGAATTTGCTCGCTTTATTTGATTTTTGGAAGCAAGTTACCAATGTGAATTAAATCAACTCAAAATATGGATTTTGTGAGATAATAAATAATCTTTTTCAAATTATTTACTAAAATGAAGTGACAGTTAATAAAAAAAAATCATTTTAAATAATAAATTGATTTAAAATGACGGAAATGTTAAATTGAGTAATGAAATAATTAAAGATAATTATTTAATTTTAGAGGATTATGACTGATAATTAAATAAATTCATAAATTCATTTAATTATGGAAATTAGTGACATATTAAATAAATAAATAAAATTTATTTATTTAATAATTAGGAAGAATAAATGGATAAAGGTAATTAAACAAATTAACAAATTAATTTAATTAAAGGAAGACTTTAGACAATTAAAGACGTATTGAATAAATAAATAACATTTATTTATTTAATAATCATGAAGAATAAAAGGACATGAATTAATTAAACAATCATACATTATTTAATTAATAGTCGAATGTGGACCATGGACATAATTAAATGTCATAATTATGCTAGGACAAAAGTGGTAAAAATAGAGCTTACATGCCTAGGTCATTTTTAAGTGTCTACAGTTACAACAACTACCAAGCATGTTGAAAAAGTCTCAATATGAATGAATGAAAAGACGTTTTTCACATTAGGTTCACTAAAAATGTAAGAGAGGGGAACCAACCACATCAAGGCTCCACATCACAGAGAGCTGAGAGTAGAGGGATACCCTAACTTAGCTCACTCTAAATGGGATGTTTTGGGATGAGGATTAAGAATGAGGAGTACTATGTAGTCAAATTGTCACTCTATAGACCCAAAATTATATTTGAGGCTAGATGAGATGGTTTCTAGAGTCTGAACTATACCTCAAATGACTCTTTATTTGAAGATGGAAATGTGGGTCTGGGATGATAGTACATCGCACTAGCATCTCTCTAGCTTGCTAGCATCTGTACAACCAAAAAACATAAAGTACAATGAAGAAACATCAAAAAACCTACTGACTATTTAGCTAGTTGATTTTAATGAAGTAAATAAAATGATGAAGTATGAAAATTAAAGATATAGATGGTAAAGCAAGTAAATAAAAGCTTGGGTGATGAATACAATCTCACAAAAGTATCAATTTTCTAGCTAGCTCCACACACACTTTCACCCACACACAAGAAAGAGGGGAAAATTATTGGGGTTGTATAGGGGCCTACCTCAATCAGACTCCTATTTTTGTGTTTCCAACTCCATAGAAAAATCGAAAGCAATGGAGTAGAATATGTGATAAAGAAGATAGAAAGTACTGCAATGAACACTACAAAAGACTAAACTACTCTATCAAATCACAAAGGAAACGAATGAAGCATTACCACCTCCACCCAAAGTCTCTCAAGGAAAAGGAAGGGAGAATGCAAACAAAAAACTTGGAAAAGTCACCACCACTGCAACCGTGGTGAAGGGAGGTCTCACAAGAATCCAAGCTTGAAACTTCTATGATAACCTCACACTTGCAATGTGGAGTCAATGGGGTGTCAATATTACTACAATTCTCACAATGGAGTGGTAGAATGCTAAAGTGAATGAGAATGTGCTTGAGAATGTGCTTGAGAATGTAAATGAATTGCTAAGAGAGATCAAGTGAATGTGTAGAGGATGTTTTCAAAGGTGGGATGAGAAGTAATAAGGAATTTTTGGGTTAGTTGGTTGAAGAGTGATGTTACAATTCTCCCCAATGAGGAGTGTAATGCCTTTTCCAAGTTTAGATGCAGGAATTCTTCAAGGATGACAATGAATTGTGTAGATGTTTATGTGCCAAACTTGCATCCTCGACAAATATTCTCTCACCAACAAACAAGACAAATTCCAAGTGGATGCATTCTAGATGGGTTATGTGGAATTTTTCCTTTATATTTTATTTTCTAAGGTGAGGGTATGTGAAAAGGGAATTCACATAAGGGGTGCAAATTTGATCCTATACAAATAGTAACATAATTTAAATTGATTCTATTGATCACAATTAACTTACAAATTAAATGAAAATATACACATGTACATGTAAACCAAATCATATATATTTACCCAAATTTCATACTGCATGTCATCATGTACATATATATATTTAGTTATTGCTCATTGCAAAATATAAGTTCATAAACATAAACATAAATTATGTTCCCAAGGGATACATGATATTTAAAATTTACATATATATAAACATACATATATACATATTTGAAACATAATATGTCATAAACACAAATGTCTTCTATGATATATATAGATATCAATCATAAATGTATAGATGTGCACATGCATCAATAGATCTTAAACATAAATGTAAACTCAAATGCCTAAAATTGATATAAACATGTCTAGAGTAGATATGAAATATAAGATCATAATTTTTTTTTTTCAAATGCACATATTTGATCTAGATCTCAAACATAACATGTCCATGTTATAGAGAATATATACATAAAATAATACATATATAAAATAGTGCCTCAGCTGGTCTTTAGGTCATCATCTCGGCTCCTAGTCGAGCAACCATATAAGCATGAATCCTACTTTGATAAATGTGTTCAACCCTACATATATACATATACAAAAGTGTAATATTAAAAATTATATTAAATATATATATATATACACACACACATGATCAAGTGAACATGCAAATATATGTACATTAACATAGATGAAAATTAAATTTCACTTTTCCATTGACATGATCAGGTGAAGAACATGTGCATACACACTTTTCCCTCAAACTAGGAGTAACATTTGCTACCTTCACCTAAAAACATATGCATGAATACATAAAATACAAAATTAATTTTGAGTTAAATATAATTTATAAAAATGTGCTTTATGGTTCCAATGAAGTTACATACTACATGTATTTATTTAGAACTAAAAAAACTTAAAAATTATATGTACATATACTTGAGTCACCTCTACATTTTGAATGTTTCCTTCTGCAATCATAAAATCCACCAAATCATATATACCTTCCTACCCCTAACTAGATTTACCAATTATGTTTGTAGTAGACTATGCAAGTGAGATGGCATCAACCTTGAAGAGAGTATCTCCATAAAACCTAGACCTATCATAGCCTACTCGAGTGTATCAGTAGATGTATGAGGATTTGTAGTAGTGGATGATTGGGAACCTATAGAATCATAATTATTAGTAGGTGGATGTGACTACACCGAAGTAGTAGAATGACTGGTATGTGGCCCATGTGTCCCACCAGATGATTTAGATGTAGGATCAATATCAGAGAGCTAGCAATGAGCTACTAGAGTTTACAAATTTCCATAACACTGACCCAAAAATGAACCAACATCTACTCATGGGATCTCCAATTGTGTTGAGATCACATGATAATATCTCAGCAAGTTGTTGGACAATCTATTACCTATATCCCTTAGAATCTGTACATCATGTGCAATGCAGTCTATATCATCGATAAATGGTATTCCTATCATGACATGCATTTGAATCAACAAGTGACCTGCATGGATGTCTCATCAAGTGTTATCCCGTGTGATCTGTAGATATTTGTTGAGCCTGGACTATAATATTAGCAATACTTCCAATTGCTTCCTGTTGGAAAGAAATGATAACTTGGTCACCATTAGGGGTAATAGATGGAGTGATCACAAGCATCCTCTAACCAACCATGTCCCTATAATCTTGGGCCTACTAATTTTCATGACAATAAAAATACCTATTGCAAACCCTACCATGCCCCTACCCCAAATGAGGTGGTAAATTCAAATAGTTAATGTTGAAGCCTAAATGGACCTCAATGTATAACTATTTTGTAAAATATAATAGAATTTTGTTTTTATTTGGATAATGATATTTTGTTGCAAGAAGTCATGGATAAATAAAAGGGGCCATCCTAGGGCATATACACCTAGTCACATGATATGCCCTCACCTAAGATCTAGTTGAATATTGTGGAAAATATTCAATTTTGGGGTATGTGCAGGATCATGATGGGCCACAAAGTGGCAATATGATGGGTATGTGGCTGATGACTTTTTTTTAACCCAAAAATGATGAAACAAAAAGATTTTTTAGAGGAGATTCTTAGCTTTCCACCAATATAAATAATGCTTTATTTTGAATTTAATAAGTAATTATTATTCATTTTCTATTTGAATTATGACTAAAGTCCTGATTGATAGGTTGATTGAAAAACATCTATAGTTTTCAAATGGTATCACATTTTTTGAATTCAAAACATGTGTCACATTCTATGCTTCAAAAAATATAGGATTACAAAAAGAAAAAAATTAATTTCATGAAGTTTTGACCAAGTTAAAGTGGTCAGACATACGAGTTTTTATATTTTTTAAAACTTGTAATAACAAATTCATAATTAATTATTATTTTGGAGAAAAATTACAAAAAATATGAATCACATCGTGACATGAGTCCTCTACTTATATCTAAAATCTAATTAAAAAATATTATCATTTTATTGTGGTTAGGGTGGTTAGATAGACACCTACTTATTTTTTCCCTGAAATTTAAGTGATACTGCATTGAAATTTCAAATTTTCACCAAATATATATATTATATATATATACTTTTTTAAACAAACCTAGTAGTTTAGAAAATGTATTCAATTTGCTACAAATTCTATTCTTACATATTTTTGAAATAATATAGATAACTTATTCAATTTTTTATGTCAAGTTGCCTAGCTCTAATTTTTTGGAATTTTTTGCCACTTAAGGGCCTATTTTTTCCATGATGATCCTGTACATACCCTTTGATATTTTCCTTTGGCACTCTTAGTTAGAATATAATCAAAGGAACATAATTAGAAACCTAATCCCTTATTTGGGAAAGGACAATTGCTAAAATCTCCCTAGAATATGCATGCACAACTCCTAGTGACTTTCTAATCGTAACTAAATATTGTAAAATCATATCATGTAATTATATGGACGTTAATGATGACTCCTCAACACCCCCTAGAATAGTTGTTAGAAAAAAATATCTTCCACAAGAGAGAAAATTGAAAGAATATATTGTTGTATTATGAATGCAATATTGATACAAATGTACATGAGAGGCCTTGTTTATAAAGGAAAGGTGAGAGGTAGTATTAGAAAATATTGTGACATTGTCTTAATCCTACATTATGAGACAACTAACTTGACAAAGAAGTCAACATTATAAGCTAAGATAAGATCCTATATAGACAACTAGGACTTCTAGAAGATTATCTAGAACCTAAGTAAACTTAACATGTGAATATTTCTCCTATGTCCATAGGAAGGTAATTAGCTAGGTACAATACATTATTCACACAAACACCCCCCTTAAGTGTAACTTAGGGAGAAGATTATTATACAAAATACACAAATAGGGTTCCTAGCTATGAGGCCATGTTAGGTACCCATTTACAATACAAATTAAATATCTAGAAAATAGAGAAAATGAGAAAACCTAGAGGGACAAAACTCCTCTCCAAAAAAGAGAAAAGAACCAAAAAAGATGAAGGATGGAGGACTCAATGATAGACCCCAAGGAATGCATTCATCATCTATATACAATTAATAAAACCCCTATAAGAGGTAAAAAGAGAGACAAGATATTCCCCCAAAATGAAGAAGCTCCAAATCCAATGAAGAATACCTGAAAGCAAAAGAGGATTCAATGCTTGCAAGCAAAAAAAATCCTTAGGAAGTGAAATAAAGAAAAATAGGGGTTTTTATCCAAAATGGAAAGGTAAGACAAGAGGGCAATAATAGAACCTATCTTCCTATTTACTTTAGGAAATTAGATCCCCATAAATAATTGACTAGAAACTCTTAGGTGAATCAACTCAATGTGAAAGACAATTTATCTCCTTATTACTGAGGATGGGGGTACAAGGTTGAACAACAATTTTTGGAGAAAAAAATAGAAAAGAACCTATTTATGCCAATTCAAAATTTTTGTATGCCAATTCAAACTTGCAAAAACAATATAAAGAATATGGTAGACAAAAAAAAAATTCTATAGATTTGAGAAGGTTTGAATGATGTGTACCTATCACCAAAAGGTAGTTTCATGAGGAAAATTGGGACTCATTTTCCCATGGCCGAATGGGTATTTTGTAACGGTTTTTAGAAAAAAAATGTGAGCCTCTGATACTGGTCTATAGCTTCTATTTGATCTAGGTTTCAGTGCAGAAAAGTTAAAAAATAGATCTATAGGTGAGATTTTGTGATTTGACAATTTTGAAAACTTTTCCAATCTTGCTATTCAAGAGGTCTTCAATCCTTCTTCAACCTAAATCTGCAATAAAAACACAAGAGGTATTTTTTTTTACTTTTGGTGAATAGGGGTTTGCCTTGGTCAAACCTTGTTTGGGTAATTAATCCTTGTATTGAAATAATGAAATGTAAAAGGAATGATGAATGACCAAGCTATGTTGCAACTCACCAAATCCTTGAATAAACCTTTAGATATCTAAATTATTGATCTTGATCTTACATGAAATGGTTTCAATGGATGTGGATGTTGATGCTTGATATATGGCTTTGAATGCTTAGCTTGATCTTGAAACCTACATCACAATGTTAGCTCCAAAAGCATACATGATGCAATGCAAGAAGACTTTGACATGATGCTTGAGCTCTTAATTACTGCAAAAAAATAATTGATAATTCTACTCTTGAGTGCTCATGATCATTAACTTATCTATTGCAAAAGTGTACTTGAAATCTTATAAAATTTTGAGCTGTATTCTAGGGTTTGAAATGATGAAATAACCTTGTATTTATAGGTATGTATCCTTAATTTCCCAAAATTCAAATATTACAAGCTGACATCGAAATATGGATTTAGGGTCCTTAAAATAACTCCAAAAAAATATTTTAAATTTAGGTTCAAATGCCCACAAAGGATCCATTTGCCTATGGGTGAATGGATCCTAAGTCCCTATTCCTAGAACACACATTGTTCAAGGTAAAGTGTTATGTATTGGCATTAATTATTGTCTAGATTCCCCTTCAAAAAATATAATTTATTAGTCTTGTAGATGAATAATAGGGCTTATTAAGGCCTAGTTAAGTCCAATTTAATTAGGAGGGCCCAAATAAAGTGTGGAAATGTAAAATGATACATTTTTATACACTACATTTAGCCCCCACTTTAGTGAGAGGATGAACTTGCGTCAAACTCATACTAAAATAGACAATCAAGAGAGGTATAATTGTACAATTGTTGGAAGGATAAGATGACAAAGATCAATGAGGATGATCAAGCCCCCAAGATCTAATATCTCATGGAAAAGTAAACAAAGGAACAAGGAGACACATGCCTATGTTAAAAATTTATATGAAGCAATGACAAGATACTCAATCATACAATGTCAAAGACTCGAATAAAAATAAAAGGGGTGGATCAAGTCTCGACTATTTGTCCAACTTGATGTAGATTGAGCCTTCGTTGTTTGTCATAAAATTTTTTTGCAAGTGAAACCCATTGTCCACTATGCAAACAAAAATGTTTTCATATGGGCTAGTGCAGTCTGATATACACTAGTTTGGCCCCCAAAAAGTGGCTAAGTGAGAAAGTCATGCCAGGTCTATAGGCTCTCATTGTATAATGAGAAGGTCATGCTAGGCTTACAATCTCTCATCGTACTAACTATACCAAAGCTATACCTCTGATAAATTTGATAAGGGGCCAAAAAAATATGAACTTTGAGCTTCATAAGCCCACCAAGATGTGATATGCTAAGCACTTATAAACAAAAATGACTCCACTAAGCAAGGATTGTTCTACTTGGTGGCTATGAAAAAGGGTTGTAGCTTCGAGCTTCACAAGGTTAGCAAGTTGTGTTATGCTAAACACTTATGAAAAAAATACAAATAGGATAAGGAATATTCAAAGGGTTTTTCTTAGTTCATGAAAGCTCTCATCTTAGGGAACATTGTGCCTAATGTCTCCAAGAGAAGACAAGTTTAGGATAAAAGATTCACAACTTAGGGAATGAAATGTGTAGCATCACCACTAGGAGGAATGATATATGCCAAGAAAGGTCACAATGTTGAAGGACATAAAACCCAATGACACCACCAAGAAGATGACACATCACGTGAAGTAAGAAGACTACACTTTAAAACATAAGATATAGTCAAAAATTATAATGCCAATGCATGCCCCTACTTTAAATAAATTTTTAAACACCATATTGTGAGAAATTACTTTAAATTAGATAAATGCTAAACAATAAAGAAGACATGAGAGATTATTTGGAAAGCCCTATGCCAAGCATATTTTTTCAAATGAAGCTACATCATGAAAAATGGGTTGCCCCTAAATGAAATCCCAAAATCACACACAAGGGATCCAAGGATTTAGGTTCAATGTATTTCTTTGCTACAATGATATTATAGAGCTCAAAAATATCATTCCTCAAATACTCATAGAATTAGAAGAATGACACATAGGGAGAGAAAACAAAGAAAATATTTTGGGTCAACATGGAAGAGACATAAATGTCTTGATGCCTTGCATCATCCCCTAAAAGGAAAAACACAAGACAAAAGAAAAGGATAAAGGATTTATGACATATAGAAGAATGTAGGTACAAATAGAGGAATGAACATGAATACATGCCAAATATAATCATGCAAGGATCACATTACGCACATGAAATCACACAAAGAACATGAAAATATATCAAAGAAAAGACTAGTAAGGCACATGCAAGTCAATCTATAGTAGCTCATCTACTTCCCAATCTTGTTCATCATATGTAGAAGGTGGACAAGAAGACAAAGGGACAACAACAAGTGTTGTACTAGGAACATCACTAGGTTCAACATGTGGTGAGTCACTATTTTTAGGAGGATTATCATGGTTGTTATCATTTAAGCTCATGGAAGAGGAAAACAATAAATTTAGCTTAGTATGCACTTCCTCATTAATTTTAGCAATTCCATTATCATCATCCAAGTTAGTCACAATAGGAGGTCTAATAAAATTTTCCATTAAAGTTTCTTGTTTTTTTTGTTGTGGAAAAGGTGAAGAAGAATCATGAATTGCTTGAGTTATTATTTAATCTTGAGTTGTTGGTACATATTTTGTTTGTAACAGATGAGCACTAGCACAATGTCTATTCCTACACTCTCTAGTATTTTAGTTTCTTTTGGTTTAGTTTTCAAGTTGTGATTATGTAGGAGTGGGCTTATTAACCATACAAATGTTTTCTTCCCACAAGGGAGGAATGAAAGGAACCATGGGAGGTTTTTCAACCACTTTCTCTTTAGCTCTATAAACTTGTTTGATTTTAAGAGGTACGATAGGAATTATTTGGTTATCTCATGGTATCTTATAGGAAATGGGTGAAGGATTTGTAATTGAGTGGGTCTTAGTTACTTGGAATTGCTTTTGGTTCAATCATGGCCTCATCAAGGATAGGAGGCTCAATCATGGGTTGAGGCATATTGCTAAGGGATAGTTCTATTATGCACTTTTCCTTAAAATTTTTATAGGATTTGTAGAAGAATTCTTCACGAGACATAATGGGTTCCATAAGTTTAGGCCAAAATAAATCCAATGAGAAATTCCCATGGGAAGACATAGTATTAAAGCCACTATGGTGCAAAGTAAAGATCTCATTTCCAAATAGAAACTTTAAAAATTTATGCACTATTGAAAGGATGAACTTTATGTAGTGAAGCTATGGCTAGCATAACTTAACATGGAATTTGTCTGATCAGGGGATGATGGAGAATGATAAATTTAATTGTTTTGGTACAAATTTTAGAGGAAGAGTTATCGAACCTATCATAGAGCAAGCAAAACCATTATGTGTTTTGATCCATGCTTTCGGTTGTTCATAATTATCTTGATAAAGCTCATGCACAAACAAAAAATATTCACTAATAACATTCTCTACATAGATAGGATCAATTAACATCCCATTAGTAGGATTTTCATTGATTCTTCTATTTATGTAAAGAGGACCATCAAGTGGATTCTCGATTATGTCATGTTGTGAGAAAGCAGTACCAAGGGGCCTTTTGGTTTGGCCCTTATGAGGTTGAACTTCAATGAAGTTTACCATAATATGAATAAGATCATTCTCTTTATTTTTCATGTGATCTTTCATGATGAGACCAAGGCTATGCAATATTTCTATTCCTTGTTCATTTTTAATTAGCTTTCTTATGTTCTCTTTGAGAGGAATTGCAACACTAGTAATGTATTCAAAACTCATAAATTTGTGTAATTTCTCTAACTCTTCATCCATTGTTATTTGGTTCTCTTGAGGGAAATTATAAATGATTGATTCAACATTATTAACATTGGTTGGTGCTACAGAGGTAATAGGAAATGATGTATCAAGGTTATGGTCCATAGTGGGTTGACTAGTGTCAGCACTATGAGTGAAAGTGTTGGAAAACCCAAGATCCATGACAAATGATGCATCATGGGATGAGATGAGTCTCCAACTACATGTCATGATAGTATTGGAAATAGGACACTAGGTTGTGATGCTCATACAAGTTTCACCAAACCTAGGTGGACCTAAAATGGAGGATAAGCACTTAGATGAATGCAACTAAAAATAAACACAATGAAAAATATGTAAAAGGAGAGAAATTTTCATATTCTAAAAAAGATACTTTAATAATTATACTATGAAAAAATTTAAAAATGATGTCATTTTTAAATACAATTTTCAATTCAAATAATGCACTGAATTTGACAAATTAACCTTAATATGGATGATTTCAGCAAATAGAAATTCTAGAAACTGAAACAAGAAACTAAATGTAGGAACACAAAATGCAGAAATTGTGTTTTTGATGCTCAAAAATATAGAAAAATACCCAACTAGAGACTCATTCACCCATGGTTGAATGGGTATTACTTCAATGTTTTCAAAAAATCAATTTATAGATTTATGAGTTTGTGTTTGTGTTTTTTAGATTCTATGCGCAAATAAGCAATTATAGTTTCATATTTTTGGAAAATCAGATATAAATTCAAGTGCAAAATGATGCTACATGACAAGCTAAAAGACCTAAATTGAGATGCAATTTTGATTCAATTTTCTTATGTAAATGACTGATCATGCAATGTTATGTAAACACTATGCAAAATTATTGAGATTTTTGATTTTTTTAGATTATAAAGAATGAAAAATAATGCAAGTAAAAAACCCTAAATAAGATCCAAATGAATGCAATGCAATAAAAATTTATGCAAATCCTAGATCTACGGTTGCAATGGACCCCAAAATAAAAAAAATATGATGCTTAAAAGCCATGTTCACCAAAATGAAACATAGAAAAGAGGCCTATTTTTCTTCCAAAATGGAAAGGTAAGTCAAGAGGGTGATAATAGACCCTATCTTCTTATTTTCATTAGAAAATAATATCCCCAAAAACAATTGACTAAAAAACCTTAGCTAAATCAAAACAATGTGAGAATCTATTGAATTCCTTGTGCTTGAGGATGGGGGTACAAGGCTAAACATCACTTTTGGGAGAAAAAATAAAAATATCAAATCAACCTAATTATTACAATTCAAACTTGCAATAGAAATATAAAGCATATGAATATAGACACAACAAAATTTCTACATATCTAAGGAGGTTTCAATGATGTGTGCTTGTCACCAAAAGGAAGTTTCAGGAGGAAAGCTAGGACTCATTCACCCATGCCCGAGAATGGGTCTTTTATCAAGGTTTTTAGAAAATTTTTGGGAGCCTGTAATATGATTCTACAACTTTTGTTTAATCTAGGTTATAGTGTCAAGAAGTTGGAAATCAGATTTATCGGTGAGATTCCATGATTGGACAACACAACTTTTCTAATCTTGCTCTTCAAGTGGTCTTCAATCCTTCTTCAACCTAAATCTACAACAAAAACACGAGGGGAAAAATATTTATTTTTGGTGAATGGGGGTTTTCCTTGGTCAAACCCCATTTGGGTAATTAAACGTTAAATTGAAAAAATGAAATGTGAAAAGATAATGAATGAACAAGCTATGTTGCAACTCACCAAACCCTTGGATAAACCTTTGGAAATTTGAAATGTCAATCTTGATCTTACATGAAATGGCTTCAATGGATGTGGATCTTGATGCTTGAAATATGAATTTAAATCCTTGACTTGATCTTGAAACCTACATCATAATGTTAGCTCCAAAAAATGATGCAAGAAGAATTTGACATGATGCTTGAGATATTGATTTATGCAACAAAATCACTAATAATTCTACTCTTGAATGCTCTTGATCATCAACATACCTCTTGTAAACTTACACTTTAAATCTCATAAAAGTTATATCTTTCTTCTAAGATTTGAAATAATGAAATAATCTTGTATTTATAGGTATATGTCCTTAATTTCTCAAAACTCAAACATTACAAGCTAACATTGAAATATGGATTTGGGGACCTTAAAATATTTCCAAAAAAATATTTTAAGTTTAGGTTCAAAGGCCTAGGGAGGACCCATTTTCCCATGGGTGAATGGGTCCCAAGTCCCTATTGCTAGAGCACACATTGCTCACAGTAAAGTGTTATGTATTGGCATGAATTATTGTTGGGATTTCCTTTCAAAAAATGTAATTTATTAGGCTTGTAGATGAATAATAGGGCTTATTAATGCCTAATTAAGTCAAATTTAATAAGGAAGGACCAAAAAAAGTGTGAAAATGTAAAGGGATTCATTTTTCTATGCTACAGGAAGAAACAAATCCATAGGTAGATGAGGCAACTGCTCCATTTCTAATTAAAAGGAGGAAGAATGAAGTCTTGACATGTATCCATTGGAAAAATTATTAGGTATCTCCATGCTTGAATAAGCCACAACATAGTCATGGTCAAACTCAACCAAGAAGCATGACAAATCAAGAGAATGAGGAAACTCATGAATGCTAATCTCCAAAGATAAAGATGATGGGATAAAAATTATGCTAAAACTATCATCAAAGAGGAGAGAAACCCCCTCAAGTGTGTCCTCCAAATATTTTCTATGAGACTCCAAAAAAAATTTAAAAACTCTATCAAAAATTCATCCCACAAAGAAAGATCTAAAATAATATGATCATCCTATTGAATAGAAGAACCACTAGCTAAACAAGGAGGAGGTGGAGGATTAGGAATCCCAACACTAGTCTCTATAATACCAATGTTTAGATGACCAAACTTCTCCTCACAAACATTATTCACACTTGATGAATGCATGTGATATGTAGTCAAAGGAACATTATCTTCAACTAAATAAAAATGTGAAAAGGAATAAAAATGAGATGCATGATAAACCATTCTGATAGAAATAGTAACCCTAATCTCTAAGTCCCTTATGTAGGCTCTATCGGGAGTGAACTCAAATTTTTTTCCTTGTCCACTATGAGTAATTTGATAAAAAGAAAGAAGATTTGGTGCCATGGAAGGAACATAAAGTACATCATTAAAGGTTCCTTCCCCCATGTCAATAGAACCATTCCCACATACCTTCTTATATGTATTCTTACCCATAAAATATTAGGTGAATTAGACGGCTAGAAAGAAGATAAAATTCCCATAGATGACGTCATATGATGGGATTCCACTAAATCAAGAAGCGGCCTATTAGATTCAATAATTTTAGAGGCCAAGAGTTCTCATCCTTTCATTTTGTGAAGCCCAGTTGAAGATCCTATATTCCCTTACTAATATAATAAAAATGTTGTTGATTGAGATGATGAAGAAGAGGAAGACACTAATGAGGGTAGTGGGTTGTTGTACCTCTGAAGAAGGTGTGTTAGTTCATTGATCTTCTTATCATAACATCGATGCTCATCACTACTTAACCTTTTACAATATGTACATTTCAACTTATTTTTAGATGATTCCTCACTAGAAGAGGAAGTTTCCACTTAAGAGTGATTTTTGAAGGTGAATCTTTTTCTTGATAATTAGACTTGGAATTGTTATTCTTCTTCTTACCTTTTCCTCGTGAAGCCTTCAAATCTTTAGTAAGAAGAGCATAAGATTTGGAAGACTTCAATATTCCCATGTGTGCCAACTTTGCTTGTTCCCTTATGAGTTGAGGTACAAATCCATCAAGAGAAGGAATTTTGTGTGCATTAACTAGGGCATCCATGGTAGCATAAATTATAGAAACAAAAACTAAATAATCAATACCAAGTTTACAAAGAATAAAAACAATAAAATATTCATCTTCATTGGTGACCCCACAGTAAAATAACTATAGCTTGAGACAATTTAGCTTAGAGAAGATGTCTTGGATATTGTCAAAGTCAAAAGGATTGAGACTCATAATTTTATTCTCTAACTTAAATTTCCTCATTTTGTCAAGCTTACCTAAGAGAATCTATAAGATAGTCAAAAAATGTCCTTAGGATGTTTATAGATGCACCATGATATCTAACATCTAGAAAAATAGAAAAAATAAGAGTACCAATGGCTTAATACTTTCTATTTGTTAGTTCTCAAAAATGTTGGTTGAAAAACCACAAGAGGTTGGCAGGATCTTGGTACATTTCAAGCTAATGAACAAGGCCAAATGGTGTACTTGAACCTTCTTCTCTTTAGGCTCTTCCAGAACTAGGTGGGTGTACCTGTGTGAATGAAGCAAACTTGAACTATGTGTTTACTACTTGTGCAATCTATCCACAATGGAAATTGGAAATAGAGAGATGCAAGATTAATGTGGTATAAATTGTATAAGCAATATCAAGGTGAAGTTTATTAATATGTTCAATTAAGTGATGTAAGGTGTTGAAAACAAATTTTACAAAATTAAATGGTGAAATGTATGAGACTAGTTCCTTTTTGGGTATATGGAGTCAAATGAAATTATTAGATGAGTGGCTTGTATTTGGAAGTAACTCTATTTGGAACACTAATATTGGTTTATAACTTGTATAAACATGCAAGAATGAAATTACCAAATTCTTCTTATCAATCCAAATGACCTTTTCCAGATTAATGTGATTAATTAAAAGAAATTAATCCTTCCTTGAAGGAGCCAATTAACTGAACCACACAAGAACAACAAATGTACCTTGATAAATTGAAAATATCCTTGATACACCAATTTAAATAATAAGGAAATGTCAACCTCAGAGACAACCTAATAATATTTTTCAACTAATTCAACAACAATTGTTACCAATATGATGCCACAAAATCAAAGACCTTTCATTACCTTCTTCAAAAATTTGCTTGCAACATCGTCTTTTGAAATGTAAGCATTATGACAGCCTTTTATTATCTATCTATCCCTATTCACCTATTTCTTTCTCTTGTATTTGATGATTTCTTTTGGTCCTGGTCTCTCTTATATATACGAGAGGCAACAAGCTTCAGAACAAATGACATGTCTTTTGATAACAAAACATAATTTTAAAATTAAACATACCTAAAGAAAACTAATCATAACAAGTGTATCAATCTGTTAATATTTGAGTAAAATCCCATGGTCATCTAAGACTTGTTCAAAGCTTTCACTATATGATACTTTCTCTTCATGATGTATAGAATCAATCTTCATCAGAGTCCAAATATTTTTCCTGCCACTTATTAATTTTCAATTCACTTGGCCATTTGAATTCCTATGCAACTGTGAAGTTTGTAAGATAAATCTTCCATCTATTATCTAGGAGATTCCTAACACCCACCATGAAATTTGTATATCCTTTGTCCAACATGATGATCCCATTGAGAAAATTATGGAACTTGTTTAGATTGATCACCCCATCATCTTGTATATGTGTCACACACTTAGGAATCATCTGATCAAATTCTTACCTAAATTCATCTACACCTTTCAATTGATTGTCATCTTTGAGGATTGATGGGTTGAAGAGGTATTTGATAGAATCAAATGCACTCCTACTTTCCAATTTCTTCCTTATATCCATCAAATACTTATACTTATCAATCACACCTTTCACCATTTCATGTGTAGGTTTGAGCCTTGATGGGGCCTCTAGATCCCTATGTGTGGCCTTGCATAAAGTAGTCAGTATGTGGAAGGTAGGTTTCCATCTCTTTTAAGGATATTCAAGGATGGGGGAGTTAGTATTTGTCTATTCCAAAGCTTTAATCATATTGTTGAAGTTTTCATGTACTCCATTTATCTTTTCCTTTAGTATCCCAACTCTATACTCTATTCTCATTTTTATAGTCTTTTTGATATGATTCTTGACATCTTGCATGTTTTTTTCTTCAACTTATCAATTTATTCTCTCATTCGTTGTATCTATGGGTCCTTTTCCTTAATAGGTGGGTGATAGACAATTAATTCATCTCCTCTCACTGTGGTGGCCTATTGCAACTATTTTTTTAGGTTTACATTTTCAATAAATAAATTGTTCACCACAACATTCGATAATTTCTATCTCTTCTCATACTCATTAATCTTTTTCTCCATATTTTCAACTACATCCTTGGTGAAAATTAGAAAATACATGGTCATCGTGGCAACTTGTGTAGGATTTGTATCCCTCATTGTTCTCACCATATTTGACTCCCTCATTTCCTACACTACATCCAAAAGTTGAGGCTTCATTGTGCTTTTATGTTTTTTCCATAGAGAAAGTGTTTGGGTAGTAGGGTTATACCCTATTTCTAAGACACCTTCATCTCAATCAAACTCTACTACCAACATGGGGTCATCCTATGGTCTGATTTGACCTAGAAGAATTTTTTTTGACAACTCCATTCCTGGTATAATTAGCATATCAATTTTTAGTAGCATATCTCTCACTTCTTGGGGGGTGACATTAATGCTATCAAAATTTAACTCTACAAATTTCTGAGCCTAGATCTTAGCTTTCTTTGACTCATCAACCCCAATAAGATTGATTTTCAACCTTTCATCAAATTGTTTCATTTTCATTTTAATCCAAAAGTCCTTAAACGCATTAGTATGCATAAAATTATCATCCTCCATAAATGTTAGAGAGGCTACTACCCTCTGATCTTCTTCAATTTCATTAGCTCATTCCTCTGAAAGCCTAGCCTTAGGATCATGGGGCATTTGACTTCTCTATTGTTCAACTACCACCTTTATCTTTGTCAAAGCTAGGACTGCTTCTTGTTCTTCATCATCACTTTAGCCATAATCAACCAATGGCTTAGTCTTTTGACTCTTAGCTTGTGGTTCTTGTAGGAGATGGAGGGGATGGATGTGTAGGTGATGGGGGTGGTGCCTATGATGTGGAAGCTTCATGTGGTGGTTGTTGGGGTGTGGGAAGTAATATCTACCCCTCATCTTGGGCCATTTTGTATAATTCATCAAATTTATCAAGGATCATTTGCATCCATTTCAAAAAATTAGGTTAATCTACAAAAAAAACCCTAAAACTTCTATCCTTCTCCTTCTTTTGATTCTCCCACTTCATCATTATTATCCACCTTTTTCTAGTCTACATTAGATTAACAAAATACACCAAATTCCTTATAACATCCTCCTTAGGGTCAAACTCATCTGAGATGGCCCTCTTTGTTAGCAAGGTTCTTCTAATCATGTTGATATGACCCTCTGGGTCACACACTCTTTCTTTTCCATATTTAAGGGGATAGTTAACCCTCATGAACCTCTGTAATTCTTCTAACATATCAAACCCAATGGCCAATTCTTCAAATATAATTAAATCAAGCAAAAATGTACCTTTCCTTCGATTTCTCATCAAATCATGCTCCATCCAAAGCATCTACCACAAAAACTATGGAAATACCCTTGTAGGTACAAAATTAGGATAAATATGTTATGCTTGGTCACATCCATATATTCTGATAACTATGTGTTGAGGCATAAAAAACCAATCAAAATAGTTGTGGACAACCCTGGTCTAGCTTATAATGTATTGGCCTCATTACTTTCATCAATGACTTAGGCAATCTTGGTGTTGGTTAACTAAGGGCAGCTATTAGTCTAACAACAAAATCCTCTCAAAATAATTCAAAATCACATTCTATACATCTATTATCCCAAGTGTAACACCAATTTTGCATAGGGATTCTTACTCCACTATCTTGTGTACACAATTTCATTCTTTTAGTCCACTTCACTTCATTTTGGTATAGGATTAAATGACATAATAATGAATATTTCCTAAAAGTAATAGGGGATTTAGCTTCCCTAACTTGCAACAAACCCTCATGTATGTGTTCCTCAATTATGGATACAAAATTAAACTCTACATTCAACTCAAAATGTTGAATTATCATGGCCATTCTCATCAATCCTATTGGCATATGCTCCTCTGTAACTATCCCCAAGAATTGATCCAATGCATGATAGGTGTTATTGAAATAAACCTAAAATTTTGAGGCTTGGAAAGGTTCCATTCTAGAGGAAGGGATAGATAGTTTTCTATTATCATCACCCCTCTTCATGTGTAGGGGGAGCTCATCAATTCTATATGTTCTTCTCAATCTTTTATACTCTTGCTCTAGTTTCACTAAATTCACCTGTGTTACAGCCTGTTTATTTAGGTTAAAACACTTTATAATGACATCTCTTCTAACATCAACTAAGCACCCACCATTTGGAAGCCTAACAATTTTGGTTGGGGTGTGGTAACTGTTGGCAGGTGCTTTGATTAGCTCAATATCAATGAAAACATTAGGGACAATTAACTTAGCCAAATCTAGGGTCCATCGGTTTGATGTCGGAACCTTGTTATTCCTTTTCTAATAGAAGTACTGATAGAGGTTCCAACCTGAGTGAGGTATAATGGGGTCTCTATAGCCTTGAGCTAAGTCTCTGAAAAAATTCTTAGGTCCCTTATCTAATGAGCCAGGAAACAAAGAAAGCAACATGGATTGTAATGATGGTTTACTAGTTTTGGCCTCATCCTTTTTAATTACTACTCCACTCTTCTTTGGTGCCATTTTATAAAATTCATAGAAGATGATGAGAAAAACTTACCTAGGAATATAACTCGCTTTGAAGAATTCCCTTTACGTGTATGTGCAGGATCATCATGGAAAAAATAGGCCCTTAAGTGGCAAAAAATTCAAAAAAATCAGAGTTAGGTAACATGACGTAAAAATTTGAATAATTTATCTATATTATTTCAAAAATATGTAGGAAATTGAATTTAGTTTATAAACTACTAGGTTTGTTTAAGAAAAAAAAATCTATTTGGTGACAATTTGAAATTTCAATGTAGTAGTACTTAAATTTCAGTGAAAAATTAAGAAGTAGGTGTCTGTCTAACCACCCTAACCACAATAAAATAATAATATTTTTTTATAATAGTTTAGATATAAATAGAGGACCCATGTTTCGATGTGATGCATATATTTTTGTAAATTTTTTTCAAGTAAATAATTAATTATGAATTTTTTATTACAAATTTTAAAAAATATAAAAACTCGAATGTCTGACCACCTTAACTTGGTCAAAACTTCATGAAATTCATTTTTTCTTTTTTTAATCCTATAGTATGCGAAGCATAGAATGTGATGCATATTTTGGATTCAAAAACTGTGATACCGTTTGAAAGCTATAGATGTTTTTCAATTAGCCTATCAATTAATACTTTAATTGTAATTCAAATAGAAAAATAATAATAATTACTTATTAAATTCAAAGTAAAGCATAATTTATATTGGTGGAAAGCTGAGAATCTCCTTTAAAAACCCTTTTCGTTTCATCAATTTTGGGTAAAAAAAAGTCATTAGCCACATACCCATCATATTGCCACTTTTTGGCCCATCATGATCTTGCACATACCCTTACTTCTACAATTTGAGCTTGCCTGCAACTTGGTTTCAGCTATAATGAATGAAAAGTCTTAACTTATTTCATGTATTTTAACACCAAGATGCATTTACTCCTGACTCATAACTTCACATAATTCAAATCTTTGTATTTTGCTCAATATTATATTTTGATGTTGACTGATGTGATTGGTGTGTTTTAAATAACCCAATGGATTGGTTACCACACTACCTTGTGTCACTTTTTACTCCTCTACGATACTATGGTATATCTTTAGTATCCTTATCTAGTGTACCAATCTACCATAGGCTACCCTATGGTACTATAGTGCCTCCTTAGTATCCTTAGTAGTAGCTATTGTCATCGTCATACCGTGAGCTGCTCAGGGATGATCTGTGGTAGGGAGGTATGATATGGGTGTATGAGGGGTGGCCAATGTGATAGCGGTAATGCAATAAAAGCTAAAAATGACATTGAAAGGTAATAATGTGTTTTATTATGAAAATAAGAATAGGAATTTTGGATTTCAAATGATAAAATACTTAGAATTTTTTATGAAAATTCTGGTTCCAACATTGGCTCTAGTTGGGGATGAATGATTTATGAATCATTGCAAGAATCCATTATATCTCTAGATGCAGACCACGTGTCCCATTCATATGGTTTTGAAAAGATGGAATTGTGGTGAGAATGGAATGAAGATGGATATGGGGGTGAAAATGATCCTATACTACTATACATGGAAAATAAACTTTGTTTTTAATGAAGTCTAGGATTGTCCATGTACTAGCAAGTCCTAGTCCCTTTTTGATTTCCTAAACTACCATGTATGGAAAGAGATTATTTTAAGAGGTTTTTCAAGAATTTTCCATGCACTGGAAATCCTTAATCCTTTGGTACTCTTCAAGAAAAGAAGTGCTTTAGAAATTTACAATGTACTAGCAATTCTTGTTCTTCACCCGACATGTTCTGAAAATAATAAGAGTCCCCCCCTCCTTTACCAATGACAAAAAAGGGACCTAACAACAAGGTTTCAAACTTTCCATTCTTTCCATTTTCCTGACATCTAACATTCCACATTAGTACCAAATCATTCACCTCAAATTTTCTATCTTTGGATTTCTTATCAAAAAGATATTTCATTTGTGATTTCAACTTCACATTTTGCTTTTGGGCCATTCTCCATATTTCATCAATTTTTGCAAGCTGCTCCATCCTTTCCTCCATTGGTTTTGGAATATCTAAATCTTCCTGAAGGATGAAATTGTAAACAGGTAAAAGGTGTTGCAATGGCATCCTAGCTTGTGTTCCATACACTAGTTCAAATAGGGACTTTCCAATCACCTTCTTTGCAGTAATCCTATCTTCCCATATAGCCATTCTCAACTTTGATTCCCATTCCTTCTTGTTCCCATCTAACATCCTTCTTATGATTTTCAGAAGGCTTTTATTACTAGATTCTACCTAACCATTTGCTTGTGGGTGGTAAGGGATGACATAAGAAATAGTAATTCCATATGTGTTGCAGAAATTTTTGAATTCATAAAACCTAAAACACATCCCATTGTCTATGATCAACCTTACTAGTGTGCCAAATCTAGTTATGATATTCTCCATTAGAAAATTTATTACCACCTTACTTGCTTGTTTAGTTGGGATTTCCTCCACCCATTTAGTGAAATAATTAGTTGCACTAATATCAATTTATGTCCCCCACTTTATTTTTCCTATATTTTGACAATGAAATCAATTCGCCATTAATGGAAAGGGGATTCTACTTGTAAAGGTCTAAGTGGTAAGTATCCTTAATATTTCATCTTTCCTAAGAATTTACGACAAGATTCACACCTCCTTACATATGAAAAAGAGTCATTGAAAACCTTAGGCCAGTAATAGACTTCCCTGAGAATCTTAAGTGCAGAAGTTTTGTCAGAATAATGACCTCCACACACTCCTCTATGCATCTCCATCAAGACTCGTTCTTCCCATGATTCATCTAGACACACTAATAGCACTCCATTCATGCTATTCCAAAATATATCACCTTCTATGAATGCATACTTGGTGCCTACAAATTTAGAGTTCTCCTTTGATTATCATTCAATCCTTCAGGGCACTTCATGTGTCTGAGATAATACACTATGTTTGTGTACCAAGGAGTATGTTCAATGCTTTCAACTGTACCATTCTCATTCTCCACATTACAAATTTGGTTAGCTTCAATGTTTGCTTCTGCCATTAGTTTGGTTAGACCCTATCCCCTTACTAACTTGGTAATCTGAGTTTCCATATTAAATTCTTGGATCTTATTGATCCATCTACATCTCTTCCCTGTCATCTCTATTTGTACCAAGGTATCTTTCATAGCTACATGTGGTACATATGCAATTACTTTGGTTCCAACTAAATATGGTTTGAAATATTTTGTTGCTTTGACCAATGCATAAGATTGTTTCTCCATAATATCATTCTTTAATTTTGACCCTTGTAGTGATTTGCTAAAAAAGGACACAGGCTACTCATACCCTTCATCATTCTTTTGTAACATAATAGCTGCTATGGTATGGAATGAGGAAAATGAAAATATTTGGGAAGGTTTGGAAAAATCCAGAGATTTTAGAATAGGGGCTTCTTTGATGGATATAAAAGTTTCTAGGGCTTCTGTAGTCCAATCTATTTTTTCTTCCTTCAACATTTTGGATATAGGTTTAATAATTTCAGAAAAAAATTGACATAAATCTCCTAACAAAGTTAATTTGTCCAAAAAATGATTGAATGGATTTGATAGTTTTGGAAATGGGTATTTTTTATGTGGCTTCTACTCTTTTAGGGTCTATTATAATTCCCTCTTTTGATACAATATTCCCCAACAACTTACCCTCTATGACAACAAAGTGAAATTTCTTAGGATTGAGATTGATACCATATTCCAAAGACTTGATGAATATTTTCTCCAAGTGTTCTACATGGTCTTCTTCCCTTTTGGAATAAGCAATGAGGTCATCCTAGTACACTACCATTATAGCATTGATTAAATATATAAATGCCACATCCATGGCCCTTTGGAAATTTTCCCCTGCATTTGTGAGACCGAATAGCATTCTCACATAGACATATGTCCCCCATGGCATAGTAAAATTTTTCTTGTATTACTCAGACTCTTTAACTTTGACCTGATTATACCTAGAAAATCCATCCATCATTGACAACAATTCACATCTTATTACTCTATGCAATACAACTTCCATATTTGGGAGAGGGAAATTATCTTTAAGGGAAGAAACATTTAAATTTCTGAAGTCTACACATAGTCTAATATCGCCATTTTTCTTTCTTATTGGGACGAAATTTGAGACCCATGTTGAATGTCTAATAGGTTTGATAATACCTCCTTCTCTGTTTTTTGTCAGTTCCACTTGCATTTTAGGCTCCAGAGTTGGATTGATGGGTCTCTATTTTTTCTTGAATGGTTTTGCACCTATTTTTAATGGAATCTCATGTTGGAAAAAATATTCTCTATATGCTTTAATATCCTCATAAGACCAAGTGAAAACGTGCCTATATTTTCTTAACAATGCAATGAACATTTTTCAGATTGTTGGACTTAGCTTCTTTCCAATGTAAACTCTTTTTGGTGTCAATTTAGTCCCCAGATTGATTTCCTCAACATATTCTCTCATTACTAGTGTTTGCTTCATGAGAGAATGATCATTTCCATCATATACCCTTTCTAATGCCACAAGTCCTTTGGGAAGTTTGTTGGTTTTAAGCTACAAAAATTATTTTCCAAATACAGTATGTTTGTCATCTACTTCCTCAAAAAATGCATTAACATCAATCTCCTGAGCTTCATACTAGTCTATGCAATGGATAAACTTTATGAGATCAATTTCATCATCAAAAACTTGCCAACTATAGATATTATTAGGGATAGCAAGCCTTGTTTTGAATTCAACTTGAGATACTCTGGCAAGGGTGATATCTATGTGGTCGATTTTGTGTGCGTTAAATATGTAAAAAAAAATAATATAAATCACACCAATAAGACATTATATCAAAGATAGAATATTTAAAACAATAGAGATTTGAAAAGTCAGTATCCTGTCGTTGGTGTCGTCCTATCATCCTCTATCTTTAGTATTTTTATTGATTCCAGCTGGCTCTCAGATTGTGTGCTAGGCTAAATGAACAATCCTCCTAAAGAACGAGATTGGATATGAAATGCATGTAATGCTTAAGCTAAGACATGATTGCTGAAAAGTAAAAGACTATTGATGATGCTATGAATAATAAAACTAGAATGCTATAATACTATAATGCAATTAATCTCTAATTACTCTAATATGAATTGTGTAACCCTTGCTTGGATTGGCTCTAATATTTATAGATTTTTTCAAAAACTTCTAATTGGTTGATATGATCAACGACTGTGAAAATTCTTGGCAGATCGAACAGTTGAGAATGGATAAGATTGAATAAAAACAGAAGAAAGCAAAAAGCAAGATTTGTTTTCTTTTTCTATAAAAGAGGTGAGATAAGATGATGAAGATGATTTGTTAAAAATCATCTTTTTGTGAGATTATGGGAAGATTTTGAAGAAGATAAATACTAAATTATTGAATTCAATTATTTATTTATGGGTGACATAGACGTTTCTCTTAAAATAGAATATTTACCATGGATTTGAAGAATAATGGAAGATTTCATAATTAAATATAATATTTAATCATGATTCTAAGGAGATATGGAAGATATTCAATTAAATAAAGATATTTAATTAAACCTTTAAGAAATGGTATGTAGATGAAATTAATTAAATAATATATTTAATTAACTGGAAGGAAGATTTGAAAAGAAATAATTAAATTTAATTAAATAAAAAAGACTTAATTAAATTCAAAGTGATAATTAATTAAAATAAATAAAGTGCATTTATTTAATTAATCAAGTGGACATATGAATATGAAATAATTAAATAAAAATTGATTTATTGAATCATTATAGAAGAATAAATTGAATGAACAATATAATTAAATTAATTAAATTTAATTATATGTAGAAGACTTTAGAGAAATTAATTAAATAATAAATATTTAAATAAATGTCAGGATTAATCAGATATGACCAATTGTATGCATCTACATTTTGCCCCTCTTTGAAGTAATGTGTGAAACATATTGCTTCAAATAAAATATTCCTGCTTTCAGAATTTGTTGTGTTTGACTATGCCCCTTTTCTGAAAAATATGCCCCTGATCTGATTCTGATGTTTTTTTTATTGAAAGATGTTGTTGGTGTTAATGATGCCCCCACAAGAGGTAAATCACTGATGATTATGATTTTTTGATAAATAACAAATGATGAAATTTTGATGTTGATTTGAATTCAGTGATTTAGCTCGCAAAAAAAATGATGTATAGAGATGCACTAGTGTGAAAATAAAGTCAAATTTGGATAAAAAGAAAAAAAATGTCACAAAACTTACCTTGGGTTGACCTTTAAAAGGTAAAAAGATAAAAAAGACAAGTCATTTGCACTTTTTGACTTTTTGAATCCTGTAGCTCTAACAGTGACCTAGCGACATGGAGATTTTGTATCACCGTCACAAATTCAAGCGATCTCATTGATACCAGAGGGCAACTGCATATGGACCATTGGTGAGTCGATCTAACCGCTTGTGCATTCAAATTTTTTCATTTGAAGTAAATTTTTCCTATTTTCCATAGATTTTAGGTTTTTAATTTATGTTTTAAAGCTTTTAGAAATGTTATAGTGCTTTCTATAACTGTTGGAGTGCTTTCGATGAAAAGAGTAGCACATACATGATAGATTTAGCATGTTTAGTGTAGAAACCAATGTAGCGCATTCGATAAAAACAGGAGCACATAGAGGATGCCATAGAAAAATTAGGGTTTTAGCATATCTAGGAAAAATAGTAGTGCATATAGGGTTGTCACACATCTAGGAAATAAAGTGGTGCTTAGGTGTAGAGTTTTAGCTCATAGAGGGAAATAGTGCATATAGGAAATGTATGAGCACATCCCGTGCAAAGAATGACGCATTTTGGTTTTAGCGCATCCAAGATAAACAGTAGTGCATATGAGTTTTAGCACATAGAGACCACTGATTAGCACTTTTAATAAAAAGAGAAAAAATGTGTGATTTGATGAAATTGAAGTGAAAATGATGATGTATATTGCTTCCTTGGTCAATAGATAGAGAAATTGTTTTATCATGTTGAAATCTGATAAAGAATTGATAACTTTGTTTCCAAAATAGAAATCAAAGAGTAGATGATTGATAGCATTACGGATAAAAAAAAATTCTGCAATAGAAAAAAAATAGGATTTATGATGAATTTGCTTTTTGTGATAGAAAAAAAATAGTTGATGATTGATAGGATTTCTGATAAAGTTTCTTTCTATGATAGAAAACAAATAGTTGATGATTGATTGAATTTCTAATAAATTTGCTTTCTGTGATAGAAAACAAATAGTGATTGATGATGAGATACAGATAGATAGATTGTGCATTGATTGTATGATATGGGTCTTGAATATGAGTTTGGTGGGTAGATTGATTTTGTTTTGATTTGAGAGTGAATCATTGATGTGATTCTGATTGATTGTTGTTATGATAACCGCAAATAGGAGGTTTCCAAAAACCTCCAGATTAGGGAGTGTCACTTGGTAGGGCAGGATAGGATAGTCTAGCTGACACCAGCTGAGGTAGTGTTGATAGAGACATGTGGATTGAGATCCTTGTTGGCCATGCTGCCAATTCGGGTCAATAGGGGATTGTGGACCGCACTAGTAGAGAGGTGGCATTCAAAGCACAACACCTTTCATTTGTTGACTAGTGAGGTGACTGTGATTCTAGAGGATGTGTATAGGATTCTGAGTATTCTTGTGGTGGCACCCTTGTGTTCTATGATCACAAGGAGCTCGGTGGTATAGATGCACTGAGGAGAGTGTTTGGTGATGTGCAGATAGTAGGGTATTGGGTGCCATGAGCTGACTTCTAAGGATATCCAACCTTGCCTACAGTTCTAGGTATGTTTATTGGAGATCTCCTTTCTCCAGATTGTCGGTCAAAGGGACTATCAGTGGGATGGGGGAGGATCCTAGAGAAAATTCTTGTACAGCCTTAGAGATATGCATGGGGGAGCTGTATGTTGGCTCACTTATATCATGACCTTCATCAGGTGGTATATAGGGGTGCATCTAGTTTGTCGTGTGGCATGACATTACTTCAAATTTGGGCGTGGGAGCATATGGCGGTGACGAGACCAGCTTGTCCCAGAGTGAGGCCTGCAAGTAGACCTTATGTGTATGCATATGTAATGTTCCTTGTCCAGCCCAAGATGGGAAAGGTGGATTACTGGAGACAGTGCTTGGATGATCTTGATGCAGTGATATGGTGGCCATACCTAGATTGTGAGCCATGGGATATAGATCACCTTGAGATGCCATTTGTAGGTATTCTACAATTTTTGATAGGGAGGACCCCTTTCATCATTGAGAGGTTTTTGGCCATGTGAGTATAGTGACAGATTGGATTTACTCAGTGTATGCCTCAGGGAGTGGCTCACTATACGCAGAGCAAGGATGAGGCAGGATGGGGACCTAGTATTTCATACCAAATAGCTTATACAGAGTATGTCTCTAGTGCCTGAGGCATGGGATGAAAAGTGAGATATTGTTGATGCTGGTATGTACAATGAGTACTCAGTATATTATCACACACATCCCTTTCCATTGTTTACCAGTCCTGATGAGCCAACACCCATTTTGGTGGTACCTCAGCCAGGGGTAGGGAGGCAAGAGGATGTGGCAGGTGGGGAGCAGGCAATGGTTGGGGGAGATGAGGAGAGTGGAGAGGAGTAGGATAACTCTGATGGGGATGATGGGGATGATGGCGGGCATGAGGGGTAGGTGCCAGTGACGCTAAGGCTAGATATTTTGAGGGGTGTCTAGATCATGCAAAGGCCGAGGACAGGGATTGGGTAGAGGATAGTGATTAGGGTTGGTTCCTCGTCATAGTAGGGATAGATAGATACCCTTTAGGCCCAACTATAGATATTGCAGGGACAACAAGTGTAGTTGCAGAGTCCATTGGTGCAGGCTCAGGGATTGGTTGCACAACTATAGGCACAACTGGCACAATCGAAAGCTTAGGCACAAGAATAGGCTCAGGCTCAAGCACAGGCTCATGCTCAAGCATAGGCACAGGCATAAGAACAAACTCCTACCCCAAACCCATAGATAGCCTAATTGATTATAGAGAGGGATGCTTTGAGATAGAGGGTAGTAGAGGCTGAGGGTGTTGCTTAGAGGCTTATGGGCACTGTAGAGAGTGCATCCTTGCGAGAGGCTATTGTAGAGGCCATGGAGATGGTGAGAGAGATAGACTACTATAGAGTCTGATATGAGGAGTTATTTCCTCCTGAGCACAAAGAGCCATTCCCATGGTCCCATATGAGGACTAGGAGTAGGACATAGACAACTACCCAAAGCATGGGGGTTACAAGGCCCCGATGGGATCCAGATGTAGGGACCAGTGGGAGGCCACCATCCTTGAGACCAGCTCCCTCAAGGGGTTCCACCAGCCAGCCGTGATGTATGCAGGATTTTATGTGTTGTATCCCATATTCTTTGGAGCATGTCTATTGATTTTTGATCATATCTCATGTATCTTTCTAGACATTTTAGTGTCATTGGACTAGTGGACATTTGTATGTATTTTTGATGAGCGATGATATGCAGCGGGGATGATTTTTGATGATGTGTTGTATTTGATATGATGATATGAGATGGATATGCATTTATTTTCTTACTTATGTGATATGGATATTAATATATGATCTACTTACTAACATGATTTGCAGGATGATGTGATATGATTATGATGATGTGTGATATGATGCGTACTAATGATTTCATGTAGGTGGATGATGATGGTAAAATGCAATGTGTTGAGATGATATGGTGCAAATGTGATGTTTGTATTTTTTAATTTTTGTGTTTTCCAAAATGTGATAAATGATAATGATGTGATGTGATGATTTTTCCATATGATATGTAATATGAATCAAATGTTGTACAAATGGTTTTTGATAAATGATGAATTGTATGTTATGAAATGTAATGAATATGAAAAAGATTGATGACATGATAAAATGTAGATGTAATGATATGAAATGAAATGATATGTGACTATGAAATACAATTGAATGATATGATGTGCAATGTAAGAAAATGATATGGATTGAAATGAAAGTGAAAGATATGATATTCTATGTAATGGAATGTAATGGTAAACTAAAACGAGATGTAAATGAAATGAAAAATGTTATGAATTCAGGTGAAATAAAATGTAATTGAATGATATGAAATGTAATGTAATGCGTTTAAATGATATGAAAATGGTAATGATATGATATGACATGATGAAATGTAAAATGATACGAAATGATGAGATGATGATAAATGATAATTATATGAATGATGAGGATATGATAAAAAATGATGAAATAATGATAGGATAGAAAATGCAATGTAATGACATGAAAGGATGAAATGAAAAATGATATGATATGAAATGGTAAAATGATACGATATGCAATGTAATGTAATAAAATGGGATAATATGCAAAGGGTAAAATGAAATGATATGATATGTGATGTCAAAGTGGAATGATAAAATGAAATGAAAACTTGAATGATATGTGATGCAATATAACGAAATAAGATGATATGGGATGAAAGGAATGGAATGATATGTAATGAATTTAAATGAGATGATGTGTAATGAAATGTAAAATGAAAATGATGGATAGGATAAGAATGAAAAATAAATGAAAATGATGAATAGGACCAAGATGATAAAAGTGAGAATGTTTGATGATATGCAATGAAATGATATGAAATATGAAATGAGAATGCATCATGAAGGATAAATACATGGGAAAGGATCCCAATGATGGATGCTTAAACTATATGATATACACAAGACCAAGATGAAATGAAGATGAAATAAATGTCCAAATGTCCTCCACATATAATTTAAAGAGACATGAAAACCATTGATTTATCTATTCAGCTTTATTTGAAACTCTAATGCTAATCTAGTATGCAAAATATATACATTGATCTAAATGAAATGCAACTAAAAACCAACTGTTCATTGAGCCTTTGGGTAGCTTTCTTGAATCATCATAGATCCTTATAAAATTTTGGAAGTATGTACAAGCATCAGAGGGGAGATTAGCACCAATGATGACCTGAGTACAACTTTCATGATTTTTGATGTAGCAAGAGAACACAAGCGTTGAGGTATAATTGAACCGAGATGACTTGAGCATTTCTTGCATAAACAGGAAAAGACTAACCACCTTTTGATGCAAATGTGGAACTGTCGTAAATGATATGCTTTGGAAATCATGTTTCACGACATATTTGCATAAAATCAATAGTTAACCTCCAAACAACAGACAAAGAAAAATCATCCTCTTTCCTTGCCACTCTAGTTCAGTACATCATTGAGTGTGCTCCAGAGAGATGATATCGAAAAATAAAACAACCATTTGTTCAAAATGTAAAACTGATATTCCAATCTTGATTCAGATTTTAGATCATCCAGATATGAGTCATGATATGATATTATGTTGAAAATCCATTGTGATATGCATCGACGATTGGACATTTGTTCATGTGTTTTGATTGTTTGTTTGTATGACCAAGTTCTATATCATTTCCAAGCTGTTTTGGTAGATCTTGAAAGTTGGTTGCCCCAGAGTATGTCAATGTTTTTCCCCTAGTATTTGACACAACTTGGTGAAATGGATATGTACCAAAAAAATTAAGCTATGGTAAGACGTTATTGCTCTAGGAAAATGATACTGGTATGACCCTAAGATGAAGGAAAGATGCACGTAATGAAATCCTAGTGCAAAACATGAACTAATAGATGGAGAGCTACAAATAGTGTTTGTTTTCCAAATTTTCACTATTTGTTTTTATTGTATTTTTCTTTTTTCTTTTTTTTTTTTCTTTTTGTTGCTACCGAGATGCCTGTTTGCCAGGTTTTCACTAGGGTAACCATTTTTTTTAGGACCTTTTTTGATTTTTTTTGGATTTCTTCAAGAATTTTTTTTGATGTTTTTGGTAACTGCTTCAGAAATAATACCTTTTCAAGTGCATGTTGTTGATGGGTTCGTCAAATAGGTCCCCTTCTGGCATTGATAGCTTGTATGATCCTAAACCGTATACTGTTATGACCACATACAGACCCAACCAATTAGGTTCAAACTTTCCTTTCTTTTCTCTGTCTTGCTAATTGCATGGGTTCTCTTTTAGAACAAGGTCACCAACTTGAAAAGAATGTGTTTTTACTTTGTGATTATAGCTATGAGACATCATTTGTTGATAGGCTTTCAAATGATCAACTGATTGTTGTCTCTTTTCATCAAGAAGTTCCAATTCTTGCAATTGGGAAACTCTATATTCATCATCTATTGTGAGGCCTTTTAGTGATACTCTAAGTGATGGGATTTCAACTTCTAGTGGTAAAATGGATTCTTCTCCATAGACAAGAGAAAATGGTGTTGCTCCTGTTGCCATTCAGATACTAGTTCTGTAAGCCCACAATGCGAGATTGAGTTGAACGTGCCAATCTTTCCCTCCATCATTCCCAGTCTTCTTCAAAATTTTCAATATTATTTTATTTGAGGCCTTTGCTTGGCCATTCCCTTGTGGATAATAAGGTGTTGAGTATCTGTGTTGAATATGGAATCTCTCACAAATTTTGTCAACATCTTGATTCTTGAATGGTCGTCCATTATCTATAATGATGGAGTTGGGAATGCCATACCAATAGATGAGATAGTTGAGTATGAATGATGAGTTTTGTTTGCTAGTTACCTTAGTGAGAGGGACTACCTCAATCCACTTGGTAAAATAATCTGTTGTTGTGATGATGAACTTGTTCTTGTTTAAGGATGAAGGATGAATCTTTCCAACTAAAGCCAACCACCATTGACAGAATGGGCAGGTTGGTAAAAATGGTTGTAGTTCCTGTGCTGGTGCATGAATGAGATTTCCATGTATCTAACATTTTGAATACTTTGTTACAAAAGTGAATGATTCCCTATCCATTGTAGGCTAGTAATAACCCATTCTAATCAATTTCTTAGATAAGGTTAGTCCACTTGAATGAGTACCACAAATGCCACAATGAACTTCTTGTAAAGCCTTATCGGATTCGTCACATTCAAGATATCGAAGTAAAGTACCATCAAGACCATGGCAATAGAGAGTGTCAGCGATAAGGGTATAGCGAGAGGATTGGCAGATAAAATTGCAATTTTGGTTATAGGATAAGTCAAGTGGTAAGATGTCATGTTTTAGGTAGGCATAAATCTTTCCATACTTAGGTGAATTAGATCCTACTAAGTGATAAATGATTTGGCTTTCACATGTGTCATAAGCAGGCATAAATGATTGTTCCACTAGAAATTCATAACGAGCCCATGTTATGGGAGTTGTAACAATGAAGTGATTGTGGCCATAACATCAGCTGCCTTGTTGTCAAGCCTTGGAATTTGTATGAACTTGATGTCTAAAAAATATTTCTTGAAATCATCAACCATTTTCTTGTACAGAAACAATTTGTCATCTTTGGTCTGATAGTCATCATTGATTTGGTTAATGACTAACTGTGAGTCACCATAAACATTCAATTATGTGATTCTCCATTCCAATGCTATTTTGAGTCTAGTGATTAAGGCTTCATATTTGGCTATGTTATTAGTACATGGAAACATTAGCTGATATGATTGAGGAATGGTATTTCCTTGAGGGGTGACAAAGAGTATGCTCACCCCTGATTTGTGTTGAGTAAAGGAGCCATCAAAATATAAAGACCAAGGTTGTTTTGACTCTGTCGTGAAGACATCAACATCTGGAAATTCAATGTGCATGGGATGTTCTGCCTATAGGGGTGTTTCAGCTAGTTGGTCAGCAATAGCTTCTCCTTTGATTGCTTTGTGATCAATATAATGAATATCGAACTAGCTTAATATCATGACCCATTTTTCTAACCTTCCTGTCAACATGGCCTTGCTCAAAAAATATTTGAGTGGATCAATCTTTGCAACAAGATTGATTGTATGAGTTAACATGTAGTGTCAAAATTTTTGCGAGGCAAAGACCACAGCTAGGAAAGCCTTCTCAATGAAAGTGTAGTTGAGTTCATGACCTGTTAATGTTTGGTTGATATAATAGATTACATGTTCTTTTCCTGTAGAGTCTTCTTGTGCTAAAAATGCCCCCAAAGATGTCTTTGTGGAAAAAATGTATAAGATGAGTGGTTTGTCTGGATTTGGTGGTATCAAAACTGGTGGGTTCATTAAATACTGCTTGATTTGTTGAAAGGCCATTTCACACTTATCATCCCATTTGAAAGGAACATTCTTATGTAGTAGATGTGTGAAAGGTAGAAATTTATCTACTAGTTGTGTAATGAATCTTCATATAGATTGAAGTCGTCGCTGTAGTGATCTCAACTGATTGATATTCCTTGGCGGAGGCATTTCCATGATTGCTTGTACCTTGGTAGGATCTACTTCAATTCCTTTTGTTGAAACTATATATCCCAAGAGTTTTCCAGATGTGACTTTGAAAACACATTTCTTAGGGTTGAGGTGAACTTTGAACTTTTCCAACCTTGCAAATATTTTGGATAATATCTCGAGATGTCCTTCTCTTGTGTATGACTTTTCCAATATGTCATTGACATAATCTTCCATGAATGTGTGCATCATGTCATGAAAAATTGGAGTCATAGCTCTTTGATATGTAGTCCCTGCATTCTTTAAACCGAAAGGGATGATGTTCCAACAGTAAGTTCCCTAGGGACATGTGAAAGTTGTTTTGTCTTGGTCTTCAGGTGCAATCTTGATTTGGTTATAACTAGAAAAACCATCCATTAGTGAATACATGGAATGGCCAATTGTTAGATCAACTATAGTATCAATGCTTGGAAGTAGAAAGTCATCCTTAGGACATGCCTTATTAAGATCTTTGAAGTCTATGCATACTCAAACACTTTTGTTAGGTTTAGATATAGGAACAATGTTAGAGATCCATTCTTCATAATCAATTGATCTTATAAATCCCACATCAAGGAGTTTCTTAAGTTCTTCTTTAACTAGTAGTGCCACATGAGGATGCATCTTTCTAATTTTTTGTTTCGCATGCTTTACTCCTAGTTTAATGAAAAAGTGATGCATTATAAGATTAGGATCAAGACCTAGCATGTCTGCATAAGACCAAGAAAAATTTACTTGATTTTCCCTAAGAAATTCCATGAACTCCGATACTTCTTTATCTGTCATTGATGCAGCCAACTGTAGAATCCTCGGTTTCTCTGTAGTTTCAAGATTAACTACTTTTGTAGGCTCAATTAAGATAGGCGATCGCTCATGATAGTGATCTGGGAGAGTGTCAAGCATCCCATCCTCTGGTGCCTCAAAAAGGTTTTCACCATCTAATATGCTCTTTGTTTTATCTTTTGTTTGATCTAACACTACTAGATTATGGTTTTCACTATTAGATCTTTCTTTTTGATTTTTACTTTTGCAGCTAGGAAAATTGACACTCTCCTTATTAAGGATCTCATGGCAAAAATCGCCAGTGGAACATTCATTTACATCATTTGCATAAAGGAAGTTTATGATAGATTCATCGGTTGGAAATATAGGTATATCGGGAGGTTCAGATAGATCCCAGTCAATGAGATCGTGATGTATTAGCAGTAGTAGGTCATTAGGTTGCGTGAAATCAGCTATGGTTATGGTCATAACAGAGGTGTCTATAGGATCCGAGGTATGAGGTAGATCAATGATGGTATTGTCCTCACGATAGTCTTGTTCAATTAAATCTGACTCAATATCACTAGAATCATAGTTGCATTGTAGTTTTGAGTCATTTGGTTGGGTCCCTAAACCTTCTCCTTTGATTAGAGTAGGCGTATACTTGTGTATCACATCAACTTGTTTATCCCTCCAGAATTCATCATTATGGATGGTGTCCCATTTGGATTCTCCAAAGTTTGTGTTAGAGTTATTATCGATGAAATTATGAATTGCTGTCAAGCATGCTACCCTTGGTTTAGAACTTTCTTGCAATGTGAGTACAGTAGCCTCATATTGTTTGGTTGTTGTTTCTTTCAAGCTAGTATCATAGCCTAGTCCTATTTTATCCTTTGCAGTAAGTCCTGGAGGATCAATAGGCTCAACTACTCCTTTTCTTTTTCCGATAGGACCATTACCCTCATAGCCCATCTTTTGCATGATTGAATATCCCTTACAATATTTATCAGTTGGAAACTTGAATATCCCTTACCATCTTTTGCATGATTGAATATCCCTTACCATATTTATCAGTTGGAAACTTGAATATCTCTTACCATCTTTTTCATGATTGAATATCCCTTACCATATTTATCAGTTGGAAACTTGATATTAAGAACTCTCTCATCTTCATCTTCCTCTCTATAGAGCTATTTTAGCATTTCGCTATCCTCAGGATCTTCCATTGGGAACTTCTCCCTGATAAATTTTCCATTGAATTTTGTGATTGGTTCTACCGCTGATTGTGTTGATGTTGACACTGCAAATATCTGATGGTGTATGATAGAAGGTTGTCCATGTGACTAAGGTGACATAGGAAGATTAGCTAGACAAAGAGAATATTCTCCTACTCCATTATCCTTGAACCGTGATTGCTTGTCAAAGGTTTTGGTTAGTTTACTAATTTGTGCATCAACTTTTGGAGAAGCGCTAATAGTTGCTTCTCGATGGTTAGGAACCAAAGTGTCTTGACTAGCTCTGATGGCAACACAAATTTGACTAGGAGAATTAGCAGTTGATATTGTGATCTCTTGTCCATCATAAGGAAACTTAAGACATTGATGATATGTAGACGGTACAGCTTGCATGTCATGGATCCAAGGATGACCCAACATGATGTTGTATGCGAGATCATGATCTAATACTTGACAGAGAGTATTTTTGATAATGGGTCCCACTCTGATTGGTAGCATGATTAAACCCTTGGATGCTCTTTCCTCATCATCATAGGCTTTGATGGTAATCTTTCTTCTGGGATCAATGGAATCCTCAGAATATCCTAAAGCTCGAATCAATTTCATGGTGCATATGTTTAAACTAGCACCTCCATCTATTAGAACTCGTCTGACACAAAACTTGTGAACCATGAATTCTAAGTATAATGATGAATTATGGGGATGTGTCATGGAAAAATCATCTTTTTCAGAGAATGAAAGGCATGTGGGTGAGGAAAAATGTCCTACCATGGCTTGAAATTGATCCACATTTAGATCATAGATACAATTGTTTCAATGAGGGCTTTGTGTAAAAATTTTGTATGTGCTAGGGAAATCTTTAAAAGCTCCAAGATAGATATTTGGGCAGAATTTTTTCCAGGTTGATTGATTAAATCATATTGATGTGATGACAGTGGCACAATGGATTTTTAACTTCATGATACTCTATTTTCTCTTTGAATTTTATAACATTAACTCTCTTGTCATCATTGTAGATATGATTGATTATATGCTCATCAAAATTATTCACATTCTTTCTAGAAGACTCACCCTTTTGATAGTTGGGAAAAGGATTTCAAAATGCTTGGTGGTCTTCATTTGATTGTTGGTTCCCTTCTATTGTGACGATGTCTTTGTTGATTAAATCTTGAATAGCATTCTTCAAAGCTTGGCAACTATACGTATGATGGCCTTTACATCTATGATATTCACAATAGTACACATCATTCCATGATGGTGGCTTCACACTAGGTTCAAAGTTACGTTGAGGCAGTAGGGTAATAACGTTCTTTGCCATTAAGTCTTTAAGAGTAGATTCCAGAGATTGTCCCAATGAAGTAAAAGTTCTTTTGTTGGAAAAAAGTGAAGATTGCTGCAAATTCGTGTTTGATGTATTTCCCAAGGTATTGTTATTGTTGTTTCCATGATACCCTTGATTGTTGGTATTATTCTGATTTGGAACAAAAGTTGGATTTTGGTTATTCCTTGGAGGAGGTAGGGAGTTGTTTCCCTAATTTGTAATTGAGTTGACATTGTTGTAGTTGTTGTTGCAAGGAAAACTAAGAACAATTGGCTTAGCTAAGACATGATGTGCATCCACAACACCATCATTCACCATGTTTTTGTTGTGAGTCCAAAATCTAGATTTGTGATTGCGGTGATTTGATGAACTGGGATTCTCTTTATCAAGTTTGATTATTCCTCTCTGGACTAATTCATTTTCAATTGTGATTGTATTTTCAATCATCTTTTGAAAAGAGGGAGGACAATGAAGGTTTAGATGATAACTCATCTTTTGATTCAAGCTATTTATGAATGTAGTGATCTTTTCCTTTTCAAGAACAGGATGTGGATACCTAGAGAACAATATTCTCCATCTCTGAAGAAATGTGATGAATAGTTCACCAGGATTTTTCTTATCCTTGCATAGATCAATCATTGTGATTTGGTGTTGTATGTTATAGGAATATTGAGAGATGAACTTCTTGATCAATTCCTCAAATGTTTTGATAGGTGGTGTAATTTTTGCTAACCATTCCATAGATTGGATTCCAAGACTTCATGGGAACAACCGTATTAAGTATGTATCCTCATGAAAAAATTTTAAAGTCATGTTTTGAAAGTCTCTAATATGGTCAATGGGGTTTAATTTCATGTTATAGCGATCAAACTTAGGAATTTCACAATGCTTAGGAAACAAGATCATTTTGAGTCGTTGATCAAAAGGATATGGAAAGATATCCTCAAGAGCGTATGTATTTTTTGTGGCTCCCCCTTCCATATCTTTAAATTTTCCTTCTAGTTTCTTGACATATTGAGTCAAGGTATTGAAATCAGAGAATGATGTATCCTCAAGTTTACTTTTTATGTTCTTAGTATCAAAATCATGAGGCAATTTGGCTCCTTTGTCAGCTAGGAATAGGAAATATTTTTGTTTGTCACGTGCTACGATCCTTTCTACTGCTCTAAGAAATTTAGGATCTTGTTCGGATTCTTTAAGGTGTCGTTCTTTCTCTTGTTCATCTTCACTATCCTCAAGGGTTTTCCTCATATCTTTGTTAGAAGTAAACAGATTATTTTCTCCTTTGGTCATGTTGTCCACAAAAAGGGGATTTGATTCACACTATAAAGGGGATCACTATTTTCACCTTCTTTTTGTGTTGTTGAGGTATGATCTTCTTGTTGAATATCCTCCTTCAGTTTATTGTATTGTGATCATGTAAAAACAAGCATATGATTTCAAGATGTTCTCCTAAACTTAGATCATAGTCTGATGAGTGCAATCAATGATGATGTTTTAATCCGATAAGATGAAAATCTTATGATATGATCAAAACTATGTATTCCTCATTTGGGGTTGTGGCTTCCAATGATAAAGGATATCAGAATCCTATTGAGAGAAGTTGAACCAAGAAATTAGAAGTTTGTGATGGAAAGTACACTTGTAAGATTTGATCTTTTTTTTCGAAGAATGATTAATATATCAAATAGCCTTATTTCAATTCACTGAAGTATTTGACTAGGATGTGTTGAATATTCAATAGAAGGTTGTGGTATGTAGTTGAAATCAAGAGCTTTATTATGATTGTGTCATTGAGAGAAGGCTCTTATTTGAAAGTAGGCTTGTGAATCTAGAGGGTCAATAGAGTATTCGTTGGTAAATCCTCTGAAAAAATCCAAGTATCTATGGAGAAATTTGTGATAAGGAAGCAAGACGTGTCGACTCTTGTATAAAAACTTCCTTCGCTGTAAGCTCTTCTTGTAGCCTAGAGTTTTCTTGGGTTTCCTTATTCTACTGGAAATTAACTTCATGATAAACTTTGTAGATTTCCACTCCCTAAGCATGAGCAAAAATGTGCTACTGGACCGAGAATGTTATAAACTCAAATCCATTAGAAACAATGATTCAGGCAAAAAAATGACAAATGCGCTTTTCTGTTGCCTATATGCACTTCAAAAATAGGGATATGTGCCAAAGAAATGGTCAAATACACTTCAATATGTCCTAGATGTGCTACTCTATATCCTATATGCACTTCAGAAAATGTTTTGACAGTGACCTAAAAATTGTTTGCAGAATACTCAGCCTATGCACTAAAACAGACTCCAAATGTGCTGAAAAAAACCCTAAAAGCATTGTTTTAACTAGTGAATGTGCTAGAACAAAACTTATATGTGCCAGAATATACCCTAGATGTGCTAAAACAATTTTTCCAAGGTATTTTTCTAAACAATTGAGAACAATTTTCAGCTAAATTTTGACATGTTCATTTTGGATGATCTTTATCTGAATTAGTGTGATTGAAAACACAACAAGCACCTTGAAAATAGTTGTTTTTAAGTCCTATACTAAACATCAAGTGTATGATCAATTTTTCTTTCAAAAATTGTTTTCATAGGTTTTACACATGACAGATAGTTCAAGCAGAATCACTCTTAGTACTCAGGTAGATCACCATACTAATCAACATCCCACATCTTATAATTGCGTCAACTCACACAGTCGTGTCACCCCCGAAGGGGTGCCCATGTTTTTTTCTTTTCCAGGTGCGTACTCAGAGTGACAGAAGTGGATATCGGATCCCCTAAGAAAACGATCCTTGGAAGTTATATGGTGAGTATCTTGGGGGTAGATTCTTCCCTCCCCTACACTATGATTATTATGATGTTCAGAAACTGACTTTGGTTGGATACTACACTAGGTTCGTTGTAAGGGTTTCTATTCGGTGTGGCAATAATAAACTCCCTTAGGAGACCTCCCAACCTTTAGAACAAAGGCTTTGGGGATGGTTATCTTGCACACTACCAGAAAAAAGAGGATTTCTCCTTATCTGCTTTAAATTTTATAGTGGGGTGAAATAGCCTGGCTTTGGCTTGAACCCACTTGAGTTGTTCCTCTTGGGTGAGTACCTTTTCCCATAAGAGCAGGCCCTCTACAGGATGTAATAAAGTAGTAAAATTGCATGAATGAAAAAGGAAAGTCTGGTATTTTGGTCACCCAGTTAAGGGGAGAGCATAGACCTATTTCCACAAACACAGTAGACACTATTCTTTTTAAAAGCTCAAATCACAATGATCTAAACTATGTGAAGATGTTGCTTCACAGAAAGCATGGGATTCATTTTAACCACAAAATCAATGTGTGGTGACTATCCTAGATTGCTTTATTTTAAATCCATGTCTATCCTAGGGTTGCTTCCTTTTAAAACCAACTGTGACTATCCTAGATTGGTTCCTTTTAAGGTAGAAAAAGGTTATATCTATGGAAGGCGTCAGACTCAAAAACTTGTTTAGTTACAACTTGCATGCACCAAAAGGTCACCTGTATGCTCCACAAAAACAAGTAAACGAACAAAAAAAATAGTAAATGCGCTATAGAAAGTCCTAAATGCACTATGAAAATTCCTAAATGCGCTAAAACAGAATGCAACTAAATTTCTTTTTGTTTTTTAGAAATTTTAACAAACTAATTTGAGCATATGCACCCTTCTATTATGTGGATGCACCGAAATAGTTATTGAATGCACCGTAACAGTCCCCGGATGTGCCAGAGTACCTATAAAAGTGCTCAAAGGAGCCATAGATGTGCTTTAAAAACCTAAAGATGCTCTTTAAAAATCATCATATGCGCTAAAACAAAATTTTTTGTTGAAAATCCTTATTCCTGAATGCGAGATCCTATCAGAAAACTTGCAAGAAGATGTTAAAAATGGGGCAATGCCCCACAGTGGATGCCAATAATGTGTGATCGATTTTGTGTGTGTTAAATATGTAAAACAAAATAAATCAATCACACCAATAAGACATTATATCAAAGAAAAAATATTTAAAACAATAGAGATTTACAAACTTAGTATCCTCTCGTCGATGTCGTCCTATCGTCCTCTATCTTCAGTATTTTCATTGATTCCAGTTGGCTCTCAGATTGTGTGCTAGGCTCAATGAATAGTCCTCCTAAAGAATGAGATTGGATATGAAATGCATGTAATGCTTAAGCTAAGACATGATTTCTAAAAGCTAAAAGACTATTGATGATGCTATGAATAATAAAACTAGAATGCTATAATACTATAATGCAATTAATCTCTAATTGCTCTGATATGTGTTGTGTAATCCTTGCTTGGATTGGCTTTTCTATCTATAGAGTTTTTCAAAAGCTTATGATTGGTTGATATGATCAACGATTATGAAAATTCTTGGTAGATCGAACGGTTGAGAATGGATAAGACTGAAGAAAAATAGAAGAAAGCAAAAAGCAAGATTTTTTTTCTTTTTTTGTAAAAGAGGTAAGATAAGATGATGAAGATGATTTTTTTAAAAACATCTTTTTGTGAGATTATGGGAAGATTTTGAAGAAGATAAATACTAAATTATTGAATTCAATTATTTATTTATGGGTGACACAGAGGTTTGTCTTAAAATAGAATATTTACCCTAGATTTGAAGAATAATGGAAGATTTCATAATTAAATAGAATATTTAATGATAATTCTGAAGAGATATGGAAGATATTCAATTAAATAAAGATATTTAATTAAACCTTTAAGAAATGGTATGTAGATGAAATTAATTAAATAATATATTTAATTAACTAGAAGGAAGATTTGAAAAGAAATAATTAAATTTAATTAAATCAAAAAGACTTAATTAAATTCAAAGTGATAATTAATTAAAATAAATAAAGTGCATTTATTTAATTAATCAAGTGGACATATGAATATGAAATAATTAAATGAAAATTGATTTATTTAATCATTATAGAAGAATAAATTGAATGAACAGTATAATTAAATTAATTAAATTTAATTATATGTAGAAGACTTTAGAGAAATTAATTAAATAATAAATATTTAATTAAATTTTAGGATTAATTAGATATGACCAATTTTATGCATCGACAATATCATCTCTTTTTAGGGCTATATTGGCTAGGAAATTTGCCATAAGTTTTTGGACCTGTTAATCCACTCATTTCTATATTGTTTTAACCTTTTGTTTTTCATAGCATATTTTGACCTGACTTGTGAAATGACCAACTCATAGTCTCCAAGAATAGTTAATAGGCTGATCTTGTGTTTGACAACCATATTCAAACCAATTAGTAGGGCTTCATACTCTATTGCATTATTTGTACATTACAACATCAGCAAAAATGAATACTTGAATGTAGTACCTTCAGGTGAGATAAATACTACCCTTGCTCCATTGCCTTCCTAACTACATGCTTCATAAAAATACATCCTCCACACACCATGCTGATTTTTAGAAACTTTCTTGTCAATTGGATCAATATTTACTAATTCAAGCTGGGAAAGCTCTACCCTAAAACTCCCTAAATCCACATCACAAAAACAATTTAGCTGCTCTTGAGCAACATTATCCACAATCTAATTCATCCTTGGATCTCTATATAACTTGACCTCTTCACCATTGACTATTATTGTAGCATAGGACAAGTTATACTATACATTTCCTTCAACTATTGCATTCCATTGTCTTGACAAAAGCATCCCAAAATGAGGAGGTGTATCAATCACATTTATATCAATATTATAAATTTCTTGTGGATAAGCAGCCAACTTCACCTCTACATCTTTCATAATTCCTATCACTAGGATAGGCCTACTATCCATAGCATAGCATTTTCCACTATTAGTGTCTACCCACATGCCTAATTGTTTCATGAACCCTACTAGAATGATGTTGATATCAACACCTGATTCTATCATACAATTCCTTACTAGCTTATTATTTATGAGTAGTGTAGTAAAGAATGGATTAACTTGTGGAGGATTTATCAATACATCACCTAGACAAACCTTAGGAAATTTTTCCTTTTCCTACTTATTAGTGATCTTGGTGGTCCCCTTATTTTTCAGAGTTTGTGCTTTTATCATTTCCATTAGATATTAATTGAATAGCACTATCCCTATACTATTTTATCTTCATCATTTCTAATAATGGCATAGACAATTTTACCTGAGACAAGGCCTAGGTGAAATCAAAAGATGTATTCTCCACTTTGGTTATCTCCTTTTTCTTTAGTGAATCTCCTTTGTTCTCCTCATTTTATTTTTTTCTTGTTTGATCAAACTTTTTCTTGTCCTTATGCAATTCTTTGTTTTCTTCCTTATGAACATCTTTTTGTCCATTCTTATCAAGCTACTTATTTTCTACCTTTTTTAGTGCTCCCTACATTCTATCTTTCACAAATATCCCTTTTGGAACACCTTCATCTTTATTTACTATTATGTTTCTTAATCGATATTTTATTTTTTCATGTTCTACTGCAACAATGGTTAATTTATTTATCTCTTCCTCAGTTGGACTTCTTACACTACATTTACTTGAATGAGATGGTCCACTAAGAGAACATTATTCATCACTACTTTTTCATAATTAGAAAAGACTTGTTGTTCTACCATATGAACATTGTATCTCTAGTTATCATCATCATATTCATAGCCTTCTTCTTTTGAAGATGAATATCCCTACTCAATGGGATGGAGGGTGTGGAAAGTTAAATAGATTGTGTGATCCTCTTCATCATTGTCTATTGGTATCTCCTCTTCTTATATTGATTGAGCTACAATACAATGGTCAGGGGAATGTGACAAGTTGCAAATTTGACACCAAGGATTATTATTAACAATGTATGATCCTCTCTTCTTTGAAAGATCAGGAGTCTCCTTATTTTTAGGCCTATCCATCACATGCTTTCCATCCTTCCAGTTCATATTATATGGCATATCATGCAACCTCAGTCTTTCATTTTGGTATGTATTCTCTTTCCTATTCATAGGGTTATTAACATTTTGGGGAACCCTATGATTATCTCTCTTATCAATCATCCCAAAAACCTTCCTATTGTTTTCAATGGTCAATGCTATTTTTGTGCTTTAGCTAGATTTCTAGGGCACCTATTTCTAAGCTCATATCCTATCTTTGGATCAAATGGTTTTAGATAAATATTTAATGCTATAGGATCTGCTAATTTGGACCCAGGTGGTATCTTATTACATAATTTGGATAACCTCTGGTTGAAGTCATAAACTGTCTCATTATGATATTTTTGGATACTTATCAATTCATGCAAGGAAAACTCTAGTGCATATTGATTCCCATACTATTCAAGGAATTGATCATGAAACTCTTGAATAGAAGCAATAGAAGCTATTGGTAAACTGTTAAACCAATCTCTAGCCTCTTTAGTTAGTGACATCATAAATAGCCTCCTCTATACATCTTCATAGTGCATATCCAAATCTTGAACAAAATCATTAAAATTTCTTAAGTGTTCCTCATCTATTACAACACTACTTCCTATAAATTTTGGGACAATACCTCTCCAACTTTTGTCCATAGGGTAAGGATATACTTGGAAACCTACTAAGTCAAATTTTCTGATCATAGTTTTGTAGTGTTGAGGAGGTGGTTTTTGAGGATGTTGATATTGGTATAATGGATTATTGTATTTTATTTTGGGTGATGGCATATATTGTTGGCAAGGGGGTGGCTAAGAATTTGGGTGTTGTGATCGATTTCTAGGTGGGGCATTTGATGATTTGTATTGATTCCTAGATGGATTTTGAGATGCCTTTGGTGGATTCGAAGGGCCTACATTGGCATCCTTTTTCTTGTGAGATGGTGTGTATTTAGGAAGGTTAGCTATCTAAGCATTAAATTGGTCTCTCTGCAACTTCAAGTCCTAGAGTTCTTTTATCACTTGGAGCTTCTATTCATATTCTACTTGCTTTCCTTCCATTTCTTGTCTTTCATACTCCAATTATGCATTTGGTTCTTCCTATGTCATATATTCATAATTTTCTTCAGAGGCTACATTGTTGACATCCTCATGCTAATTCCCTTCAAGTAATGAAATTTTATGATCATATTCATGTTGTCTCTTGATCTTTTCAACCTCCAATATAGCCATGAATTCTTCCTCTTTCATTGGATTTGATTGAAAGAAAGGATTTGTTCTTTCTTTAGGAGTGTGAGGTTCTCTAGATGAGATATTCTCATTTTTCAATGTATCATAGCGATTATACATTTCAAAGTGTGGTTTTGATTTTTTATCCTTATTTTTCATGCACATTTCATTAGCAACCTTCTTTCCTTTATCATTCTTATGTGTCCATTTACTATTGTCATTAGAACCTTCTCTATACAGGGACCTTTTGCCATGCATATTGTGAACTATTGTGATGGTCTGAACTCTAGGGTTTTTTCTTTCTAATGTGTACATTATTTTATCAGTCTCAATGCACTTATTCTTTTAGAGTCGCCACTCACTTTTAGAGAAGTGAGAAAATTTTATAATTGCTTATTCCTAGTGGAGTCGTAGGTAAGGTATTCACTCTATGATGAAGGCCTGGATTTAGATTTGATTCCCTAGCAGAGTTGCTAAGTTTTTAGTTCTCAAAAATGTTGGTTGAAAAAACACAAGAGGTTGTCAAGATCTTGGTATGTTTTAGGCTAACGAACAAGGCCAAATTGTGTACTTGAACCTTCTTCTCTTTAGGCTCTGCCTAACCTAGTGGGTGTACCTGTGTGAATGAAGTAGACTTGAACTATGTGTTTCCTACTTGTGCAATCTATCCACAATGGCAACTAGAAATGGATAGATGCAAGCCTAATTTTCTACAAATTCTATAAACAATATCAAGGTGAATTTTATTAATATGTCTAGTTAACAGATGTAAAGTGTTGAAAACAAATTTCAAAAAACCAAATGATGAAATGTATGAGACTAATGTCTTGTTGGATATATGGAATCAAATGAAAGTCTTAGATGAGTGGCTTGTATTTGGAAGTAACTCTAACTATTTGGCACACTAATATTGGTTTATAACTTGTATAAACATGCAAGAATGCAATTACCAAGTTCTTATCAATCCAAATGACCTTTTCTAGATTACTGTGATTAATTAAAAGAAGTTAATCCTTCCTTGAATGATCTAGTTAACTAGACCACACAAGAACAACAAGTGTGCCTTGATAAATTGAAAATATCCTTGATACACCAATTTAAATAATAAGGAAATTTCAACCTTGGAGACAACCTGATAATATTTTTCAATTAATTCAACAAACAATTGATACCAATATGATGCCACAAAATTAGAGATCTTTCATTAACTTCTTCAAAATTGTGCTTCCAACATGGTCTTTCGAAATGTAGTCATTATGCCAACCTTTTGTTATCTATCTATCCCTATTTACCTATTTCTTTCTCCTATATCTGATGATTTCTTTTGGTGTTGGTCTCTCTTATATATATGAGAGGAAACAAGCTTCAGACCAAGTGACATGTATTTTGATAACAAAACATAATTTTGAAATTAAACATAACTAAAGAAAACTAATCATAACATGTAGATCAATCCGTCAATCTTCAAGTAAAACCTTGTGGTCATCTAAGACCTATTCAAAGCTTTTACCGTATGATACTTTCTCTTCATGATGTATAGAATCAATCTTCATCAGAGCATAAATGTTTTTCTCACCACTTATTAATTGTCAAGTCACTTGGACATTTGAATTCCTATGCAACTATGAAGTTTGTAAGATAAATCTTCCATCTGTTATCTAGGAGATTCCTAAAATCTACCATGAACTTTATATATCCTTTTTCCAACATGATGATCCCATTGAGAAAAGTATGGAACTTGTTGAGATTGATCTCCTTCCATCTCTTTTGAAACTCCTTAAGGATGGGGGAGTTAGTATTTGTCTATTCCAAAACTTTAATTAGATTGTTGAAGTTTTCATGTACTCCATTTATCTTTTCCTTTAGTATCCCAACTCTATACTCTAATATCCTTTTTAGAGTCTCTGTGATATGATGCTTGAAATCTTACATGTTATGTTTCTTTAGCTTAATAATTTATTCTCTCATTTGATGTATTTGTGGGTCCTCTTCCTAGATAGGTGGGTGATAGAAAATTAATTCATCTCCTCTCACTATGGTGGCCTATTGCAACTGTTGTCTCAGCTTTGCATTTTTAATAAATAATTTTATCACCTCATCATTTGATAATTTCAATCTCTCCTCATACTCATTATTCATTTTCTTCATATTTTCAACTACATCCTTGTTGAACATTGTAGAATGATGGTTATAGTGGTAGCTTCTATAGGAGTTGTATCCCTCATTGTTTTGACAATAACTGATCCCCTCATTTCTTGCACTACATCCAAAATTTGAGGCTTCGTTGTAAATTTTTGTTTCATCCATAGAGAAAGTGTTTGGGTAGTAGGGTCATACCCTATTCCTAAGACACCTTCCTCTCAATCAAAATCTACTACCAACATGGGGTCATCCTATGCTTTGATTTGATCTAGAAGAAATATTTTGGACAACTCCATTCCTGGTATAATTAGTTTATCAATTTTTAATACCATCTCTCTCACCTCCTAGCAGGTGAAATTAATGCTATCAACATTTAACTCTACAAATGTCTGAGTGTAGATCTTAGCTTGCTTTGACTCATTCGCTACAATAGGATTGATTTTCAACCTTTTACCAAATTGTTTCATTTTCATTTTAATCCAAAAGTCCTTAAACTCATTAGTATGCATAAAATTATCATCCTCCATAAATGTTAGAGAGGCTACTACCCTCTGATATTCAATTTCATTAGCTCATTCCTCTAAAATCCTAGCCTTAGGATCATGGGGCATTTGAATTCTCTATTGTTCAACTGCCACCTTTATCTTTGTCAAAGCTAGGACTACTTCTTGTTCTTCATTATCACTTTAGCCATAATCAACCAATGGATTAGTCTTCTATCTCTTAGCCTAGTGGTTCATGAGTAGGAGATTGAGGGGATGGATGTGTAGGTGATGGCAGTGGTGGCTATGATGTGGAGACTTCATGTGGTGGTTGGTGAGGTGTGGGAAGTAGAATCAACCCCTCATCTTGGGCCATTTTGTATAATTCATCAAATTTATCAAGGATCATTTGCATCCTTTTTAGAAGGTTGGGTTCATCTACAAAAAACCCCCTCAAAATTCTACCCTTCTCCTTCTTTTGATTCTCCCACTTCATCATTATCATTTGCCTTTTTTTGGTCTACATTACATCAACAAAATACACCAAATTCCTTATAACATCCTCGTCAAGGTCAAACTCATGTGAGATGGCCCTTTTTGTTAGCAAGGTTCTTCTAATCATGTTGATATGATCCTTTAGGTCACACACTCTTTCTTTTCCAAATTTGAGGGGATAGTTAACCCTCATGAACCTCTGCAATTCTTCTAACATATCAGACCCAATGGCCAATTCTTCAAATACAGTTAAATAAAAAAAAATGGTACCTTTCCTTTGATTTCTCATCAATCATGCTCCATCCAAAGCATCTGCCACATAAATTCTAGAAAAAATATCCTTGTAGGTACAAACTTAGGAAAACTATGTGGTGCTTGGTCACATCCATATACTCTGATAAATATGTGTTGAGGCATGAAAAACCAATTAGCATAGTTATAGGGACAACCCTAGTTTGGCTTATAATGTACATGCCTCATTACTTTCATCAATGACTTAGGAAATCTTGGTGTTGGGTAACCAAGGGTAGCTATTAGTCTAACAACAAAATCATCTAAAAGTACTAAAAAATTATATTTTGTACATCTATTATCCCAGGTGTAACACCAATTTTGTATAGGGAGTCTTATTTCAATATCTTGTGTACACAATTTCATTCTTTTAGTCCACTTCACTTCATTCTGGTATAGGATTAAATGTCATAATAAAGAATATTTCCTAAAATTAATAGGGGCCTTAACTTCCCTAACTTATATCAAACCCTTATGTATGTGTTCCTCAATTATTGATGCAAAATCAAACTCTACATTCAACTCATAATGTTGAGTTACCATATGCATTCTCATGAATCCTATTGGCATATGCTCCTTTCCATCTATCCCCAAGACTTGACACAATGCATGATAGGTATTCTTGAAATAAACCTAAAATTTTGAGGCTTGGAAAGGTTCCATTCTAGAGGAAGGGATGGATAGTTTTCTATTATCATTACCCCTCTTCATGTGTAGGAGGAGCTCATCACTTCTATATGTTCTTATCAATCTTTAATACTCTTGCTCTAGTTTCACTAAATTCACCTCTGTTATAGCTTGTTTATTTAGGTTAAAACACTTTATAATGACATCTCTTCTAACATCAAATAAGCACCCACCATTTGGAAGCCTAATAATTTTGGTTGGAGAATGGTAACTATTGGAAAAGGATTTTATTATCTCAATATCAATGAAAACATTAAGGACAATTAACTTAGCCAAATCTAGGGTCCATGGGTTTGATGCTAGAACCTAGTCATTCCTTTTTTGATAGAAGTACCAATAGAAGTTCCAACCTAACTAAGTTATAATGGGGTCCCTATAGACTTGAGCTAAGTCTTTGAAAATTTTCTTAGGTCCCTTGTCTACTGAACCAAGAAACAAGGAAAGCAATGAGGAATGCAATGATGGTTTACTGGGTTTGGCCTCTTTCTTTTTGATTCCTACTTCACTCTTCCTTGGTGCCATTTTATGAAATTCATAGAAGATGATGAGAAAAACTTACCTAGGAGTAGAACTCACTTCAAATAATTCCCTTTACTCCTACAATTTGAGCTCATCTGCAACTTTCTTTTAGCTATAATGAATGAAAAATATTAACTTATTTCACATATTTTAACACCAAGATGCATTTACTCCTTAGAAATTTGCACAATTCAAATCTTTGTATCGAGCTTAATTTTATATTTTGATGTTGACTAATGTGATTGGTTTGTTTTAAATGACCCAACGACTTGGTTACCACACTACCTTATGTCACTTTTTACTCCCCTACGGTACCACGGTATGTCTTTAGTATCCTTCTCTAGTGTACCACTCTAACATGGGCTACCCTTTTCTCCCCTGCACTACTGTGGTGCCTCCTTAGTACCTATCCTCAATGTACCACTCTATTGCGGGCTATGTCTTGACCTTCTGAGGTATAGTGGTATAGTGTGTATAGTAGTAGTTGCTCTCACCATCATACTGCAAGCTGCTTGGGGATGATCTACAATAGGGAGGTATGATATGGGTGTTATGAGGGGTGGCTAATGTGATATCAGTAACATGGTAAATGGTAAAAATGGCCTTGAAAGGTGATAATGTGATTTATTATGAAAATAAGAATGGGAATTTTGGATTTCAAATGATAAAATACTTAGAATTTTTTATGAAAATTTTGGTTCCAACACTATCAAACCATTTTCTTCTTTTTATAGCTCTTGTGGGTTTTGGATCTTTGTCAAATGTGATCCTTTGAAAATTTAATTTTAACAATAAAATCTATATTTTTGATTTCCATTCATGATATTTATATGGAGCTAGAAGTATAAATTTTAGAAAATCCATAATAAAATCATAATTACAATAGAGGAATAATAATTTACCCTCACAATAGAAGAAACTTACCCCTTTTTCCTAAAGAAAATGCCACTTTGTTACCAAATTTACAACTTATTCCAAAATTTCAATTTGGCTTCAAACTAAAATTTAAAAATTATGGAAATTTTCTTTAAAAATTGCATGTATCGAAGAAAAATACTCCTTAATACCTTTTAGATGATTTAAGAATTGTGAAAAATAGAGTTTGGAACAAAACATTATGACCTCAGGGATTGAAAAGAAAGATCTTACTTCAAGTGAGAAAAAAATCATCAAAATGCAAAATTCTAAGAAAACACCTATACCACTGAAAAATTTGAAGAATCTACTTTCCAAAAAAGATTTTTTCAAAAAATTGGCCTCTTGGATCAAAATTAATTGTAAAATGAAAAAAGTGTTATTTCAGGGCTTAGGGGTCAAAGAAAATCCCCTTGGGGGCTAGGTCCCTGTCATTAATACAACCATCCAGTAGACCAATAGGTGTTGAGGGTTCTATTAATGTGTTGCCACCTGAATTGGTGAGCTAGCAATGGTGGTGGTGATGAGATACCCATACCACCTACCCTAGGCCAATGGTTATTATGCCTTCTTGGCAGAAATAAGACTGTGGCTTGGGTTGTACAATGACCATGTGCTTAATATTATAAAATACCAAATAATTTTTTTTGTACCATTGACTTAACCAATGGATGTGACAGAAGTATGAGGTGACCAAACATACATAGACTTGTACAAAGAATATTCTTTGGGGAATATACTAATGTTGATGCCTACAAATATTGTAGAATATTTCACCAGACTACTACTGACAATTTTGTCACTGCCATATGGTACATATTTTTTGGGTGATGCCTAAAAATCCTTTAATGCTCCCTAGACAAAAGTGTTTGATTTTTAAATTTGGATAGTTGATCTTTAGGTTTTTGAGCCTTTCAGATGCAATGGTAGGGATTTTTTGGCCCAAAGTATCCCCAAAATTCAACTACCCTTCTGATCTGGCAATTGAAACCCTCAACTAAAACCTTTATTGATCAATTAAAATATAACAAAAATTGATGAAATGAAAGGAAAACCTAACATTTTTTGATGCCTTGGATTCAACCATGAGGTCCTTGAAACTCCAACATGAACCAAAAAATGTCTTCAATACAACACAAAACCCTTAGATCTAAGAAATAATTTGCAACACTAGAGCTCTGATACCATGTAGAAGTTAATGGTGACTCCTTAACACCCCTAGGAATAGTTGCTACACCAAAATATTTTCCACAAGAGAGAAGATGGAAAGGATAGCTCATTTTATTATGAATGCAATATTGATACAAATGCACATGAGAGTTCTTGCTTATAAAGACAAGCTTGTGACATGTTTCTTAATCCTATGTTATGAGACAACTAACTTGACAAAAGTGTCTATAAGATAAGATAAGATCCTATATAGACAATTGAGACTTCAAAAATATTATCTAGAACCTAAGTAAACTTAACATGTCAATATGTCCCCTAAGTCCCTAGGGAGGAAATTAACTAGGTAGAAGACATTTATTCACACAAACAAATTACTTCTATAGACCCTAGATTTCAAAGGGTCATCTAAAATTAATCTCAATCTCTAAATCTATGTAGCAGCACATGCCCAAAGCCCATCCATATCGATGCACTGTAGAAAAACTAATTAAGTTCTAATTTTAATTCAAGTACATGTGCATAGTTTTGGATATATATATATATATATATATATATATATATATATATATATATAATGTACATGTGTGTACACAATATACATGAAGTTAAATGGAAATAATACATCATAACAAGAATGGAGGAAATTTAGCCTATTTTATAATCAAGAAAATAACAACCCTAAATCTTAAAATAGCCATGATGCATAATTTTAGAAAGAATAAATATAAAACGTAGAACTAATGAATATAAATTTAAACCCTAAGGAGAAACTAGGTATGATTTTAAATAAAATAATTTTTCATTATTAAAATATGAAAAAATGAAATTTACCTAATGTTAGTTTAGAATAATAAAAAAATAATATACATTAACATAAATCAATAAACTAATAAATGAATTAGCTAGAACATGATGATTGAACATAAATAAAGAAGATAATTTATGATTTCAATTAATCATGAATAGATTAAATTTAGTTAATTACATTGATCCAAAGAGAGGGTATTAATGTTAATACATTTTTGAATCAAACACATAAGCACATAATCTTGTGAAGATCAAGAGAAAAAATACCACATAACCTTGAAATATGCGTAAAAAATACTAATGGATTTATTGATTATTCAAATGAATATGTAGAGGATTAAATGAATACAATGATTCACCTATAGGCTAACAAATTAGAAATAAATGTACAAAACCCTAGTTAGCACAAACCCCTTGCAATGACAATAGTTAGGTATAAAACACCTACAATCACTTGTTTAGTGAGATATTCAAGCAAACACCTTAGTTAAAAGATAAGAAATCGCTTAACCCTAGCTAACCAAACATGTATAATGGACCATAGTTAATAAACAATACCTATAGGGTCTATATTAACCCAAATACCCCTACAAGACAAAAAAATAGTTGGATAACCCTACAAAGGTTAAGGAAAAGGCCCCTAAAATTAAAACAATAAATATTTTGAGAACTAAACATATATACCAATATGTCAAGGATACTTCAACATAGAGGAAAAATAAACTATTCTATAAAATTCATGGCCTAGGATTGCAAAATCCTACAAAATATGTATGTCAAAATGACCTAGATGAGGAAAAGGGCCCCACTAGGTGTGATAGAAGGTAACAACAAAAAATTGAAGAAGAAAAGGGAGAAACACAAATGAATGAAAATCATACTTCAAACATAGATAGTACCTCCAATTGAGAAATAAAAAGAATTAAAAATATAATAATAAATAATAACATCTCACCAAATGCAAACCTCAAAGTGGAAGCATTTTCCTACACACTGTGATCAATTTCTTTTGAAATGGTTGATTTGGAGTGGAATTATAGAGAAATTTAGCTAAGGAATTCCTTGAAAAAATTTCCCATGTGAGAAAGGATTGAGTTTTAATTAACCATTAGATGGATTCATTTTATAAGTGAAAGAAACACTAAAGATATTATGATCATGGGAAGTTATATCTAATTGGAAGGATCAATACCATAAAATTTGGGAAATTCTAGTTTGGGGGGTATGGGAAATTACCTTAAATTTGGGATGTGAATCCATCTACATTGATAGAGGGATAACTCTTGTTTGGATTTATTAATGAGGGGATTCACTACTCCCCAATCCCAAGATGAATATGGTCTAAATGGTGGGGATTTTTCTCAATCACCTCAATGACATGTACCCAAATAGTGGTGGTTCAAGATCAGAGAGATTGCAAAAATGTACTTAAAAGAGACTTTCTAAAATGACCACACATAATGGACTTTGGGGACCAAAGGATAAGATTACAAATATTTATAGGATAAGAGGATAAGCTCTCGGCCAAAGGATGTTAACACAAGGATGGGATGATAGCAAGAAACCATATTGTTTCAATGACACACTACCATGTCATATAGACAAAGAACTAAATCCTTTCATGGAACTCAATGAATCAACTAACTATTCAAAATGAGGTTTATTTAATCTAGTAACTAAATAGATATTAGGAATTAGATTAAATGATAAAGAAGGTGAGATGTTAACTCATAAAAGGTCTTACACTTTGAAGCCTCCCGCAAGGCTTCACTTGAGCAACCTATGCACACAAGGTGAATGAGGAAAAATTTTAGGATTATTTTGGGGATTGCCTCAGTCAAACACTTGTTTTGGTGTTCCCACCTCCATAGATAGCTAGATGAGTAATGAATATTAAATACAGAAAGTAAATTAAACACAATGAGTGATAAAAGAAAACGCTACAATGGAGGAGAACATGTATAATGAAATAGACATAATGAGTGATAAAAGTAAACCCCTCTATGTAGGAGAACCTGTATCATGAAATATAAACTCAATAAGTATGCTACAAAATAAAAATGAAAATAAGAGAGTGATATCAATATTCCATGGCTCCCTCTTGGCTTGATAGATGTGATGTTGAATGCTTGCAAGAGAGCTTTTGTTGTTGGTGAGATGCCAATCTAGTAGAGCTTCTCCATATAATCATGATGTAGAAGAGAAGAGAAATTAGAGAACAAGTTGGATTGAGTCATGATAATAATCAATGCAAACGAGACTAAAAAGGATTTTTTTGTGAAGATGCATGGGCAAGAAGAGTCATTACACTCAAAAATTTTCCATGATGACATGTATCATGAGAAAATATTCTTGAGATTCCTCATTTGAACCTATAAAGCTTGAGAATGCTAGTGTGCCACATGGACATCTGCATGTTGTATAGGCATCTAACTCACAACTTAGTGAGAAATAAGGTGGAAAATTGCTGACACTTCATCATTGCTCCCTATGGAGTTAGAATCATGAAATTTTGACTCATAAGGTTATTTTCATAAATATGTATAGGAACCATAAATGTGGGGGGACAAATGCACAAATGTGAAATTTTCATGTGGTACAATTTTATGACATTATATTTTTCCCCCACTTTAGTGATTTTATTTTTGAGAAAATTAGCTAGACTAAAGTAGAAAAGAAGACACTAGTACGAACTTGGAAATTTGAAAAATTTATGGATTTGCATGCCAAAAAAGATATTGTAGAGGCCACAAAGGTTGAGTAGGCGGATACTGAGTATGCCCCAACAATTAAGTTCAATAAGAAACCACAACATCAGATGTGAAGTTTCATTCTACAAAACTCAAAGTTTGTTAGCTCAAAAATTAGAAGCTAACATGACGATAAGAATGCTCAAGAAAAATCTAGTAGTTGAAAAGAAAAATATGATGAAGAGGTGAGTATATGCCCCCTCCTATTTTTTTCCCATAGCTAGGTGGGGTGAAAAAAATAAGAATGGAAGGACCATGTTTGTTGAGAAAAATGGGCCAAAAATGACATATATATACTTGAGAGGACCCACATAAGGGTCATTTTCACTATTCACTATGAGCGAATTATTGAATTTTGTGAGAGAAAAGTTAGAAAAATTCCTCATAGATATGATTACGTAGATCCTAGGATAATGCAGCTTCACATGACCATAGTTGAGGGAAATGAGGACAATTGGGTACGATGAATTTGAACCTTTCTTTGTATTTTTAGGAATTTTTTTGAGATTATTCCAGTTTGAATTAGCACATGCATCCAAGTAGCATGAAGGTTTATAAGCTATATGTTATCATCCAAATAGCATGTTGTCATTCACTATGTGTGTTTTCATCTAGGTAGCTTTCATGGAAGTTGACCCTAGACACCAACGCATCATGTAGAGGTCTGTACGGTGTGCCTCAGTCCCAGAGGTCCACTTAGAGAAAAAAATTATGTAGCTGGATCTGACATAGTTTTTTTTCCATTTTTCCAAGAGTGGCCTGAGATGCACAATCAAAGAGGTGGGCATGTGTGTATGATGCTATTATATCAAGTAGCCCATATGCATCCTAAAGTGTAGGACCATCTTCAGTAGGTGGGCCTATGGTGGGCCTATACACTCCCAAAGATGTTATACCATCTTCCCATGCTGATGGTACTCATGGAGCACTTGGATGCCTCTAGTTCTTATTTCCACCTACCATCAAGGGAGATGATAGTCACACTCAAGGATGTGTACCACATCATCGACTTGCCCATCCATGGGCAGTGGGTGGCCCATGATGATACATAATCATCCCAATAAGTTCTAGTGGTCTAGTAGTACTATGTTGAGCACACAAAGCCCAATGAAACCATTGGCCACATCTACATATGATAGTTTGAGTAGGGATGAGTGTTAGTACCACTTATTAGGAGGGTGATGGTACTCACAGTCACCCTTTGAGTCACCATGGATGGGTGAGGCTCACACCTACACATGGCCCTCATCTATACCATTCACAAGATTGAGGAGCAACATACCATTTTTTTCCTCAAGCTATAGCATGCTTGCTCACTTATATCATGAGTTAGGTTGATATGTTCATTATGAGTATTTTAGCCTCACATCCTGCATGCTCCTGCAAGTGTGGGATTTTGCACACATCATGTGCACCTTTCCAATCAAGAATCCCCAAGGCATAAATTTTGGAACACCAATGGCCCACATGTACCCATTGTTATGTGAACAGAGGTATATATATCTTACTATTTGGCAGTTATAGATGGATGGTAAAAGTACAAAGTTGTGTCACACTTTTAGCCAACTTATTAGCACAATTGAATTTAAGTATTTCTAACTAAAAATAAATTTTGGTCAAACATATGATCCAGTAAGATTCACTCTAGCTAATTTATATGTGTCTGCAACTTTTCCATCTAAAATTCTTAGATAAATGCAAATGTAGCACCACTTTGAAGCTAATTTATCGAAAAAATAAATTATTTGAAAAACTTGATGTTTTGACAACTCCTAGCCATGTAAACAATATTTTCAAAAAAATATAAAAATACCCTTTTGTAGATCCATAAGTGTAGTTCTCAAAAATATATATTTAAATATTTTAACTATTACTTATATTTTATATTTTATTTTTACTAAAAGTAGGTTATCAAAACAAAAATATAAGGTTAATTACTATGTCAAGGAAAATACTAAAACTTATTAAATTTAAAAAAAAAAAACATATGATGCACTAGATAAAAGAATCTATATTAAGATTGTATAATTTGTTTTCTATTTTAGATAAATAATCAATATAATAGTTGAGATCGAATGGAAATGCTTTGTTTCAGTACAAGCACATTTTATTATTTATTTAAAAATATATATTTATCAAAATTGAAAAAAAATATCGATGCACTAAAGTTCAAAGTTATAAACACACATAAATTTTTTGAAGGAAAAATAATTAAATCTACTATATAAAGATTGACATCTCATGTAACTTCATTTTTTTAGCATTTTATCAGCAACAAAATTGTAGTGTAAATTTACAAAAACTATATTCAAATAATTATTTTTTTCAAAAAAATATAAACATAAAACATAATAAAAAATATGCATTTTATTAGTTTACATCATTTCAAAATTCAAAACATATATGCCACTTTTTAGTGATTCAAGTTTGAAAGTTTGGATCAGTGTTATTTATTTCCTTTGTAAAGTGTGACACAACTTTGTTCTTTGCAGATTTGTGGTCCCATGATGTGAGATGGAGACAATATAGAGGCATACGGTGGCCCATAGATAGGAGGAAGCTATGACATATGTAGTACAATCACGTATTGATGGGGCACACCAATTATATTATAGTTCCTTATTACTAGCATTGGTTCACCTAATAGTTTGGGATTTTTATAGACCATCCTGCCGAATCCTCCCACATTTGTATAAGCGTTAAGGAGTGCCACTAGATACAAAGATGGTTGTTGTTTGACCATATAATATGTTTTTGTTAGTGATGATGGGTCATACAATGATGACCAAACATCGATGTTGACCATTGATGAAGTGCAGATCACTCACAATTACAGATCTTGGTGGGTGAGAGTGGGTCTTAACTTGATTTTATTGAAAAATGTCTCTATGGGGAAATGTCAGTGAGCAAGGGTGGGTAGGAGTTAGAGGAGGAGGAGGAGAGGATTGAGGTGCTGATGGCGATTCCCAATAAGGAGAGGTAGTGGGTGAAGTGGTAAGGATGCCCAAGTGGTGGAAAATGCTTTCAACACCTCCAACTAATGTCCCAGTCTCAATGGTTCCACCTTTGGTAGCTAGTTGTCTCTCAACAGTAATAGTAGTAGTAGTAGCAAGCATCAATCCTAGTGTCATACCCCCTCTAGATCCACACTAGCAAGTTGAGGATCTAGGTATAAAAGTGATTTATGCTATTTCCTTTTGAGTACTTTATATTTTAGTTTCATCCCATACATACATACATATATATATATATGCTCATTTTTTGGTATACATCACTTGATAGTGATAGTGTCTACTACTCTATAGTTGCATTGGATAAACATGAGTTGATCACTTTCATTAGGTGGTGTGTCTTTGAGGTGGCCCTGACTATGCCAGTCTAGGGGAGAGTCCTTGATGTATATAGGCTGACTTCAATGGGTTGACACACCCAATTCTTTGAGCATGTTGCATGATTGAGGATAGTGTATGAGTAGGCGGGTGATCCCACAATAATGGGTTACAATTTTTGGCCAAATTTGACATTAAAATCAGGATTTTTCACTAGACATTCATGTTCTTACACCTATAGCAGCTAAACCATTAAGGTTTTGAATGTGAATCAAACTATTTATTTGTTAGATATTTTGTGTAGATTCTAATTATATTTTTTAAAAATAAATTAAAAAATAAATTGTGAATCATTTTATGTAATTTTTAATAACTTATATTTTCTACTAATCAACATTTTTAAAAAGTGATGTTTACTTCGGCCCACGTAAATTTTTTTATAGATAGGATACAATTCTAATTTTTAAAATACAATTTTTTCACACCAATATCTAGGGATGGATATTTTTTCATAATTTTTTGTTTCATATTTTTTTTTTAATTAATTTTTCAAGTCAGCGTAATTATAATTTGGACAAAGGTGTACTTGGCATGCATAACTTTTTTGTATTCATTTGAATTAACTTATTCTTTTTTTTTAGAATAAGGACATCACTACCTAGTGGAAATTTATTTTTTAGAATTTTTTTTCTCTATTTTTCTATTTTTTCGTATGTGTGAAATAAAGAACTTGATGTTCATTGAAAATCCTACATTCACAAGAATAAAAATAAATATAATAATCAAATTAAACATATTTAAAATTATACTTTTGGGAAGCTTATAATAAGGGCTGAGGCTTACAAAAATAAATTTTAAATGAATTCATTTGATCACCCAAAAGGTAAATCAAAAGTGGTTTTTTATCAACATTTTGATAGGTGTAGAGGAGACTCGATTATAGGTATGGTTTAAATCTAACAAGGTTCTATCCAAGGGGGTTTGATCTAAGGGGGTTTGATAAATCCCTCTTTAATTAAAATAATTTAAATAGAACCTTTAAAGTCATAAATCATTGTATTTTCTAAAAATATGTGATTTCAGGCAAAAATCAGGATGTCCCAAAAAATGTAACCCATTATTGTGGCACCACCCAGGCATGGGTAGAGGTCATGTAGAGGACCACTGATGTAATCACTATGACTGAGGAGTGGGATAAACAAGTGGTTGAGCTCTACACTACCCTCATTGAGTGAGATTAGGCCAAGATGTGGGTAGACAGTGTCAAGAGGCCACATGATTCGCTATAGAGCCAACTAAATTCCCTTGGTGGGCAGGAAATAGTTGTGATCCCTAGCTATAGTGGCTTCAAGAGGATTCGTAGTAGACCTAAGAGTGGGAGGCATAACTATAGGTGTAGACTGTAGAGTTTTGTAGAAAGATACGAGGACTTCAAGTGACCATAAATGTGTCATGATCACACTGATCACATTCCATCACCTCCATCCATCCTCAACCTTGAGCACCACTAGTACCAAAGGGATAAAGGAGCCATGCACCAAGGGGCTAGAGGCTCATTTTATATATGTCCCATTTTATATACCAATGATATCATTTTGTACAACATTATTTTGATGTATAGATATATATAGCTATACAGGCACCACATTTCTCAATCTTTATATATGAGATTTTGGTCTGACATCATGGTGTTTGTTTTTTTTTTTTACTTTCATGTATGATTATGTGATGGATGTTATATCTATGGATGCATGTTTAGATTAGATTCTATCATGATCTAGTGAACACATGGATGCTTTTTATATAAATATAATGATGATATAATTACCTAAATAAAATATTTAATCAAATGCAATACAAAGATAAATAGCATAATAAAACATGTGTAAGAGTAATTCTTAATTAAAGAAATTAATCACATACACATGTTCACATCATAACACAAAAATATTAGGATAGTAAGTTAATGAATGAATGGCATAACACATTGAACTATAATCCACAAGGGACAAGCATTACAAACATGACACATAGACACAATGCATAGTATCGATGATGATGCATCACATTGAAAAGCTCTTTTAGAGGTGTTTCATCCATAGGTGATAGCCCATAAGCATCGAAACCATACACAAAGATGATTTAATGTAAGGGCTTAACTAATTAGAGCTTAACTTCCCCTTTTGATTAGGCAACACATTCATATTTCTCTAATTCTCATAGAGAACCGAATCACCTACCTTGAAAGTTCTAGAAAGAACACCTTGATTTTAATGTTTAGAAAGTAATCATTGATAAGCTTGAAGATTATTGAGGGCCTACAATCTATTCTTGTGAATCAATTCAAGCTGATGAAAATGATTAGAATGGTAAGTGTCATCATTAATTAATCCTTTAAGGGAAACACAAATATGGAATTTCCAACTCCAAAGGAATGATAGCCTCGGCACCATACATGAGGTTATATAGTGTTGCATTAGTCACTATATGAACAATCATGTTATAGGCCCACAAGGCATATGTTAATTGAGTATGCCATCTTTACCATATTTATTTACTATTTTTCAAAGAATCAACTCAAGAGTTTTATTATATTCCTCATCTTGGCCATTATATTGAGGATAATATGTTGTAGAAAAGTGATTTTGGATGTCAAAATTCTTTAGGAATTGCTTCACCTCTTTGTTCTTAAATTGAGTACCATTGTTAAAAACAAGGGTAGAAGGAAATCTGAAATGAGAGATGATATTGTTTGAAAGAAAGCTTCAAATTTCTTTAGTATTTTGGATTGAAGTGGAGCAATTTCAGCCCATTTCATAAAGTAATTCATAGTAGTAATGGTGAAGATATGTTGTTTAGATCAAGGAGGTGATATTTTTTTGATAATATCCAACCCCTATTTTGCAAATGGCCAAGGAGAGTTCTGATTTTGGAACTCTTGAGTAGGAGCATGAATGAGATTTCTATGTTGTTAACACTACAAACACTTATTCACAAAGGAAAATCATTCCTACTGCACTGTTATCCAAAAGTATCTCATTTGAATTACTTTGTGCACCAAGGATTTACCACCAAAATTTCCACCCCCCATAGCCTGAATGGGCTTCTTGAAGGGAAAGGGGAATTTATTCCTTAGTGAGACATAAAAAAGAAGACCATAATAATATTTTTGATAGAGAACATATGATAATATAATGTATCAGACTGAATTTTTTCTTATCTAAGTGCAATTTTTCTTCTTCACTTCATCAGGAAAATCTCTAGTCTTAAGATAATTATAACTATGACAATACTATTCCTCTGAGTCTACATGAGCACACACTAGAGCACCCGATTTTGTTTGATATAAGATAAATGAGAGAAAAGAATGTAAATCATAAAGTGGTATTATTATATGCCATCATTCAAAGATACAAGGGAGGTGACACTCACCATTGCATCTACATGTCAATTTTCTCTCCTAGATATATTGTCTATTTTAAATGAGGAGAAATGATTATGCAAGGATAAGGCTAAATACCAATACTAAGATCACTTATTCTACTTGCCTTGATACATTCCTATAATCTAATTTATAATAGTTCTAAAATCACCATGTATGTAAAGATGTTTGATGTTCAATGCTATTGCGACACACAAGCCATCGATAAGGGCTTCGTACTCAACAATGTTATTAATGCAATGGAATTCCAATAAAAAAGATAGACGAATTAGCTTGATTTCAAGTGAGATTAAAACTACACTTGCTCTAAAGCCAACTTAACATCTTGATCCATCAAAGTAAATATCCCATATAAGTTCATGGTTGGATGAAAAAAAGGCCTTCATCTAAAAATAAGTCTAGATTAGGGAAGGAGTGAGATGAGGGAGCTTCTACTAATTGATCAACAACAATTGAACCTTAATTTCTTTTTGAGTTACGAACTTGATGTCAAACTCAAAGACAAGCATTACCTATTTTGGTAACCTTCCTGAAAGATCAGTTCAAGTGAAAAATTCTTTAGAAGATGACTTTTTACAATAACATGAGTTTCAGCATGAAGAAGATAATTTTGCAACTTCTTACATTGAAAAAATGAGAGCAAGATAGTATTTCTCCATGGTGGAATAATGATTTTCATTTTCAACAAGAATACAGATAATGTAGTAGATTGATTTTTCTTTACCATTATTGTCATGTTGAGCTATTAAGGTTGCTAAGGCATGAGGTGATGTAGAGATATAAAGAAAAAAATTCTATCTTGTGTAGCTAGAATTAGGATAGGAGGCATAACATAAAAAAAAAGTGGGATTAAATCAATACAAATGCAATCAAACTCGAAATGTAATCTAAAGCTAAACAACAAAGCACAAAGAAAGCATAAACATAAACATAGAATGATCTCACCCAGTATCTACATCCTTCCATGAATGACCTTGATTGTCCTTCTCCATTTAGCCGTGATGGTATTCTTGCCCTCAAATTTTCATTGTGTGTGCAAGTATAGCCTTGATGTATGTGATTGTAGCAAAATATCAAAGATTAAACAAGTGCTCCAAAATTCATCATATTTCAGGATGAGTTGCAATGATGAAAGCTAGGTCAATTTATATAAAATTGTTCATTCGAATGACAGGCCAAGATTGAAAGATAAATGGATGATTCAGATTAAAAGATTTGACATGCATTGAGATAAGCGTTAGTACTGACTTGAGTGATGAAACCTAAGAATAGATACCAAGATTAAATAATGATTTAATCTCTAGTTGAAAGTATTCAATAATTAGAAGAATAATGTTTGCATGAAAAAGGATAAAGATAGATTAAAGAAAACGATCTATTCAAATGCACACATAAATGAATTAATTAAATAAAGATATTTAATTAATAAATGTCTACATGCATAAGAATTAAAGCTAGATAATTGATTGGTTATGACAAAGATTTTATTCGTGAAAGACAATCAAATATTAAATCAGGAGATAACTGACTGATTTTAATAGATCTCGAGTCAAGTTGAAATGAATAGTTAGATAGCTTAAACAATTATCTAAATATAGAAGAATATGTTCGAAATAGACTTTTATGAATTAAATGATTATTTAATTCAAGATTCAACATTTAAGGATTAAATTAAATAAATAAGATTTATTTAATAGACTAAAGAAAAGATTAATGAATAATTAAAGTATTAAAGTATTTATTTAATTTGAGAAAGAGGATAAAGTTAATTAGTGACGTAATTAAATAAAGAATGTTTATTTAATTAATCAGGATTCAAATAAAGATAATATGAATTAATTAAATAATTAAGTTTATTTAATTAATAGAAGAATAAATGTTAAAATGAATTAATTAAATAATTAAAAGTTATTTAATTAATAGGTGAGAAAGGACTTTAGAAAGTAATTAAATAATTAAGATTATTTAATCATGACTATAATAATACGAATTATGAAGAAATTGAAGTCAGGCTTAGACCAAATTTCAGTGTCTACAAGGTGATTAGCAAAATAACTCTTGACTTACTCAAAATCCTTTTTGCACTCATCATCCCATTGGAAGTGAAAATCTTTCTTCAATAAATATGTGAAGGGGAGGGTGCAATCTATGAATTGATTGAATCTTCCCTTACAAACTATATAGTTTAGAGATGTTACTAGGTGGGGACATGTTAACAATTACATCAGTAATATTTGTATCGACTTTGATTCCATGATGAGAAATAATAAATCCTAAAAAAAATCAGCATCAATACTAAAGTCACATTTAGAGGATTCAATCTCATCTTATAGAGTCGAAGCCTTTCAAAAAGAAGACAAATATTTTCCATGTGATCTTTGCAAGTTATAGACTTAGCCAAGATATCATCAATGTAATCTTCTATAATTTTATTAATAAAATCATTGAATATTAGGGTCATCACCCATTAGTAAGTTGCTCCTGCATTCTTTAACCCAAATGGCAGGACCACATAATAGAAATTACCCAAAGTGGTAGTGAAGGTTTTCTTATACTGATCTAGTTTAATATGAATTTGATTATAGCTTGAGAAGCCATCCATAAAAGACAACAAGGAATGGCCTACAATTGATTCTACAATCATATCGATATCAAGAAATGAAAAATAATCCTTAGGTGAAGCCTTCATGAAAGTAAATGCAAATACAAATACAACCATCAAGCTTACTAACAGTGACAATATTCAATATCCAAGGTGAATAGTTAATAGGATAGATAAATATTTCTTTTAACAACTTTATCTCAATCTTAACTAACATTGCAACCTACTGATGCTATTATGTTGTTGCATGAAACCCTTCACTTCATGAGAAAAATAAAAAAAGAAATCATGGCTCTTAAGCTTGATATTTCCAAAACCTATGTCAAAGTGTCTTGGAATTTTTTGTTTGAATTTCATTGTAGGTTTGTCTTCTTTGGTAATTCTTGAAACTAATTCAAGGTTGTGTCACCTCCCTTAGGTTCTCTATGATTATCAATGGTACCTCGCAGGTCTTTTTCTTGGCTTCTAGTGGAATTTTCTAAGGGGACCCCTTGTCTCCCTATCTCTTTATTATGATGGATGAATTTGTCATTCATAATTTTGAATGCAAAGTGTTGAATGCACCTTGGTCAATTTTTCACCCTCCTCTATGTCTCAACCAATTTCTCATCAACAATTTGTTGATGATACAATTTTTTTGGGGGAATCCATGATGGCTAAGGATAAAGGATGGATTGATCTCCTTAAAAAATTTCTATGGCTTCTAGGTAGTGCATCAATTTTACAAAAAATGTCATTATTCTCTCAATGTGCACCCCATTCTACAAACTAGGATTTCTAGAATCCTCAATTGTAAGATCCTTCCTCTTCCCTTCATGTATTTGGGAATGCTTCTTACTATTGGAAAGGTGGATAATTTTGTCTGGTCTACTCTTCTAGAAAGAGTTTAGATAAATTTTGTTGCTTGGAAGTGTGCTCTTCTCAAAAATGCTAGTAAGCTTCCCCTTCTTAAATTCACCCTTCAAAGTTTGGCTATGTACCTAATGTATCTATTTTTTATGATTTCTATGTGGTCAATGAAACTTGAGAAAATCCAATAAAGATTCCTTTTGTCAGGAACTGAAGAGAGGAGTCAATTCTCTCTAGTGAATTGGAACACTATGTGCTCTAGAAAATGTTATGGTGGCCTCAACTTGAGAAAAACTAGACAGATAAACATGGCCCTTATAACTAAAATCTCTTGGAAGATTCTAAAAAATTAAGTGGAATGGATCTCCATCCTTAAGGACAAGTATTTACAGGGTCTTCATTGCCTCTCTTTGTTGGAAAATGATGCTATTGCTTTAGGCTCTATTATCTAGAATAACCTCTTAAAGTCTAGGATTTTTCTTTCTTTGGGCTCCTCTGGGTAGGTAAAATTTAGTACTTTGGTCTCTTTCTATGAGGATAGATGGCTTTCCTCATTGGCTCTTGGTCTTCATCCAATTTTTTCTGTAGTGAAGATTGATCTTTGTGCTCGGCTAAGGGTTAAGATTTATGATTACCTAGATACTTCTATTAATCTATCTATATGGAAGATTGATCCCAATTGGTTTAACGCCCCTCTGTCTAGCTATTAAAGAGCTTCTAAGAATTGTTAAGAATCACAAATTATTTAACTCTAATTTTCCAAACTATTTGATCTAGGTAGCTTCCAAGGATGGGAGTTACTCTATTAAGACCAAATACAATATTCCTTCCAATATTTTGGATCCCTTGATTGATTGGATGTGGATTTTGTAACGAAATTACCCCTTAAAGTCAAATTATCCTGGTGGACTATCTTTCGTAAATAGATTCTCACCCTAGATAATTTGCAAAAGAAAGGCTTACATCTTGGTAAACATTATTTCTCACAAGAGAATGAAGCTAATCCCATTTCCCACCTATTTTTCCAATTCTACTACTCCTAGTAGGTTAGGAAAAAAATTCATTCTCTTTTCAACATCTATTGGGTCTAGCAAAAGGATGTTACTAGTATGTTATATAGTTGGTGCCCATCGGTTTCTCACCCTATGCTGGTCGAGCTCTAGTGGCAAACTCTTTTCTTCACTAGGTGGGAAATTTAGGAGCACAATAATAGTGTCTTTAGAGACAAAAAATTTCCCTAGCTGGTGTTGGAAAATAAGATTATCAACTAGGTTGTTGAGAATATTACCTCCTTCAAGCCCAAAAGAAATGCTAATTACCTAGAGGTGTCTATTGCATTAGATTGTAACCTTTTTTAGGTTCTCAATGCTCTTCATTCTTGAATTATACCAAAGAGGAGCAGTACTCCCTAGTCCCCATGAACTTGGATGGCTAAAACTTAACTTTTATGGCTCAACCACTCCTAATCCAGTTAGGTAGGTGGGGTTGGGGTCATTTGTGATCATAAGGGTAAATTAATTTTGGCTTATGCAGTGAACTTGGGGGTGCAATCCTCCAATTTTGCTAAGGTGGTGGAATTTTTTGATGGCATCTAAATTTCCACACAAGCTAGGATTTCCAACTTGGTCATTGAGGGAGATTCAAGAAATACTATTCTCATGCTAATGTGGAAGGCTAATACTTTTTGGTCACTTCGAGACCCCATGTTATCAGCTCATAATATTATGATTTCCCTTAGAAATTGTAGAGCTAATCACATGTTTGGAAATGCCAATAAAGTTCCTTATGCACTTGCTAACATTGGAACCTTCACCCCAATTTTAGTTGTGTGGGATAATATTTTTTGCATCCATAGGAATGTGTGTGAATTAACTCATCATGATGCCAAAGTACTATCAAATTGAGATCGATCTATATATACTATAAGTTCCCTTTAATATTTTCCTTGATTTTCACTTATGGAAAATTAATCCCTTTAAGTAGTCTTTCCATAAATACATTTAATTGTGGCTCTAGTATTCATCATTTTATTTCTATAGACTCAGTTTCTTTGGTCTAGAAATTGCAAATTTTTCTAGGGGGTGAACTAGTTCAGGGAGAACCTACTAATTATGAGATGTGGAAATAGGAAAAATAAATTTGGTCCATTTTTGAATGTGGTAAGCTAGCCTCATATTTTCAAGGCATGCAGTGGCATGACCCTAAGATTTTTGTGGATTTCACTACCTCTTGGGTGAATGGCACTATCATCATTTTTGGGTACTCCTTCATGGTGACTAATGAGCTTATTGTTGAGGTGATGGGGCTTCCATTGGAGGATTTGTGCATTCCTTGTAAGCCTAAGGGCCATTATCAAAAAGATGGACCACTTTTTGAAAGAGGGTTAAAAGGTGAACAAGGTCTAGAATGGCTTCAATCAAGCTAACCTCCCTGACATTTGGAGTAATATTGTGGAAGTCATGATGAGTTATATAATGCTTGAGGACTGGTTCCATCACTTTCATGCTCATTTATTTCTAATGCTTAACCATCTCTATTATAGTTTAAATATGAACTTTACCTTTTGTATTTTTTCCTCTCTTGAATAATGTGTCAAAAACATCCAAGGTGAAAGAAAGAATTTACCTATTCACCAAGGTCCTATCTTTCATCTTTTTCATTACCAGGACACTTTGTTACCCTCCCCTAACACTATTAAAAGAACATCTTGTGTTAGTGTAACTAATTATTTATTAAACTATCATAAGTTTACTTAGGTCTTGAATTAATTTAGTCCTAGGTTGCATAAATTAATCATTAAATAATGGGGTAATTTCCCCTTTTCATGTGTAGCGACAAGATTCCTTCTAGAAGATGAGTTGTCCTAGAACTTATCTCAATTTTTTATCATTTCCTAGATAAGGTTCACATGTTAGATCATGACACATGGCATTATCGTATTCCATCTTGTATTTCTCTCATGCCTATATATTCAGGGCATTTGTACATTTTTAATCATCTAATTTCAAATATTTTATATCAATAGCAATCTCTATTTGCATACCCTTAGTAGCAACACTTTATGTGTGGTGGAATTTCTCTTGTAAAAGGTCCTCTTGAAGGCTACAACTTTAGGGACATTGTGCATCCATCATTTCAACATGGTATCAGAGCCATTCCATTGAGAGTTCATCTCAGGATCAGGAAAGTTGGGCGAGAGAGATTCATTGTAGGCTTGAAATTTTCCATTGCAGGCTACTTGACTCCACCCGGGGACCAAGCTGATTTCTAAAGTAGATTGAGTTAGATATGAGCTCACCATTGTCTTTAGAAGGCCTCGAAACCCTAGGATTTCCTGTCTAATCATCAAAATTAGATTCATCAACCTGGGAGCCATCAGAGGTATTTTAGGTTTTGCAAAATCAACCGTACTATCCATACAATTTGTAGTAAAAAAATCCTCCTAGTCAGTTATCCTCTGAGGGATATTTTTTAGCAGCAAGACACTTTTCATTTCAGAAAAATTGGGCTAATATTTCTATTGTTTTGGCAAAAATATATATTTGGGCATTTTTCTATAGTTGTAGAAAAATAAATTTGAGTGACTACAATTTTAATTCTTCATTGGCATATTACATGGAATTGATATTTTAATCAACGAAATATATCTCCCATCGACATTTTATTTGGAATTTTTTTGCATATATTTTATTACCATCGGCATTGTAAAAAAAATTCTTTGCAGATTTAATTGGTCGACCCTCTTTTTATTTTCAATTGCCATATTTAAAATATTAAAAAATAAGGGTTTAATAATTAAATTTACAAGATCTACAATCGACACTTTATTGAAAAAAATTCTATAGAATTTTTTTTTGTTTGGCTCTATTTATTTTTTGTAGGAGGGGTACCCGACACACAGTTGTCCCATCATGACAGATTGCTCATCATCCTCTATACCCTCTATCCATGGTTTTAATAGATGCTACCCACTGATCATCATCCCACCTAGGTCCCTTTCCATGCCCATACTCTATCCATTCATTGATCGAGCCAACTTTCTACCCATAGAGACGAAACCCCTTGGTCCAAGGTTCCATTGGTGACCAAGGGGTCTGCTATAGGGATTGACGCCACCCTTATCTACTCCTTCGCCTGGTTACTTAGCCCCTCTACCAACAGGGGTGGTGGCACTTTTTTTTTTCCTCACATACCACTATGGTCATATAAGCGATTAGGTGCTAAGCTCGAAGGGGCTTATGTCTTGCTCCTTATTAGCCTACAAAGTGCCTCATCTAGGAATTTTTTTCATTTTATCATAACTTTCACCCACAGTATCAAAATTCTACAAATGAGATATCATCAGAAAGATAATTTCCTCTACTTTCTAGTGATCACATCCATTCTATAAAATTTTCTCACAAAAAAATCTACAGTAAAATAAATTCAAAACCCTAGTTTGGACATAAAGGCTCATATCTTCTCATCAGATTGTTAGATTTCATTGATTCCAGTGGCATTAGAAAGGTGATTCAGAGCTTTTTTCATCATTCCATTCACTCTGATCAATTTTAGCTCCAAGTACTCTTGCATTGGTTTTGTTCAATTTGGTGCACTTGTTCAATAACTTGGATATACTAAATCTTGGGAAAAGAATATTTGATTCGAGTAGCATCACTTCAGTTGCATACCATCCTTGGTAGTTTTCTATTTTTTGTTGAAGGTACATTGTCTTGGAGATCATCAGAATGCAAGTTGATTGTGATGTTTTGAGATTTATTGATCATTGTGATTGTCCTCACATCCTTTGAGCTAAGCTTTGGGATAGATATGGAGATCAAGATACTCCACCATTCCCCAATGATCATGATTCAAAATTCCATTCCTTAGATCAGGTGCCCCATGATGATATTGCTATGTAGGGGGTTTTTTGTTTGGATTTCCTTGAATCTTCCAAAGAGGTTGACAAGGTTTCTTCAGATGTTCCTTCTTTTCCATCAAAGACAATTGATATCCCTTCACATTCAGTGGTTCCTTGTCTAGATTCATTGATTGAGACTTCCATCATCATCATTCATCAAGACACATTCATTTTTCTAGACTTGACATCACAGGATGGCTTTGTTTTAGGTATCACTAACTTGGCTACTTCTACAAGTTTGGAGGGAATTCTTGAGGGGATATTACTCCTCTATTTAGATCCTACTTTGGAGATTTTTCTTGAGTCTCCTCATCCTTTTTTCTCAACCTTGATTGGGGATCTTGATACTATCTTGGATGCACTTGGTTTCTCTTCATATATTTCATGTATGAGACTTATTCCCTCTCATTCCATTTAAGAGTTGGAGTTTCTTTAGTATCTACAATTGGATTTGCTTCTTCCTAGTGGGAGACATGTGGTTTGGACATATTTGATGCTTTAGACTTCTTTCAGTGGTTTTGAGGACACTTCATTCTGGGGGGAATCTAGTCTCCATCATATTCATTGCATCACTATCTTTGAATCCACTTTAGCATCAGTTTCCACATCATCTTGTTTGGTCAAATTCTTCATTGATTGTGGAATCTTCATCTTCAGGAAAGGAGACACATGAGGAGAGTTCAAAGACACCATCATCATCCACCTTCATCCTTCCTTCCTTCAATTTCTATCCAGAATGGGAAGCATCTCTACACTTGCACTTGGTTTTGTTTTTTCTGAAAGGGAGACAAGTTGTTTGTCGACATTGGATCATGCTTTATCTTTAGACACTTACCATTTTTGCAGGTGATCACATCTTTTGAAGGGGATATATTGTCTCTCTATTTCCCTCCTATGGGGGGGCTATTGATTGTATTGTATCCATGTGATGTATGGTGTACTTGGGGGGTATTTGGGAGTCCTCCATCCTTCTCATCCTTTCTCACTTCTCTACATTTTCATCTCCTTTTTCTAGAGAGGGGTTTTGTTCCCACTGGGTTTCCCCCTTTTCAGCGGTTGTGGGAGATTTGTTGCATCTTTTATTTTCATCATGTAAATGGGTACCTCACATGGCCTCGTAGCTAGGACCCCTCATCATCATCATCATCATCATTGCATAATCATTGCATTTCCTCCCTAAGTTGCACGTATGGGGGGTGTTAGTGTAATTAATTATTTATTACACTAGCATAAGTTTACTTAGGTCTTACATTAATTTAGTCCTAGGTTGCATAAATTAATCATTAAATAATGGGATATTTTCCCCTTTTCATGCATAGGGATAAGATTCCTGCTATAAAATGAGTTCTCCTTCTAGAACTTATCTCAATCTTTTATCATTTCCTAGGTAGGGTTCACATGTTGTCACATGTTGTTAGATCATGACACATGGCAACATCATATTGCATCTTTCATCTCTCTCATGCCTATATATTTAGGGAATTGGTACATTTGTAATCATCTACTATCAAATATTATAGATCAATGGAAATCTCTATTTGCATTCCCTTGGTTGCAACACTTTCTGTGTGGTTGAATTTCTCTTGGCAAAGGTCCTCTTGAAGGCTGCAACTTTAGGGACATTGTGCATCCATCATTCAACACCTTGGTCATTTATGACCCCATCAAACCCCCTATAGACCCTAGTCCCATGATTACCCTAGATGAAACCTCACCCACTACTCATCCTATTACTCAGGCCCATGGTAAAACCTCTTCTAATGAGGAAAATCCTCCCAATCCCATTAAATGTGTTCCCTTTTCAGATCCTACTCCTATTTCTACTTCTAGATTAGATAATTTGGATAATTCAGATGATGATTCATGGAGTCCCACCCTTTCCAATTCCCCCATGTACTCCCCTATTCATGTGTATGGTTTTTATGTCCCCAACACCCCCTATCATTAACCCCAGCCTTTAAAATTCCCCTAATTTTTGCATCAATTTGAAGGGGACCCATGTTGAACCTAGGGTGGGTTTTGAAAATTGTGCATTTGATGACCCTCTTCATAATAAAATTAATGATTTTTTAGAGATGGTTAATGTCCATAATAACATCCTTAAGTGGCTCCTAGTTTAGCTTATTACTTCCAAAGAGAGAATCTAGATTTTGTAAAATAAGGTGTTGTAACAACAAGTCCCTTAGCTAGGTGAGGTGAAGGATAGTAGCCATTGGGTTTTGATAGCCTCCTTGGCTAAGTCATTTTTGCATTGGGCTAATTGGGATAAGAATTTAGAAGATTTAAGATATATCATTGGAATGAAGGAGGATGAAAATAATTTACAAATGGAGATTGATTCTATTCATAGGAACCATGAAAAAACCAAGCAATGCCTCTAGGTTATTACTGATTACAACAAGGATACCATGAAGAACATCACTCTCACCATTTAGATATTTTAGAAAGACATAAGGTAAATCCATGGTAAATGGGTGGTTGAGAAAGGTTGTGATGATAGTCACACATAGAAGAAAGGAAATGTGCTAGATAGGTTGACTCTGGACACTATGGTGGACACTCAAGCTATTTAGAAGGGCTCCCTATCTTTTGAGGAGAAGCTCCACTTCCTAGCTCAAGAGTGGAAGGCTATAAATGGTCTCAAGTTGTTGGAATACCTATAGGATTTTTGTGGTCCCATGTTGGTCTTTGGTCTCTATGTTGTCTCTATTTCTTTGCTAGTTAAACTACTAAAGATTTAGTTTTTGCTTTAGTTTTTTGGATGCTTCACTTCTCATGAGCCCATTATTTTCCTTAATGGTTGTTTTTTAATGGGTACTAGCCCTTCAAATATTAATATAATCAAAATTAACAATGTAACCTTGGGATTCATCTTTCGGATCTCTTTTTTAATGGGTTTAGCATCAGGACATAGAATGATATTGTGAACCACTATAGACTCATCATTAATAGGCATGCCCTCATATGACCAAGAAAATATGTTAAGATGATAATGTAAAAAGTAATAATTTTTCTTATATTATTTTTAAGAGAGACACTTTCCAATCTTAATCACCTTTTTAGAAGACTTAGGATCAATGAAAACATTAGTAGTATCCCCTTTAAGGAGAGAACTATGGTCTTTCAGATTGGGAATAAGAACATAATCATCTACATTAGATAAAGGAGCCTCCTCATCCATACTCAAAATGGATTCTCTAGTGTATTCTTATCTATATAAGTGATACATGAATCATTGTTTATGGTGATAAGAAGGTAGGTGAAAGTAGACACCTAAGAATTCTTCCAACACTTCCTCTAAAGAGAAGAAACTTAGAGGACCTTCATTAGACTCTACTTTTCTCTCAATTAGTTTACGATGAACTAAATTGAGAGGTTTGATGGAGATCATGTTGAAACTCTATTGTGGTTTCCACTTAGACTGTTCAAGAAAAAATCCAAGCCCCAAGTTATGCTTATGAGGTATACATTATATAGGGACTTGAATGCCTTGTTAATTATGTCCATAAACATATTTAGAAACTAGTTTATAACAAAGGTTGTAATGTCTTTGTAAATCCTAGGAAATGGATCTACATAAAGAGAATCACTCCAATGAGTATCATACTCATCTACGGGATCATATTCATCCTTGTAGATAGGACTAAAAAAATTAGCCTCCTCTATAGAAGCATGATTATCTTCCTCAGCAGTAGTACAAGCATTCTCCTTGAAAAGATTTTGATTGCTTTCCCTAGTGGGAGGACAATCAACTTTCTTGATGGAGGTATATCAAACTATTGGAAGGTCGAGGTGGATAGGGTCAACTTTATATTCTTAAATAAAGAAATAAGAAAATTCTAAAGAACCCCAATCATCACCAAGACATGCATTTGATTTAGAAGAAGGGGTAGACTTAGGATTATTTTCTTTAGAGAAATCTTATTCAAGTATATTTTCCTTAGGAGCAACCTTTAAAATAGGTACTACCAAAGATTATATCAGAGCATTAGAATTTAACAAAGGAATACAATTTTTAAGAGTGAAAACAACTGAGGCCCAACCAATAGTTGTCATCTCACAAAGGTGTATAGCATCAAGGTCAACCTTGATTGTAATCACTTCATTATTAGCAACAAATTTTATACAATGATGCAAGGTAGAAGTTATAGCTCCCAAAGCATTAATCTAGGGTCTTCCCAAGAGAATATTGTAAGGTAAAGGACCAAACATAACATAAACCAAGTTGGGTAAGGTAATGGGTCCCAACCTCAAAGGAAAGATTATCATGCCTATGGCTTGATGACCATCATTATTGAACCCATGAATATACAAAGAAGAAGTAGCTAAAGAAGAATAATCAATTTTAATATGAGGTAATAGATCTATGCAACATAAGTTGAGAGCTAAACTAGTGTCAACAAGAGAACACCTTATATGGATGTTATTTATGTATTAACTATAATCATTTGAGGATTCACTTGCATCTATACTTTTAGAGGTGGGATTTATTATGGTTAGAACACAATATTTGGTGAATTTGCACAAATATGAGATATCAATGCATTAACATCCATTGGCTTAGTAGAAGGAAAGATGATCTTTTGTAATGCTTCCTAGAGCATACCCTAATAAATTGGAGCAAAATAAAGCAAATCACATAGTGAAATGTTGACATGAGTAATAAAAAGTTGCTCAACAAGATCGTAATCGACAGGTGCTTGAACTATAGGTTTAGTTGTTGAAGGAAGGCTTGGTTGAGAAGGCGGTAGATAAGTAGGAAAAAAAGTAGGTTGATTCATATTCTATTGATTTCTTCTAGTATTATAAGTGTATGTCCTACAACATTATACAAATAATTCGTAGCTTTTAAGAATCGTGTGTAAAGGTATAACGAGTCATTAGAGATTGGAACCCCATGAATAGAATGAATCCTCTTAGGAGAATGACCAGTTATATTCACATAAATGATGGGTATCTTATGCCTTTGAAGGGCCATAAAGATAGTCACCACATTCACAAACTCTCTAAATTGTGGGGAAGAAGTAGATAGTTATGATGAATAATTTTGTTTAGGATATCTACAGATAGGAGAAGATGCCTCTAAGAAATAATTTGGGGAATTTTTTAACATATCAAAATATTTCTTAAAAAAAAATTGGCATAAGCATTAAAAAATTATAGAAAATGATCTGACATAATTCACACTTCATTTCAAGTTCACCAAAATGTTAAGGAGGGGATTCATTAGTCCCAAGTCTTAAGATGAATAGGGTCTAAAGGAAGAGAACTACCTTTAGTCACCTCAATGACACAAACCCAAATAGTGAAGGTTCAATATGAGAGAGATTGTGAAAACATACTTAAAGGAGAGTTTTGGGAATGACCATGGATAAAGGACTTCAGGGACCAAAGGAGTAGATTAAAGATATTTCTACGACAAGAAGATAAGCTCCTAGCAAAGGATGTGAGTGTGGGAGCAGGATGACAACATGGCATGCTATCATCTCAAGGACATGATGGTATCTTGTATGGATAGAGAACTAAATCCTTGGCACATAGAACTCAAGTAATCTACTAACTATTCAAAATATGAGGTTTATTTAATGTACTAACTAAACATCAAGTAGGAATGAGATTAAATGATAAAGAAGGAAAGATGTTAACTCACATAAGGTCCTACACTTTGAATCCTCCTACAAAGCTTCACTTGAGCAACCTGCACACAAGGTGAATAAGGAAAAATGTTGGGGCTCTTTTAGGGCTTACCTCAATCAAACCCCCATTTTTGTGTTCCCACCTCCATGGATAGTCAATGTATAGAGAATATAAAAGACACAAATTAAAGTAGACACAGTGAGTGATAAAAGAAAACCCCTTGATGGAGGAGAACCCATATCACTAAATAGACACAATCAATGATACAAGAAACCCCCACTATGGAGGATAACCCATATCCCAAAATATATAAGTCATAATTATGATAGAAAATAGACAAGAAAGAAAGAGAGTGATACCAAAAGTTTGTGGCTCCCTCTTGGCTAGAGAGATGTGGTGTTGAATGCTTACAAGAGAGAATTGGTTGTTGGTGAGATGCCAATCCAACATGAATTTGTTCTAGAATCATGATACAAAAGAGAAGAGAAAGGATAGAGCAATCTAGACTGATTCATGATAAGAACCAATGAAAATGAGAGTTAAAAAGATGGTTTTATGAAGATGCATGGGCTAGAAGATCCATTAAACTGGGAATTATTCCATGATGACGTGTCACAATCAAATATTCCCAAGATTCCACATTTGAACTTGCAAAGCTCAAGGATGCTACCATGCCATGCAGATTTCCATACATCACACAGGCATCAAACTGATAACTTAGTGAGAAATGAGGTGGAAAACTACTAACTCTTCATCATTTCCACCTATGGAGTTGGAGGCATGAAATTATGACTCTAAGTTTTTTGTCATAAATGTGACTAGGAACCATAAATGCGGGGTACAAATACACAAATGTGAAATTTCCATGGGGTAATACTTTATGATAATATTGAAGTATGCATGTTCTAAAAATATCCCAACTACTCTAGCATTTCTTTGAATTGAACTTTGGTAGGAAATTGTAGTTGGAAACTTTATCACAAATAGATTATAAAAGAGCTCAAGAGGAGGAAAATAGGTTATTGGACTTATATGAGAAAATTATTAGGATATAAAGATGATTAAAAACATGTTTTTGCCTAGATGAGGGAAATATGAGCTTAGGCTAAAAAAGGTTATTTAAGTCACTACCATCTCCTCCAAGCAAATATCCTCTCCCATATGAGGATTTAATTTGGTGCAACAAAATTAGATATGTTTTCTTTCTCAGCCAACATGACAATGACATGCCACCATTGTTGTGTATCTCAAGATTTTTGGAAAAAATAATCTAAGGATCTCTATTATGTCAATTTAGATTTATCAATCCAACACAACTTTGGTTGGTCTAATAGTGCTTCCCCATTTACAGACAATTGAAATGAACTCAAAGGAATTCAATTTTTGTAGAGTACAAGAGATAACATTATCTAATATTTAATATATCAATCCCAAGAGTCTAAGGCTTATTTACTCTAGTCTTATGGATTTTTTTCCAAATTGCATCAAGATTAGTTTTAAAATTTTATTCTTTTCACTTATCTAATTTTACTTTATCTTATGTTCTTTCATATACTATCTTCCAATAATAGGTATATTCTACCCACATTCAAATACAAATTCACATGAAAAACTAATGTTTTCTTGCTACAAACCTTTGGATTTTTCTCTACTTTTCTCTTATTGAGTACATTTATTACCATGTGACACTAAGATGGTTTAATGTTGATGTCAAATGTTGAATTATAGATAACCACACAATTTCCTCATTTTTTTGTTGAAGAATGGGTATGCATGTATGGTGTTCCCTAGTTCTTGATTGAATATGTCTTAGAGTTCCCCTTGTTTTTTGTGATTTCCCCATTTCATACCAACATTGAATAAGGTTAAGCTCAAGGTTATTCAAATTAATGCCTAGTTAGTGTAGTAGATCCTAGGTTGGAGATCAACCTAGATTTTTTATAAAATAATGTCACAACCCAATTTAAGTTATGATTAATTCAAAATTTCAATATTTTTTTAATTTTTTGATAAAAAAAATTATCTTAAGGAAAATGTAGCACTCTCAAGTTAATATTATACCTAAATAGAGATCAATTTCATGGCATGGATATTTCAACTCAATCTTACCTAACACATTGTGTAGGATATAATAATTCATTTAGTAATACTCCAAAATTAATACAAATAAATTCATAGAGAATAGATTTCCTTTAATTTCATGTAGACTATGACTATGCGCCTTAAGGAATATCACTTGTTTCATCATTCAAATCAATTATTAACATTTCTTTCTTCTCCATCACAAATATATCACAAGTAATCATGTGTTCATGTACATGCATATATCAACATATAATAAAACTATTTTTATACATAATATTTTATAAATATAATAATAATTCAATAGGATGTATGTGCTCCTTATTACATAATGAAAGTAGCCATCATTATTAAGTGTTAATCAATAATGTTTCCATGTTTATATATAGAGAACCCAAGCATATCAATAATGTATTTCCTACAATCATAGAAGCACACCAATTAATCTAACCACCATAAGGTACATGGTAAACCAAATTAACTATATAATAGTATATGTATCATGAATTGAGATTGTATAATAAACCACCTATACCACTTGCAATTTTATCATGTGTTGCATTATGTAAAAGCTACTAAAAGAGGGAGAGAATATCTTGAAGCCACTTTCTTTCTTCTAACCATAGAACTTACGCAACTCTCCCATGCAACATGAATACTAGGCGAGACCTTACCCTTCATATATGGGTTATACAAGAGAGTCATGTGATAAAAAAATAATGCAACTAGTATAATTTTACATGATACAATCAACCATGTGGAACTATTCCATAACACAAATAACATTAATCCATGACCATGTGTCTAAGATACTATATATAGGAAAATTTCCAACTAATTTTAATGACACTCTTAATTTTGGTACAACATAGACATGTGCATAATGTGAAAAATATAATATGACATGTAGTTTCAAGCACATGTAATATCCAAAATATAAAATGATAGTCATAGTTTGATACACATGTTCAATCTCTAATTTGGAGATGACACAACTTCATGCACATACAAGTTGAATTTACATTCTCAAAGTTAAGCTATTACTTCCACCATACCTAGACTCTCAACCTACATCCTTCTTGCATATCAATATTATTATCACCCACTGTACTTCTTTTCATAAAAGGACCAAAAATAGGTTCCAAGTATTTCTAGAAAAAAATAGGTACATGTTATCCTTTCCAATATTACCCCTCAAATATTTTCTTGCTAGAAACCACCTAATATAATTAATTATACAAATTCTTCTAGGAACAAACACAATCTATTGGTAAATTCATAAATAAACAACAAAATACAAGAATAAACTATATTTGTCAAATATATAAAAACACATTGAAACTTTAGTGTAGAAAAATGTATCCCTTTACATTTTCACACTTGTTTGGGTCCTCCTTGTTAAAATTTGGTTTATTTATGCCTTAATTGGTCCTATTTTGCATCCACGAGCCTATTTAAATGTATTTTTCTTAGGATAATCCCGACACTTAATAAATGGAAAATCAAAATTTAATGTTTTTGGCTATGTTCCAAATTTATGGATTTGGGACCCATACACCCATCTAGGTGTATGGGTCTTCCCTAGGTCTCAAGACTTGATTTCAAATGATACATTGAACATAACAGTTCTTAAAGTATGTGTCTCGAGTTTAAACCATTGGGACTAATATACCCAACTTGGCATATGAGTCCCGCTATAACCTAGGACCTATTTTAATTCAAATTCTTGGTAGGATTTTATTGTCCTTAAATTCAATTTCTGAATGCTAGCTTGTAGTGTTGTAATTTTGGGAGATTAGACATAAACACGTATAAATACAAGGTTATTTCACATAATTTCTCCTAGAAATTTTGAGTCAAGCATCCTAAAGAGAATTATAGAGTTTACAAGAGCATTAAATAGCTAATTATCAATCATTTTGGAGCTACATTCAATATTGAAGCATCATGTCAAAGTCTTCATGCATTGTGTGTGTTTGTGAGCTAACATTTGTGATGTAGGTTTCATGATTCAAGAAAGCATTCAAGACAAATCTTTAAGCATTCAATCAAGTGTCCAGATCCACATTCATGCTATCCCTTTCATACAAGTTTGAAACCTTCATTTCAAGGGTTTGACCTAGGTGAATTTAAGCTTGAAGATCCTTTGAAGGAAAAGTTGCAAAACTTGTCAAAGTTTTCAAGAAGATGTCATCTTCATGGAAATGCACCTATAGGCCATAATTTAGACTTTCAAACCTAAATATTGGAAAGTAAAGAAGTTACAAAAGATCACTAGAGGCTAAAAAAGTATCAGTAAAACCATAGCAGCAAGACTAAATCACCCAAATTGGCATATTAGCCCCAATACACCCCTTCTTCCACCTTTCTATAGATCCTACTTAGTCATCAAAAGATTCCATATTCTACCCAAAAACCCTATAGCAGGACTAAATTTCCCAACTTGGTGTACGAGTCTTGGTCAAATTTGAGGAAGCAATTTCTAGGGTTTATAGACATTTTTTTGGCCTCTCTACTCTTCTAGGTACTTTTCTATTTCATCTTATTCATCAATTTGATTTCATGCTTTCAATTTTCTATGGTTTGTCCATAAGTGTTTGCATTCCTCCTTTGAAGCATTGTTTAATGGTGAACTACCATCAAATTACACTAGAACCCTCTAGACATTCCTCAATCAAGTCACTTGGTTGAGGGATCTAGGTTTCCTAATGAATTGAAGTGCAAAATAGGTAGAATTCCATCACCAAAAAGGTGGAATCCTATTTCCCTTGTGTTCATTCTAGTAAACCTGATGCTTGGACCTTTGAATTTAATATTTGGAGATCATTGTAGTCCTAGATCTAGGTTTCATTAACTTTACATTAGATTTGCATTAGTTGAATTTCATTTAAGACTTCTAAACATTGTATTAGTGAAAAGTGCATATAGGTTGCATATTTTCATTGTACATCATTCAATTTCATTGGAAATTTGTAATTGAAAATAGTCAATTCAGCATACAACCTAGAAATGTTAAAATCAACTCAAAATTTGTTGATTCAAGCTTAAAAACCCTAATCCGGGACTCATTTTCCCACCTGGGCTATTTAGTCCCTGTACAAGTCTCTTTTTCTAATTTTTGGGTATTTTGGTGTTCTCTATTCTTCACTATTTGAACCTATCAAAAAACCTAAGTGGGACACATATGCCTAGCTAGGAATATTAGTCCCTAGTTAGGTCTAGATCTACATTTTACAACATTAAAATCTTTTCATCTATGCTTCTAGTTGTTTTCTTTACATTACTATTTCAGTTTGCAAAATTACTATCATTAGCAATCTTCTCAAAATTGGTTTCATTTCAAGTGCATTTGTAAACATAAGAATTGGAATAAAATAAAATAATTTATCTTGTGTTCATTTAATTTATATCACATTCATTATTCTTCATTGATTGAACCTTGTATGAGCTTTACAACTTGGTGCCCTATTGCTAATACTATAGTGAGACATAGTTTGAGACTCATGTCATCCCACGATAACACTCTAAAATCTAAACTCTCATCCTCATGCTTGGATAGGGTTTGCCTCTAAAACAACCCTTCACCATTCTAATTCCATGTTGACTTTCCCTACTGATCTCCCACTCTTTAAGTTATTACTTGAGCCATCATATGCATCTATCTACCAGACCCTCTAGCTTAGAAAGCCACACACCCAGTCAACCATCAATTTTAATTTATCCTAAGGCTAGATTTGAATATTTACAAAATGAATTAAGCTTAAGTCATTCATCCATAGGGGTCAAATCACTTCCGTCCTAACAATGGCCCCTTATTTAATGCTAACCTTTTTGTGTGTGCAAGTTTTGAGATTCTAGACCATGGGAAAGGATATTGGCTATACCCCACTAGTTCACAGACATAAAGTGTCAGCCAATTATGTAGTGTGAGGATGGTGAGATGAAGATACATGTCCTCATATGGACGTGTGGTCCATTCTCCACTATTTGGCTTGAGACCCGTGGTTCTAAATTGACAGCTAAGATTGAGTGTCTAGGGAAATCTCCAACATTCCCTACTAGCTTGCAAGAAAAATATGAAGGATCATTAAAGGTTGTGAGATCAACGAGATCAAGACATGTGGATTAATCCACCAAGTTAGTGAGATAGATGAACCTTTTCGATCAAATATTTTCCATCTAAGGTAAATCAATGGTATTGGTCAAAGACAAATGGATGAAGCATTGTTGGAATTCAAATCTAGTCAGCCCAAAGTGAGCCATTTGATCTACCACCTCATCAAAAGATTGATGATTGATATTTAAAATTGATAAATAGACATGTGATAGTCATTTCATTTTGCAACTAGTGGGAATTAATGATCTACTCCCTATAGGTGTGATCAAATTTATCTTTGTGCATGTGGAGACTTAATTTCTAGTAATCATGAAGTATAAGATGTAGATTTCAATGCACTTGGGAAATAAATAGTTACAATACACATGCCAACAAATTGCCTAGTTTTTGTGTGTATTTTCATTGAGCATTGATGATTGCTATCATCACATTATTTAATAAATAGAAGTTGAGAGTTTCTATTTTCACCAACACAATTAGTTTTCAAGTCTTCTGAGTTTTTGCAAAAAGTCAAGGTTACAAGGGTATATTTTTCTAGTGGTAGGATGAGTAAGTCTAGTGTTTCATCTGTTTAATTATGGTCTTCTCGACTTAATTCATAGAAGCCCCATGGTGAGGAATCAAAACAAGGACATAGCATTCATAAGAATATCAATGGTGAGGGATCTACACCTGTAATTACCAGATGTAGTCACCAACTAAAGGGTCAAGGTGTGAGCTCAGAGGTAATGAGAGAAAAAGGAGAAGAATTCTTTGGACCTACCAACAAAATTCAGTGAAAACTTCAATATGGTCATGGCTCTTTTCGATGACAAAACTCACCCATTGACATCATAGAAATCTCATCTAAAACTAAGATAGAGACAGATTCCAGCTATCGCAAGTACCTCACGACTCTAGGCCAAGTTCCATCCCCTGGAGCAGAGGTATTGTACATCCCACCTTTAGCTGTCAGGACTCCTAGTAGGTGATATGGTGTTGTGTTGAAACAAGACAAGGACAAGGAAGGAGTTGTGGTTTCATCTCCAACCCTTGCTATGATGCAAAGTGGGCATGTGTATCATGAATGATGTGTTGGTGGTCAAATGTCTCTTAGTTGTTAAAATGGTGGTTTGTGAAATAAAATTTTTGTGCTATTTAATAATTGTTGTGGTGGTTGCTTTCAATCTATGTGTGTGGCTGGTAACTTTTGAGGTGTTAGATGTTGACTGTGTGCTCTTGTGGAAATATAAGCATCTGGTGTGTCACCTACCTAGTAGCTAAGAGAATTTTGGTGGCACTTAAATTTTCCCTCTTTGGTAGCTATTACAATTGTGGTCCCCTCATTTCAGTGTGCTAGTGCAAAATAAACATGTGGGGAATTTCAAAATGTAGTTGAAATTTGAAATGAAATTAAATTTTGTAATGCGATATACATTTTGAGCCAGAAGATTTTTGGCTCCCTTACACTATAAAAGGGAATTCATAGCTCATTTGTAGGGGATTCTAGTCTTTTGAGTCTTTAGGTCTTATATGTGAAAAGGGTAGAAATTAGAAGAATACCAAAAATAAATGGGTCAAATCGGCTTGGTCTTTGAATTGTGCATATGAAAATCTTAAATAGTTTTGTAGAAATTATTGATATCGAAATAGATTTCATGCATAATTGATATACTCTTATCTATATATCTCTTGCTAATTTTGAATATAATATCAAGCATGTTATGTTCATCTTTCAAATGTTTCATTTGAATGCATGTCTTTATTCCTACTTTGGTTCAATGAATCAAGTAAATGCTTAAATGAGGTCATGTATTTGTGATAATTTATAGAGGATTTGGTAAGAAGTTATGTGTTATGTGCAGTGAGTTTTCATAATGCAAAGCCTTATGAAAATAGTCTAGAATTATCATATTTAAATAATTTCTATATGACTAATTGTTAGATGCATGACTCCACCCAATTGATGAAGACACTAGTCTATATGTTATGGTATTTGTCATTCAAGTGATAATGATAGTATATCAGGCTATGGAGTTAGGGTTAGAATGCAAATTTCTTAAAATTCATTTACTATGAGGCATGTATGTGAGATACTCTTCTTTTTCTTGGTGAATTGATGGTTATTTTCTTAAATATTAGCCAACCTTTGAGTGAATTGCATTTTTTACCCTTGATAGGAACCAATCTATAATTTTCTATGTCATTCATTGAAATAGTCAAATGAAATATTGAAAGGAACACCCTCCTAGGTCCCATAGAGTCTAAAGTGTAGGAGATTTTAGTCTTTGACTGAATCTTGTTAGTTGGCCATTCATTTTAAGGGTCTTGAGTATAGGAGTTGGCTACTCTTTAGATATTCCTTAGGTGTACTGGGAAAAACACCAACAAAATGGTGACTCTACTGGGGAATTCACATTCTCCAAACGTAGATAAAATGCAGACTCAAGAGATGAAGTGAATCTGAATGTCTTGTTTGGATGTTGACAAATTCTTTAGCCTGGTAAACAATTGGAGTGCAACAAAGATTAAAGGATTTGACTGTGACTTTGCTACAGAAGATAGCCTAGAATGTGTACTATTTGTAAAGGAACTTCATCTCATTTGAAGTTCAATCCTCTTTAAAGGAGGTGGTGACTCTAACACAAAGTGTAAGCGTGTAGAAGGGGAAAAATGAATTAACAATGCTACTATGCTTCTAAATAAGATATTGCATCTAAGATTAAGAAATTTAAACTAATTTAAACTACAAAATCTACAGAAATCTATCCTATTGCTCTCTAATTCTAAAGACTTCTCTAATTTACTTAGCTCTCAGATTTGTAAGCTAATTAAGTTATTGAAATGACACTTAGAATACGAGAAATGAACTAATTCTACTCTAGTATGATTTGAATATGCAATTCTATGCTAATGGCAGCCATGACTGCAAATGCTGATGCTTGATGGATGCTGGATGGTTGCTTCAATGCTGGATGGTTTGAATGCTTGAGTGCTCTGGAAACCTGCAGAGTAAAATTGCATTAGTTGGGATCCTTTTTGTGTAGCCCAAGAGCTATATTTATAGCTTTCACAGCAGCACAAATGTACAGGAAACTGGGATGAGGGGCTGTGATTTCCTCTGGAGAATCCAAAGGCTTGGGATGAGAAGAAGGAGCTGATCATGGGGAATGGTTTCTCCCCATGAAAACACCAGGCAATATAAGAGGGAAGGTGGGTGGAAGGTTGTTGAGAGATGTTCCTGCAGATTTTCCCTGAAGCTTTCCCGTGAATGGAAGTGCCATTAATTTCATTGGTGGGGAAATAAATATTTATTGGTGAGGAAATAGTGCAAACTTTATGCCATAAATTTAAATAATTTTCTTTTATTTAAATTTAGTAAAATGAGGAATAAATAATTTAATAAACCAAACTATAGGGTTTGGTTTTATTAAATTAAAGGAGAGTGATAATTAAATAAAAGATTTTTTACAATCTTTATTTAATTAAGAGGAAATGTGAATTTAAATAACACGATTTATTTAATTTGTGTATTTGATTTTAAGATAAAAGAGATAATGATAATAATTAAATAAAACAAAGTTTTTAATTTTGTTTATTTAATTAAGAGAGAATTAATGTGATAATAATTAAATAAAACAAAGTTTTTAATTTTGTTTATTTAATTAGGAGAGAAAAATAGGAGAATTTGATAAATGAACTTAATATAAATAAATATTCTTATTTATTTATTAAGTAGAGGAATTTTAAGATTAATTAATCAAATAAGGCGTATTCGATTAATTGGATTCTCCAGACCATTTTTAGGTGTCTACATTTTGCCCCTCTTTGAAGTGATGTGTTTACACAGTGTTTCAAAGAATGTTTTTTGCTTCGGTTGCCAGTATTGACGATTAAACATGCCCCAGACCTGCCCCAGATGATAAATTCGAAAAGATAGTGATATATGCCCCCTCGGGAGATAAATTGGTGAATTTCGGATTTTTTTTTTTTTGAATTTTCTAAAATTTTGAATTTTTATGATGGTTTGATGATGAATTGATGAAGAAACAATTTATCTCCCGACAAGATTGTAAATGCCCCAGTAATTGAGAAGAATTAATTCCTCAGAATGAGAAATGAATAAATCTCACAAAATTTCCCCAAAAATAGCCTATAAATGCTCCAAAGGTCATTTTCAAAAGTCATTTGTGCATTGACTTTTACAAACTTTGAGATAGAGACCCTTCAGAGCATTCAGAGTTAGGATGCCGATCCCATACCACACCCACCGACTTGAGCATGTGCGCCGTCACCAGCGTCCAGTCGATTATGGTCCTCCGGTATGTACCTCAAACTTTTCTCGTAACTTGCGCCATTGATTTTTGATGTGTTTGCACGTGATTTTTAGTTTTAGTGCGCACGGAACGCGGTGTAGCGCGTCCGTGCGCTGTTGTAGCGTGTCATAGATTTAGCGTGTCCGGTCAATAGCGTAGCGCGTCATGTAGATTTTGCAGCGCGCCAAAAGTTTTAGCGCGTCGGGTCAGTTTGATAGCGCGTCCGTGAAATTTGGTAGCGCGCCAGATATTTTAGCGCGCAGGGTCAGATCTGTAGCGCGCATGGTGGGTTTTGTAGCGCGTCAAGAATTATAGCGCTTTAGGTTGATTTTGTAGCGCTTTTAGTAACATTATGCGATTTGATTTTCGTCGATTTGTTTTTAGTTTGATCTTGATGGGGAATGATCTCATGATGAGCGAGATCGATTGATTGATAATAATTACCCTCATGATAGGCGAGGAATAATTATGCATTCTGAATGAATGAACCCATTGGTTAGACACGGGTTCCCTGATGATTTGATAGGTTGATAGGTAAAAGCACAATGTTTGGAAAATTTGATGATCTTGTGATATTCTGATTAAATTATTTTGTTTTGCATGAGTACAGGAGCAGTTGGATGTGATTCAGGTGCGGGAGCAGTTCCCTTGGCCGTTTGATATGATTTCGCGACTGTCTCCTGACGAGAGACAGCATATTGTTTCCTGTGGTTTAGCTACATTGTTGGATATGCCCCATATTAGACTTAATAGGAGTTTATTGACGGCTTTGGCGGAGAGGTGGCATAGTGACCACAACACCTTTCATTTACCCACTGGTGAGATGACAGTGACGCCAGAGGATGTATGGCGTATCCTTCGCATACCGTTCATAGGAGAGATTGTGGTCCATGACTCAGAGGAGGTTGGTGGGGTAGAGGCCATGCAGAGGGTCTTTCAGGATCCCCACATTGCAGGAGAGTGGATCCCATGGATAGACATATATGAGTCATATGCTCCTCTTCCTTCAGTTTTGACAGGTTTCGTTGGTGGATTCCTTTGTCCTGATAAGAGGTCAAAGGGTCTATCACTTGGATGGGGTCGTATGCTAGAGGGTCTAGTCGTTCATAGGACTAGATATGCATGGGGCATGTGCATGCTTGCCCAGTTATATCATGATTTGCATTGGATTGTTTATCTTGGCGGTAGCAGTCTATCGGCAGGGGCTACCCTTCTCCAGGTATGGGCCTGGGAGCACATTGCTGTTACACGTCCCGTACCCGTGTTGGCCAGACCAGCGACGAGGCCTTATGTTTTTTGATACAGAGGCAGGCCTACCCAGCATATGATGGGGAAGCTTGAGTATTGGAGACGGATCGTTGATGACATTGAGGCAGTGACCTGGCGTCCGTACCTAGACTGTGATGCTTGGGACGACGATGATATTGAGTTGGGGTTCTTATCCGATTCCATGTATTTGATCGGGAAGAGCCCCAAGGTCTTGGAGCATTTCCTGTTTCGTCGGGTGTACAGATAGTACGGTATTGTGCAGTGCATGCCACAGGGTGTAGCCCACTATGGACGGCGACAGATTGATGTTCCTGATTGGGGTCCTTGCTTGCCTTACGGGGCACTTGTCGAGGCTTACCGTGCCTTGCAGCCATCAGCGTGGGATGTTCGGTGAGACATTGTCGAGGCACCCATTACACCTGAGTATGGAGAGTATCTGGCTCTGCACCCGCCTCCACGGATTACCATTCCAGATGAGCCAGCACCTGTACCAGGAGCCGTACCGGCAGTAGCACCAGCAGCACCACCAGTAGCAGTACCAGTAGGGGGGATTCAGGTCGGTCAGCGACGTGGGAGAGAGGAGGATGTTGATGTCGATGTGGAGAGCAACTCAGAGACTGACAGCGATGACAGTTCTGACAGCAATGAGGATAGCAGTGATGATGATGGCAGAGATGGGAGGGGACCGAGCATAGTAGGTTTATCCGAGCCATCCTCCAGTGCGCCTCGTAAGAGGCAGGCTATTACATCTTCATCGGTAGATCCCTCAGAGGTGGCAGGCTTACAGGTGCAGGTGCAGACTTTGTAGGGACAGTTAGCACAGGTGCAGGGTTTATTAGCTCAGACCCAGGCTCAGACGCAGGCACAACTAGCCACTGCTCAGACTTAGATCACATCTCTGATTAGTGAGAGAGATGGGGCATTACAGGCAGCAGCGACCACACAGGCTCAGGTGACAGGTTTACGAGCACAGTTGTCCACAGCCCAGACACAGATCTCGGCCTTGACTGCAGAGCGGGATACTATGAGACAGACAGCTGAGACAGCACAGGTGACGGCAGAGAGGTTAAGAGAGTGGCAGATGGTACTTCCGTGGCCGACTATATGCGAGAGGCTATGCGGGCAGGTGCAGAGATAGAGTTCTATCGGGGCCGTTATCATGAGCTGTGTCCCCCAGAGCAGAGAGTCAGCTATGCCCAGTCACGCTCAGGGAGGAGTCGGTCTAGGACAGTGAGCAGAGGTGTGACACAGCCTCTTCCGCGAGATCCGAGAGATCTTGGGACATCTGGTGGTGGTACAGATACTGGTGCGAGACCTGCTCCTTCTGGTGGGAGTACTACTTGAGATTCTATGTGTAGCCATTGAGATTTATACAGCCATTTTTGACATGATGTTAGTTTTATTCTTTTCAGACTTCATTGTATACTTTGACAGTTGATGAGATATATATGTGCAGCGGTTTGATTGATCTCTGATATGATTTTACATGATTTATGTGATGGATGCATTGATTTTATGATGGATGCATTGATTTTATGATATTGATGTGATGGATGCATTGATTTTATGATATATTGATGTGATGGATATATGGATTGATTGATGTGATGGATGTATGGATTTTATGATGTGACGGATGTATGGATTTTATGATGTATTGATGTGATAGATGAAATGATATTGATGATGTATTTATTTTCTTATGAGATGTAATGTATGATTTATAAAATGTGATTGATGATGTATGGAAATGTGATTTTGTGATAAATGGATGACTAATGATAAAATGTAATGATGTATGTAAATGAAATGTGATAAATGAATATGTGATATGTGTTAAGTGTATGATGAATAATGAGATGTGAATAGAATGATTTAAGATAAAATGTGATTTAAAATGTAATGACGAATGAGTAGATGATATTTAATGAGATTGAATGTAATGATGTGATGAATATGTAATGATAAATGATGTATGGATAAATGAATATGTAATGATGAATGTATATGATAGATATAAATGGAATGATATGTATGATGAAGATGTAATGCAATGAAATGTAAATGATATGTGATGGATGTAATTTAATGATGTATTGATGTGATAGATGAATGGAATGGTGTAACATAACGTGTATATGATGTCACGAAATGAGATTTTTTATTGTGAATTTATGCATGTGTCAAGTATACTCAGCCGTTAGTAAGAAAAAGATAACATCATTTTGCGATTGAATCATTGTAACTTGTGTCATGAATTTATGAATGCAATCTATGTTAACCATGCAAATGCCTATTTTATTAATGCAAACCTAAGTGTCACTTCAATAATCATTTAATCTGCTTTGTATCATCACTGAGCTTTATTATTTTTAAAATGTTGAAAGTGAATACAAGCATCAATGATATGAGATAGACCAATGATGACCTGAGTATTTCTTTCATGATTTTTTGATATTGGAAGCGAACACAAGCATCATGGTATAAGATAGACCAATGATGACCTGAGCATTTCTTGCGGAAACAAACAAGAATTTATCATTTTCTTAAGTGAATTTTAATGTCATCCATGATACTTGGTAGAGCATTTCCCGTGACAATTCACAAAATAATAATGACTAATTCACAAGCAGCAGACAAAGAAAATATATCATTCTTCTTCCTTACATCTCTAGTTCAATACATCATTGAGTTGTTCCAAAGAAATGATAATCAAGTGATAAAAAGCACAACAATTCAAATTCTACTTAATGTATTTTCAAATCATTATTCAGATTAGATCATCATTGTCAAGATGTGTGTGCTGATGTGTGCATGATTTTCCCAAATGTTTTGACCAAGTGATGTGACCTAAAAGACCTATCCTAGGGGTCTCGGGGACTGATCAAAGATTAGTCTTGCCTACGTTATACACGCAGAGACCACGTAGTTCGACTGACACAGACTCCACTTTTGACTGATGCAGACTCCACTTTTGACTGATGCAGACTCTATTTTTGGCGTTATTGATTTTCTGATGTTTTTTGGATTTTGATGGGTTTTCTGATGTTTTTGAATTTTGATGGGTTTTCTGATGTTTTTGGATTTTGATGGGTTTTCTGATGTCTTTGGATTTTGATGGGTTTTCTGATGTTTTTGGGTTTTGATGGGTTTTCTGATGTTTTTGGATTTTGATGGGTTTTCTGATGTTTTTGGATTTTGATGGGTTTTCTGATGTTTTTGGGTTTTGATGGGTTTTCTGATGTTTTTGGATTTTGATGGGTTTTCTGATGTTTTTGGATTTTGATGGGTTTTCTGAATTTTTTGGGTTTTGATGGGTTTTCTGATGTTTTTTTGGATTTTGATGGGTTGCCACTTGATGTTGTTATGTTTAACTGCCCTTCCATGCAAGCTGAAAGCTTACTTGTACCAGATAACATTAGGATGTTGCCCCCAAGCTAAGGTAAAACATGGTATCCATGCTATGATATGGATAGTGATGATCTCAAATGATAGAAGGAAATGATATGAAAGGAAACAATCGTAACAATACTGCACCTAATAGATAGAGGAGCTTTGGTGAAAATCACAAGTAATGCCTGTTTGCCAGGTTTTCATCACTTGTTTTTATTGTGTCCTCTTTTTTTTTTTTTGTCATCATGACGCCTGTTTGCCAGGTTTTCATCAAGACAACTTTATTGACCGTGCACTAGATATCCTTAAGTGTAGAATCGCCGGAGATGAATGCTATTCATGGGCTCCTCCAACATATCTCCCTCTAGTGTAGACAGTCGATATGCTCCTGATCCATAGACTGATATGATAACATAAGGTCCTATCCAATTAGGTTCAAACTTTCCCTTCTTTTCTCTGTCTGCTTGATTTCTAGGGTTTTCCTGTAGGACCAAGTCTCCAATCTGGAAGACTCTAGGTTTAACCCTATGATTATAGTTTCTAGACATCCTTTGTTGATAGGTTGTTAAATGATTAACAGCTTGTTGTCGACGTTCATCAAGTAGTTCTAGTTCCTGAAGTCTAGAGACCCTATAATCTTCATCTGAAATGAGTCCCTTTAGTGAAACTCGAAGGGATGGGATTTCTACCTCAATAGGCAAAATTGCTTCTGATCCATAGACAAGAGCATATGGTGTTGCTCCTGTTGGTGTTCTGATGCTTGTCCTGTAAGCCCAAAGAGCAGGGTTTAGCTGAACATGCCAATCACGTCCCACTTCATTTACAGTCTTCTTGAGAATTTTGAGAATTGTTTTATTTGAAGCTTCTTCCTGTCCATTACCTTGAGGGTAATATGGGGTTGAAAAGCGATGTTGGATGTGGAACTTTTCACATAGCTTTTGGACGTCTTGGTTCTTGAAAGGCCTGCCATTATCTGTGATGATTGACTGGGGTATCCCATATCTACAAATGAGATAATTAAGAATGAAAGATGATATTTTCTTTCCAGTGATTGTGGTTAAGGGAACTACCTCCACCCATTTTGTAAAATATTCGGTGGCTGTGATAATGAACTTGTGTCCATTAGATGAAGATGGGTGAATTTTTCCTACCAAGTCTAGTCCCCACTGACAGAATGGCCATGTAGTTGCAAATGGATGCAACTCCTGTGCTGGTGCATGTATAAGATTACCATGTATCTGGCATTTTGAACATCTTTTGACAAACTGATAAGATTCTTGTTCCATGTGTGGCCAGTAATACCCTAAACAAAGGAGTTTCTTGGCTAAAGATAATCCACTTGAATGTGTTCCACAAATTCCTTCATGGACCTGGTGTAAAGCGGAAGCGGATTCGTCATGTTCTAAACAACGTAAAAGAGTACCATTTAGGCCTCGACGGTAAAGGGTGTCAGCAATAATGGTATGTTTGGCAGATTGGCGTATGAAGTTGCGCTTTTGGTTGCGAGAAAGATCTGGTGGTAAGACATTATCTTTTAGATAAGTATAAATGTCTCCATAAATGGAGGATTGGGCACTATCCAAAAGGATTATGGTTTGAGATTTGGGATTTGCGTATGTAGGATTTGATACTTGTTCTACAATAAATCGATAACGATCTTGTATTTCAGGCATTTGTAGAAGAGATGCTATTGTGGCCATGGCATCTGCTGCTTTGTTCTCTGATCTTGGTATCTGCTCAAATTTGATTTCTATGAAGTATTTTTGTAGGTCATCCACCAGCCTTTTGTACAAAATCAGTGTGTCATCCTTAGTTTGATAATCATTACTGACTTGATAAATGATTAACTGGGAGTCTCCATACACCTGTAGTTCTGTGATCTTCCATTCAATAGCTACTTTCATTCCAAGGATCAAAGCTTCATATTCTGCAACATTGTTAGTGCAACGGAAGGTAAGCCTGTATGATCACGGGATTGTGTGCCCAAGAGGTGTGACAAATAAAATTCCCGCTCCCGATCCATGTTATGTGTAGGATCCATCGAAGTAGAGTTGCCATGGTTGTGTAGTTATATGGAGGATATCTGCATCGGGAAATTCCATGGTCATATGATGACTGTCAGATAATTGAGCTTCTGCTAATTGATCGGCGATGGCTTGTCCTTTGATAGCTCGCCTTTCCACATACTGAATATCAAACTCACTGAGGAGCATGACCTACTTTGCCAACCTTCCTATTAAAGCTGCTTTGCTCAGTAAATACTTGAGAGGATCAATTTTTGCAACAAGCTTGATAGTGTGTGTAAGCATATAGTGTCGCAATTTTTGTGTTGCAAATACTACTGCTAAGCATGATTTTTCAGTGAAGGTGTAGTTTACTTCATGTCCATTGAGTGTCCTGCTGATATAGTATATAGCTTGTTCCTTTCCTTCATTATCCTCTTGTGCTAACAAGGCTCCTAAAGAAATTTCTGTTGTTGCAATATATAACAATAATGGCTTGTCTTCACTGGGTGGTACCAAGATTGGTGGTGTCATTAGATAATGCTTGATTTGATTGAAGGTACTCTCACACTGTTCATCCCATTTGAAAGGCACATTTTTATGCAAGAGATGGTTGAACGGATGACACCGATCTGCTAGTTGGGAGATGAATCTTCTGATGTACTGTAGTCAGCCTTGTAGAGATCTTAATGTGATGATATTCTTAGGAGGTGGCATTTCCATAATGGCCTGGACTTTTTCCGGATCTACTTCAATTCCCTTTGTAGAAACTATGTATCCTAGGAGCTTTGCTGATGTTACTCCAAAGGCACATTTCTTTGGATTCAATCTGACTTTGAATTTTTCCAACCTGTCAAATATTTTGGCCAATATCTCTAGATGTCCTTCCCTGGTGTAAGATTTGGCTAAGATGTCGTCCACATAGTCCTCCATGAAGGTATGCATCATGTCGTGGAAGATTGTTGTCATAGCCCGCTGGTATGTAGCTCCTGCATTCTTTAACCCAAAAGGCATGACGTTCCAGCAAAAAGTGCCCCATGGACATGTAAAGGCTGTCTTTTCTTGGTCTTCAGGAGCTATCTTGATTTGATTGTATCCTGAAAATCCATCCATGAGTGATAGCATTTTATGGCCGGCTGTGAGATCTACAATCATGTCTATGTTTGGCAAAGGAAAATCATCCTTTGGACATGCTTTATTTAAATCCCGGAAATCAGTACATATTCTGATGGTGTTATCTGGCTTTGAAACAGGCACAATGTTGGATATCCATTCCGCATAGTCAATAGATCTGATAAATCCAGCATCAAGTAATTTCTTCAAGTCATTTTTCACTAATAATGCAACATGTGGATGCATTTTTCTCAGCTTCTGTTTTACTGGTTTAGTGCCAGCTGGTAAGGATAAGTGATGCATAATGAGATCTGTGTCCAAGCCTGGCATGTCAGAGTATGACCAAGCAAAATTGATGCATCGTTCTTCAAAGAATTTGATAAAATCTGGCTTTTCTGTATCTGTCATGGATGCGGCCAGGTGTAATATTCTTGCTTTTTCCGCTGTGCCAATATTAATAGACTGTGTGGGTTCTATTAATACTGATGACCTGTCATGGTAATATTGCGGGAGAATGTCAAACCTTCCATCCTTTGGTGCCTCAATGAGGTTTTCGCCATCGGATGTGTTCTTTATTTTTACTATTTTAGGATCAAATACTGCCATAGAATGGTTTTCACCATTAGATCCATTTTTTTCTTTCATATTTTTGCAACTGGAAGGTTTGGCATCCTCCTACCTAAAAGCATCATTAAAAGAAGTATTGGTAGAACAAGCATCGGATTCCTCACAGCAAAGGTAATTAATAATGGAGGAATCATTGTTAAAAACAGGGAGATTAATAGGGTGTTGGGTTTCCCATTCGATAAGTTCGGGATGTAGTAAAGGCAATGAATCATTAGATGGGTTGAGGTCAGCGATTGTGAAAGCTCGGATGGAAATGTCGTCTAGGTTGTCTATGGTTATGTCGAGGCCTACAAAGGTATTTTCTTCCACATCATTTATCTCAATCGATGTCCGTTCATCTTCACTTGAGTCATCGAAATTTTGTGTTTCAAAGACAATAGGATTAAAACTTGAGCTTTGACCCTCCTCGTGATTGAGGGTATACTTTTTGATAATGTCAACCTGAATATCTTCATAGGAAATTTCTGATAAGTTGTCCCACTCGTACTCATTTGAATCTGTTTCAGAATTATCTCTTATTTGAAGAATACGCTCCACAGTTTTATTGGTGATTTCTGCTCTTGCTTTTTCTGTGTATCCTAGTCCAGTTTTTTCCTTATGTTGGAGCGTAAGAGGCTGGATTGGTTCTGTTATGCCTTGTTTCCTTAATCCAAGAGGTCCCTGTCCTGAATATCCCATCTTCTCAAGAATAGTTTTTCCTTTCCCATATTGAGTTGTCTCTATGATGTTACTTGTGGAAGCGGGGGCTTCCTCTTCTTTATAAAGCCAATTTAGTATGGCCTTATCTTCTGATTCTTCATCTAAGCTCCCAGCTTTTACAAATCTGCCATCTAATGCTGTTGTAGATTGTTCTGAAGTGTGGGTGTTTGTAGATGGCTGTCCATATGTTTGTAAGGAGGGTAACATTTGTGATATATGAAATGAGTGTCCAACACCATATTCACTTATTCCTTTGTCACTTATCTGTACTTCCTTGGTGAATTGATGTGAGAGTGGAGCCAATTGTTCTTCAACATTTGAAGTTTTAGATTGTGCCACCCTTATCTCTTGTGATCTTTGTTGTTTTGGAAGCCACTTTGAAATGAAGCTTTGCTGTTGTTCACTCTCTGATATGCCAACTTCCCTATTGTTAGGTATTAATGTATCCTGATATGTCTTCAATGTATGACAAGCTTGGGTGTCATTGTAGTCTGCTGTGATTGTTACCTCCTGTCCATTGACAGGAAATTTTAGGTATTGATGATAGGTAGATGGTACTGCTTGCATATCGTGGATCCAAGGGCATCCCAACAATATATTGTATGTCAGTTCCCTATCTAAGACTTGGCAAACCACTTTTTGGACAGTAGGCCCAACTTGAATGGGCAATATGATCAATCCTGTAGAGGACCTTTCTTCTTCATCATATGCTTTGATTGTGATTTTTCTTCTGGTATCTATGGCTTCATCTGAGTATCCTAGTGCATGAATCAGCTTTAAGGTACAAATATTTAAACCAGCCCCTCCATCTATCAGGACACGTTTTACACGATGTTTGTGGATAAGGACTTCAATGTGAAGGGCAGAATTATGCGGATGGGTGAGTGATACATCATCATGTTCAGAAAATGAAAGGCAATGAGGTGCAGATAGATGTCCCACCATAGCTTGGAATTGAAATACATCTAGATTGTTAGGTACTGTAGTTGATACGAGAGCTTGTTCAAGAACCTCTTTGTGTGATGGGGAAATCTTCAAAAGTTCTAAGATTGATATTTGTGCCGGTATTTTCTGTAATTGGTCGATGAGATTATATTGATTGGGGGGGGATCCACTGATGGGGATGATATTGATGCTCCTTTCAATATAACTTTGGATTGTGCCCTTGTTGTGGCATTAACTGGTTGGTACTCTTGTTTCCCTTTGAGTGTGACTACATTGATTTGGTTTTCGGATTTGTCCATATGTTGTACCAAATTGGTAGATGTAATGTCGTTGTTCTGGTTGATTTGATTACATAACTCTTCATCCTCTTTGGCAGCAGAAAAACAAAGGATTGTTGCATCATAAACATAACCAACGTTCTTACCTTTGGTGTTTGCGGAAGAAGATTCTCCCTTTTGATAATTGGGTAGAGGATTTTTGAATGTTGTATGATCCTTGTTTGTTTGAGGGCCCTCTACGAATACCTTCTTTTGATCTATGAGGTCTTGTACTACATGTTTCAATTGCCAACAATTTTCAGTCATGTGACCTTTATTTTGATGATAGTGACAGTAATGTAAGTCATTCCACCATGATGGTTTGACTTGAGGGTCCCAATTTCTAGCCTCTTGCACTTGAATGAGTTTTTCGTTTAAAAGTTCTTTGAGGACTGATTCCAACGATTGTCCTAATGGCGTGAATTTTCGTTTATTGGAGGGTCGTTGGAATGATTGGGTTTTCGTTTCTCCACTGTTTTGATTATTTCCTTGGTCACTACTTTGTTTGATATTAAAACCATTGTTTTGTTTGTTTGTAGTAGTTGGTGTCAAGGTGAATACTGGTTTAGATGTATGTGCATCGATCATGGTATCAGTATTCTTGTTCTTTTGCCAAAATCTTGGCTTTTCGTTGTTGCTGTTAGAGGAATGGTTATTGTTTGAACCTTCAGTGAAATGTTTGATTGTTCCTCTTTTGATTAGAGCCTCTTCGATTTTAAGCCCTTTTTCGATAACTTGTTCAAAACATGGTGTAGTCCAATGTTCATGTCATCTACTAAGTTATCAATGAACATCTCTATCTTCTCCTCTTCAGGAATAGATCTAGGGTATTTAGCAAATAGCCTTCTCCATCGTTGGAGAAAAGAGAGAAACTTTTCGCCTTTTGCTTGTTTGGTGTTGTAAAGTTCTTTTAAGGTTACCCCATGTTGGATGTTGAATGAGAAGTGTGTTATGAACCTATTGATTAGTTCCTCAAAGGATTGAATTCCAGGTTCTAATTTAGAAAACCACTCCATGCATGTGTTTCCTAGGCTTCTTTGGAATAACCGTAGTAAGAGTCCTCGTGTGGGAACTCTATGCTCATAGCTCGAAATTCTCGTACATGGTCAAACGGATCTGTTTTCCCATTGTATTTGTTGTATGTTGGGTACTCACAATACCTTGGAAATGGTATCATGTTGATGCTTGAGTCAAATGGGTAAGGGCAAATGTCTTGTAATAGATACCTCTTTGTTGGCCCTTGTTGGATATTCTGGAATTGTAATTGTAGCTGTTGGATTTGTCTTGTCAAAGCATCTATTTGATTTGGATTTTCTATATTAGTTGAGTTAGGTGTGGTTGCTTCCTTGAGTTGATTGACATCAAAGTCTTTAGGAAGTTTAGCACCTTTATCAGCTAATAAGAGAAGATACTTTTCCATGTCTTGTTCTAGCATCTTTTCCATAAATTTATGGAAATGAGGGTCTTGTTGCACTTTCTCGATTTCTTCTGCAGTTATTTCCTTCTCATGTGAGTTAATAAGAGGATCAATGTTGCTATATCGTCCCCAAGGGTTTTCTTCAGTCATGGCTGCTATTTTTTCGTTTTCTTGTTCTTGTTGTTTTTGGTACGCTGCTCGTGTAAAGATAGGCATACAAACGTTAAAAGGTTTACCCTAGACTTTGATCTTGGATTTGATTAGATAAGTGTCAAGATTGTTGTTTTTAAAAATCTGATTTTATATTGTCTAGTTTCGTGATAAAAGGATGATAGAATCCTTGATAGGGAAATTTTGATAGAAAATCTCAGATTTTGGTGATAACAACACTATGCAAGATGCTGCAAGATCTAGGTATAGGGGTAAAGCTTTTCTTTTTGTATGACTATTGCATTGTGGACTGTAAAAAAATGTTTTGAACTGATAGAAACCTTGTATTTGATAAGGGCAAGTTGACAAAATGTCCTATTAACTCTCTATTTTTCGGGTTTTCTGGCGCGCTAGAACAGATACCGGGCGCACTAAAACAGAGACTAGGCGCGCTGAAACAGAAATCAGGCGCGCTAAAACAGGGACCAGGCGCGCTGAAACAGATTCCAGGTGCGCTAAAACAGAATCTAGGCGCGCTGAAACAGAGACACAATGCGCTAAGACAGAAATTGGGCGCGCTAAAACAGACACCTGAAGCGCTAAAACAGATACCGAGCACGCTGAAACAGATACCGAGCGCGCTGAAACAGACACCAAGAATGCTAAAACAGAAACTGGGCGCGCTAAAACTATGACCTGAAGGGGTTTAAGACAGAAAAAACTATCTTATTCTATGAAACTCACTTGGTCTGGTATCATATTGGATGGCCAGTTGTGGGATGTATTCAGGACGAATTCTCTGACTATGGTTGTGATGTTGTCTAAGAGCTCTTCTTTGAAAATATGCTTGTGAGTCTAAGGGAGCTACGGCGTAATCGTCTGTATAACCTCTAGAGAAATCGTGATACCTATGAATAAAAGTTCTATGTTGAAGTAGAACTTTCCTGCTTTGATATAGAAACTTTTGTTTTCTTAGGAGTTGTTTGTAGGCAAGTGTCCTCTTTGGTTTTCGAATTCATTTGGTAAGAGATTTCTTGACAAACTTGGTGGATACCCAATCTCGAATCATGAGAAATCCACAAGTGTTTTGATTTTCAGGATTTTTGTGATGATCTTATCTGAGTTTAATGACAGAAAACACAGCAATCAAGAATAGAATGGTTTTAAAATCCTATAATCTAAACAAGTAGTGTATGTTCTCAAGAATCAATGATTCTTCTTGATTTTTACCGGTTTGATAACAATATAAGATAATTCAAACAGACTCACTCCTAGAGACAAAAGGTCATCGTTATATACTCGAACGGCCCACAGCTTGGAATTGCGTCGACTCACACAGCCATGTCACCGCCTAGAGGGCGCCCGTGTTTTTGTCTTTTCTAGGTGAGTACTCAGAGTGACGGAAGTGGATACCGGATTCCCTGAGCAAACAGTCCTTGGCAATTATATGGTGAGTGCTTGAGGGTAGATTCTTCCCCGCCCCTACAGCGCCGAGTATTACAATGTTCGGAAACTGACAAGCATGCTTCTAGTTCTAGGTTCTTAGATAGGGTTTCTGTTCGGAGCGGCAAATGGATAAACTCCCTTGAGAGACCTCCCAATCTTTAAAACAAAGATTTTGGGGATGGTTATCCTGCGCACTTCCATTGAAAGAGGGTTTCCCCAAATTCACATAAATTTTAAAGTGGGTTGGAATACCATGGCTTTTGGCTGTCCCCACTCAGGTCGTTCCCGTAGGGTGAGTACTTTTTCCCACTACGGCAGGCCTGTCTAAAGGTTTTAACAAAAGCATAAAATGCATAAAGTAAATGGTGAGTCTGGTATTCTGATGCACCTAGTTAAGGGGAGAGCATAAACCTGTCACCCAAACACAGCAAAATTCTGTTCTTTTTAAGCCCAAAAGACAAGTGATTTACTTCTAATGGAGATATTGCTCCATGACAAGCAAAAATGTTCAATTTTAAAACCTCGAAATAGAAGTGTGATGTTTCTATCCTAGGATTGGTACATTTTTAATCCATTTCTATCCTAGGATTGGTAAAATTTTAACCATTTCTATCCTAGGATTGGTAAATTTTAATGTTTCTACCCTAGGATTGGTAAATTTTAACCAAACAGAAAGAAATAAAAGAAATCTGGCCGCGGACGCGTTGGATCCAGATGAAATAAATGACTTTAAATGAAAAGAAGTGGCGCGCTGGAACAGAAACCAGGCGCGCTAGAACAGTGACCGGGCGCGCTGGAACAGAAACCCGGAGCGCTAAAATAGTTACCGGGCGCGCTGTAAAAAGAACCCAGCGCGCTAAAACAGAATCTCGGCGCGCTGCAAAAACTCTCGATCCCGCGAAAACTTTTACGCCGATTCCTGTACGACAAAATTTTCAAAAATTAGCAAAATTCGGGGTATTGCCCCACGGTGGGCGCCATTCTGTAAGCGTGTAAAAGGGGAAAAATGAATTAACAATGCTACTACACTTCTAAATAAGATATTGCATCTAAGATTAAGAAATTTAAACTAATTTAAACTAAAAAATCTACAGAAATCTATCCTATTGCTCTCTAATTCTAAAGACTTCTCTAATTTACTTAGCTCTCAGATTTTAAAGCTAATTAAGTTATTGAAATGACACTTAGAATACGAGAAATGAACTAATTCTACTCTAGTATGATTTGAATATGCAATTCTATGCTAATGGCAGCCATGACTGCAAATGCTGATGCTTGATGGATGTTGGATGGTTTGAATGCTTGAGTGCTCTGGAAACCTGCAGAGTAAAATTGCATTAGTTGGGATCCTTTTTGTGTAGCCCAAGAGCTATATTTATAGCTTTCACGGCAGCACAAATGTACAGGAAACTGGGATGAGGGGCTATGATTTCCTCTGGAGAATCCAAAGGCTTGGGATGAGAAGAAGGAGCTGATCATGGGGAATGGTTTCTCCCCATGAAAACACCAGGCAATATAAGAGGGAAGGTGGGTGGAAGGTTGTTGAGAGATGTTCCTGCAGATTTTCCCTGAAGCTTTCCCGTGAATGGCAGTGCCATTAATTTCATTGGTGGGGAAATAAATATTTATTGGTGAGGAAATAGTGCAAACTTTATGCCATAAATTTAAATAATTTTCTTTTATTTAAATTTAGCAAAATGAGGAATAAATAATTTAATAAACCAAACTATAGGGTTTGGTTTTATTAAATTAAAGGAGAGTGATAATTAAATAAAAGATTTTTTACAATCTTTATTTAATTAAGAGGAAATGTGAATTTAAATAACACGATTTATTTAATTTGTGTATCTGATTTTAAGATAAAAGAGATAATGATAATAATTAAATAAAACAAAGTTTTTAATTTTGTTTATTTAATTAAGAGAGAATTAATGTGATAATAATTAAATAAAACAAAGTTTTTAATTTTGTTTATTTAATTAGGAGAGAAAAATAGGAGAATTTGATAAATGAACTTAATATAAATAAATATTCTTATTTATTTATTAAGTAGAGGAATTTTAAGATTAATTAATCAAATAAGGCGTATTCGATTAATTGGATTCTCCAGACCATTTTTAGGTGTCTACACAAAGAAGTTAACAAAGCATACATCTATTGCTTGAATCTACATTTCAAAAGACAAAGGATAGTCAACCACTGCAAATTACTAGGTATTTTCATAGAATTTGAATAAATCAGAGCATATTATGGGTAAATAAGGATAAATTTTCCATGTTTGAGATGTAAATGATTCCCTAATAGGTGAATTAGCACTATATGAGGGAATAGTAGCAAATATTTAGCATATCTTTATGTATAAGTTGAAATTTATGCATTATGATAAAAGAAGAATGTTAAATTGTTAGATCTTAGGAAACATTTGTGAAAGATATACATGCTAAGAGGTTTAGAATTATATTTGTCGAAGGGATTAATGTAATATTGTATAATTTCATTGTATTTTCTAAATTCCTTTTCAAGACTTAAAGGTGAATTTTCAATTTATACCATTTGGTGTAAATATGGAAAAAAGCATACAAGGTGAATAATCACTCTCCCACCAAGGCAATTTTAGTACTGAAAGGTATAGGGCCCTCAACTTTGACAACATTTGTGGATATCCAAATATTGTACCACCCAAGATTAGGGATAGAATACCAAAGTTTAGTGGTGACAAGTCAGAATCGGCAAGAAAGCATGTGCAAGAATTTGCTAATGTGATGGGTGATTACAAAATAGATTTTGAAGATGTGGCTATGAAATTATTTGTTCAATCATTGAAAGGAGATGAAAGAGATTGGTTCTCTTTCTTTCTTGTGTCCTTTGTACATTGTTGGAATGAACTCAAGGTATTTTTCATGGAGCAATTTGGTGAAAGGATAAATCCAAGTGTTGTAAGGAGGAACTTCATGGAGATTTCTAGGGATAAGGAAGAATTGACCCTTGCCTTCAACCTTAGATTTTCAAATGTTATAAGGGAAATCCCTGAACATATGAGACCAAATGATGTTGAATGTTTAGTTGTATATATTGGAGCATTTGATAGTAAGATGAGCTTCTTATTAAGGGATAAAGAGACTGCTACCTTACAACAAGGTTACCAAGAGGCTGTGAATATTGAGAACAATTTGAAGTACTTAATCATAAGGGGACATGTGATTACTAGCATGGGTAGTTATAATAGAATTCAGGCTATTGAGCCAAACCAATCAGGAAATAAAAGTGTTTTTCAAGAAAAGGAGCCTATAGATGTTACATCTGCATTACTCCCAAGAGATGCAGAACATGAGCAAGAATCAATCTCACATCAACCAAGGTCAGGAAAGGCTAATTTAATTTTCTCTTTTAGAAAGTTGTATGCGATGAAGAGACATGAAAATGAGTCACCATATGACTTTTTTTAAAGATTCTTGGCTATTCTTATGGAAATACCTAAGATTTTTAGGCCTAGTGATTTAGTGTGCATTAATTTGTTTTGTGAAGCTTACAAATCAGGAGTAATCCAATGGCCTGAGAATCTAAAGCCTCATAGCCTTGATCAAGTAGTGGATTGGATAAATAGTGTGGAAGATATTGAGCATAGTTATATTCCCTTGGTTGTTTCTCAAAATGGGTGTAATAATTTTTGTAGTGAAGAAAATCAGAGGCTAAGGCTGAAAAATCAAGGAGAATCATCAAAGTCTGAACAACTAACTATTGAATGTTGTCATTTTACAAGAAACATAGAAGTAGATTCATGTAATAGTGATGAGGATGAAGATACATGGCATGAAGACAAGGAAATAATGCCTAATTATCTTCCTTGGGATGTCATAAGCTATGAAAAAACACAAGAGGGACATGGTGAGGCCTTAGAAATTGATTTAACCAAAAGTAATGATGCATCAATCAATGATGGGAATGCACTTGGTCTCAATCATATGGAACAAATGTGGAATAAAAGTGATGAGATTGAACTTGGTCAATCTTCTATTGAATATGATTATTCTTTTGAAGTGGATATGCAATCCCTTGCTTCTAGTAGAGGGTGTGTTAAAAGCCTTGAGGAGGTTCATTTACTAGGCAATGAACAATTCTCTTCATGTGAAGAATTCTATGAATGTGGATAAATTGTTATGGGTGCAAATAATTAGGTGGATGTTGAAAGTGTTTCTCTCTATTCTTCAAGTGATTACACTAATTTTGAATGCACTGATGATCAAAATGATTCAGATCCTAACACTGAGGAAGATGAGGTACATGTGAATATCATGAAGGTATGGAAAAATCCATTGTTTGGTGAACCTGCATTGGATAGTGAGGTCATAAATGATGGTTCCTATTGGTGTACAAGTAATCCTCTATTTGAAGAAAATTCAAATGAGTACCTAGCAAGTACTACTAGTGAAAGTGTTGTGGATGGTATAGATAAGAATCAATCCAATGTTGGGGTAGGTAATTTTTCCTTTGAAAACGTTGACCCTGAATTCATAGTTTCACAATTGAATGATAGATGTGATGACACAAGCATTGATGAATTAGTTTACCAACATGTGATTGAAAAAATTGTACATGAAAAGCATCAAGAGAATGACTTGGACTTGCTGACATTTACATGTGACATTGGCTCACATGATAAAGAAGTTCAGGAGGGTAAGGGTAGTTTTGAATGTAGCATTACTATCAAAGGAGATGTGAATGATTGTGTTGACTGCCCTATGGTAACTGGCCATGTGCTTGAAAAAATAGTGGAAGTGTCAACCACTCAGGTTCCATGTGTTGATAAATGCATAGAAATTAAAGGTATTCCATTCTTGGATGACAAAAAGGAAAACTAGGATGGATATATCAATGATTAGGAAACATATTTCCATACTAAGGAGAGGGAATTATTTGATGATTTTGCATGATATATATATCTTGTAGGATTATTTGATCCATGTGAAGGATTGTTCAAAGGTATGGGTAACCTGAGGAATGATGTTGGTCAGTATGAAGCTGCAAAGAATTTTTTTGCAGATGCACCCTACCTAATGAATCTTATTATGGAACTTCTCTCACCCCATGAGGGCAACACTTGTGAGAAATAGATGGAAGGTATGCCTGATTTTGTGTTTCTTTTCCCCAACCTTGTAAAGAAATGGCTAAGTATGAGCCAAAGTGTCTATGAAGTTTTCAAATTTGATGAACAAATGGGGGGTGATCCTACATTCCATGATTGTGCAAAATATAAGGATTTTGTTTTCTCATTTCAATTTGATGAGGCTATGGTTGATAAGGTGAATGAATGGGGCAGCATGGGATTAATAAATGGCCCCAATCATAATCATGTTAACTATCAATAATAGCACAAGGTCCATGTGGACCCATTGCCAATAAAATAGGACAAAGTCTTTAATAGAGGGAAGAATTGTCCCTGAAGTTTTGGGGCTAGGGGCCTCTAGTTTATAGATCAAAGCCAAGTGTTTAAAAGTGGCTTCTCATGGAACTGAACAAAAATGTATATTCTATGAATAGTGTACATAGGTTGGTCTGGTGTGTTTGGTTTTTGTTGTGTCTACTTGTCTTATCTAGGTAGGCTCCTAGGTTTTGGTTTTCTACCCTGGTCTACTTCAACCTGATATCTAGATTCTCACTATACCCACTAGGGATATACATCCCTAAGCATGAGCCACTCATGGAGTTTCCAAATTTTTGTAATTCCTAGGGATCCTATGCATTTAATCAACACTATAAACTCTCATCCCCACGCTTGGATAGGGTTTTCCTCTAAAAAAACCCTTAGCTATTCTAATTCCATGTTGATTTTCCCTATCAGTCTCTCACTCTTTAAGTCATTACTTGAGCCATCATATGCTCTATCTACCAACCCCTCTAGCTTAGAACATGAATCACCCAGTTGACCATCAATTTTAATTTCTCCTAAGGCTGGGTTTTAATATTTCCCAAATGACTTAACCTTAATTCATTCATCCAAAAGGGTCAAATCACCCTCAGCCTAACAATGGCCCCTTATTTAATGCTAACCTTGTGTTGTGTGTGATTTTTGAGATCCAAGACTATGGGAAAGAATTCCAGATGTAACCCAATAGTTCATTCTACCACAACATCAAGAGATTGACGAGTGATATTCAAAATCAATAAATAGGCATGTGATAGTCATTTCATTTTGCAACTAGTGGGCATTAATGGTCTACTCCCTGTAGGGGCAATCAAATTGATCTTTATGCATGTGGAGACTTAATTATCAGTAATCATGGAGTATAATATGCATATTTCCATGCACTTGGGAAATAAACAGTGATAATACACATGCCAAAAAATTTCCTATTTTCCTCGCATGTTTTTATTGAGCATTGATGATTGCTATCATCACATTGTTCAATAAATAAAAGTTAAAAATTGCTATTTTTTCCAACACAATTAGTTGTCTAGTCTTCTGAGTTTTTGTAGAAATTTGAGGTTACGAGGGTAGATTTTTCTAGTGGAAATATGAGTAAGTCTAGTGTTTCATCGTTTCCACATCGAAGGTCTTCCTGACTCAATTCATAGAAGCCCCACGGTAGGAGTTAGAGCAAGGATAGAGTGTTCATAAGAATATCTATGGCAAGGGATTTGCACCTGTCATTACTAGATGTAGTCACCAATTGAAGGGTCAAGTTGTGAGCTTGGAGGAAATGAGAGAAAAAGAAGAAAAATTTGTTGGACCCTCTAGTAGAATTTAGCATAAACTTTGATATTGTTGTGGCTCTTTTGGATGACAAAATTTTCCAATTGACATCATAGAAAACTCATCTGTCACTATGGCAAAGATGGATTCTAGCTATTGCCAATACCTTGTGACTCTGAGCTAAGCTCCATCCCCTAGAGCATAGGTATTTTCCATTCCACCTTTAGCTATAAGGACTCCTAGTGGGCAAGATGGTGTTGTGCTAAAATGAGAAAAGGATGAGGAAGGAGTTGAGGTTTCATCTCCAACGCTTGCTAGAACACAAAGTGGGTGCATGTATCGTGGATAGTGTGCTAGTGGTGAAAGGCCTTTTGGATGTTAAAAAGGTGGTGTGTGAAATGATTTTTTTTTCCTATTTGATCATTTTTGTGGTAGTTTCTTTCTCTCTATGTGCATGGCTAGTAACTTTTGAGGTGTTGGATGCTGACTGTGTGCTCTCACAACAATATAAACATCATGTGTGTTGCCTATCTGGTGGTTGAGAGAATTTTGGTGACACTTTACTTTTCCCTCTTTGGCGGTTGTTCTAATTGTGGTTTCTTTGTTTCAATGTGTTAATGTAGAATCAACATGTGGGGAATTTTGAAATGCAGTTGAAATTTGAAATAAAATTAAATTTTGTAATGCGATATGCATTTTGAGTCAGAAGCTTGTTGGCTCCCCTACACTATGAAAGGGAATTCATGGATCATTTGCAGGGGGTTCTATTCTTTTGAGTCTTTAGGTCTTATATGCGAAAAGGGTAGAAATTAAAATAATACCATAAATAGATGGATCAAATTGTCTTGGTCTTTGAACTATGCATATGCAAATCTTAAATAGTTATGTAGAAATTACTGATATCAAAAGATATTTCATGCATAATTCATATACTCTTCTCTATACATCTCTTGCTAATTTTGAATATAATATCAAGCATATTCTATTCGTCATTCAAATTTTTCATTTGAATGCATGTCATTATTTATGCTTTGGTTCAAAGAGTCAAGTAAACACTTAAATGAGGCAATGGATTTGTGAGAATTTATAGAGGATTTGATGATAAGTTATGTGTTATATGTAGTGAGTTTTCATAATGCAAAGCCTTATGAAAATAGTTTAGAATTATCAAATTTAAATAATTTCTATATGACTAATTGTAAGATGCATGAATCCATCGCCCAATTGATGAAGACACTAGTCAATTTGTTATGGTATTTGTAATTCAATTGATAATGATAATATATCAGGTAGTGGAATCAGGGTTAGAATGCAAATTTCTTAATTTTCATTTACTATGAGGCATGTATGTGAGATACTCTCCCTTTTCCTAGTGAACTAATGGTTATTTGCTTAAAGATTAGCCAACCTTTGAGTGAATTACTTTGTTTACCCTTGATAGGAACCAATCTATGATTTTCTATGTCATTCATTTAAATAGTCAAATGAAATATTGAAATGAACACTGTCCTAGGTCCCACAGAGCCTAAAGTGTAGGAGATTTCAGTCTTTCACTAAATCTTGTTATTTTTCCATTCATTTTAAGGGTCTTGAGGATAGGAGTTGGCTACTTTTTAGAGATTTCTTACGTGTACTGGGAAAAACACTAACAAAAGGTTCAAATTCAAGGAGGAACCCAAATTCCTCCTCTTACAACCATTTCCTCTATTCCTACTTACACTAATCCTCAAGTTACCTCAACAATGCAATGTACTAGTAATGCCATTGATACCTTGGGTATTTCCACTAGCAATCCTTGTACCTTTGTGGAATCTCACATCATATCTCCTACCAATTTACCTCCCTTAAGTGTTCCATTCACTTGCCCCTCAAAAATATATACACCTCCACCATATTCACCTCAATCCCAAAACACAACCAATGACACTATCCTTAACCAACTCTTGGAAAATGTTTCATCACTTCAATGTAAAATTTCCACCATAAACCAAAATCAAAATGGCCAACCTTCATACTATCTTAGAAGCAATCCCTTATCCTTGGAGGTATTAAGAATGCCAAGACCACAAGGTATAAATATTCCTAAGTTTGAGAAATATGGAGGGAAAGGAGATCCTTCTAACCATGTTTTCACTTACACCATCTTATGCAATGGTTTTGTCCTTAAAGATAAGCTCCCGACTAAGATTTTCCATAGGTCCTTGAAAGATGTCACTTTAGAATGGTTTTCCTCATTATTGAATAACTCAATTTTTTCATTTAATGAACTTGTTGAGGCCTTTATCAACCATTTCCAAGTGTGCATGACCCCTAATATGGCCTTAGTTTACTTGATGAGATGTAAGCAAAAGGATGATGAAAAGGTTACTAAATTTATTTCACACTACCAATTCTTTATTTCCAAATCGATATAAAGATTCTTGACCCTCACCTTCAATGAATGTTCATTGAGAACTTACAAAATGAGATGCAAGATAAGCTTGGTATGATGAAATTTCCTTCCTTCATCCACTTCAGTATTGTCCTTTGTGATTATCAAAACTTAGTTAGTAGTCATGAAACAAAACCCACCTCTAGTCATCCTTAAAATTATGAATCCACAACTCAAAAAAAATACCAACCTTTTACGAAACAAAATAAAGGATTTATTCAAAAAAATCCCCGTCAACCAACCCAACATGTTGATACCCAAGTGGTTGCTATAAAGAAGAAAAATCCTTTTACATTTGGGGATCTGAATAGAGGATTTAATCCCTTACCCAATACCCTCCATAACACCATTTTACAACTTCTAGAAAAGAACTTGATTTCCTTACCTCCCATTAAAGCTCTTGATCCTACTAAGACACTACCTCCAAACTTTGGATCAAATTCCTATTTTCATTTTCACTAGCAAAATGGACATGATACAATGCATTGTAAGTGTCTTAAACATATGGTGCAAGACCTCATTGATTCCAATAATATTCAAATTGGTGGTGTCAATGATCAAGGTAATATGTTTGCTGCCCCTCCCAACAAAAATCTGCAAATATTTACCAAACCCATGCCAAATCATAATATTTCATTGGTCAAAGCTAGTGAAACTAAGAAAGATGTGATGAATGTTGACACATAGATGATGCCAATGTGGATACTAATGAACAAAGTCCTATGTATAATATGGTTGGATTGATCAAAATTAAACCTCACAAGGGACAGACTAAAATACCTCTTGACATTACTTTCTCATCAAAATATAAAATCAGAATAGAACTTGATGGTCCTCTTAAAATAGTTGGTCGAATCAATGACAAGCCCACTAATTAGATATTAATTGATTCCATCTATGGAGAGGATGTGATCACTAAAGAATTATTACTTATGCATGAACTCTATCAAGATACATATGATAAACAAAAAGAATGGATAAAATCACATAATTTTTTTGCTTTCCCTACGATAGGTTTGATCATCGTTCATTTAAAAGTTGGACTGAAATAATTATATGTCTGATTCTCCATCATCCTGACATTGGATCAATTCCATGTGAAGCTTGGTTATCCATCGCTACTCTCCATGGAATCTATCCCATAAATTATGCAAAATGTTTAAAGTTTCCCTTTAACAATGAGATTTTTACTATGCACCAAAGTGGATTTAATACTATATCTTCCCATGGGAATTTCTCATTGGATTTATTTTTCCCCAAACCTATTAAACCTCGTGAAGATTTATTTTTCAAATAATATAAAAATTTTAAGGAAAAATGCATAGTAGAATCATCCCTTTGAAACATGCCTCAACCCATGATTGATCATCCTATCCTTGATGAAACCATGACTGAACCAAAATCCTTTCTACATAACCATGACCAACCCAAGATAGATCATTTTCCTATATCCTACAAACAACTAAGAGACAACCAAAACAATCCTATTATGCCTCCTAAGATAAAACAAGTTTACGAAGCTAAAGAGAAAGTGATTGAATAGCCTCCCATGGTTCCTTTCATTCCTCCTCTAAGGGAAGAAACCTATGGTTGATAAAACCTTTCCTACATCAACACAGCTTGAAAATAATAGCAAAAGAAACAAAAATACTAGAGATTGTAAGTGTAGATTTCATGTTATTGCTCGAAGGTTAAAGAAAGAAAATAAAAAACAAAGTCAATATCCAAAGCCAAGTGATGTAATACATGACAAGTCTTCCTCTTCACCACAACAAAAAATATCCTATATTGCAACCACAACAAGGACTGGCACCTGCTTTGGACATTATCATTCGACCTCCCATTGTGATTAACTTGGATGATGATGATGAGATTGCTAAAATTGATGAAGAGGTGCATAATGAATTGAATTTATTGTTTACTTCCTCCATGAACTTAGATGATAACATCAATGATGATCCCCCTAAAAAGAGTGACTCACCCTATGTTAAGCTTGGTGATGCTCCTAGTATGATAGTCACTATTGTCCCTTTCACTAGTTTTCCACCTTCTACACATGATGAACAAGATTGGGATGCAAATGACCTACTATAGGTTGACTCGCATGTTCCTTACTATTCTTTTCTTTATTTTTTTCATGTTATGTGTGTGATTACATGTGCATAATATGATCTCCCATATCATTTTTTTTAATGTATCTATCTCTTTGTGACATTACTCTTTTTGTATCTGCATTCTTCTATATATCATAAACCTTTATCTTTTCTTTGTCTTGTGGTTTCATTTTGGGGATGACACAAGGTGTTGAGACATTTAGGTCTCTTCCATGTTGACCCAAAAAATATATATATATTTTCTCTCTTTGTGTCATTCTTCCTTGATCCATGAGTATTTGGGGAATGATGATGTTTCCAAGCTCTATAACAAAATTCTAGCAAAGACACACTGACCCCAAATCCATGGATCCCTTATGTGTTATTTTTGGGAATTCATTTTTGGGAAAACTCCTTTTTATGGTGTAGGTTCTTTTGAAAACATATGACTTGGCATAGGGATTTATAAATAAGCTCTCATTTCTTTTTAGCATTTATCATTTTCTAATTTAAAGTAATTTCTCATAGCATGGTTTTTAGCAATTTCTTTGGTGTAGGGGCACCAAGGCCATCTTTGGCAATTAGAGGTCAAATATTAAATGCTTAGGTATTTTATGTCTTCTTTGGTTTGAATAAGGTCATTTGATACCATTTAAATGCAGTTAAGTTGGTTTGGTTTCATTTTTGAGTCTTTTAGGCAAAAAGTGCAAATAGTGTAAAAAAAATTAAAAAATGCAACTTTGGGAAGATGAAAGGTCATATAATTCCAAAAGTTAGTTTGAGTCAATTTTGGTCATTGGGGGGAGACAAAAATTGCATATGAAGGCATTTTGAATGCTGTAAATGGGGAGTGGATGTAAGATTTGAAAATTTGAATACCAAACAAAATGGTTTCTTGCATATTTGATTGTAATTTGGCTCTTTCAGACTCTTGTACAACCTATATAGGTCATTTATTGCTATGGATTGTACTTGAACATGTGTTAGGGTAAGTTAATTTTAATTTTCAATAGTTTTGGCTTAATTTCACCCAAATATATGGATTTTATATAGCTTTTACTGTGACTGCCTATGTACACATAGTCATAGGGTTTTGAGGGTGTGAAAATGTAACTTTGAGCCATTCCACCACTGTTTTGAGCTAAAACTTAGTGTGATGGAAGATTTAGGTGTAGAAAGCTTGTTTATATGGCTGGTTTGAGTAGGGATCCTTGTTAGAGGGTTTTAGAATGATGCCCTAGGGGGTATTTTGTTGTTTTTGGGTCAGTTTTTATGGTTAAAGGTGAAGAATGTTGGAGAAGCTCTTGGGAAGCATTTTTTAAGAATTTTTTGAGAGTGTACATGTATAATGAAATATGTTTGAGGTGGTATTTTGTAGATAGTAGACTATGAGATTAGATTTTCAATAAACCCCATGGGAAACTAGACAAAATGAGAGTTTTAAGCTTTAGGTAGTTTTTGATTGTTTCCATTGAAGAAAGTTATTGGTTCAGGCTATTTTAGACCTAAGAAAGTGATTTGAGTTGATTTTTGTAGTTGAGGGAAGCTTTTGGTGATAGTTCCCTTGTAAAAGTGACCTATTTAGGCATCAAGGATAGCGTACCAGTCTAATATTGAAGTAGATGTTTCAAAGCAACCATAATCACCAAGAAGATATGTTAAATTTGGAAAAAATGGGTGTCTAAAAGGGTAAGCGGTGAGTTGGTTTGTGGTTGAATTGGTGAGTTAAGGTCAGGAAAGAACTATTGCAGACCTACAAGGAAGATAGAGTGGTTTTGTGAGAATTAACCCTAGGTAGGGTTTTGAGGAATGAAAGGTTGTTGAAAATTGTTGAAATTGTGTTAGTTTGTAGTTTTCCTCCCTGCCATGCATCAATTGGTATCATAGCTTAGGTAGAAGATCATTGGAAAATTTGAAGATCGAATTTTGATAGTTGGAATTTAAAGAGTCAAGATGCATCCAGAAGATACCATGGAAAAAGAAATTAGAGAGTTGAAAGAAAGATATGTTAAGTTGAAGGAGATGACTCAAAGGAGATCACTATTCAAAAAAACCTGCAAGTGCAAAGAAAAGGTATGTAAAGTGGTAATAGATTCAAGTTGTATTGATAACATGGTTTCAAGTGAAATGTTTGACAAGTTAATTTAGAAGGAATTCCTCATGAAACACCCTATAAAGGATTTTGGTTGAATGATGGTTAGTACATTGTGGTTAATGAGAAATATTTTGTTAAATTTAATATTGGTGGCTATAAGGAAAAGGAACTTTGTGATGTATTCCCTATGAGTTATTATCATTTTCTACTTGAAGGCCATGGCAGTTTGAGAGATATTCCATTTATGCTGGGAGAGCCAATACTTATCAAATTGAGAAAGATGCAACCAAGTTCACACTAACACCACTACAGGAAGATGATAAGGCACAAGATAAGACAACAAGGATAGTAATGGTAGACAAGAAAGAGTTCATAAGGATAAAGGAAGAAGGTGCAGCCACTACAAAAGGGGAAGATGCTAAAAAAGAAAGTTTAAATAATGATGCAATGTTGAAGAGTAAAGAGGATGATGATTTGGTGATGAAGAATGAGATAAAGAAGGGCAAGGATGAATTGACCTTGAAAATTCAATATGAGCTTGAAAAGCATGATGAAGTCATGTTAAGGACATAGTTTAGTCTATTGGTTGAAAAGGAGGTTAGAGGGAAATTCAATACTATAAAATACTAGATAGTAAGTCTAATAAAGTAGTGAAAGTAGAGGAAAATACTCCAATTGCAAAGATAATAAGTAAAGATGAAGTGAGTGAATAGACTATGGAAAGCCAAGATGGACTTGTGAAGAATGAAGAGATCATGGTAGGTGCATTGTTGTGTCCTTTGAAGGAAAAAGAAGATAATGGGTAGTCAAGCACTACCAAGATAGAGGTCCATAAATCTAGAAAATGGTGATAATAGGGGAAAAAATCTGATAGAAGACATGAGAGTAAAAGATGCAATGAGCCAAGGTAAATGGCAAGTGAAAGATTTTAAATTGATTGAGGTTGAAAAGAATCAAGTTGAGAACATGGTGTCCAAAGAGGATGGTGGATAGTTAGATTTTGTTAGCATAAATGTTGATAAACCTGGTAAGAAAAAGTTCCTTGAGGTAGAGTATCAAATGCAAAGAGTGGGTAGTCAAGGTAAGGAGATGGAAGGTAAGATACAAGGAAGTGTGGCTAGATTTGAGCACACACAAGAGTTGAGATGAAAGTTGCAGTCACCTGAAGTGGTGAAGAGGTTAAAAAAATGATTTTGAAGAAGATGGAAGAGACCATAGATGTTGGTGCAGGAGCACCCACCATAAAAAAAAAGAAAATTTTGAAGAGTTGTTTATTAATCTTTTTGTTTTGTTTTGTAAAGTCTTAAACACCATTGATAAGGTGTAATGGTACCTTTTTGAAGCTTAGGTAAAATTAAAATAAATTGGGAACTTGTTTTGTAGGTGTTTCCTTAGGTTTTGGTGAAGACTGCAAAACACAGTGTGTTTTCGAAAACACATATTTTCTTAATTTTTAAGCCCAAAACTGAAAACCTAATGGTTTATTTATGATGAGAAAGAAAGCCTCAACCATTTTTTAGGGCATTGAATGTTTTCTAGCATGGTAGTTTTTTTGGAGAATAAGAAAAATATCAGTTTCTTGCGTGAAAGTTCTAGTTGTCTCTATTTTCTTATTTTTTTCTGCAAGATAATGTATTGATTAATAAACTCAAACATTCAGGATGTATTGAGGTTTCTTAAAGGCTTTGTATTAGTGTAGGAACTATATAAAATTCATTGTAGATTTTGTATTTATTGTGTTTTTCTTTAGGTATTAACTCTGACTGGTAAAAGATAGAATAATGGAGTTTTAGCGGCATTACCACTGTACTCAAGCATGAGTTCATTGGAAATGAAGCTAAACTCCACTACTGTAGATAAAATAGTAGTAGGAAACTGTAGAAGATTAGACAGCATGCAGAGAGTATAACTCCTAGGTGAGCAATCCATGCCCAACTAGGAAAAGACATTGTTTTGCATAGTTCCAAAACAAGGATGTTGAGATCTCTTCAATGCAAGATGAATAAAGATTGTAGGGACCTTTCAAAGGTCTAACAAGAGGCTCGAGTCAATAATCTATCAACTAATGATTGAAGGATGAAGATAGTTCCTTGAATTTCTAAGAAAGGGCTTGAAAGCTCTAAAATTCCTTGAAATAAGCAAGAACCCTATATGTGGCAGAGAGGGTCAAAATTCATGAGAATCTTGGAGTGCTCCATATTTGAGCCAAGGTGTCTTCTTTGTGTTTTTGGTATCCACCAAGCTGAAAGGTGAAATAACCTCAGACCCCGGTTTAAAAGGCCTAATAGGCTTATGGTTATAAACCCTACTAAAATCCTAGGGTTTTGAGGCAGTGATAGAAGAAGAAGGGTTTTATCAGAACAAGAGCCCTTCCTAGTTTTTTGACTATAGTTTTTAAGCCAACTAAGCTAACTCATGCCCCTACAACAACGTTGGGCAGAAAGGAAGCTGAACCAGTCTTTAGAGGAATAAGGGATAGATGGTGTATGTGAAGGAAGAGTACCAAGAATGTTTTGTAGCAAAAAACTTGTAATGATAGTAGGGTTGATCAAGTGAACCAGGGTTGCCTCAAAGGTAGAGGACCTATAGGTTGTAGGGTGAAAGAAATAACAAATTAGGAGTTCTCATATCAAGGACTCAAAGCAGTGAGATGGTATTCTCTCATATCAACCCTAGTTTCTATCAGATTGGTATCAGAGTAGTGAAAGATTTGGGAAAGCAACAGCTTATATGTCAGAGGAAGTTGAGTGAAGTGAACCACCCAAGATGGTGACAAATGCACACTTAGCCAAGATGGTTGAAGAGAAAGAAGAGGATAACAAATCTTTAAAGGAAAGAATAGAACAGCTTGAAGCAACACTGAACCAAGTGAAATTGGAAGGCAAAGTGCCAAAAGAAGAAGAGGTAGAGGAAGACAAAGTCCCTAAACCTGACCCTGTTCTCGAGGAGGAGCCTTTCTTGAAGGCATTAAAAGCCCTGAGTGGAAAAGGACTTGAGGGTGTCCCACTATTCCATGGAAAGATGGATCCTGATTTGGTATTGGACTGGATAGATGGCATGGAGAATCACTTCAAATGTGATGGATTCATAAAAGCATAGAAGGTGAAGGTTGCAAAATCAAGGTTGAGAGGATCAGCGTTAACTTGGTGGAAGTTTGTCTAGACTGAAAGGGAGAAACAAGGCAAGCAGCCCATATCAACCTGGAAAGGAATGGTTGCTAAAGTGAAAGAAGCCTATATGCCCGATGATTATGAAATTTAGCTCCACAAGAAGAGGCAAAGTTTAAGACAAAAATACCAAGATGTAAACACCTACACGAAAGAGTTTCAGAAGCTTCATTTGAGATCAAATGTGGCAAAAGATGAGAGCTTGAAAATGGCTAGGTATCTAAATGGTTTGAAGTGGAATATACAAGAAGAGATGGCTTTGCTTAGCCCTAAGACAGTCCACCAATGTTATCAACTAGCTATCAAGATTGAAGAGAGGAATAAAAGGAAGCATGATCAGTCCTCTAAGGGCAGAGGAAGAGGCAGAGATCAAAAAGGACAGCGTGGAGGTTACCAAGGAAGAGGTGGTGACCAAAGAAGCCAAGGTGAATCAAAGCTTACTAAGCATGGAGGTGAAACCTCATCAAGAGGAGGATTTAATAGAGGAAGAGGACCTCAAGGGGGTTCAAATAGAGGTAGAGGAGCAGGCAGAGGTAACTCTTACTTTGCCACCATGAAATGTTATAATTGCAATCAACTAGGTCATCCAGCTTATAGATGCTCAGAGAAAGCTTCATCTAGCAATGAGAAAAGAGTAGCTTATGCACAAGAGGAGATAGTGAGTGTAAAGACACCTAAGATTAGTCACATAGAATTAGAAGTAGGTGAAAATCTGATGTTTAATAGAGTGCTGATCAGAAAATTGGTTAAGGAAGAACCCAAGCAAAATAGAGCTTTGTTTAGAGCAAGGTGCAAGATATTGGGAAAGGTATGCAAGGTTATTGTAGATTCTGGTTCTATGGACAATGTCATCTCTGAGGAGGCAGTAAATAAGTTAAAATTGTAGAAGGTACCTCATGCCAATCCCTACAAAGTCACATGGTTGAACAAAGGGTAGAGTGTCTTAGTGAATGAGCAGGTTATAGTGGAATTTTTGATTGGAGGCTACAAAGACAATCTGATTTGTGATGTACTACCCATGGATGCATGCCATCTTCTTCTTGGCAAGCCATGGCAATATGATAGAGGTGTTGTATATCATGGAAAGGAGAATACCATCGAATTCACGAAGGATGGAAAAACCTTCAAGCTACAATCATTGGTTGAGGATGATGAAGGGTAGTCCAAGGTTCCAAACATTATGTTGAGCAGTGGAAAAGAGTTCATCAAGGATCTACACCAAGGGAATTGTTGATGGTGTTTTTCTGCACAGCCACAACTCAGACATAATACAATATTCTATCTCTCTTGAAAGGTAATCTTCAACAATAAATCCCTGAAAGTCACCCCAAGGTCTCTCGGGTGTTAGGTCATAACAATGCATGAAACAACTCAGATAAAATGTGAAATTGCTGGTAATCACAATCAGACCTTACTACAAGCAAACTGTATCTTCTCGATTTATCAGATCTGACAATATGATGATCTTAAAACCCTAATTCCAACCGAATAATAAAGAAATTACAAAAGATAGGGATGCAAGGAAAGTGATAAATCTAAATTACTGAAAGGACAAGCAGTGTAAATGACATATATTTGGAATGGACCTATCTCAAATAACCAATTCCTGTTCGACCCACAAGGCAATCTTACAAGAACGGTGCAATCTTCTGAGGAATACAGATTTTCAAATCATAGACTTGCTTCTACAACCGAACTTAAGCACATTTGAATATACGGTCCAGGTTGACTTTACCAGCCTACTACAATCAGATAGTTACTGGGAGTATAGACCAGAGATAGCTACAAACATTCCAAATATGAAATCACATACACCATTTACCCAACTAAACTAATTTATTTCTAGCTTTAAAACCCTAGATCTTCAAGCAATTTAAAAGATAGAACAAAAAGAACCATGCAAGATGAGATAACACAAAGGATTTCACCAGGAAAACCACAATGCCTTCAATTGTATTAATCACCAAATGCTGCAACAATTCAACTGTTCTGAATATGGTATTTGCTTCAAGAAATTCTAAAACTCTAACTATTGCTCTTGCTCTATTACTATCTTGCTAATGTCTATAGCTAATGTCTTCTAACCCCTACAACGAGGCAAAAATGCCAATTTATCAAATTTCTGCCCCAAAACATGTCGGCCCAGCCAAACATTTTACAAAAATAATCAAAACCGCCAAAATAGGTCGGCCAAGGAAACAAACTAAGGCACACATTTAATGCCATCATCCAAGTCGGCCAAGGCACAGTCCCCAAGGAAGTCCGGTCCAATGCATGCCCTATAATAATAGGGAAGCACAAATCTCAAGATAAGCACTAACTGTTGCTTCCTTTGTCTTTCCTCTGCGCCGGTGACCCCTGGACCTTTGAGAATACCATATCCAGCTCAACAATAGGTGGCAACGGCAAAACCTTGAGTCTGCATTTAATTGAATCAATTCCCTCATTAGTCCGTTCAACAGTTTTCTTCCAGTCCTCCATGCTGGCCATGTACCTGTCTATCACAGCCAAGTATGTAGCTGCATCATCAAGCATGTGGCTAATGACCGCTCCATCAGAATCCGAGGCATAAACATCATGCCACCACTCCTTCAATTGATCCAAACTCAGGTACTTAGGAGCTATTTTACTTCTCCCCGTCATCACTTCGGAAAAGGCAATGCAACCATCATAGATTGCAGTGAGGTCAGCATCAATGGATTTTCTCTGTTTTTGTATCTTCTTCAGGCCTCCCTGCCTGATCTGCAATGCCTCGAACCACTCCCATGGTTCATCCAATCTGGCTGAGGGAAGGATTCCATCTTTGCCCAACTGTTCCTTGCCATGTCCTAGAATAATCCTTGATTTCTGCAGCAGGAGGTCAATATCACTCTTATCTCGAGAGAGGATACTCTCTAACAGCTCCTTTCCCCGGATTGCATCCTTGCCAATAGACAAGATATCCCTGATAGCTTCATCCCCTTTCGTCTGAACACTCATCAACCAGTCAGTGGAAGCTTGTGCATAAGCCTTCATCTTTTCAATTCCGGAGATTGTCTCCTTAGGCAGAAATCCCGGAGTAGCAGAGGAGGACGGATGAAGAGACTGTAGAGGTTTCATGACTTCTTCCAGACATTTCCTCAACCTTTCATTTTCTCTTTTCATTTCTCATTTTGACTGGGTCTCCTTCTTTAGTTTGTCCACAATCACAGCACTTGACCCTTCAAATTCCTCAATATCCTGCTCTAAGGAGGCCGGCCCAAGGTTAATGGTTTGGACGTTGTAATCCTGGCCTGTTACCTCATCTCTCATTTTGTCTGCAGCAGGGGTGGCAATGTGAACTACTCGGTTATGCACTTCATCTCTTTCTACCCGAGAAATCACCTTTGCAACCTTCTTCTTCTTCCCCTTACCAATCTGAGACAACATTTCATCCCAGTCAAGAGGAGTGTCTTCTACAATCACCTATTTTTTCTTTGCAATTTCTTTCTCTAGCCAGTCCGGGGCTACAGGGTCAGTTCGGATTCCCTCTGTTCTGGTTTCTCCCAGATCCTCTGTGGCTTCCTCCCTTTCTGTAGCTGTCACCTCGACTTCCTCCTCAGCTGCCTCCTCAAGTCCCAATTCTAGATCCACCGGTGATGGAGTCCGAGCAGGTAGGCTTTCCTTCGGTTCCAGCGATCCGCGGCCTTTCTCACTCTCCGGAGAATCCTCGTACTGCACCAAGGGAGAAGTGTGCCTTTCCTCCATTTCCACATCGAGCTCGATAGCCTCACTGAATAATGTTCCTTCTTTGAATGGTTCTGTCTCTCCGCTGATTTCCTGTTCATCCGGATTCTCCGGTTCTAGTATGCTTTCTGGAGGAGAAACAGGCTTGTCCTGTTCAGTGACTAGCATCGTTGGAGAAGAATCCTTTGGTAGTGCAGCATCCTTAGGGGAAGGAGTCCTGGATTTCTGGGTATACACCTTAGTCTTTTCCCCTCCGGAGCTTTCCACATCAACAACTGGAGGTTCATCCTCTGAAGCAGTTTGGTCTTTCTTCTTCGCCATCCTTGTAGTTCTGGTTTTCTTTGGTGGTGGAGGAGCATCTTCCTCCTCAACTTTCTCTGTTTCTTCCTCATCCGAGGACTTGCTGATTGTTAGAGTCTTCCACCTGCGTTTTCCAATTGGTTTCCTTTTTGCCACAGGCTCAGTCCCTTTAGGACCTCTGACTTTGATCTTGAATGGCGAAGTTTTAGCCGATTTCCCTTTGGGGTCCTCTCCCCCGGATTCTTCAGAAGTGGACATGGGGTTGAGATTCCCCATCAAATCAAAAGTACAAGGCACATTAGCATTCTCCAACACCCAGACCTCATGTTTAATCCAAGAAAAGGTAAATCTGAGCACTGGAGCCATCAAGTCTTCCAACTCTGTCACCTCAGGCTCATTCCAATCAATATCTACCACCGACCTATCCTTAATAGGCTCATATACATGGTCTTGGACCAGTTTTCCGTCATCATCCAGCTGATCCAGAATCAGCTTCACATTATACTATCTAATTGCCTCCACAGGCAGTCGGGAATACCTTTTCTTCCTTGCATCAAGGTCATCCTTGATGTTGACCCAGTAATCCTCCAAATCCTCCTTGTGCCTGTATTCCCGGGTAGCCCTTTTCTGTGCCCCTCTGGTTATATCAAAGTTCATTCTCTTTGAATGGAAAGAGAATCCATATGCGGCCAACTCCTCACCCGCAGTGTGAGCCGATTGGATGGACGGGCACATCTCCCCTACGCCAATCCCAAGAGGGAAGTCACCTCCAAAACCAGTCTTATGCTTCTCCCTCTTCACCACTGCATCAAACTCACAAATTTGTCTTACGACTTCCAGTAGCACTATATGGTCAGTGGGATACCTGGGCAATTTGTAGGGTGCAACAGGGCATCCATCAATCCGGAGATAAGTGAAGGTGGGGAACTGGATAAACCACGCCCCATAACCCTTGATCAGTCCTTTGGCCCCGTCGGACAATCTGATGTGCTCTGCATTTTGAAGTGTCTGGGTAATGTGCATTGTAAATGCATCATTGGCCCTCCTGTAATCTTGGTGTCCGAGATGCAGTTCCGGATAGACTTCATATATAATATCCTACCCAATAGTTCCCATCGGAGTCAGTCCTTTGTAGGGATAGGAGATGGCGAGTACATACATGATGTAGAAGGACATGGTAAACTTCTTTGCCTCCAAAACATTTCTCAGCTATTTGTCTATTTCCGCACTGATGAGTCCTACCCAGTGATAGTTTATTCCCTGACTCATCTTGGTGATCACGTGGACCATCCAACTCTCCAATACTCCGGCAGTCCTCAGTCCGGCCACTCTGCTCAACAGTGTGATGGCATCATAGACATCCGGCCTGAATTTCACCCTGTGCAACTGTTTAAGCAACTTGGAGTAGTGGGATTTTGGCTTCTCCAGCCATGAATTAATGATCTGTTGAGCCTTAACTGGCTCGTTCTCATAATATGTTCGAGCTGTGTCAATGTTTAAGGCACAGACTGAGGGGAGATCCGGCATGCTGAAGGCCCGAGCAATGGAGGCAGGACTGAAGTTAGCCAAGACTCGTCCCTCGGTACTGACCACCATCTGTGTATCAAAAGCGTACTGCCTGGCACACTCCAAAATCAATTCATAGCATTGAACCGCTGGTGGGAACCCTGCCACATGCACTAAACCCGAGTTCATCATCCCTTGCCTTAACGCTGACGGGTCCTTCTCAGCTGTTCTCTGCTTGAACTCTTCGTACCGCCATGCACCAACGTTGGTATCAGATACCTCAGCCCACACAGAGGATATCTTACTCTCAGGGACCTGACTCTTCATATCTAATCTCAACCTCTCTGTCTCAGAAATTGAAGATGCCCCTGCACCTGCTTTGGACTTCCTAGCAGCTTTGCTTGATTCAGCCTGCACATTCAAAAATTATCATTAGAATTCAATTATTGAGCTCATATCAATCCAAAGGGTTAGCACACATCATGTAAATCCATTAAAATCCATTGCTAATTGCCAATCTTTTGAGATCCGGAGAAATCCAATAATCCGGGAAAATCGTGTAAACCGGGAAAATACCGTCGGGGCGAAATTTTGGGGAAATCCGACCCAGACGGATTCCTGCTACCAAAACACCATTAGTTGGATAAATCATTAATTGCGCATGTAAAATCGAAGAATAATCATTAAATGCATTTATTGGCAACAAGAAATCAACATAAACAATCATTCCATCAATCCTATCATCGTAATATACAAAAGAACACAAACAGACAGGAAATCCGAAAAAATCCGGATGGAACGGATTCTCGCGGACAGTCCAAAACACGCCGGAAAATAAACTGGTCCGTGGAATAAACCCAAGCCGGGAAAATCCAGGAGTAAGGAAATTTCGCGACGGCCTTGAAAACCCGAAAAAATGGCAAAACGTGCACCAAAACTCGAACGACCACGGGATCCTCACTACCTAAGCCCGAATGATCCTAAAACCGACGATAATCAACAATCTCAAGTATGCAAAGGATTCCAACTCCCAAAAGCCCTCGAAAGAAGGATCCCCGTGCTAAAAAAGATGATGCCCTAAATCGAACGACCGAATTTCCGCCATTAAAACCAGAGCAAGTTTTAGGGTTAAAATATCGGTTCAGGATTTACCTAAAAGCCCTCTAATCCTCGCAGGATGGGGAAGCCAACATGATGCGGGGCGAAAGTCACTCAAGCATAAGAAACAAATCATCGTTCTAGCCGAAACACCAAGGAAAACCCTAATTTCACATGATAACAGATTTTACGCCCGAAACAAACAAGCAGTTCGACCCAGAACGCCGTCTAAAGGACCCATACACAATCAAAAGACAAACAAAGCTCGTGGGGCATGGGAGATGGGCTCTATAATAAAAACGGATCGACCCTGACTGTATAAATATGAAAACAAACCAAAACAAGGGCCGACCCCAAATTTAACGATACCTAGTGCCAAAAAACTGCAAATCATCACGCAAGCAAAGGGAGGAGCAATAAATACATACCATGGATCAAAGCAAGCGAAAATCGAGCTCAGAAAATCAACCACGTGACAAACACGTCCAAGCAACGAGATACCGGCAGCAACACTCAAGCAATCCTCGCGCCAACAAGCCGAGATCAATTCTCAAAGCTCAACTGAAAATTCTGAATCGCCAGAGCAGAAAGCAAGAAAGCAACGAAGTTGGAATGAATCAGAAAATGCCCTAAATTCGCCCTTATACCCGTCTGAGCCAAGGTACCTCAGCCATTAATGCGCGAAAAGACCTCTCTGACAAGTCCGGAAACCCAAGCCCCAAGTGGAATTTCGAAAAATCCCAGAATGCGCGGATACACAAATTTCGCGGAAATGCAGAAATCGAGGAAATCAGGAAGATCGGGATTTTGACGGAATCCGAGATAATCCGATAGGACCGGAAAATCCCGAAGTCAAACAAAAACCCAGAATCGAAGAATCCGGCCAGAAACGGACAAAGACCCAGGGCCGGAAAAATCCGCCAGAGGTGGAAAATCCCGGATCTAGGTGAAAACCCGGACTTGGCCCAAAACTCGATTTCAATCAATTCCAACCTCAAGGCAAGGGTAAAGCCAGCAAGACCAACATGTCAAGACCTTAAAATGATAAATCCAATAAAATCAAAGGTCAAAGACCTCAAAAAGAGAGGGTCCCTACTCCAAGTGGGGTGTGTGTGCAAGAACTGCACAATAGGAATGAAGCGTATGTAATCATGATGTAGCCCAAAGAAGAGGAAAAGGCTGAAAGGACAGTGTTACTAGCAGTAGTCCAAAACTTGCTTGACAAATACAAGAGCATCGTGAGTGATGGAACACCATCAACTCTACCACCCAAGAGAGCAATAAGTCATCAAATTGACTTCACACCTAGAGCCTCATTGCCTAACAAAGCAGCATACAAATTGACCCCTGAGGAGAACCAAGAGGTGGCAAGACAAGTGGAAGAGTTGCTGAATCAAGGTCTAATTCAAAAGAGTATTAGTCCATGTGCAGTCCCTGTTGTTTTGGCAACAAAGAAAGGAGCTAAATGGAGACTTTGTACTGATTCTAGAGCAATTAATAGAATCACAATTAGGTATAGATTTCCAATTCCTAGGATTGAAGGTTTATTGGATTGCCTTGGAGGTGCAAAATTCTATACTAAGCTAGATCTTAAGAGTGGGTATCACCAAATCAGAATTAAGGCGATGAATGGAAGACAACTTTTAAGATGAATGATGGTTTGTATGAGTGGAAAGTGATGCCATTTGGCCTCTCAAATTCCCCTAGCATGTTCATGAGACTAATGAATGAGGTGCTTAAGGATTTCACAGGGATTTTTTTGGTAGTTTACTTGGATGACATACTGATTTTTAGTAAGATAGCAAAATAACATTTGAAGCATGTGGAGATGGTACTCAAAAGGTTGCAAGAAGAATAGTTGGAAATCAACCTTGAGAAGTGTGAGTTCTTCAAACAATAGCTTGTGTATCTAGGCTTTCTGGTATCCCAAGGAATGTTGAAGATGGATCCAATTAAGGTGGACACTATCCTAAACTGGCCTACACCAACCACAACAACTGAGGTAAGAAGTTTTCATGGTTTGGCTCAGTTTTATAGGAAGTTCATAAGGAATTTCAAGGGTATATGTGCACCAGTGTTAGATACAATCAAAGGTGGTCAGAAAACAAAGTTTAAGTGGACTTTAGAAGTTGATAAAGGGTTTGAAAAGCTGAAACAAGAAGTGGCAACACAACCTATCTTGTCATTGCCTAGTTTTGATAAATTGTTTATAGTTGAGTGTGATGCAAGTGGAGTAGCAGTAGGAGGAGTCCTTAGTCAAGAAGGTAGGCCTATAGCCTTCTTTAGTGAAAAAATTAATGAAGCCAAGCAAAAATACTCCACCTATGATCTATAACTTTATGCTTTAGTGCAGTCCCTTAGGAAATGGAGGCATTATTTACTACCCAAAGAGTTTGTGGTCTTCACAGATAACTAGGCACTCAGTTACATCGATACCCAAGAGAAGTTAAGCAATAGGCACTTGAAATGGATGGAGTACATTCAAGCTTTCACATTTACCATTAATCACAAGAAGGGACAGAAAAACAAAGTGGTAGATGCATTAAGTAGGAGGATGTTGATAGTCCAAGAGATATAGCTGAAAAGCATTTGATTAGAAAGTTTTAAAGATCTCTATGGTGATGATGAAGACTTTTTCGAAGCCTACAAGGTATGTTTAGAATTTGCAAATCATTTTCACAATCAATATTCTGATTATACATTGCAAAATGGATTGTTATTCAAGGGCAATCTGTTATGTGTCCTAAGAGGATCAATGAGAGAAAATCTGATCCAAGAAAAACACAATGGTAGTCTTAGTGGGCATTTTGGAATCAATAAAACTTTAGAGCTGGTACAAAGATTTTATTATTGGCCTAAGTTAGCACGAGATGTCAGAAAGTATGTTGAACAGTGTGTTGTTTGCATGAAATCCAAAGGGGGAGCTAGCAATGCTGGGTTATATCAGCCCTTTCCTATTCTGAGCAAACCATGGGAGTGTGTGAGCATGGATTTTGTGGTGGGTCTTCCCAAGACTAAGTCTGGTTTTGATAGTGTTTTTGTAGTTGTGGACAGATTTAACAAGATGAGTCACTTTATTCCTTGCAAGACTACACATGATGCAAGCTATATTGTCCATCTATTCTTCAGGGAAGTTGTGAGAATCCATGGATTGTCATTGAGTATTGTTTCTAACAGGGATGTGAAGTTCATGAGCCATTTTTGGAAAACACTATGGAGCAGATTAGGAACTAATTTGTCATTTGGATCAGCTTACCATCCTCAGACCGATGGTCAAACCGAGGTGGTTAATAGAGTGTTAGTTAATCTATTGAGGTGCTTGACAAAGGAATATGGGCAGACCTGGGATATGGTGATTTCCCAAGCTGAATATGCATATAATGATAGTGTGAACAAGACTACAAGAAAAATCCCATTTAAATTTGTGTATGGGATGCTTCCAAGAGGAGTTTGTGAGCTCAGAGACCTAGGAACAATGGAGAATAGGAGTGGACATGTAGAAGAATTCACTCAAACCATGAAGGAGATTCATGAGCAGGTTAGGAAGACAATCACAACAGCAACACAAAAGTTGAAAGACAAAGTTGATGAGACAAGAAGAGATGTGCAGTTTCAAGTGGGTGATTATGTAATGGTTCACCTCAAAAAATCCATATTTCAGAAGGGGATTTCCACTAAGTTGCAAATGAAGTGGGTAGGACCATGCAAGGTGATAGCTAAGTATGGAAATAATGCATGCAAGGTGGAACTTCCATCGGATTTGGACATATCTCTAGTCTTCAATGTTGCTAATTTGATCAGGTACAAGGGTACAGTCAATGATGAAGTTTAGAACAGTCAAGAAATCTTTAAAGATATCAGTAATATACCCCTTCCAAGTCAAGAGAAAGCTCAGGCAGAGAAGGTCTTGGAGTTCAGGGTGAAGAAAGCAACAAGGAATAAGGTATACATGGAGCACCTTATCAAGTGGAAGAGAAAACCTGACTCAGAGGATACATGGGTACAAGAGGATCAATTCAAGAATCTTGGAATTGACCTGAAACTGATACCACCTTCCAGTTCTTCGTCTTTGTGCTGAGAGGGGGAGAATGGTGCAGGAGCACCTACCATAAAAAAAAAAAATTTTGAAGAGTTGTTTTTTAATCTTTTTGTTTTGTTTTGCAAAGTCTCAAACACCATTGATAAGGTGTAAGGGGACCTTTTTCAAGTTTATATAAACTTAAAATAAATTGGGAACTCGTTTTGTAGGCGTTTCCTTAGGTTTTGGTGAAGATAGTAAAACACAGTGTGTTTTCGAACACACATATTTTCTTAATTTTTAAGCCCGAAACTGAAAACCTAACAGTTTCTTTGTGATGGGAAAGAAAGCCTCAACCATTTTTGAGGGTGTTGAATTTTTTTTGGCGTGGCAGTTTTTTTGGAGAACAAGAAAAATATTAGTTTCCTGCGTGAAAGTTCCAGTTGTCTCTGTTTTCTTTTTTTTTCTGCAAGATAATGTATTGATTAATGAACTCAAACATTCAGTATGTATTGAGGTTGCTTAAAGGCTTTGTATTAGCGTAGGAACTATATAAAATTCATTACAATTTTTGTATTTATTATGTTTTTCTTTAGGTATTAACTCTGACTGGTAAAAGATAGAATAATGGAGTTTTAGCGGCATTACCACTGTACTCAAGCATGAGTTCATTGGAAATGAAGCTAAACCCCATTCATGTACATAAAATAGTAGTAGGAAACTATAGAAGATTAGACAGCATGCAGAGAGTATAAATCCTAGGCGATCAGTCCATGCCCAGCTAGGAAAAGACATTGCTTTGCATAGTTCCAATGCAGGGGTGTTGAGATCTCTTCAATGCGAGATGAATAAAGATTGCAGGGACCTTTCAAAGGTCTGATAGGAGGCTCGAATAAATAATATATCAACTAATGATTGAAGGATGAAAACAGTTCTTTGAATGTCCAAGAAAGGGCTTGAAAGCTCTAAAATTCCTTGAAATCAGCAAGAACCCTGTATGTGGCAGAGAGGGTCAGAATTCATGAGAATCTTGGATTGTTCCATATTTGAGCCAAGGTTTCTTCTTTGTGTTTCTGGTATCCACCGAGCTGAAAGGTGAAATAACCTTAGACCTCGGTTTAAAAGGCCTAATAGGCTTAAGGTTATAAACCCTACTAAAATCCTAGGGTTTTGAGGCAGCGATAGAAGAAAGAAGGGTTGTATCAGAACAAGAGCCCTTCCTAGGTTTTTGACTATAGTTTTTAAGCCAACTAAGCTAACTCACACCCCTACAACAACGTTGGGTAGAAAGGAAGTTGAACTAGTCTTTAGAGGAATAAGGGCTAGATGGTTTATGTGAAGGAAGAGTACCAAGAATGTTTTGTAGCAGCAAACTTGTAATGATAGTAGGGTTGATCAAGTGAATCGGGGGTTCCTCAAAGGTAGAGGACCTATAGGTTGTAGTGTGAAAGAAATAACACCTTAGGAGTTCTCAGATCAAGGACTCAAAGCAGTGAGACAATATTCTCTCATATCAACCCTATTGATTCAGATGTGATAGGCCAAGATAAGGCCAAATATAGAATGTTTGTAAAGCCTCCAGATGAAGTGGAGAAGTGTGAGGATAGTGTGGTTGGGCCAATACAATGTCCTTAAAAGTGAAGAGAGGTTGGTAGGAATTCATATGCTACCATGTTAGTGGTTTCAAAAATTGATTGCATAGGGGCTCTAAGAGTAGAGAACCTGAAAGTGGTTGTGAGAACAAAGAGTGAAGTGAATGGGTGTGTTTGGAAAGAGAAGGTAGATGGATTCAAGAATGTAGTGGATGTGGTGAAGGAAATATTTTATGGAGCAGTGACTCAATGTTTATTTGCAAGTGTAAAGACAAGTTCAACATCAAGATTTGATGAGAGAAAGGATAAGAGGTAGATAATAGATTAGTTTCCAAAGAGGAAGCAATGTCAAGATGAAAAGAAAAGACAAGTTGGTGAGTGTGAGTATGTTCCAAGGGTGAATATGAAGAAACTTCAATTTCAAATTGGAAGAGGTATGATAACATATAAAGGAGTAGGTTATAGACCAATTCATGATAAGGAAAAGGATAGAAGATATGAGATAGGTCAGGTTGTGAAGATGAGACAGTGTCAAAGTATGATGCAAGATGAGACATGAAGGAAAGATCAATAATTCAAATCATGATGCAAGTTTCAAGTACCTAGTTCAATGGATGTGATTCCTAGATGGAAGATATTTTATAAGATAAGGAGATTCTATGATCAAACTTATTCCAATAACATGTAATTCCCCAAGGGACTTGGAGTTTTTCTTGGCTAGGAGTATGGTGCAGGGGCACCAAGGCCATGTTTGGAAATTAGAGGTCAAATATTAGATGCTTAGGTAGTTTATGCATTTTTGGTTTGAATAAGGTCCTTTGAGACATTTAAATGTAATTAAGTTGGTTTGGTGTCATTTTTGAGTCTTTTGGGAAAAAAGTACAAATAGTGTAAAAAAATTACAAAAATGCAACTTTGGGAAAATGAAAGGTCATATAAGTCCAAAAGTTAATTTGAGTCATTTTTGGTCATTGGGGGAAGATGGAAAATGCATATAAAGGCATTGTGAGCATTGTAAATTGGGAGTGGATGTAATATTTGAAAATTTGAATACCAAACAAAATGGTTTCCTACATATTTGATTGTAATTTGGCTCTTTCAGAACCATATATGGCATGCACATGTCATTTATTACTATGGATTATATTTGTACATGTGCTAGGGTAAGTTAGTTTTCATTTGCAATAGGTTTGGCTTAATATCACCAAAATTTTTGGATTTTAGAAGGCGTTTACTGTGACTACCTATGTGCACACAGTCATAGGGTTTTGAGGGTGTGAAAATGTAACTTTGAGCCATTCCACCCACTGTTTTTGGTTGTAACTTGGTGGGATGGAATATTTAGGTGTAGGAAGCTTGTGTATATGGCTAGTTTGAGTAAGGAGCCTTGTTAGAGGGTTTTAAAATGATTCCCTAGGGGGTATTTTGTTGTTTTTGGGTTAATTTTGATGGTTAAAGGTTAAGAATGTTGGAGAAGCTCTTGGGAAGAATTTTGTAAGAATTGTTTGAGCATGTACATGTATAATGAAAGATGTTTGAGGTAGCAATTTATAGAGAGAATACTGGGAGATTAGCCTTTCAATAAACCCCATGGGAAACTAGACAAAATAAGGGTTTTAAGGTTTGGTTAGTTTTTGGCTGTTTCCATTGAAGGAAGTTGTTGGCTCAGGCTATTTTGGAGCAGAGAAATAGGTTTGATTTGTTTTTTTTATGGTTGAGGGAAGGTTTTGGTGATATTTCCTTTGTAAAAGTGGCCTATTTAAGCATTGGGGACAATGTACTAGTCTATTATTGAAGTAGATGTTTTAAAGTAACCATAAGCACCAAGAAGATATGTTAAAGTTGGGAAAAATGGGTGTCTAAAAGGGTAAATGGTGAGTGGGGTTTTGGTTGAAAATTGGTGAGTTAAGGTTAGGAAATCATTGTTGTAGACCTACAAGGAAGAGATAGTGGTCTTGTGAGAATTAACCCTAGGTAGGATTTTGAGGAATGAAAAGTCGTTGAAAACTATTAGAATTGTGTTAGTTTGCAGTTTTCCTCCCTGTTCTCTATCTATGGAACCTTAAATCTGCATTAGCTAAAAAAAAAAAATCCCTTAGCATTGTTAGTAAACCAAAGAAAACAAAAGATTCACTATAAAATTCATCTAATCACAATAATAATGCAAAGGAAGCAAGCAAAACATAGAAAAAAAATCATTCTAATAATCAAACCAACATCTTATAGTGGATTGGTGCTTCTATGGAAAGAAGCCCTTTCCCAATCCTTGATTAAGCTCCATGATGAAAATGATTTGAATATGATATGGAATGCTAAGATATGAAGTGGACAAAATCAGTTCTCCATTGAAGAAAGTGACTTTGCATAGGTTTTGTAGATGAGATACAAAGATTGTGGAGGATATGATAAAAGATGAAGCTTTCATTTATAGATTATTTTGACGAGAGAATGGCCAAATGGATGAATGTGGGACAAATAACAAGCCAATGAAAAGAGGCCACTTGTCATCATGTGATAGGCTTGAGGATGTGCAAGATTTGGGAAATGTACCCAAGAGGAGGAAATTTCAAATTTGAATTTGAGAGTTAATGCTTAGTTTGACCTTTGTAAGGGACATGTAAGAGACATTAATTGCTTTGTTGGATGTACATGTCCACTTTATTTTGAATTCAAACTTGAGGGAATATTCCTCAAAGATGCCATGTTGATGGAAAATGTTGTATTTAATAAATCAATAAATTGATTTATTTGTGCAAGTGGCAAAATCTAGAAAATGTGATGGGTGGTTAGGTTAGGTTAGGTTAATCAAGATTAGATTAGCTTAATGATGATTAGATGACTTTGACTTATTTGATTTAAATAATTTAATTTATTTAAATCAAAATGGATGGGAAATGACTTTTGAGATTTTAATTAAACAAAGTCTGATTTATTTAATTAAAGGATGATGTGAGCCTTTGATTTATTTAAATAACCTTAGGACTAAAGACCTGATTTACCTAGTGAATGGATTTGCTGCGTTTGATTTATTTAATGAGTGGATGAACATGAATTGGGTGCATGATGTTAATTTCATGTTTCTACATTTTTCCCCTCTTTGAAGCGATGTACTTGTTGCGTTGGTTCAAAGAATAAACTTTCCATGATCAAAATTCAATTTTTTAAATTTTTTTTGGATGTCCCAGGGAAAGAGGTACACTAGTACATTTCCACCTCAAGAGATCAAGCGAAAAGATTCGATTTGAGGGTCGATCTTGAGATAAAGAGGTTCAAAATGGATGGTCATGGGTGATGATGCAAATGAGATGATTTTAAGATGCTTCGAATAACAAATCTGTATTATCTTAAACAACTTAAACGATGATATGATGTGATGATGGATGAGATGGATGATGTGATATGCTATGATTATGTAATGGATGTTGTATGTAGATGCTTAGACTAATAGATCTATATTATGATGATGAAAATGCATGTGAGGATGATATGCTGAATATTGATGGTTTATGGATGCGGGATGGAGGCATGATGGATGCATGATGGATGCATTGGTGATGATGAGTAATTATTCATGATGTGATGTTAGTGCGGAAAAGATGAAATTAGATGATGACAAGAAGATCCAACAAGTCCATGATCTGACGAGACTTTATTAGAGATGATGATGATTTGCTTATCAAGGATTGGGATTTTAAAAGGGCTACTTACCTTATGTTTGATAACACTCATAGGCATGATGCATCAAGGTAAAAAGAACTAGGATGGTGTTGTACCTAGTGTGATGGACTTTGACTCAACAAACAGATAGGAATATTCTTGTTCACCCTTGACATATGAAAACCTTGCTAGGAGGTACCTAACAAAGCAAGTATTCACCAAGTTATTTTGCAAGAACATCCAACAAGCACAACAGACAAAAGATAATGATCATTTCCCCATTCCTATTTCTCTAAATCCTTTGTTTGGATATCATCAAGAGGTCCTTGGAATGAGCACAATAAGATAAATCAAAAGAAAAGATCAAGTACGCAAACAAACCAATGTTCTTCATATCCCTAGCCAAAGGGATTTGGTTTTGATAGGATAAGAATCCAAAGTGTTATCCAAAATGATGTCCATTGTGAGAACAATATATCCTAGGGCATGAATTGTATATGATGATGATGGGTTGATAAGTTGATTGATAGGCTGTTGATATAAAGTTAACTGACATGTTTGAAAATGATCAAGAGTTTGATTTTGTTTTAAAGGTTTGTTGTTTCGATTTTTATTTTACAATTGAAGCTTGCTTTTATTGATTGCTATGATTGTTTCTATTTGCATTGCCAAAGGATGAAGGTGATGATTAGTTTATTATGGATGATTGATTATTGCAGGTGAAAGCGAGATGAAGTGGATGAATTTTTTTCAAATATTTGGATGTTTTTGACATTTTGAAATGTTTTGAGGCTATTTCTAGTGTTTTTGGATTTTTCAAATGTTTTGATTTTTGATTTTTTTGAATGTTTTGGGCCTTTCTAAGATTTTATGAATGTTTTTGGATTTTGATGTGATTTTGGATGTTTTTTGATTTTCGCGGTTTTGGATGTTTTTGGATTTTAAATGTTTTGGATGTTTTTGGATTTTCCACATGATTTTGATAATTTGGATAGGGATATGATATCAGTGCTCTATTTGGGAGTTTTTTGAAGACCAAGCTAAGGTTGATTGATCAGATCAATGGATTGATAATGATGACATTGTTGAGGATACACAACAATGCAAGGATAGTGTTAAGAAACACAAGGATTGAGATGTTGATGGGATTGATGATGATAAAATTGTTGAGGATGCACAACAATGCAAGGATAGTGTTTATTAACACAAGGATTGGGAAGAATATCCCAAGATTATGGAAAGATTAGATTTGATTGATCAGGATTGACGAAGCTTGACTTGGAACAAAAGTTGTTTGAATGATTTGATGTGGCGTTTGATGTGAAAATTAGATGTAACTGATTGTGATTGTTTGGATTGATGTTTGATTGAAGATAACACTTCATAAGGAACATCATCTTGTAAAAATATGCCATGGGCTAGTGATTTGGATTTTGGATTACAAATGATTTGACCAATTGGTTTCATGTTTTCCAATGTTCAGATTACCACATAAGTTTGGAGGATATAGATCAACATTTATTCCCAAAGCAAGATGCAAATATCTGCACCCAATGTCTAGCAATATATGGAATGGCGTGGATGGATGCTTAGATAGGTGTATGGATGGATGGATATGGGAAGCATGCAAAGGATTCCAAGGATTATCTTGCAATAAGATGAGGTGTTCGGATAATGAATGCTCATTTGGATAATGCTTCATGGATTTGATAATGCTACATAGGATAGGATCAAATGAAAACGGTCCATGTCAAGATGTTTACTGTAAGCAAGCATAAAGTGTGCACCAAAATTTGTCAAGATCAAGATAACTTGGACCATGGATGTAGATGGATGAAAATGGATTGGATAAATGGCTCATGGATGGATGGATTTATTATGGATAAGATGGTATGCTAGATTTATTATGGATGGGATGATATGCTTCCACCTGAACTAGTGCACATAGATGCTCAATTCTACACATGATGCCTATTTGCCAGGTTTTCATCATGGTACCTGCCCAAAGCGCGGCCCATGCGGTTTTCACTAGAGGATGATTTTTTTTCTTTACTGTTTTCAATCCTTTTTTTGATTTTTTTGGATTTTCATATTTTTTGTTTTTTTGTTTTTTCTGAAAGATTCATGCTAACCAACCTAGTGGTGTCGATGTAGATGATTCTATCATAATGTTCCATTGGTATCTTGCTTGAAGAAGTTATTTTTATAAGATACGTGCACTTGAATACAACTTTTGAGATTCTTGATCTGCTTCATCGATACTGGAGTTAAATTTTTCTTTGTACGCACATTGCGATAGAGTTCCTTCTGAATCCTTATGATGAAGGGTTGTTGCGAATACATGATCAATATGAAAATTGGATATCATGTGTGGAGACATGGATGGAGTGTGTTTAGGGATAAAAGATGGATTGGTTGATAGTTTAGAACCTTTGACTCTCCAAACTTGGGAAGATGAGTAATGATGGGTGGATACAAAAGTGCGCATGGAATTAGGACCAACTGCTTGATACACTTTGTACGTCACTTGAAAATCTTGTTTTTTCTTTTGCAGACATCTTTGATGGATACTTTTCCCTTTTTTATTTTTTCCCATAGTTTCTTTGATTGATGGATTTTGATAGGGATGATCTTTCTTTGTATTCTTTGGTATCCACTTGTATTTGATTTGTCCATTATTCTTCTTTGCTTCTTTTGTTTTGATAACATTCTTTGTGCTTTGATTCAAATCTTTCATTCGAAGTTGGTCCCAATTCATGGATGGGGTGATAGGTGGATGAAGATTCATGACATGGCTGGTTGTAGTATTGACACTAGTTTCATCATAAGGACTCTTTGTGCTCCCTATGTTGACGTTTGCTTGAGACAAAGTTGCCCCCAATATGGTAGAAGTAGTACCTTCATGCTTTGATTCTACCTATTCTAAGAGCTCCTATTTAGAGTGCATTCTCTGATAAATGACCACCGTAGATGATGTTATTTTGATTGGATGCTTTGTTGACTCTGAAATATCTTTTTCTACCTGACCAAATTCCTTGAGTGGATAATGTTGGATATCTTCATACATGTTGTCCTCAGTCTGAATTCGGGGTATATTTGATCCTAATGTTGACTGCTCATTTTGACTATAGGAATTAGTAACCTACTCTTTTTGTGTAATAATATCAGGAATAAAGGGATCCTATTCTAAATGAAGATCATCTATGTTTCCATCCACAAAAATAATCTCATGAGTAGATGGAGGAGTATGTGCTACATTGATATGATCATCTTGCATAGATAGGAGAGTTCCCATTAGATTATTGTAGTATCTTGAAGGATTTCAGAGTTGCTTTCGACATGCTTTGGATCAAGTTCTTGACATGGATCAGTTTCAAAGGATAGATTGCTTACAAAGAGTTCTTGTATGTTGTCATTAGACATGGTAAGTGGTTCAATATCCTCAAGTTTCAAGTTAAAGGTTCCTTCAGTATCTGTAACCATGAGGTTGAAGAATGTCAATATGTCTTGGAAAGGACCATTGTTAGACTTTGGTGAAAGATGTTGATCACGCTTTGGCATAAATTCTTGAGATATGTCCTCTAAATAATAAGGTGATGTAGAGACATTTTCAACATGATCATAGGTCAATGAATCATGCATTATGTTGATAGGATCAAATAGCCCTAACACTCCTTGAAATAGATCACTAAAAAGTGGCTCTTGATGTATGGTGAGTTGATCATCGAATGAGGTGGAAACATCTTCAAGATGCTCATTGATGGATAGGTTTTGAACATTGTTTTCAACAATTGCGGTGGAGAGATTGTGAATTTCTTCAACCATTGGGTCAAGTGATGCTGAAATTTCTTAAATTGGATCATTTTTGGGTATCGTTGGCCAATTTCGATCATGATTGAAAAGTGACTCTTGATCTATGCTGATTTGATCTTCAGATGAGATAGAAACATCTCCAATGTGCTCTTTGATGGATAGATCTTGATCAATGCTTTCAGCAATTGTGGTGGGGAGATTGTCAATTCTATCACCAGTGGTTGAATGTTCATTGGTATCCCCAATAATTATCATTTTTCATGTTTGTGCTTGTGTTTGTTGGGTAGCTTGAGAGGCTTGGGTGGCTTGTTGCACTTGTTGAGCTCGTGTTTCTTGTTGCATGGATAGATATTGTTGGATGGCCTTTTAGTAGGCTTGGTGAGCTTTTAGCGCAATGTTATATTGTCTCACTATGTTTGGTTTTGGTGGTAGTGGTGGCGGATTTAGAATCATGTTGGATGTAGTGACAACTGGTTGACATACGCTTGGAGCGATCATGATAGTGAGGGGTTGAGATATGATGTGTGTGAGAGTGGTGGTTGGAATGATCGAAGTGATAGGGATGGTTGGAATGACTGAGGTGATAGGTCCTTGGTAGACCATGTTTGATGTTGTCATTTGATTATATATCATTTGTTGGTGCAATTTCGCTGGTATATTCAAAGGATTTGATGTGATGGCTTGATTGATGTTAGGTGGATTGATTTGGATGGAGTGATTAATGCTAGGTAAAGGGGGAATCCATAAACCAAGGAATGATGTTGATATGGGTAATGGTGGTGGAGATGTCTCTTGGCACAATGACTCAACTATTTTGGTAAGTGTAGCAATTTGATCTCGCCAAATTTGATCTTGATTTCAATCTTGATTCCCTTGATATAGTTGATTTGGTTTTTTCTCAAGTAGATTTGGGATGCATACTTGTGGTGTTTGATTTTGGACAATGTTTTTATTTGGCATGATGTTCAAATTTGGCATTATGGGCTGAAATTGAACTTTGTTGATGTTGGGAATCGCATTGCCTTGTTTTAGGCAACTTTGATTTTACATGGTGTTACCTTGACTTGGACTAATGCATGGAGTCGTTATCATTGTGTTTGGACTTTGAACAAAATTTGTGTGATTTGCAAACATATTTATCCCAAAGTTTTCTAGATTCATGTTTGGAACACTTTTACTTGGTACATTCTTGTTTGGAATGTAGGGATTTGGTGGTATGACGTTGTTCATTTGAAGGCTCATGCATTGATTGTTTGGTTGATAGACTTGTAGGTTTGGTTTAGGATCTACCATTGGGAAATATGTTCCAATATTCAATTTTGGCATACTCACACTTGTTGTGCTATTGAAATTTGTCAAAGGTAATGATCCCATGTATGGTTTGTATAGATGTGAGTGTTGATAATCAATCGGCATTGTAAGGCTTTGATAGCTTAGTTGACTTGGATTGCTCATGATGTATGGATCAAGATTATATTCCATGTTCCTCTTGTGTTTTGACCTTGTTGCAAAAGTGACCTCTAAGGTTCTTAGGACCAATGACAAAATGAAGGATGAAAGGGGTGAATGATATGGGTGTTGAACGTTTAGGGGCTTTGGATCAATGCTAGACTTAGGGTTTGATTTTGATTGGTTTGATTTGGATAATGAACTTGTAAACCCTAAGATGTTGGATGTGATCTTAGGATGAATTTACTCAAAATATTGCTAATTCAATTAAATGTATGAGAAAGGATGCATTTCCATACACCTAACTAAACAAGGCGATTTTGATTTTGGTGATATACCCAAATCTAGAATGATGTTTCCAAAGTTCTAAAGTTATTTGGTGGGATGGATTTTGATAAATTTTTGGGACGGGTGAAATGTTTGATTTGATTCTAAATGAACCTAGGGAGGACTTGTTTATGAGACCAAGATAGTGAAGAACATGCCTTTCTCTAAGAGTAACTCAAAATCAAAAGATCAATGTTTTCATAAAAACCATATGACCAAAAGATGCCAAGCACATGTGTGGGGTCCAATTGATTCAATCTTTTCTTAATGGATTCTTTTTACCACAAACACACTCTTGATTAGGTTTTCGACTAAATTTCCAATGTCCTAATTCCCTTTCATCCCACAAAATGCATTATGCAGAAATCAAGGAAATCAAGGCAAAGGTTACCTAAAGTTGACTTTAGTAGAAGAAAATTGAGATGAAATCCAAATTTTTAGAAGCCTCTAAGGATATGAATCCCAAGGGAAAGCAATAACATGTGAATTTGTTCAAGGATATTTGCTTCTCCTAAAGGGTTTGAGATTTGATGCTCATGTTGAAAGTTAGTTTTCCAATGTTTTCGATCAAAGCATTGTGTTTTCAAACCACAAGCAATATGATGTCCTGGCCCAATTGGTACATTTTTCTTAGTGGGATTGCCTCATGACCTTCATAGAAGAAGAGATGATTTTACATGTAACCAAGGAAAAAATATAAAGGTATGTTAAGAATGAAGTCTTAACCTCTATATTTCAACCAAGATTGGACATGGCAAGTAACTTCTTGGAATCTAAGTTCCAATGCACCACTTCTATAAACTCGGTGAATGGGTTAATAGGCCACTACAAACAAGGGTTTTATTTAGGACTTTCCATTCACAGAGATTGACCCATACAGGAAGAGTCCCCTTTCGGATCGATCTTGTCAAAATCAACTGTGTGATATTGGTGTTTACTCCAATACCCACATTTATATCCCAGTTGGAAATATTCTTGGAGTGTTACCGATTGAGTTGTTCCCTTGGGTGAGTAATTTTTCCCCAAGGTAGGCCCTCTAGGATAAAAAAAAATGAGTAAAGAAAAAATCCATAACTCGATCAATCTTTGATGGCAACAAAGAGAGAGAATATACATGATAATGCCCCCACTCACACTTACACAAGATCTTGTTCAATTTTAAACCCAAATTGAAGTGTGGAGGCAATCTTTTATGCAACTTAATATCATCAAAAAGACTTTTGGTTCTCAAGATTGTCCTGAAGCACAAGAGAAGTGCATACGCCTTTTTAGATGAGATTACTTTGAATAAGAGATTATGAAACATGAAAAAACACATGTTCATTTTAAGCCTCAAAGCAATGATGAATTCATTTTTAAAGCACCAAACAAAATATGAGTTAGCCTAAAACAGAAAATCAAAGCATACGATAAACTCTCCAAGCATTTTGAAATGTTCGTTTTAAAGCCCAAAACTAAAGGTGAGTTAGCATGAAACAAAAAATTAAGGCATGTGATGAAAGCTCAAAGCATTTAAAAATCCTTTTGGGTTTCAAGTTTGATGCTTGAATCTTTAACTCCAATTTCACTTTCATTTTCGTCCAACTCCAACACTTGATTCCAATGTGGATTTCACCATTACCTTTTGTTTTTCTTTGTTTTCTTTCCTTGTTTTCCTTTCACTTTTCTTCATTTTCCTATTCCATCAAAAAGACAATCATGTGAGGATCATTAACTTCAAATAATATCATGATCTCAAAAGGATAAATGATTTGGATAATCATGATAATAAAAGAAACATCTATAAGTGAAAAATACTTTGTCACTTATTGATATTTTATGCAACAATTGTCTATTGATTCATATTAGAAGGAATGATACTCAAAGTTTGATTTCATTATAAGCAACAAAATGTGAATCTAATTTTTCATGCAAATTTGAAGAATCTAAAAAGTAATTTTCCATGCATTGATTTGATAAAGATGCAATCAATGGAAAATTATTACAGGTCACAAGTAAATCCATATGCATATCTTGTGGAATAAAGAAAAGATTATTTATTACTTTCCAAGATGCTTGTACCTCCAAACATGTAAAGATTCTTTATCTATCAAAGAGTCATTTTCTCAAATTTTTAATGTAAAATTTCAAATAAGATTCTTCACTTGCTTTAATCATGAACTACATGTCGGAATAGGAATTTAATAAAGGCTTCATACCCACCACTTAACAGATATGTAACCCTTCATAAATGTAGCAGGTTCTCTCATGTGCCAATTTCTTCATAAATGTGACTGATGCTATCATTAAGTTTACAAGCATGAATAGAAGAAAATTTCAAGTGAAGGAACTACTCATTCATCCATAAGTCAAAAAAATAAATTACCCATCATTAAAGAATAGAGAAAACATACGAAACTTTCATATACACGCATACAGCCTAAAATGATTCACATAGTCCTCATAGCATCATTTGCCATGCTATAGTAAACACACATTTATATATTCAACTCAAAGCACACAGAAGCAATAAAACAACATTAGCATCCATGTGATTAACCCAAAAGAAATACAGATGACTTCAAAGATGTCCATGATCAAGAAAGAATATCAACCAGTGGTTAAAATGAAAGAGTCGTCACACATCTCTCAAATCCACATTAAAGATGATAGCCTATGAATTCATATGGTGTATAGAGTCTAAAAATTCTGCAACAGATCGGTGATATGTGTACACACAAATGAAAAATTGATTAATGCGTGTACTAAATTTTCTTCTTTCGAGGACAAATCAAATAATTTCTGTGATGATAAATATTAACCATGTTTGTGTTGTTTAAACAACAACAAAGCAAGATATTATATACTTGAACATTGCATTACTTGCTTCACCGTGAGGGCTGTCCAAAATGATACAGTCAACATCGCCACTGTTGATGTGATCCCTACGCTTCTACAAGATTTTATCCCAATTCCCCATGAAATCACAAAGATCTAAGGACACGTAATTCCTAGCTATGGCTATTGTTTGACTCAAAATCTGGATTTGGGGCTCGAGGACAAGGAAAAATGCAAGCTATATGTGTAAAGCCAATTTTCAAGATTTCTAAAAACTTCTTGGCAGTTGTAAAACCATATCCCATAGTCTTTGTCTGTAGCCTCTCTGCCCATGCCAAAATGAATGCATAAAGAACTCAAGGGGAATGCGAATTTTTTTTTGAAAAAATGTGGAAGCATAGACAAGGCATGTGAACTATTTGATAGTCTAATGTGGAAGCATAGACAAGGTGCATGAATCTTTTGATAGAATTCCTGAAAGGACTCTGGTCTCCAGCTGCCACCTAGAAATGTGGTCCAAAAATACACAAATGAAATGTGAGACTTCAGTGTTTGAATGAAAAACATCAAAGTTATGTAGCTTTTATAGTTTCCAGACAACCCTTGATTCACCAGGAAGGTCTCAGCCAACACTAAAGGACAAGATAGCTGCATAGGCTACAACTTTAGCAGCTGCTTGGGATCTTGAGCATAATGTCAAAATAGGCTCTAGCAAATCCCTTAGTGCTATAGCGATGGCAACAGCAGCATAGAGAAGGAGTATTAGTGACCGAGAAAGAGTAAGGAGATGGAATATTTATGAAGCAATTTCAAATGCATGGTTGAAATGCTTTCAATCTGGTGGTGCTGGTCTGGCTTTAGAAAAGGATTTTTCTGTTCTTGCATCAAAATATATGGAAACCTTGGTGGCAATGGATAGTCTAGCAAGAAATATGCAACAGAGACAGGTTGAAAGGCAGGATTTAGTTGCTACTACTGATTTACAATGAGAAAAAGTTGGTTCACATGCATGGCGCAAACTTATACACTTCTTGATTGAGCAGGATGCTCTTTTTGGATAGATGGGCTACCACCTGGGTCACCCAAAACACATTTTTTGGAAGCTAGATTTTATTGAAAATTCTCTTAGGATGTGAAAGCGTCTAAAGAGATTCTATAAAGGAACATCACATGTAGGAGCCACTGCAAATTATGAGGAACCTAAACTTGCACATGATGAAGATGAGAATAAAGATTCTGTTATGATGGTAGATTTTGTCTTTTAAATGCTACAATAGCTAAAAGGAATGTTAGATTTCAAATTGTAAAAGACAGAGCAGTGTTGTAAGAAACAAAAAAAATACAGAGCTATCATCGATAAATTAAGAATCTTATGTAAGAAACGTAGCCAAAAAATGATGGGATAAGTTAGCAATAGAAAGAAGATTTAGAAATGAAGACTTTAAAGCTAGAATAATGATGTAGCCTCATTCAAATCATGCGCAACATTATAATCTTGATTAGCATTCAACACAGCCATCAAAGGAGCACAAAATAATCAATATGAGACTCCTGGTCCATCCCCTAAGACTTTATCACCACAGTTAGTGCCGAGCTAATAAACTTTGAATGCACCAAAATTGACAAAGCCCTCCTTCTAGTGCCATAATGTGGAACCTTAAATCTGCATTAGCTCAAAAACAAAAGCCCTTAGCATTGTTAGTAAGCCAAATAAAACAAAAGATTCCCTATAAGATTCATCTAATCACAAGAATAATGCAAAAGAAGCAAGCAAAACATAGAAAAACATCATTCTAATAATCAAACCAACATCTTATAGTGGATTGGTGCTTCTATGGAAAGAAGCCCTTTCCCAATCCTTGATTAAGCTCCATGATGAAAATGATTTGAATATGATATGGAATGCTAAGATATGAAGTGGACAAAATTAGTTCTCCATTGAAGAGAGTGACTTTGCATATGAGTTGTAGATGAGATACAAAGATTGTGGAGGATTTGATAAAAGATGAAGCTTTCATTTATATATTATTTTGATGAGAGAATGGCCAAATGGATGAATGTGGGACAAAGAACAAGCCAATGAAAAGAGGCCACTTGTCATCATGTGATAGGCTTGAGGATGTGCAAGATTTGGCAAATGTGCCTAAGAGGGGGAAATTTCAAATTTGAATTTGAGAGTTAATGCTTAGTTTGACCTTTGTAAGGGACATGTAAGAGACATTAATTGCTTTGTAGGATGTACATGTCCACTTGATTTTGAATTCAAACTTGAGGAAATATTCCTCAAAGATGCCATGTTGATGGAAAATGTTGGATTTAATAAATCAATAAATTGATTTATTTGTGCAAGTGGAAAAATTTGGAGAATGTGATGGGTGGTTATGTTAGGTTAATCAAGATTACATTAGCTTAATGATGATTAGATGAGTTTGAATTATTTGATTTAAATACTTTGATTTATTTAAATCAAAATGGATGGGAAATGACTTTTGAGATTTTAATTAAATAAAGTCTGATTTATTTAATTAAAGGATGATGTGAGCCTTTGATTTATTTAAATGAATAACCTTAGGACTAAAGACCTGATTTACCTAGCGAATGGATTTGTTGCATTTGATTTATTTAATGAGTGGATGAATGTGAATTGGGTGCATGATATTAATTTCACGTGTCTACAGTATCATTCTTGAAAGTGGGGGAATAAATTGACATTATTCTTTTTTCATTTTACAACTCATGTTTCATTGTGTAGTCTTCTTACTTCATGAGATGTGCCTTTCTATTGGTGATGACAATGGGTGTGATTTCCTTCAAGAGTGTGATATCTCTTAGCATATTATATTCCTCTTAGTGGAAATTCCAAGTGGTGTGCATCCCTAAGTTTTGAATCTTCTATTCTTTGATCAGTCCTCTCTTGGAGACATCAAACACAATGTTCCCTAGGTTGAGACCTTACATGAACTAAGAAAAACCCCTTTTGAATGTACCTATAGTAATGGAAAAAGTATCCCTTTTCCTTACTTAATTCAGAATAATTAATAATTAATGAGCCTAATGTTTTTCTTGATTTAGTGTTGTAATGTGTTTTACACATTCATATTAAGTCTAGGACCCTTTTTAATAAAGTTGACTTAATGGTTCCTTATTTAGGGTGTTGTAAAGTGTAGATCTTTATAGTTTCACACTAATCTAGTGATTTAATTAATTAATTAATTAATTAATTGAGGTTAGTTGAGCTTATTATTCCAAGTTAATTAAATCAAAATTAACTTATGGAAATAACAAAATGAAAGTAATAACAAGGTGATTATAACAAAAAGGAAGGAAATGAGAGAAAGAAAGTGAGAAAAGAAGAGAAGTGCAAACAGTTGATAACGGAGTTCGTCACAAAACGTGACTACGTCTCCGGGTCCACTCCAATAGAGAGACCGATCCAATTAACTCCAAAAATCAATTACAAAGCACCATAACCATTCTCTGAGCACTTCGGCAGCATAACAGCGCTCTGGCATACAAGAATGACTTGAAAACTCTTCAACAAGACCTCTCTTTCATCACCTCAGCATCAGAACTTCATCCCCTGAAAAAAAAAACTTGATTCCAACTCTCACCTCAAGCCCCCTTTAAATACATAAAATTTTCTCAAATTGGCCTTTAACCAATTGATTTACAAAATATTTTCCAAATCCACCTTATCTCTCCAAAATACATAAGAATCTTCAAAAATCTCCCTTTTACATATAAAAATCTTCAAAAATCCCCCTTAATCTTTATTTTAGCCCTTTATTTATTCATTTCGGGCTTTTGTTGGTTTTGGAGGTTTTGATTTAATCTTTAAAAAGATTAAAGTTTGTTTAATTATTTTAATTAGGGAGTTTGTTGTTTAAATCATAGATATTCGGTTTAAAAAAACTAACAAAAATAACCGATATCTATATGTATCATGAAGCCATTCGATGGCTCGTTGGTGGCTTTATATTTTTGGACCCGGCCGGTTCGGGGTTCCAACCCCCGGCCGTCCATTTTTTTTAAACCAAATTTTAACCAAATCTTAACAAAAGAAACCCGCTGTAGAATTTTGTTGAGCACGGATGTGTAGGCGAGTTGGTCGCTGGCCGCTGCAGAGAGTGTGAGGATTGGGGTTCGATTCCCCCAACCTTCATATAACTTTTTAACAAACCAAACAAATTTCCAAAATTCAATCCGCCGGGAGAGATGGGAGAGAGGGCCACATGTCGCACAAAGATGGTGCCACGTGGCAGAATACTATTCGCCGACCAAGCTGACTGTGATGCCGACTGTGTGTTGACGTGGACGTATGACTGACACGTGTCAATCAATGATTCGCTAACCTTGCTGACATCGCCTGCCAACTCATCGTGCCACGTCGACATGTACAGATCGTACGGAATGCCACGTGTCAATTTTTGATTCATCCACTTCAACTTTTGCACTATGTGCTGACGTCATCTGTACGGATGATGATGTCATCACTGTACCTTCAAGTACACAAGTCAACCTGAAACTTTGACCAGCTGTATCTTGAGCATACGGTGTCGGATTTCGACGAAACGAGTTGCGTTGGAAAGCTTGCGATGAGCTCTTCGTGATGATGCTGAATTTGACAACTTTTGATGACATCATTTTTTTCGCCTTTTGGATGCCCCTGATCCCAGTTTGACCCAAGGTTTGACTGGCCATAACTTGTACAAACGGACTCCTTTTTGCTCCGTTCGAGTTGCATTGGAATCAGGACGTTGAGCTCTTTCTGATGGTGCTGATTCTAGAGAAATATAAGACACTTGAATTTTCACTAAAAAATGTCCATCGGATCACTTAGGACACCCCTTTTTAATATATTATTGGTGGGATTTTAGATATTTCAAATCCTAGATCTGATGTCAGCTTGTGTTATTTGAATTTTGAGATTAAATCTTAAGTTTAAATATAAGGTCATTTCACATAGTTTCACAACTAGAACTTCATAATAAATCAAGAGTACTTTCACAAGAATATTACAGAGCATTCAAGAGCATTCTAAAGGCATTCAAAGGAAAATTATCAAGGTTTTATTGTAGCAATCAAGGGTCTCTTTCATCATGTCAAAGTCATGCATGTTGCTGAGCTAATGTAATGTTGTAGCACAAGTGATCAAGTTCAAGTATTCAAAGAGATTATCATATTTCAAGTTCATGATCAAGATCTACACTCACTACATGGTCATTTCATGATAAATTTCAAATTTTCATTCCAAGGTTCAATTGTGGATTGGTGAGTTGTTACACATTTGTGTTCATTCTTCTTTCCTTTATGCATTATTTCATCACAAGGTTTAATTACCAAAATGATATTTGACCAAGGAAAACCCCTATTCCCTTACAGTCAACAATTTTTCTTCTCTCTTGATGTGTGATTGTAGGTTTTAGATTGAAGATCAAGTGGAAAGCAAAGTTGCAAAAGTTATCATCTTTATTGTAAGATCATAGAAAGTTCTCTATAGAATTTATTTCTAACTTTTAGGAGCTAAACATTTGGGAGTTCAGAATGTAGAAATTGAAGAATACAACCTATAAATAACTTTTTTAGAACCCTAACATGGACCCATTCACCACTAGGCGAATGAGTCCTTAGTGAGGCCTAAAATAACACTTTTTCAGTAAGGTACACATCATTTTAGCATCTTAAAACCTTCCTTATTTATGCTATAATAGTTAGTTTTTATTTTTTATTATTATTTATGCATTTTTCCTCTCATAATTGAGTGAAACATATAGCACAAAAAATTTTAGGTTCCTCCATTTTATTAATCCCATTTGGGGTGAACCCACTTTTTCTATGTTTCATTTTGGTGAGCCCGACGTCTTGAGCATTGTATTTTTCTGATTTTGGAGTCTCTCTTTTCATCTTAGATTATATATTGCATTCATTTGCATTGAATTGATCTTATTTAAGGTGTCTTAGTTTCCATTCAAATTTGCATTTCATCTAGGGTTTTCAAATTGCATTGTTTAAATCTGAAAATACAAAAAAAATTAGTCATCTTTCATATCATTCAGATCACATAACATTGCATTTGAAAATCAAAACAAAATTGCATATCAAACTAGGTCATGTAATTCATCATTTTCTCACATTTCCAACTTGCATTTCATATTGCACTTAAAAAAAAAAAATCTAAAAATTATTGTAGTTGACTTGAATTTGAAAATCATCAAAAAAATATTAAAAATCTATAAAAATCTTCAAAACCCTAATCTAGGATCCATTCACCCTAGGGAGAATGATTCCTTGATAATTCCTAAATCTACATATCTAAAATTTCAAAACTCATATTCTATGCTTCTATTTGTTGTTGTTAGATCTCTATTTTAGTTTATTCAATTTTTTTTCATTCATTTGATTGGATCTAGCTTAACTTTCTTCATTTAGTGCATTGTCTAAATCCAAAATTGCATTTACAAAATTTCATTTTTAGATCGTCGCATAGTGTAATTAGTAAATTACCTTGTTTAGAATATGAAATTTTTATTTCATTCTAGGCCATTGTTTTGAACTTTACCTTCTTTCCATTTTTGGTTTGTACACTAAGTTTGTAAATATTGCATGAGCTTTACAGTTTGATGTCCTATTAGAAATACTATTTCTAGATGTAGTTCAAGGTTCATATAATCCTAAAATATACCATTCATCATGCATCTTGGGTTTTCTAACTCTCTTCATAGTAGTATATATAATCAATCCTCTATAGATCATAATATACAAACCTCATTTCCCATGACTTCCCTACCTACAACCAATGAGCATGATGTTCATTTCTTGCAAGAATCCATAAAAGGATTAGATGAAAACCTAGAAAACTTACAAGAATTATCATTACTGAAATCATGGACATTATTATGATTCCTACTTTACAAAATCTAAGGAAACTACTTAAAATTGGAAATGGAACACAAATTATCAATAGCCTTAGTTGCTTCCTAAATGAGAACTTAAAAAGACAAGATAATAATAACTTTTATGCCTCAGTAAAATTTATCAAAGCTAGACCTTGTAAGGGCTCAACTAAAATGCCTCTTGATATTTCTTTCTCATGAAAAGACATACTTGAACATGCACCTAATGGTCCTCTTTACATAGCCAGAAGAATCAATGATAGGCCTACTGATGGGATATTAATTTATCTCATCTATGGAGAAAATGTGATCACTGAGGAATTCCTATTTGTGCATGAAATATATCAAGATACATATGATAAACTAAAATCATGGACCAAGATGCATAATAGTTTTGCTTGTCTTGTGATAGGCTTGACAAATCTTCCTTTGAAAGTTGGATTGAAAACATTAAATGTCTCATTCACCATCATCCCACAATTGTATCGATTTCATGTGAAGTTAGGCTATCCATGGCTTCGCTCCATGAATACTGTCTCATTAGTTGTGCATAAATGTTTAAAGTTTCCCTTTGTCAATGATATATTTACTATGCATCATAGTGGGTTTTATCCTATTTCTTCTTCAGGGAACTTTTCATTGGATTTCTTTTGTCCCAAGCCTATTGGACCTATTAGACCTCATGAGGCCTTATTTTTCAAATTCTATCACAAGTTCAAGGAAAAGTGTATAGCATAACTATCTCTTAGAAACATGCCTCAACTATGATTGAGCTTCCTATCCTTGAAAAAAAATTATTAATAGAAATTCCTTCCAAACATCCAAACACAGCTTGTGACAAAACCTCCTACAATTTCCTATAAGAGACCACAAGATAACCAAAAAAATCTTGTTGTGCATCCTAAAATTAAACAAGTTTATAAAGCTAAAGAGACAATGGTTGAACAACCTATTATGGTTCCTTTCATTCCTCCCATAAAGGAAGAGAAGAAACCTATGATTGACAACCCCACTACTACATAATAACAAATTGACAACATATTAAAATGAAACCAAAATTCTAGAGAGTGTAGGCATAGACATCATGCTATTTCTCGTATGTCACAAAATAAAGAAGAAAAGAGCAACATAGAAAATTAAAATCTGAACTTACTTGAAGCAATGCATGATGACTCTATACCCTCACCACAACATAAAAAATAACCTTCAAGAGACATAATCATTCGACCTCCTATTGTGATTAATCTAGATGATGACATTGACATTACAAATACTAATGAGCAAGTGCATAATGAATTGCATACATTATTTTCCTCTTCTATGAGATTAAGTGACAAATTTCCTAATAAGAGTGTTGAATGTGGTGCTTCACCTAGTTTGGCACTTGCTATTGTCCCTTTGGCTAGTTTTATTCCTTCCATTTATACTAACTAAGATTGGGATGTAGATGACCTTCTCTAGGTTGAATCACATGTGCCTTACTAGTCTTTTGCTTTGTTTTCTTTTTCATGTTTCTTTTATGTGATTACATGTGCGTAATGTGCTCCCTCGTGATGTTTAATTTGATCTCTCTCTCTCTCTCTCTCTCTCTCTCTCTCTCTCTCTCTCGTTGATAATTCTTCTATATGTACCTACATTGTTCTCTATGTCAAATATTTTATATTTTTCATTTGTCTTGTTTTTTCCTTTTGAGGATGATGCAAGGCACTGAGATATTTAGGTCTCTTCCATGTTGACTAAATCTTTTATCCTTTATCTTTTATGTTTGTTGTGTTTTCCTTTTGGGGATGATGCAAGGCATTGAGACATTTAGGTCTCTTCCATGTTGACCTAGAGGATTTTTCTTTGTTCGCTCTTGTTGTGTCATTCTTATAGTTCTATGAGTATTTGGGGAATGATGACAATTTTTATCTCTAAAAAAATATAATAGTAAAGACATACTAGCCTTAAATCCATAGATCCCTTATGTATTCTTGGGGGAAACACCTCCCTCCTTATTCATGATGTAGCTCTATTTCAAGAACATGTGACTTAGCATAGGGTCTTTCAATGAAATCTCTAGTGTCTAAGGAGAAAACATTGGCTACTTTAAAGTAGTTACTCACAACAATGTTGTTAGAAACCACTTTAAAGTGGGGGCATACATTAATGAAATCTTTCAAAATTTTGCATATTTCATGGTGTGGTTTTTTTTCTTGTGAAGCATCCTTTTCTTGGTGGTGTCATTGGGTTTGATTTCCTCCAAGAGTGTGATATGTCCTAGTGTATGAATTTCTCTTAGTGGCACAATATGAAACAAGGCATCCCATAAGTGGCAATTTGATAATCTTGACTTGTCCTCTCTTGGAAAAATTAGGCACAATGTTCCATAAGAAGAGGACCTTACATGAAGTGAGATCCCCTTGAATGAAAATAAAGTTATAAACATAGCATTCATAATAATTTAGCATTGTGGTGCCTTATTGAAGTTGTCAAGAGGATAAATTTGGTATGGTATGGGAGGCTAATATGATTCTCTCATTTTCCACCTTTTCGAGATACTCGTGTAGTTGACATCCTAATGTTCCACTACCCAAGAGTGATCATGCACATGTGTCATTTACATAGTGGACATTGTGTTACGCTTGTGAAATGTTTTGAACAAATAGCCTAGACCTATTCCACATCATGTTGGATAGATTTTTGAAGCTTGATCCCTTTCTGGGACAAGCAATCGTGTTCCACATGATGTTGGAATGATTGGAGCTTGATCCTTTATTTTTCTTGGTCTTTGATAGGGTTTAATTGTGTACCTTTGTCATTATTGCATACATAATTGTCTTGAATTCCTACTTTAGTGTGATTTTTTCATGGGGACACTCTCACTAAAGTGGGGGAAAAATGTAGCAATAGAAAAAGTATCCCTTTTCCTTACGTAAATCAAAATAATTAATAATAAATGAGCCTAAATTTACCTTAATTTAGTGTTGTAATGTGTTTTACACATTCACATTAAGTCTAAGACCCTTTTTAATAAAACCTACATAATGGTGTCTTATTTACAGTGTTGTAAAGTGTATCTTTACACTTTCACACTAATATAGGGCTTTAATTAAATAATTGAGCTTAATTGGCTCCTTAAATTTAAATCCAAATCTAATTTATTACACTTTCTAAGGGATAAAGCTCAAAACTCATTAATAATGTTTCACAACACTTAACTTGGCAAGTTTTGAGTCCTATGTTGGTGACATAGGACCCATTCATCACTTGGAAAATTGGTCCTTCTTAGGTCCTAGGAACCCCTTTTTACATATTATTTCATATCCCCAAAGCTTTTCCTAGATGATTGTGCTCAGACATATTTTCCCTATGGAAAATGGGTCCTCCTTAGCTTAGGAAACCCTTTTTAAATATATTCTTGGTGGGATTTAGTAATTTCAAATCCTAGATCTGATGTCAGCTTGTGTTATTTGAATTTTAGGATTAAATCTTAAGTATAAATATAATATTATTTCACATAGTTTCACAACTAGATCTTCATAATAATCATGAGTACTTTCACAAGAACATTATATAGCATTCAAGAGAATTTCAAAGGCATTCAATGGTAGATTATCAAGGTTTTATTGCAGCAATCAAGGAAACCATTCATCATGTCAAATTCATGTATGTTGTTGAGCTAATATGATTTTTTAGCATTGGTGATCAAGTTCAAGTCTTCAAAGCCATTATCCTATGTCAAGTTCATGATCAATATCTACACTCATTATGGCCTTTTCATGCTAAATTTTAGATTTCCATTCCATGGTTCAATTGAGGATTCATGAGTTGTTACACATTATTGTTCATTCTATGGTGTGAGTGATTTATAACCTAGAAATGAAAAATAAAAATTGAAATGCAAGCTAGAAAACATAAAAAAACACTCAATGATAAGCCTATTTTAATCCAAACAAAACACAAAGAAATATTACTTTTACCTTGCTTGAATTGATGAGTTTGGTTGGTCCTTGTTTATGCTTGATTGTGTGCTCCTTTCTTGGAAAAATGACATACAAATATGATCAAAATAAATCTAAAGTGATTAGGAATGCAATGCTGGATATGGGTATTTGGATAAATGTAATATGATGGCAACAATGGTGGATGTTTGATTGCATGAAAATGGTTAAGTGTGTGTTCTTTAGAGTTTTAGTGCTTGAATGTGGATGCTAGAGCCATTTTAAAAATGGAGAAAATTCTACCATTTTTAGGGGAATTTCTTCTAAATGAATGGATGGTCAATATGCATCCATGGTGGAGGAGATCAAGGGCTAGGGTGAGTTGAGAACTCACAAGCCCTCACTAATTGACATGTGGCAAGTGACATGGAAGGAAAGGGGTGATATGGATATGACATGGAGGTACTATGATATACCTTGGGAATGGAAAAGATATCCTCATAAAGGAGGTCATTATCCACATGTGCTTTGAGAGGACATGTGAGGAATTAAAAATTCCTCACAAATCCTCATGGGTATGAGAAAAACAATTAAAAATTCCTTAAAATACATAGGATGAATAAAGGTGAATTTTAAATTCACATAGGGAAGGGAACACCTTCTCCAAAATGAGAAAGAATTTAATGTAAGTTGACTAAGGACACATTCCATAAATGGAATTTAATATTTGGTTAGCCTAATGGAGTGATTAAGGTTTTTCAAATGCATGATTAGATGGGATAATGGTGTGGGTGCTCCTTGGTTTGCTTACACAACTAGTTAGGAAGACTTCTCCCTGTCTTCATCCAGGAACCTGATAGCTTCTAGGTTCTAATTTGGCTTAGGTCATTAACTAATCCCTATTTCAACTCATCTCCAAGAGTCTCACTCCTTGTGCTTCACCTTGGAGGACTGACACCACTTGAACTTGTAAACTCTCTCCTACGCTTAGAAGAATCTAAGTGCCACCTTCGCTCTCAACCTTGAACTGTTTGTAGGGGTGTTAGAGACACTAAAATATTCCAAATAAATCCATTTGGTTCCATCTTGGATGGTCTTAAATCTTTTCTCTTACCGATTCCAAGAATTTGTCTTGAAGAGGCCTAATCCCTTGTAGCCCTTGACAATGATTTTTTTGAATTTCTTGCCAAAATTTCCAAAAAACATGGCAAAAAAATTACACTTTCAGACACCCTTTTTGATCCTTTAAAAGATTCACTGGGTTTCAGACCCTTGACTCCTCCGTACACCTGTTTCCTATAATCTAGGTTAAATAGGGCTAATAGGCCTATTTCCTGGGGTTTTACTGATTTCTTGTTAATCAACTAAGTAAATGGATTGATTGGACCTCCATCATTCTTGCATGTTAAGATGTGACTAAACCCTACCTGGAACTGTACCTGTTCCATATGGTACCTCCTTCCCCTGCCTATGTTCTTCAACTTTTCATTGCCAAACCTCTAACCAAGTATTTGGAACTCACCTAGGGTTTGGTTTTAAATGAAAATGATCAACTCTTCATGACTCCTACTAATAAATATTTATAGAATACTAGCTCCCCTAACATATCCATCCCTCCTCAGGAAGACCCCGTGGTTAGATTTCATGGGGGAGCCATAGAAAGGCTGACTGGTCAGGACAGGACCAGAATAATCCTTAGACCCTAACTATGAACTCAAAACAATAAGTTAACACAAAACAACTTAATTACTGGATGGAAAATGCTTAATACTACCCTGTAAACACAAATATAACACTAGTTCAATGCATCTAATTCAATCAATAGCACTGTCACTCAAAACAGCCAGTAGAACACAGAGATTGCAAAATTCTTCTATATTCAAAATCCAAAAACTTGATTACAACGACTCTACCTTCTTGCATTCAAACCACACCTTTCATAGACACCTTTTTCCATGTTTCTAGGGATGTTGGTCGATCCCATACTCCTATCTTTTAGGGGATCCAAGATAACTAAGTTGCATGCAACCTAACAAATGTTGTCATGCAATTTTGCAACAACTTTTTGCAACTTATCATTATGTCCTCTTCCTAAATCCTAGGACCTCTAACTCCTTTATTTCAAGCATCCAACTTCCTTAACTACCTCATGGCATCTTTCTAACAATCATAGATGTGTTTAGAACACATTAAAGACTATAATCCCATCTTAAGCTATTAAGGCTAATTAAAGCAAAGATAATTAACAAGACTAAACTATGGTGACCTTAGTCCTAATGACTAATTCGCCCAACCACAACAATGACCTTCTGAGGTCCAAAACAAACACACAAACCCTCTGACTTGGCTAAGGTTAGATACAAGCCAAAATTTCCTAGTCTATGGAAGTTAGCCTAGGTGCTCTTGCACCATCCTCCCCAAAATAAAAGAGTTCAAACCACCCTTGGATTGAGTAAGTTGAGGTCAATTCCCAACTTATTGAACTCTGATTCCTTGATCCATACTGCATCAGCATCATATTGACCATGCCTTTTAATCAGATGTTCCTTGTATTTCTTGGTTCTAGTCTTCTTGTAGACCCTAGTATCCAGTATACTGTTAGCTTGTTTGACTGTAGAAAAAGGTAGTTTGAGTTCTTCCACATCTCGGATGACTTCATTGAGGTTCTAATCCATGTCTGGTGGTGATCCTTTATAATGAACCAAGTCTAGAATATTGAAAATAGGGGACAGTACACTATCTTCTGGTAGCTCCACTCTAAAAGCATTGTTGCCATACTTTGCTAAGATAGGACAGGGACCTATCCTCTTCATTTGCAACTTGTTAGGAACTCCTTTTGGTAACCTAGACTTGTTTAAATGCACCATCACTAAGTATCCAACATTGAACTACACTTCTCTTCTATGCTCATCCAACTTAGTCTTATACTTGATGATATTTTCTGCCAATGTCTTCTTGACTGTATCATGAATCTTCTGCATTGCATAAGCAAAATCACCAACATATCCACCTCCCTTGACTCCATCCTTTAAGTCTCTTAGCTCATAGACTCCTCTAGGATGTAATCCATAGACAATTTCAAAGGGACCCTTCCCTGTTGATCTATTCATAGTGTCATTATAAGCATATTTAGCTTACCCAATCAACTGATCCCATTGTTGACCATACTCCTTGGTCAAGCACCTTAATAGATTTCCAAGACTTCTATTTACAACTTCGGTCTGACCATCAGTTTGGGGATGGTATGAAAATCAAAAAGATAAATTAGTGCCCAATCTTTGCCAAAGAGTCTTACAAAAATGACTCATAAACTTAGTGTCTCTGTCTAACACAATGCTCATTGGTAATCCATGTATCCTTACTATATCTTTGAAGAAAAGAGAGGCTATTTGACTGGCATCATTGGTTGTTTTACATGGCACAAAGTGAGCCATCTTGCTGAATCCGTCTACAACCACAAAAACACTATCCATGCCTTGTCTTGTCTTGGGTAACCCAACTACAAAATCCATACTCAACCATTCCCATGGCCTAGTAGGAATAGGTAGTGGTTGGTATAGGCCTGCATTTGAAGAAGTACCTTTGGCCTTTTGACACACTATACAACTCTCCACATACCTCCTAACATCTAGGTTCATCCTTGGCCAATAATAGAACCTTTGAACAAGTTCTTGAGTCTTTTTGATCCCAAAGTGACCACTCAATGAACCATTATGCTTTTCTTGTATAAAATTCTCTCTAATAGGGCCTCTAGGGACACATAACTGATTCCCTTTAAAAAAAAGATCACTTTGCAAAGTATATTCATCATATTTAATATGAAAATGATTCTTGTATTCAGCACATACCTTATAAATGTTTGAAAAATCTTCATCATCTGCATATAGATCCTTGAAATGATCTATTCCCATGCTCTTCAACTAAATTTCTTGTATGGTGAGGAATCTTCTGCTCAAGGCATCTGCCACCTTGTTGAGTACTCCTTTCTTGTGATTGATATTGAAGGTGTAAGCTTGCAGGTATTCCACCCACTTCATGTGTTTGTGACTCAATTTCTCTTTTGAATTCAGGAAACTAAGTGCTTGGTTGTCTAAATACACTATGAATTCCTTGGGAAGCAAGTAGTGCCTCCATTTCCTTAGAGCCTGGACCAATGCATACATCTCAAGGCCATAAGAAGAATACTTCTTCTTGGCTTCACTTAACTTCTCTAAATGAAAAGCCACCGGTCTACCCTCTTGACTGAGAACAACTCCAATAGCCACATTGCTTGCATCACACTCTATAGTGAATAGCTTCTCAAAGCTTGGTACCACCAAAACAAGTTGGGTAGCTATCTTTTCTTTCAACAAATCAAAACTTTTGTTAGCTTTCTCATTCCATACAAACTTAGTCTTCATCCCTCCTTTAATGGTATCCAACATAGGAGCACAAATAGCACTAAATTGCCTTATGAACTTCCTATAGTATTGAGCAAGACCATGAAAACTTCTTACCTCTATTGCTATCTTTGGAGTAGGCCAATTGAGGATGGCTTCCACATTGTTGTTGTCCATTTTCAATTTGCCATGTGATAGCACAAAACCAAGGTACACCAGCTCTGTTTTGATGAATTCACACTTTTCTAAATTGATCATCAACTTCTCCTCCTGCAACTTCTTGAAAATCAACTCTATCTATTTGAGGTGCTCTTCTCTTGTTTTGCTATAAATTAGTATATCATCAAGATACACTACTACAAATTTTCCAATGTAGTCTTTGAGGATTTCATTCATGAGTCCATGAATGTAGAGGGGGCATTAGACAACCCAAATGGCATAACCAGCCACTCATATAAACCCTCATTGGTTTTGAAAGTTTTTTTCCACTCATCTCCCTCATGTATTCTAATTTGGTGATAACCACTCTTTAGGTCTATCTTGGTATAGTACCTATCTTCACCTAGACAATCCATGAGGTCTTCAATCCTAGGGATGGGGAACCTATACCTAATGGTTATCTTATTTATGGCCCTAGAATCAATACAAAGCCTCCATTCTCCTCCCTTTTTAGGTGCTAAGATAGTGGGTATTGCACATGGGATGATGCTCTTCCTAATGAGACCTTGGTTTAGGAGTTATTGTATTTGCCTAGCTATTTCCTCATTTTGTTGAGGGGTCATCTTGTAATCTACTTTATTTGGTAGGGTAGCCCCTAGTATCAAGTCTATCTTATGACTTATGGCTCTTTTAGGAGGCAATGCTACTAGTTTTCCACTACTCACAATGCCTTCATAGGTCTGCAACATTTTCTGTATTTCCTTAGGTAACTCTGGCTTCTCAGCTGCTTTCTCATTACTTACCTCTCTTGGCCTTAGCATCACTGCATAGACAACTCCTTCTCCTTCTTCCAAGGCTTCTAGGAACTCTTTTTCACCAACCGTGAGCAATTTAGGACCTGTTGTTGGCACCTCTATATGTTCTAACAAAGACTAAAATTCTAAATGTTACCTTATCCTTCTTGAAAGTATAGGAGTTCTTTGCTCCATCATGCATAGCTTGGTGATCAAATTGCCATGGTCTACCTAGGAGAAAGTGACATGCATCCATAGGTAACACATCACACAAGACATTGTCTTTGTATCTTCCAATTGAGAACTCCACCCATGCTTGTTCATTCACCAAGACATGTTGACCTTTATTGAGCCATGTGACCTTGTAGGGATTGGTGTGGGGTATCCTTGTCAACTTCAGCTTGCTAACTATCTCCTTTGATACAATATTGTCAGTAGACCCTGAGTCAATGATGACTCTACATTCTTTCCCCATCATCTTACACTTTATCCTAGATAGGGACCTCCTTTGGATTGGTTCTTCTTTAACCTGCTCCTTGATCAAATTTCTCCTCATCATGAGGTTATCACCTTCCTCAGAATTCAATGGTACTTCAAAAATTTTCTCTGCTGCATTTGTCTCATCATGAACTAGATTAGTTCTCTTGTCACCTCCATGAGAAGTACTACCTTTCTCTAGACATCTATAGGTCAGGTGTCCCATTTGATTGCAGTGGTAACACTTCATATTGGCAAAGTAACTGCCCCTTCCTTGTCCACCACTTCTTCCTCTAGAGCTAGAGCCTCTTCCTCTACCACCTCTACTAGAGCTTCCTTCTTGCTGCTTAGGGTACCTGACTTCTCCTTGAGCCCTTGGTTCTAAACTCCTTCCACCATAGCCACCTGTTTGTCCTCTGCTGTCTTTTCCTTTACCCCTACTTTTGAAGGTTTTCTCTTGCTTCTTTTTTCTTTTCTCCTCTATCTTTAAGGCCATTTGATAACATTGGTGGATGGTTTTGAAGTTTTCTAGGCTCATATCTTCTTGAATAAACCATTTAAGCCCATTCAAATACCTTGCTAGCTTGACACTTTCATCTTCAACCACCTTTGATCTAAGGCACAACTTTTGGAAATCCTCGGTGTATGTTTGGACATCCATATCTTTTGGTCTAAGATTATGTCTGCTCCTATGTAACTGGACTTCATAATCATTAGGTAGGTAGTTCTGCTTTATCTTGGTTACCATTCCTCTCCATGTAACTATAGGACCCTTTCCCTCTTTCTCTCTTTCAGCTTGCACAAACTTCCACCATGTGAGAGCTGAACCTCTCAACCTTGACTTGGCCACCTTGACTTTTTGGGCTTCTGTTATACCATCACATTCAAAGTGATTCTCTATGATTTCAATCCATTCCATGACTGAATTAGGATCCATTTGTCCACTAAACAGTGACACTCCTTCCAAAGCTTTGCCACTTAAGGCCTGCAGTGCCTTCAAGAAGGGTTCTTCAGCTAGGACAGGGTTAGGTGTTGGAGCTTCCTCCTCCAAGTCCAATTCCTTTTCCTTTGCTTCCTACTCTTCCTTCAGTTCTATCTTATCCTTTACTTTGTCTACTTTTTCTTGTACTTCATCCAAGAGCTTCTCCATTCAGGACAACCTTTCTCTCAGTAGTCGGTTATCCTCTTCTTGGTCTTCTACCTTCTTGGGTAACTCAGCATTAGTCACCATGGTTCTTTCTTCCTCTGGTGTATTCTCTCCTACTGACTCAGTGGGTTGCAACATCAATCACAAGCCTGATCAAACAAAGGCTCTGATACCAATATGGTGTGGGTGCTCCTTGGTTTGCTTGCACAACTAGTTAGGAAGACTTCTCCCTATCTTCATCCAGGAACCTGATAGCTTCTAGGTTCTGATTTGGATTAGGTCATTAACTAAGCCCTATTTCAAATCTTCTCCAAGAGTCTCACTCCTCGTGCTTCACCTTGGAGGACTGACACCACTTGAACTTGTAAACTCTCTCCTACACTTAGAAGAATATAAGTTCCACATTCGCTCTCAACCTTGAACTATTTGTAGGGGTGTTAGAGACACTGAAAATAGGCCAAATACATCCATTTGGTTCCATCTTGGATGGTCTTAAATCTTTTCTCTTACCGATTCCAAGAATTTTTCTTGAAGAAGCCTAATCCCTTGTAGCCCTTAACAGTGATTTTTTTGAGTTTCTTTCCAAACTTTCCAAACAACCTAGCAAAAAAATTTCACTTTCAGACACCCTTTTTTATCCTTTAAAAGATTCACAGGGTTTCAGACCCCTGACTCTTCTGTAGACCTGTTTCCTATAATCTAGGTTAAATAGGGCTAATAGGCCTATTTCCTATGGTTTTACTGATTTCTTGTTAATCAACTAAGAAAATGGATTGATTGGACCTCCATCCTTCTTGCATGTTAAGATGTGACTAAACCCTACCTGGAACTATACCTGTTCTGTACAGTACCTCCTTCCCCTACCTATGTTCTTCAACTTTTCACTGCCAAACCTCTAACCGGGTATTTGGAACTCACCTAGGGTTTGGTTTTAAATGAAAATTCTTAACTCTTCATGACTCCTAATGCTAAGTATTTATAGACTACTAGCTCCCCTAACATATCCATCCCTCCTTAGGAAGACCTCATGGTTAGATTTCATGGGGGAGCCATAGAAAGGCTGACTGGTCAAGACAGGACCAGAATAACTCTTAGACCCTAACTATGAACTCAAAACACTAAGTTAACACAAAACAACTTGATTACTAGATGGAAAATTCTTAAGACTACCCTGTAAACACAAATCTAACACTAATTCAAAGCATCTAATTCAATCAATAGCACTGTCACTCAAAATAGTCGGTAGAACATAGAGATTGCAAAATTCTTCTATATTCAAAATCCAAAAACTTGATTACAATGACTCTGCCTTCATGCATTTGAACCACACCTTTCATAGATGCCTTTTTCCGTATTTCTAGGGATGTTGGTCAATCCCACACTCTTATCTTTTAGGGGATCCAAGATAACTAAGTTCCATGCGACCTGAAAATTTTTGTCATGCAACTTTGCAACAACTTTTTACAACTTATCATTATGTCGTCTTCCTAACTCCTAGGACCTCTAACTCCTTGATTTCGAGCATCCAACTTCCTTAACTACCTCATGGCATCTTTCTAACAATCATAGATGTGTTTATAACACATTTAAGACTCTAATCCCATCTTAAGCTATTAAGGCTAATTAAAGCAAAGATAATTAACAAGACTAAACTATGGTGACCTTAGTCCTAATGACTAATTCACCCAACCACAAGAATGACCTTCTAAGGTCCAAAATAAACACACAAACCTTCTGACTTGGCTAAGGTTAGATACAAGCCAAAATTTCCTAGTCTATGGAAGCTAGCCTAGGTGCTCCTGCACTAGATAATGACATATTAGAGGCAAGTGGGAGATTATGGAGGATGTGACCCTAATGATGATTAGGGATGTGCACACGATAATCACGTATTAATTAATTTATTCTAGATTAAAGAGGATTATGGAGGATGTGAAATGAGGAGAGAGAAGAAGATGAATTAAAAAATAATTTAATTTATTTTGGTAGAGTGACTAAATTAAATAAATTGGGGTATTTATTTAATTTAGAGATGAATGGGGTAAGCTACTTAATTGATTAAATAAATACCATGTAGGGACATTAGGATAATATGAAATATTAATCAAATAATAAATTATTTAATTAATATGACTAAGTGATGTGGGATAGATGAATGAAAGGGTGAATTTGACCATAGGGAAGTGGTCAAATTCAGGCGTCTACATTTTGTCCCTCTTCAAAATATTGGTGGAATAATAGTGTTTCGAAGAAAAATAAAACATAGAAGAATCACTAGAAGAAAAGAATGTTAGATAATGCCCTGGTATAGAAAAAAAGTGGATAGAAAGGAATAATGAAGAAATATGGTAGCGTATGATCCCTCAAGGGGGAAAATGGGGAAGAAAAGTGGCACTGGGTGACTTCTTGATATGAAGAAATGGATGGTACCAATTGATAGAGGGTGAAAAACAATGAAGAATGGATTTTGAACAAAGGAAATTAGACACATGAGGTGCAAATGGTATCCCTTGAAAGAAAAGGGGGTAAATGAATTAATAAAGGGCTAATTAAAGGGTAAAAATACCTAAAAATGAAGAGCCTAAGGAGTGTCAAAAATGAAAATTATAAATAGTAAATTTAAAAATTTACTATTCACCTAATCTTCATTTGCATACTTGGCATCATGTGATTTGATGAGAGAAAGTGAGAAGGTGATGAGGATTACTAACAAGATGAGTGACGAGGATTTGATTAGTGATGAAGAGTTGATCCACTGAGATGAGGAGGTGCGATAATTCTACTATAAGTGCATGGTACCCCACCAAGTAGGCCTCGAATCCTAACTTTGTGATTTTTGTTGATATTTACACATGATTTAATTTCAGGATGGGTAGCTAGGTGTACAAACTTGCTACGAAAGGGTGGATTCACCCTTTTGGAAATCACATTCACCCATCCAACGAATTCGTGAGGAAAGGGGTGGATGCACACATTGTAGAGGAGAGTGCACCAGGAGATGGGTGATTGTGAAATTTCCTTTCTCTGACAAAGGTGAACCTACAAGATGCAGGAGCATGGGGGAACTGGGATAGGTGATTGTGAAATCTCCAAAAATAGAAGAGGTAGAATGCAAATTCACGTAAAAGGGGAATAGGCTAATATGAACCCACCCATTGGGGAAAGAGGTGAATAAAGATTCACCACTTAGAAAGAAAAAGACATATGGGAAATTGTGAAATTTCCCATGGGGGAAAGGGGCAAATGAAAATTCAACTCTAAGGAAAGGATGGGTGAAGCTATGCATAGAAAAGAAAAGGGGGGTGTGCTTGGAGAATAGGAAGACCCTCAAAAGAAACGCATAGGGGTGAATGCACAGGATGGATAGGAAAATGTGTTGAAAAAGGGAAATGGGTGAACTCACCTTGCATAGAGGTGAACTCCCCAAACTAGGGTAGGGATGAAAAAGACAAGAAATAGGAATGAAATGTTAGAAATATTGACAAAATGGTTTGCATGGTTGAAAAACTTTGAGACACTGAGGAGGCATGATAGACACTTAGTGGTGCTAGAGGTGTGTCTAAGGGTGATGAATCTAGAAGACCATGCAACATTAGCCCAGGTTGGACTACTTCACATTTTGGGATATCCCAACATTAGAGAACATAAACCCCTATTGGCATCATTGATGGAGTGATGGATCTTTGAGACCTCTACATTCCATTTATTGATAGGGGAGATGACAGTGACACTAGAGGATGTATGGAAAATCTTACAGTTTCCCATTTGATGGCATTTGATCAGCACTACACCTTGATGATCAGTAGATAGGATTGTGTGAGTAGTGTTTAGACTAGGTGACCTTCCCATATGAGGGAAGGAGTTGGATATTGATGCGTGTTTGAGACTTGAGATGGCAACATTACCTCTGTATCTTTGTGGACTCATCATCAGGATCATCCTACCAGATAGGAGTGGATGATTTTTTAGCCTCAAGATGATTGAGGTGGTCCACCAAATAGTGGAGTGGTGGGAAGGAGAGTTTGCATGGGGGGGTGCGTGCTAGCATAGTTGTACTATGACATGCACATGGTATCTTACAGGAGGTCTCTCAGCATTACACATGTGACACTACTTCATATTTGGGCTTGGGAGAATATTTGAATAGCAAGGCCAAACATTATGATCATCAAGACTCAAGATGAGACATTTCTAGTAGAATATTCATTGGGGTCAAAGTACGGCTAGAGATTGCATTATTAGGAGGTGAGTAGCTTGGAGGAGTGGAGACGAAGGCTGGATGGATTGGTGGTATGGGATATTACATGGAGACCTTCCTTAGGCCATCAATTTGTGGGGTGGTAGAAGGATGATAGGAGATGAAGGGGATACTTATTCTTGTAGTTCTACTTGATAGGCTATGACCCATTCATTATTGAGCTACATGGGCCTAACCAAGTTACTTGGTAGTGTGGGGTACAACAGGACATTCTGATAGGGTCGCAGATGTTTAGATGAGTTAGCTGAGAGTTGAGGGCCATATGGGGGGATTAGATCATAGCTGAGCTTTCCTACCACATGTGGGATGCAATACCAATGACTCAATTTCTATCAAGGGGAGGACTGGTGGATGTAGGCACCGCTATATGATACTTTACATGGTGGGCCTAGTGTAGGCTAGGGAGGATCATGACTGTAGAGCCAATCATGGGGGTATTGGGGTTTAGATTAGATGATGAGAGGGAGTTGGTGAGGCCACAAAGGAGGAGGATGAGGGCTATTAGGAAGAGGAGAGATGGAGACATGGAGATGGAGGAGGCAGGAGATGAGGAGCGGGTGATGGAGATGGATTCCCTTGCAGTATAGTTGTTGGCCATGGTACCCTATGTGCCACCGCCACCAAAGGACCCAATGGTGTTAATGATAGGAATATTGGCCCCCGACTAGGGATAACATAGCATAGGTTGAGGGAATCAGAGGTAGATAGAGATAGATTCTAGATAAAAGGTAGGGAGACTACAAGTTGAGGTGGAGCAGCTATAGGTTGCACAACAAGATAGAGACAACGATTATGGGGCTCTGGCAGATGAGGTGGGGAGGTAGGTACTAGATATGCACAGGGAGAGGGATGAGGTGAGGAGACAGTTGGAGGAGATTAGAGGAGAGAGGGATTAGGCTCAATATAGAGTGGAGTGTGCGAAGGTAGCTATGGGGGATGTAGGGGGATTGCTCAAGAGTTGAGATAGTAGAGGCCTAGGTGCAAAAACTATAGGGTGAGAGGGATGAGGCTATGCGGTAGATAGCATAGCTAGAGGGGTAGGTTGAGAAGATGAGGTTAGCCCAGGAGGCTTGGGATTGAGAGAGATGATAGATTAGTGGGCCGAGGGACAAATGTCAGTTGAAGAGGGATGTAGTGAGGGCATAGGGGGTAGGAGAGGTCGATGTTAGGACATTGGGTTGGATATTATATGAGAACCTATTTTAGGGAGGTGTCTGATCCATCATGGAGGGTACCACTATATGTTAGAGTAGTGAATCAAATGCTAGTACCCTCCCAATTAGTTTCCACCCACACTTGAGGATACAGTGACTATCACAAGATACCTCCCCACAGTCAAGGTTCAGGGTCAGACTCTCCTCATAGGTCAGATTCATGGAGCAGTGGATAGATGGAGGGGAGACAAGGTTCCCAAGTTATGACATGTGTAGGGTGGATGGTTAGGACAAGCAGGCAAAGGCTATAGATTCTTTTGTACATATTGGATAGATGCATGCATTCATTTATTCTTTCATTCTTTATTCATTCAAGACACCCTAATGTGTCAAATGTAGTCTCTATATTTTATTAGTCACCTACACTTGTACATTTATTGGATGGACTTTCATGGACTCTATGATGGACTATTATTATTGGTTTTTGTATATTTTTATGATATTAATATTATGGACCATGATGGACACATGATAGACACTATGATTTTTGATATATATAGATGTTATGCAATGGAAATTGACAATACTATGTGATTATTATGTGATGTCATGCATGTTTATTATGCTCATGTGTATGGTTATGATTATGATGTATGCATGTGATTATGATGGTTTATTATTATGTTTATGTGGATGATATGAATGATATGCATTATGTCTAACATGATTGGATGCAATATGTGATGTGACATGATTTATGATTTGATGTATATGTTATGGATATGATACTAATGGTGTGTGATGCAAGTGGTAATCTTATTGTGATTTATGATATATGTATATATGATATGATATGATGATGAATAAAGTAGGTATGATGCGATATGAAAATATGTAATGGATTCTACTATATGATGTATGCATATGTGATCATGTTCTAGATAGATGAGATAAAATTCAATCTATGTGGAAAAATGAACCAATATGTTTAGAATAGTAACTCTAAAAAACCTAAAATGATAATGAAAATGAACTTAAGATGCTTAGAATAACCAATAAATATTAATCTAAACAACTTAAGATGATAAAGAAAATGATAATTCCATGGAATGGTAATGAAAATGAACTTAATATGCTTAGAATAACCAATAAATATTAATCTAAACAACTTAAGATGATAAAGAAAATGATAATTCCATGGAATGGTAATGAAAATGTAGTAATGTAATGGACCTAAGATGATAATGAACATGCAAAAGTGAGATGGATGATGATGGGTGTGACAGTGCAACTATGGAAGAAATAAGGAATCTCATGAGGAATAATAGATGAGAGAAGAACATTTGCACAACCAAAATCCACTAACCATAGGCTAGGGGAAGAATGGATGGGGATAAATGTAATGTAATGGGATGATAACTAAAATGCAAATCTAATTCCATTTTTCCATTTTAGTAGCACTAATTTTTACTATAGCATGACACGATATGCCAAGGTATGAAGAAACAAGTTAGATTAGTGTCAAATGCATAAAATAAACACAATATAAAAGAATTATATCCCAACACCCCAAAGCCACAATGGCTTTGGTCAAGCTTGATGTTTGAATAACCAAAAGCACAAAGGATTCCCTAGCATAACACAAGACCACATGGATCTTCATGGGTACTACGTGGGACAACCAAGAAGACACGATCACACAAAAAATCAAGATATGCCCCTATATTTACCTATCAAAGTGTACCATGATATGATGGATCATGGAAACCATGGAAAATTATAATAGGAAGCTCAAATGATAAACAAAATGCAAGAGAACCAAAATATCACAACAAATCTCAAACATCCTTTGCCATAGGATCAGTAGGTGGATGAGATTAATGTGGTCTGATTTAGGAATGATACATCATGTTAAGACCAAGGATGGAGGATAGATTAGGTGATCGACATGACTTAGGATACTCAAAACCAATTGGACCTCATGATACTGAACCACAATTTTTTGTAGGGGCTTCTCTCTTACACTTCTATGGTTTTTCACCTAAAGGGAAAAAGGTATCCCACAAAAAATTGGAGGTTCACTAAAGACTAATGCTAGTATAATTGAGGTATGTCTAAATGCAATTTCCTAAATGCAAAGAACTGATAAAATATAATGAATATTAATGAAAAATCTAGGATATACAAATTGTTTGAAAAAAAAGTGATGTATGCAAAATGACCTAAGAATACAAGTAAACAATAACAAAAATAAACAAGATTGGAGAGGTGCACCTGGAAACTGAAATATGATGTATAGAGGCTCTAGAATCTTGTAGATTTTGTTGTTGAAGTCCCTTGGGATGTTTATGCCAAGCTAGGTGACTTAGTCCTATTTTGGGGAGATCTGTTGAAACAGGTTTCTGCCAAATGGGTACTCAAAAATGTAAAAATTACTTTTCAGGCCTGGTAGTGGGACTAGTTCACCACTGATGATGACTTACTCCACCTAGGAATCTTGGGAAATTCAGGATAGGAATCTATAGCTTTCATTCTACACATCGCTTCTTGATAGGCGTCTAGTTCAAATTCTATAGAAAACAGGTTGAAAGAGGTCTCCAAGATTTAATTAGGGATTTGTTGACTTGAATGAATTTTATGGATTGTTGACCATTTTTTAAAACCTTGATCTTTGAAAAATCTACATACCTACAAACACACACATGCAAAGAGGGGAAAAATGGTTAAGGGTTAGAGAATAGGGGTTTTCCTTGGTCAAACCCCAATTTGGTAATCAAACCCTATAAAATGAAATGAAATAAAGAGAAAATGATGAATGAATAACACGCAATGTCACAAACTCACCAAAACCTTGATGTTGAAATATGAAGATATGCAAGAAGATGCTCCAATGGATGCTTGATGATGCCTTGAATACTTGAGAATTATGAATGAAAATAAGCTAATGTGTGAATAAATGCACTAAACTTATTGGGGTCAAAATGAGAGGAAAAACCTTTTACACTTGATTTTACAATATTTCCCAAAAATAACACATCATAGGCTGACCTTAAGGTTAAGAGAATAAAATCCCACCAGAAAATTAAAATTATTTTGATTTTTGTGCCTAGTGGGACTAAGTCACCCCAGGTGGCAACTTGGTCCCACCAGGGTAATTTTACTAGGTGTCAAAGGTTAAAGTATATTTAATGTTGTTTAATGAGAATATTTTGAAAAACACACTTAAGTAAGGCCAGAAAGTGTATTAAGGGGTCATTTAAACATAAGAAAGGGTTGAATTAGTGATGACAAGTCTAGAAAAGTGTGAGAGTTTGTTACAAATTTTTATAACACTTTGAAATAAGACTTGGTAAGTGATAAAAAAAGGGGTTATTTAGGTAAATTATAATGAGTGTCCTAGAATAGTGTGAAAGTGGGTTACAACACTTCACAACACTTTTACAAGACATCCTAGAATTCTTAATGATTCTCAAGGGTCCAAGGCCTAATGTGAATGTGTTGACCACATTACAACATTAAATCTAGGAAAAATCAAATCAAATTCCATGAGAGAGATTCAAATGAGTGTAAAAATTTCCAACTATACATTTTTCGGAAACACATTAAGCCCCCACTTTAGTGAGAGGATGAACTTGCTACAAACTCACACTGAAGTAGCCCAACATGCACATCAAGAGGGATCCAAATGCACTAATGCTTGATGAGATGAGACAAAAACAATCAAGAGGGACGATCAAGCCCCCATGATCAAGATCCCATAGAAAAAAAAATATTAGCACAAAAGAACAAACCCAAAAATGATGAAAGAGAGGAAAGGATAAAGAAAAGAGAGTCAGATCAAGCTTCGATCATTTTTCTATCCTATTGTGGATCAGATCAAGGCTATTTTTCTAAAAAAGGAAATGTATACTCACTCTAAGGAGATGAAACTTATGGATTTCCACTGGATGAGAAGGCTAAAAAGGTTAGAAACATACACTCATGTATGGTATGTACTCACACACACAAAAGTGGCTATGGGGAAAATTCATGCCTCAGAATAAGCTTCCCACTCAACCATATGAAAGTTATACCTCCTGATAACTTTAATAAGGTACCATAAAGGAAAATGAAATTTTTGATCTTCACAAGACAAGAAAACCTTCATATGCTTGGAGCTCATGAAAAAAAGTGATGGTACTATAGGTATGCAAGCTATGTTATGCAAGGTGGCCATATAACAAATGAAAAATGCAAAATGCAAAAGAATGTTCAAACAAGTCGTGTTTAGTTCATGTGGTATTTTTAACTTAGGGAACATTATGTCTAATGTCTCTAAGAGAGTACCAATCAAATAATACAAAATTCACAACTTACGGGATGCAGTGCATCACATCAAGTAACTAAGAGGAATGTAATATGCTAAGATAGATAACGCTCATGAAGGAAATCACACCCAATTTCATCCACAAAGTGATAAAACACATTGTATGAAGTAATGAGGCTACACTAAGAACCAAGAAAAAGAAAAAAAATGCAAACTAATAATGCCAATATATGCCCCCACTTTAAAGGAATTTCTACACATTGTACTTTGAGAAATTACTTTAAAGTAGCAAATGAAAAAATGCAAATAAGAAAGAATATGACATGAGATCCAATTTGGAAATCCCTATGCCAAGTCATATGTTTCTGAGTAAGGTTACATCATGCAAGAGAAAGGAAAAAGAAAAAGGAAGGAGTTTCCCCCAAAATGGAAAAACCAAACATATGAGGGATCTATGGATTTCGGGTCAGTATGTTCTTTGTTGCAATGTCTTGTAAGGAGCTTAGAACTATCATCATTCCATGAATACATATATAGAACTGGAAGAATGACACAAAGAAAGAAAAACAAAGAAAAGGAAAGATTTGTTTGGGTCAACATGGAAAAGAAATACTGTCTTGACACTTTGCATCATCCTCAAAAGGAAAACACAAGCACAAAGAAAATGAAAAGGAAAAATATAAAGGAAAATCTTTTGGGTCAACATGAAAGAGACATTGTAGTCTCAATGCCTTGCATCATCCCCAAAAGGAAAACACAAGAAACAAAAAGGAAAAGAAAAAAAAAGGGGGTCTTTTGGGTCAACATGAAAGAGACATTTGAGTATCAATTCCTTGCATCATCCCCAAAATAAAAACATGAGAAAAAGAAAAGGAAAAGGAGAAAGCGATGTACAAGATATAGAAGAATAAAGGTACAAATAGAAGAATGCCACAAAGAGAGAAGAACATCAAATGTCACATTATGGGGGGAACACATTACACACATGCAAAAACACAAAAGAAAAAGGAAAAATAAAGTGCAAAAGAATAGTAAGGAAAATGCAAGTCAACCATCAAACAAGTCATCTTCCTCCCAATCTCAATCAGTATAAGTGAAAGGTGAATAATGCTACTAAGGGAAAACAAAAAAATGCATTACTAGGACAAGGCTAGAAACTTCTTTCCCTCACTGAGTGCAAGACAAGAATGAGCAGAGATAGGTTGTGGGAAGGGGTCATGGAATAGTTAGAAGAGAATGTTATACAACTATTACATGATGAGGGATTTGGTAATGGTTTATGGATTTATTGGATAGAAATTATCACCATCAAAATGATACTTGCTAAGTATTTCTTTCAATTGGAAAAACTCATTGCTTTGGTGTCCTAGAACACGATGATATGCACAATGTGGAACATTAACATATTTAGGATAGATCACCAACCTATTCATAGGTGGTGATAATATGACTCCTTTGTTTAAAATTATTTGTAATTTCCTCTCACATTCAGGTGGTGGACGGAGAGGAAAATTGAGTTTTTGTAACTTGTAAGGCCTCTTGCATTCTATAGATTCACCCTTTTCTCAAATAGAATGAGGAGTAGGACCCAAAGGGATCCTATAATCCTTGCCATTTTTATCATGTAAGGGTTTTTCATGATGAAGGAGGATATTCAGATCAGGAGGGGAATCAAATATTACTGTGCATCATCATGAAGTCCCCAGTATTCTAAAGGAGGCTTGATATAATGAGGAGGATCTTGATATCCTAACCCTATTGTGTTTTCATCTTTTAGATTTTTTTCTAAAAGTTGATGAATTTCATGTTTAGTTGTGTCACATCCTTGTTTTCTTAAAATGGTAAAACCTTTGCCATAATTTTCTTCAAGGTTGACTGGGGTATTTGTAAGTTTGATATCATAGAATGGTTGAGGGTTTTCTTATTTAGAAGAACTAGGTCCACCTAATTGAGGGAACTTAGGTCCTTCATTTTTTTAGGATGTAAGTGACCAAACATATCAAGAGGTGAAGTTGTAGGAAGGTCTCGTTGTTTCATGAATGGTTAAAAGGATTCATTTGGCTTCAAGGTTGTTAGGACATTTGTTTAGGAACTTATTCATGCTATCATCATCTTCTCCAATGATGTCAATACCACAAGGAGAACATTCATGAGGAGTTTAAGGAGCATGAGGAAGCTCAAGGTCATTAGGATTAGTTCCAAAGGCACAATTTGATATGTCAACTAAAGATTTTAATGAAAACCAAAACTTATTAAAACATAAATCCATGATGTAAAGGAATGAAACCAAACTAAATGGAACAAAGCAAAAAATCTAGAAACTATGAAAAATGCAATAATAGTAAACAGAGATGCAAAAAATGCTGAGAAAATGACATAATTTTTTGTGCAAAATGTGCAGAAGGACTAAGTTGCCCAGTGTGGTGAATTAGTCCCAGTAGTGATTATTTTGTGATATTTCAAAAAAAATAAATGAAATTTTATGCTTTTCAAGTGTTTAGATGCAACTATAGTGTGAAAATGATTTTTTTTTGGAAATTTTAGTGAAATGTAATGCAAAAATGCAAACTAGATGGACTTTTCACTAATACAATTTTTAAAACCCTATAATTCAAAACAATGCAAAACCTAATTCAATGTTGATGCAAGCAAGTTATATGATGTGCATGCACTCAAAATCAAAAGTAAGATGTTCAAATGTTGGGTTCACGAAAATGAACCACAAATTTTTATAGGGGCTTCTCTCTTACACTTCTAGGGTTTTTCACATAAAAAGAGAAAGGTATCCCACAAAACATGGAGGTTCACTACAAACTAATGCTAGTATGATTGAAGTATGTTTAAATGAAATTTCCTAAATGCAAAGAATTGATAAAATATAATGGATATCAATGCAAAATCTAAGATAAACAAGTTGTTTGAAAACATAGTGATGTATATAAAATGACCTATGAATGCAAGCAAACAATAATAGAAATAAACAAGATTGAAGAGGTGCACTTTGAAAATAAAATGTGATGTAGAGAGGCTCTAGAATCTTGCAGATTTTGTTGTTGAAGTTCACTGGGGAACTTACGCAACTTAGTCCTATTTTAGGGAGATTATGTGAAAATAGGTTTATGAGAAATGTAAAAATCATCTTTCAGGCCTAGAAGTGGGACTAATTCACCATTAATAGTGACTTATTCCACCTAGGAATCTTGGGAAATTTTGTGTAGGAATCTGTAGTTTTCAATCTGCACTTCCCTTCCTGACAAGTGTCTGGTTAAGATTCTACAAAAAATGGGCTAAAAGAGGTCTCTAAGCTTCAATTAGGGCTTTGTTGACTTGAATAAATTTGATGGATTTTTTACCACTTTTTAACACCTTTCTCTTTGACAAATCTACATACAATACCTACAAACACACATATGCAAAGAGGGGGAAAAGGGTTAAGGGTTAGAGAATAGGGGTTTTCCTTGGTCAAACCCCAAATCAAACCCTATAAAATGAAATGAAGTAAAGAGAGAATGATGAATGAATAACATGCAATGTCACAAACTCACCAAACCCTTGACATTGAAATATGAAGATATGCAAGAAGATGCTCCAATGGATGCTTGATGATGTCTTGAATGCTTGATAATTATGAATAAAAATAAGGTAATATGTGAATGAATGCACTAAACTAATTGGGGGTGAAAATGAGAGGAAAACCCTTTACTTATACTTGATTTTATAATATTTCCCAAAAATAACACATCACAAGCCGACCTTAAGGTTAAGAGAATAAAATCCCACCAAAAAATTAAATTTGTTTTGATTTTTGTGCCTAGTGGGACTAAGTCAACCCTGATGGTGACTTGGTCCCACCAAGGAAATTTTATTGGGTGTCAGGGGTTAAAGTGTATTTAATGTTGTTTAACAAGAATATTCTCAAAAACACACTTAAGTAGGCCAAAAACTGTATTAAGGCATCATTTAAACATAAGAAAGGGCATAATTAGTGATGACAAGTCTAGAAAAGCAAGAGAGTTTGTTACAACTCTTTACAACACTTTGAAATAGGATTTGTTAAGTGATAAAAAGGGATTATTTAGGTGAATTATAATAAAATGGTCCTAGAAAAGTGCGAAAGTGGGTTACATCACTTCACAACACTTTTACAAGACATCCTAGAATTCTTAATGATTCTCAAGGGTCCAAGACCTAATGTGAATATGTTGACCACATTGCAACATTAAGTCTAGGAAAAATGAAGCCAAAGTTCATGAGAGAGACTCAAGTGAGTGTAAAAATGTCAAGCTATACATGTTTTGGTGACATAGATACTAATGGACTTTGTTTGTTTATGAACCCATGGGATAGGGAAATACTTGAAAAAATGACACAACACCATGACACACCCTAATGACCTAGGGGATTGGGGGATAATCAAAGATTAGTCTTGCCTATGTGAAAGCATAGAGCCCTCATAGTTCAATAAAAGACTAACAAATGACTATGGATAAAAGTAGAAAGATGACAATGGAGGCCTAGATGGATGATGAAGACCAGAAGAAAAAATTCCTTGTGGGCTAATCAAATGATTAGCCTTGCCTACGTGAAAGCACAAGGACAACATAGTTTGAAAAAAGATGGATGAAAGACAAGACAAGACCTAATAATGATCAACATGGTGAATGATCCTATATGGGGACATGAGACCAACAAAAAACACTTATATACAAATGATGAAAAGCTCAAATTTAGGATAGCCAATTTGAATCATCCAATGCTTAATCAAAATATACCAAGTGAAGGGGGATGAGTACAATAGGATGTGAGGATGGGATGTGAGGATAGGATATGCTACTAGGATGGATGGAAGCATAAAGGAAAATAGGATGCAAGGTAGATAATGATTAAGCCCTTTACGAATGGTGCATATTGCTAGGTTTGCACTAGACGTACTTATCCAAGGTGCCACCAATGGTGGTTTTCACCATAGGATGCCTTATTTCTCTTTACTATTTTTGGATTTTTTTTCTTTTTTGACTTTTGTGTATCTTAGTTGATTTTTTACTTTTCTATTTTTTGGATATTTTAGGTGGGATAATCTAGCTAACCTAGGTGTAGAACTACTTTAGATGCATGATGTTGATAGGCTCCTCCAAGGGTTCCCCCTCAAGTGTTGGAAGCTGATATGCCCCAGAACCATTTTTTTCTATGACAACATATGGACCCAACCAATTTTCTTCAAACATTCCTTTCTTTTCCTGACCATATTGGGTACACTGGTTATCTTTCAAAACTAGATCACCAATGTTGAATTGGTTGGGATGGAACTTCTTGTTGTAATTTATCCTAAGATGATGATAATATGCTTAGAGATGATTGTAGGACTTGATGAATTTTTCATACAGGAGTTCAAACTAACTTAACCATGCAACTAGAGCATCTTCATCATTGAAGATATTCTTCAAAGAGATTTTATGTGATGGGATCTCAAACTCAATTGATGAGATAGCATTGACACCATAAATAAGGGAATATGGGGTGGCACTAGTGGGGGTGTGAATGGATGTGCAATATTCCTAGAGGGAGGGATTAAGATGGAGGTTCCAATCATGACTAGTATTGTTGACCACCTTTTTAAGGATGTTGATAAGAGTTTTGGTGGTTGATTCAGCTTAGCCATTACCTTATGAGTAATAGGGGGTGGACCAATGATGTTGGATATGGTATGTTTCACAAAGGTGTTTCATATACTGGTTTTTGAAGGGCTTACCGATATTGGTGATGATGGTGGAGTGAATATCATATCTTTCAAAGGATATGGAAAAGGATGAATTTGGAGATTTGAATACCCATGATTTGGAAAAGTGGCATGGCTTCCAACCACTTGGTGAAGTATTTAGTGGCAGTGATGATGAAGTTATGACTATCAGATAATGGATGGTAAATATTTTTGATTAAGTCAAAACCCCATTGTGAAAATGGCCATGGTGCAATGATAGGATACAAATCTTATGCAAGAGCATAGATTAGATTTGCATGTTATTGATAGGGTACACATTTCTTCACAAACTCACAGGCGTCGTGCTACATAATGGTCCAGTTATATCCTGCTCTAAGAATCTTCTTTTTTGAGGCCATTCCATTAGAATGAGACCCATGGACACCTTTATGCACCTCATTTAATGCAAAAAAAGATTCATATTCATTGAGACACCGAAGGAGAGTGCCATCATACCCTCTAGGATAAAGGGTATCTCCTACAAGTGTATATTGGGAAGTGTTTTGGATAAATTATTGGTGTTGATTATGGGTAAGGTCAGGTGGTAGGATATTGTCTAGAGGTAGGTATAAATGTCATGGTACCAAGGTGATTCAGGACCTTCGATATCACATACCATCTCCTTGTTAGAGATGTCATACATTGGGATTAATAGTTATTAAATGAGGAACTCATAATCTGTTTGATCCTTAGGCATGTCAATGAGGGAAGAAATTGTATCCATGGAATCCATTACCTTGTTCTAGACTTTAGGAATCAACTCAAACTAGATGTAGGTGAAATATTTCTTGAAGTCATCTACCATGCATTTATAAGGAAAAATATTATCATCCTTGGTTTGAAATTCATTGTTGACCTTTTTTATGATTAGTTGAGAATCGCCAAAAACATGAAGATGGGTGATATTGCATTGGATTGTAATTCTTAGGCCAATGATTAGAGCTTCATATTCGCCAATGTTCTTGGTGTATGGAAATGCTAGCCTAAATTAATTTGAAATATAATCACCTTGAGAAGTGACAAAGAGGATTCCTAAACCAACTCTGTTGTGAGCATATGATAGATCAAAATATAGTGTCCATGTATTAGATTCTAAAACTATGAGGAAACTTTCATCAAGAAAATTTACTACTAATAGATATGCATTGACCAAAGGAGCATCAACCAATTGATTTACTATCACTTTCCCTTTAATCTCCTTATGATTCACATACTCTATGTCAAATTTTCTCAATAACATACCCACTTGGCCATGCGGATAATTAATGATGTTTTGGATAAAAAAATACTTGAGTGGGTCAAATTTTGATATTAGCTTGATGGAGTGACTGAGCATATAGTGGCACAATTTTTGTAAACTGAAAACAATTACCAAGCAAGATTTTTCCATGGGGGAATAGTTGAGTTCATAACCCAAAAGTGTGTGGCTGATATAATAGATTGGATGCTCTTTAGATAACTCATCATGTTGTGTTGGCAATACCCCCAATGTGACTAATGTGGCTGAGATATATAGCAAGAGTGGTTTACCTAGAATGGGAGGCATTAAAATGGGTGGATTATCTAGGTATTCCTTGATCTTGTCAAAACCTTGCTGACACCCTAGATCCCATTTTAAAGTGATATTTTTTCACAAAAGGAGTGTAAAGGACTGGAATTTATCAGCAAGTTGGGGTATGAAGCACCTGATAGACTATAGATTTCCTTGCAAACTTCTTAATTGTTTGAGATTATGAGGCAAAGGAATTTCCATTATGGCCTTGACCTTTGCTAGATCCACTTCAATGCCCCTTCTAGATACTACGAAGCCTAAAAATTTACTAGATGTGACACCAAACACACACTTTTTTGGATTCAAGCACAACTTGTACTATTCCAATCACTCAAAGATTTATCACAGGATACTAGGATGATCTTCTCTTGTCTTGGATTTCCCTAGTACATCATCAACATAATCTCCCATTATGATATGGATGAGGTCATGGAAGATGTTGGTCATTTCCCATTGGTAAGTTGCTCCCATGTTTTTGAGACAAAGGGCATGACATTGTAGCTGAAAGTGTCTGAAGGGGTAGTAAATGTAGTCTTATGCTGATCTTTAGGTGCAATTCTAATCTAATTATAGCCAGAAAATCTATCCATGAGGGATAGCATAACATGCCTTGCTATAAGATCTACCAACATGTCAATTTTTGAAAGTGGAAAATCATTTTTTGGGAAACCTTTATTAAGATCCTAGAAGTCTGTACAGATTCTAATATTCCCATTTGATATAACCACAGGTTCTATGTTTGATATCTAGTTAGAATAATCAATAGGTTTGATGAATCCAACCTCTAATAGTTTTTGTATCTCTTTCTTGACAAGTAGGGCCATTTGGGGATGCATTTTCCTAAGTTTCTATTTAACTATTTTTGCATCTAGATGAATGTCAAGATGGTGCACAACCAATGTAGATCTAATCCTGGTATATCTAAATAGGGCCAAGAAAAGTTAATTATCCCTTCCTTTAGCAGATTGATAATGATGGGATACTCTTCCTCTAACAAGGACTTGGCCACATAAGTTAGTTTTGGCTCTTCTTTTGTTCCCAAATTAACATCTTGTGTCTCCTCAATTAGAATGAAAGACTATTCAGATAAATGATTTCCAACAAGGGGAAGACAAACATACCCATCTTGGAATGCCTCATCAAAATTTTTACTATCGGATACACCATTTATTTTCATTTTGACTAGTCAAGAAGTGCCTAGAAGAGGTTTTCACTAGATGACCCTTTTTTGTTTTGTTTCTTTTTTCTTTTGCGGTTAGGGTGTTCATCTTCCCCCAATCCCATGAGATGTATGTAAGCATCCTCTAAAGGAAAGATGTCTATAGATGTGCTCCCTCATAGGTCCCAATCAATAAGGTTGGGGTGGTAAAGGGAAAGGCCAATGGTAAAGATTAATGTGGAATCGAAGAGGGAAGGGATATCTACATCATCATATGAGAGTATGATGGCTTCTTTTTCCAGTATGTCTTCAAGGAAATTGTTATCTTAATTGACATTATTCAAGGCACTAGTGGATGGTGTGGGACCATTTTAATTTTTTTCATAGCCTAATCCCACATTTTTAGGTCACATAGGTGTCTCAATGGGTTGCAATCTTCCATGTTCCTCCACATCGAGTCCTCCCCCTTAATAGTTGTATTTCTCTACTAGCTTTGAAGTGCAAGGATATGCCTCTTAGAAGTATTCAATGAGAAGAGATGATGGCTTAGGTTCATACCTATATATCCATTGACTGATGTTATCATCTTCCTGATCTTGATGTGTTCTTAGGGATCAAAAAGTGGTAGAACCCATGTTCTTAGAACTGATAGTTTTTGTCTTCACTTCTCCTTTTGGTGTAGACTGAGAAGGTTGACCATATGTGTGAGGAGATGGAGGCATGGTTGCCACATTAAGAGCCATATACATCTCATATTCTCCACAACCTTTATTTATGATTTGGACCTTGGTGATGGTGGATTCAAATGTAGTGGATGGAGTGGATGACATGGTGGATGATGAATTGGATGATGGATTGGAAGATGATGCCTAAGGTGCCCCCACTTCTACTCTTGGAAAATATCTGGAGTGGGGGAAGGAAGCTTCTAGATCATGATAGTTCTCAAAGGGTTGAAGATCTGCATGGATGGTTACTTTGACCCCATTGTATGGAAATTTCATGCATTGGTGATAGGTGGATGGAATGACCTATATGGTGTGGATCCATGGGTAGCCAAGAAGAAGGTTGTATGGTATATCCAAATAAAAAATGTGGTATGTTGTATTTCATGATGGGACCAACCTAGATAGGAAGATAAATAATACCTTTCAATTCCCTTTCTGCATTGTCATAGGCCTTTATTGTGATGGTTTGATTATCCAAGGTAGCATGAGTATATCCTACGTATTTTATAAACTTTAATGTACATAGATTGAGGGAAGAGACATTATCTACCAAGACCCATTTTACCTTATGGTAGGTGATAATGACCTCAATGTGCAAGGAAAGGTTATGGGATGAATCAATTGGTGGTATAACATTTTGGCTGAATTTGAGCTGATAAGTGGATGCCAAATGTCCCACTAAAAGTTGAAACTAGGTAGAATCTATGTCATTGGGAACATGCGTGTCCTAAAGAATTTGTGTAAGGATTACTTGGTGGATTGGGGAAGACTTAAGCAAATCCAGGATGGATATTTGGGTTGGGGTCTTACCAAGATGGTCAAGAATATTGTATTGTGAGCTCATACGAGTGGGTTGAGATGAAGTGGAAGCACCAAGAACTAATATGTGGGTACAATGTGTAGTAAAAATGCATTAAGGGTCTTTTCCTTTGACATGAATCATAGATATGTATGGATCCCCTTGATTGGTGCACATAACAATGTCATCATAATTATATGGCATGACTTTATAATTGATATTATTAGTGTTTTTATTTTGGTTGTTATGGCTAGACTGATGACTAGCATTTGAGGTACTGAGACCCTAATTGTGTGTACATAAGGAATTTTGATATATCTGTAATTGAGAATTGGATGATGTAACCTAATTTATATCCACTATGATGTCACCTCAATTTATAAGATCTTGGATGCAACCCTTAAGTCCTTGACACTTATTAGTGGAATTAAATTTGAATTCGAGATAATACCAATACTCATTTTCCCTATACCAAGTGGGTTTAGGATTTGACTCATCAACATGTTTTCTCACAAGCTAACTGACCAAATAATTCACTTGAAGTAGCCTCTTGAAAATGACATCTAAAGGTTCTCCCAAAGGAGTGAATGAGTGATTGCTATTCCCTTGATTGTATTGATTGGATGGAAGAAAGGATGCACCATGTGGTACAGATATGATGTTAGAAACTAATTGTTGATTGGGAACAAACTATGATCTTTGTGAAGTGTTACCTACTTGGATGTGTTTGGTATCAGTGACACCATCATTGACAATATTTTTGTTCTTTTTCTAGTAGTGATATTTATCTCCAAATGATTTATCTTTATCTTGATAAAATATTTTGATTTGTCCCTTAGCGATGAGGGTTGTCTTGATGGTAGCTCCTTTCTTAATGACTTCAAAAAAAGTGGTAAAGAAATGGAGGCATAGATTATATGCCAATTCAAGGTGGGAATTGGAAAAAAAGATGGTTACCAAATATTTTTCACTAAGATGGGATTTAAGCTGACTAGCCAGGGGTTGCCACCTTTGCAGGTAGCTGGAAAATGTTTCTCCCTCATGTTGGTTATCTTTCAGGATATCAATGTCTTTCTCTAGATTGAAGAAGTGTGCAACAAATTTTTTTGAAAAAATTGCAAAGGATGAAATTGATCCCTTTAGAAGACCCATGAACTAGTCTAGAGCTTGCCCTATTAGAATCCTAGGGAACAATCATAGAGGGTAGTTGTCATTATGCATGACTTCTTGAAAATGTGTATAAAATTCTTGCAAATAGTTTCTAGGATCTCCCCTTCACTTGTATTTATCAAATTTAGGCATTTCAAAGTGCTTAGAAAGTGGAATGAGTGAAATTTAGGGATCATATGGATAATGAAAATCTCCTCAAATTTGAGGACTTCTTGGATGTTCTCATTTGCAAGTCTTTTAGTGTGTCTTTTATCTCTTCCCATTCTTTATTAATTGGTGTTGATGAGGAAGGACCTACTAGATTGAACTGATAATAAAGGATATATTGTTGATGTGATGGAGGTGGAGGTGGAATGGTTTGAGCATAAGATGGTGGTGGTGGATACAAAGGGACTTGTTGATATTGATTTGGATACATGGATTGAGGATTGGCATAAGCCTATTGGTATGATGGTGGGGCTTGATAATATGAGGAAGAGAAACCCTATTGATAGGATGGTGGCTTCTAAGAGTAATATGGATTAGATTGGTAATTATAGGTTTTTTTTTTGTTGGGAAGTGTATGGAGGTTGTTGTGGATTAGATTTTTTTAATTGTGAGGGAGTAGAATAAGATGACTATTGTAGGGATTCTTGCTAATTATGGTAAGAATAATTGGGATTATGATTGGATATAGTATTTCTAGGATAGTAAGTGCTATAAGGATGATATAGCTATTGGGAAGAAGGGTTGCATGGATTTTGTTGGGATGATTGTTGTGATTGCATCCTGATTTGTGAATGTTAAGGGGGTTGTTGATAGGATGGTGGTTGTTGTTGAGAAGGTTGAGATGGGATTTGGGATTGTTGAAGTGGTTGCTTGTAAGATGGGATTTGTGAATGCTAAGGAGCTTGTTGATAGGATAGTGGTTGTTGTTGAGGAGGATCCTATGATTGATGAGGAGGTTGTGATGGATTACCCTGTAGTTGGTGTGGGATGGTTGTTGATGTTTTGGTAGAATTTATGTGTCATGCAGAGTTTGTGAAGGAATTTGGGTATGCTATGGAGGTTGTGATGGGGGTTTCTATGGTGGTTGTTGGTGAGGTGGTTGTGATGGTGGTGCTTACTGTGAGTTACCCTAAGTTTGATGCAAGGGTGGGATATTTCCTTGAGGTGATTATTGGGATGTAAATGGAGGTGGTGGTAAGTTTGGTGTGGGTGTGGGACCAAGAGGTGGAGGTTGTACAGTGAAAGGATTTCCCCCAATATTACCTAAAAACTAATTAGATTGATTCAGTGGGAGAGGTGGTTCAGATGGTACAGGGGCTAGACCTTGAGGGATGTTTGTGCCTTGTCGATTGGGAGGACCTTGTGGATGATCAAGACTAAGAGGATTGTTAGGATCCAAGCCTTGGGGATTGTTAGGATTGCATGTAACACCCATTACTAAAATTAGGACATGGGTGGATGTAAGCTAATAAAGTTCAAAATTTCCAAATCCTAGTTGGTACCATTTATCTTGTGGCATGACCTGGGGGACTTGTGGAACTGATGAATTAGGATTCAAATCTTTTGACAAAGAAAGGGGTGTAATGTTGATGTATTGTGATAAATCAAACCCCCATGGTGGCTTGATGCCCTTCATGAGTAAGGTGGTGAGGATTTTATCACCACGCTCATCAAGAAGATGATCTATCATTTGCACATTAGTGGGGTTGCTAAGATATTTATCAACTATGAGCTTGGGTTGGATGTCCATGCCTTCCTCAAGGGGAGATGGGGTATAGATCTTAGTGTTGGATTGGGATGATCTACCATTGGTGGGTTGATCCTAAGGTTGAGCACCTTGGAGTTGTTGTTGTTCCATGAGTTTATTTGCTTGTGATTGGGTAAGGGGCATGAAAATTCAAAATGACTATATTAATAAGATGACACTAAGCCCTAAGATGCACTTAAAGGATGTCCTAGATGATGACAAAGGATTTCTAAGATGATGGATCAATTGATTTGGATGATTGCTAGGATGATGATAGATTGATGATTAGATTTGATCATATTGGATTGATTGGTTGTATTATTTGGATAATTGATTAGATTAGATTCGATTGGGTTGATCAATTGGATAGAATGATCAATAGGATTGGATGATTTCTAAGATTAGATTGATGAGACTAACTCTGAGTTAAGTTAAGGAGCTTGACTTGATGATGTGTGATGATGATGATTGGATTGGATTATAAAAGGATGATCATGACAAAGAATCTACCTCATGATGAGAGGATATTGATAAGGCCATGGATAATTACTAACTCCAAAAGGATGACAATCTTAAGTGAGCATGGATGATGATGATTAGGGTCAGTTACTTAACCCAGTTGGATAAAAATCCCATAAAACGATATCTAAGTGACTCAAATTAACAAATTGATGATAGATATGCAATCTAGGGATGTTCTAAGATGTACCTATATGATTTGATTGATGATTTGATGACCTTTGAAAAAATGAAAGCAAAATAAAATGACAATTAAAAGTAGATGGATTGTGATAAAATATTTTTGATCACAAAATCAAACTCAAAAAATGACAGGCTTTCAGTGGTCTAAAGGGTTAACTCTCTAGATTTTTGCATGGGACACACATATTCCTCTATGTGTGATAATATCTTCCCTCTATGTGATGGGATCACCTATTGAAAGGAGTACATGATCACCTCTATGTAGCGCAGGCTCGCTTATCTAGGTAGCGAGATCGCCTATATCTTTGGATGCTAAAAAAAAAGGTAGGCATGGGATATGATATTTCCTATCTAGTGCTTAGGATCACCATTTTATTCAAATTTATGGATGTGGATGGAAATTTCTATTAGGTTAACACCTTCACCTATTTCCTCGAATGTATAGATAAGAGATAGAAACAACTATGATCGGATCGCCTATCAATTGGACAAAACCACCTATGTCATGGACTATATAGATAAGTACATGGTATAGACAAAACATTGAATCACCCCTGAGGACAATAGGTTCACCTATTCTAAGGGATGTATGGATGAGGAGGACATGGAAGAGACATAGGATTGCCCCTACGAATAGTAGGATCGCCTCTTCAAGGAATAGGTGGACAAGCATGACATGAACTAGATGTGAACTCAACTAGAAGGATGGAAATATTTTTGATTTAGGGAACAGGTGGATGCAGGGTTGCCTAACTAAGAGGGCCATAAGAAAATTCACCCCTAACAATGACAAGTTCACGTAAAGGATGACTAGACTAGACTTAAGGAATGGAATCATCTCTTTCAAGGTAGGATCACCTATCCAAAATGCAAGTTTTCCCCTATGAGAATAAAATCCACCACTGAGGGTAGGGGAAAACTATAGAATAGGACAAAAACATTACAAACAACAAGCACTAGTATTGTACAAGAAAACACTCCAAACAACACATGCATAAAATTAGTAGTAATGGTTTTCTAACTCGATGTAGGCCCATGACCTTGAGGGGACACCCCAGGATTAATAATCTGTGATACTAAGGTGGTTCTCTAGATCACACTTTCTTGCAAAGGTAGATAGCTAGAGATTCAGTGGCATAGGGTCATGAATAGACACCATGGGCTCACCATCACTCTCTCTCAGAGACTATCATAGTCTACCATTAGGATTTCTATCTCAACCCAAGGGAGTACATGGTGAGTATCTTCGAGGTATGGTACACATCCCCTGCACTACACCTGTAGCACAGGGAAAATTAGAAGTTAGCATGCAAAAAAATGTATAAACTAAACCCTAGCTGATAATGAAGCACGAAGGAATAAAAATCATAAAGCAAAGAATAATCTCACCAAAAATTATTCATGCACTCCATGATTAACCTTCATTGCACTTCTCCATTTTGCTATATAATAAATGCCCTCAAATTTCTCTTACATTGCCTGATTCATTATGACAGGGGCATTTGCCCATGGAGCCATATTTCTCATTAGAGATTATAATCTAGAACAAAATAAGGATAATGTATTGGCGAAAATGTTGGAGCATAAGGAAGCCATAATATCTCATTTGAGTTGGGTTAGTTTATTCCTAGGTTTTCATACCTTGGGACTTTATGTTCATAACAATGTTATGCTCGCTTTTGGTACTCCAGAAAAAAAAATCTTGATTGAGCCTATATTTGCTCAATGGATACAATCTACTCATGGTAAGGCCTTATATGGTTTTGATGTACTCTTATCTTCAGCAAATGATCTAGCATTCAATGCTGGGAAAAGCATATGGTTACCCGGTTGGTTGAATGCTATTAACGATAGTAAAAATTCACTGTTCTTAACAATTGGTCCCAGAGACTTTTTGGTTCATCATGCTATTGCTCTACGTTTGCATACAACTACATTGATTTTAGTCAAAGGTGATTTAGATGCATGCGGTTCTAAGCTAATGCCTGATAAGAAAGATTTTGGTTATAGTTTTCCTTGCGATGGTCCAGGACGGGGTGGTACTTGCGATATTTCAACCTGGGATGCTTTTTATTTAGCAGTTTTCTGGATGTTGAATACCATTGGATGGGTTACTTTCTATTGGCATTGGAAGTATATCACCTTATGGTAGGGAAATGTAGCTCAATTTAATAAGTCTTCCACTTACTTAATGGGATGGTTAAGAGATTATCTTTGGTTAAATTCTTCACAACTAATTTTTGGATACAATCCTTTTGGTATGAATAGTTTATCTGTCTAGGCGTGGATGTATGTAAGTATGGCCTAATGACAATGTCTAAGAAAAATATTGAAGATTTTTAAATAGCCATAGATGAGCTAAGAAAAATAGCAGAATAGAAAAATATGTCTAATATTTCTAAGGCTTCGAAGATTTCTAAGATGAAGAAATGATAGCAATAGAGCCTTTTTATAGGGAAGCCAATTTTGAATGAAAGTTTGAGATTGAGAGATAATTAATCAATTGTCAAGATTAAAAGGATGAGGCATGGGATAAGATTAGGGATAAATTAGATCAAGTGATAATAACTGAATGGTGAAGATTAAATTAAGGATAATTTAATCAAGGATAGAGGTTAGTTGAGACATGGATGGATTAGGATTTTGATCAAGAGGATAACACTGACATAGAAAAGTGATCTATTAGAGAAAATCAAATCTTATCTCATCTAAGTGACCAACAGCTAATTAGATAACAAATATATTATCTAATTATAAAGGAATATGATAAAGAGAAATAATTTTGAATTAAATAATAATAATTCAATTCAAAATTGAGGATATTGGACCAAATTAAATAAATAAAGATTTATTTAATTAAAAAGAGAAAAGGCTAACAAATAATTAAATAGTTAAAGTAATTATTTAATTATAGTAGAAAGTGTCATAGAAATTAAATAAATTATCTTTTATTTAATTTCATAAAGAAGATAGGTTTCATTAGTGGTGTAAGGGTATGTGCAGGATCATGATGGGCCAAAAAGTTGCAATATGATGGGTATGTGGTTGACAACTTTTTTTTTACCCAAAATTGATGAAAAGAAAAGGATTTTTAAAGGAGATTATCAAATTTCCACCAATATAAATTATCCTTTACTTTGAATTTAATAAGTAATTATTTTTCATTTTCTATTCAAATTACAACTAAAGCCCTAATTGATAGACTAATTGAAAAACATCTATAGATTTCAAATGGTATCTCATTTTTTGAATCCAAAAAATGCATCACATTCTATGCTTCACATACTATAGGATTAAAAAAAGAAAAATTGAATTTCATGAAGTTTTGACCAAGTTAAGGTGGTCAGGCATACAATTTTTTTTATATTTTTTAAAAGTTGTAATAAAAATTCATAATTAATTGTTTAATTGGAAAAAATTACAAAAATATGCATCACATTGGGACATGATTCCTCTACTTATATCTAAAATTTTATAAAAAATATTATCATTTTATTGTGGTTAGGGTGGTTAGGACACCTACTTATTTTTCTTGAAATTTAAGTACTCATTGAAATTTCAAATTTTCACTAAATAGATTTTTTTTTTGTTTAAAAAACCTAGTAGTTTAGAAACTACATTCAATTTTCTACAAATTCTATTCTTACATATTTTTGAAATAATATAGATAACTCATTCAATTTTTTACGTCAAGTTGCCTAACTCTAATTTTTCTAATTTTTTTGCCACTTAAGGCCCTTTTTTTTCCATGATGATCCTACACATACCCATAATTAAATATCATTTATTTAATTAATCAAGGAGGAAAAAAGATAGAAATGAATTAATTAATTAATTAAAAGTATTTAATTAATAGAAGACATATGACTTTAGGAGATAATTAAATAATTAAAATTATTTAACTATGAAGAATGAAAGGGGTGAAATAATTATGAAGAAATTAAGAGTCATGGGCTTAGGAAAATATTTAGTGTCTACATTTTGACCCTCTTTGATACAATGTAGTTTATGTCATTGTGTAAAAGAAAAATATATGCCTCGGTGAAAGTAGAATGAGGAAGGATGATGAAGAGGTAGTGGTATGCCCCCTCAAGAGGACAGAAAGGTTTGAAGGACACAAGTGTGCTCTCAAAATGGATGAGAGAACTAGAAAATGAAGGACAAAAGGATAGAGGAACATAGACAAGGGTGGTGAAGATGCAAAAAGGAAGAAATGTTAGAGTGGAAAAGATGAATGTTAACATAGAAGACATGGATGTTAGCATGGAAGACATGGATGTTAGTATTAGAATGACTTCAATATTTTTCCAAAAAACATAATAGGCCTTACATTAATCATCATTGAGCATTAAAATGATACAAATGGATTAAAAACACCATGATATGGGATAAACCAAGGTTTGCAAGGTCATGCACTTGCAAGACAGATAGTTGCTGACAAGGAATGTCCTGACTCATATTAAAGGAAAAGTTGCCCTAGTTTTTTTGCCAAGGAAATCCACAAACAATGGTCAAAGAAAAGAGCCTTGAGACATCATCACTCCTCTAAATCCTTCATGGGACATCCTCAAGGAAGCTAGTAACCTGAATCAAAGATAAAGACAAAAGAAAGAGATAAGACAAAACAAGCCACAATGTCAATAGCTAGTAAGAGTGTTTGCCAAAATTTGATCTGTTTGATGTTTAGGTGACTAGGGTATTGATGGGTTGATTGTTTGATAAAGCCTAGTTTTAGGAAAGAAAAATATTGTATAAGGAATCATGTCTGGTTTTGATCATGTGACCACTTGTATAAGGAAAATGACAATGTTTGACTAAATCACAATGTCTGATTTTAGGAAGACACATCCTACATAAGACATAGCTTGATTGTTTTGATGGTTTGACTATTTTGACAATTTGTTTGATTTAACTTGATGACCTTGTTGGCTTGATTGTATTGTTGATGTGTGACTTTCCTTGATGTTTTGACATCTGTTTGGTGTTTTGATGACAATGTATGACTTATTTTGACAAACATGATGAACCCTAAAGGATAGACCTAATGTGGCCTTGGGGGCTCATCGACAGATGGACTTGCCTAGGTAACAATGCATAAAGACCTCTTAGTTTAACACAACCATTGACTTTGCTTGATTTTCAATGGACTAAGTTGTGATTTTATTTTTGACAACCTAAAAGGATGGACCTAATTCCTTGTGGGCACATCAACAAATGGCCTTACCTACATCCAGTCGTAGAGGCAACATAGTTCTACAATATAACAAAGACCAACACAATTGACTTTGAATTTTTTGGGATTTTGAAAGATATTTGAATATTTTTGTGTTTTGACATGGTTTGATTTTTTGTCTTTTTGAGGTTTTATGATGTTTCTAAGGTTTTTTTGTGATGTTTTTGGACTTTTTTAGTATATTCTATGATATTTTGTCTTTTTTCAAGACATTTTATGATATTTTTTTGTTTTTTTAGAATATTTTATAATTTTTTGGCTTTTTAAGGACATTTTATGATTTTTTTCCTTTTTCAAGACATTTTATGATTTTGTTATCTTTTTTCAGGACATTTAATGATTTTTTTTGTGTTTTCTATGGTTTTACGACCTATGAATAGCAAGTGTAAGATCCAAATGGCATAGTCAAGTACCTACCCCTAGTTGGGTATAAGACTAATTTAACAAGAATAGAATGGAATGGGGATGCAAAGCCTACTTGATGTCAATTGTTCCAAGCTATGGAGAGGACAAGCATTTATTATAAGTGATATGAAGAGGATAAATGATAAGGCGCATGGATGGGAAAGATAGGTCATATGAAAGGGAAGTTAGATTGGAAAGAAGGTAGACGAAGGAGAAAATTCAACTACACATAGCACCTATTTGTCAGGTTTTCACCATGTACTTATCCAAAGTGCCACCGAAGTGGTTTTCACTATTGAATGAATTGTTTCTCTTTACTATTTTATTGATTTTTCCATTTTTTGATGTTACCAAGATGCTTGTTTGCCAGGTATTCATCAAGGTATTGATTTTTTTTATTTTTCTTTTTTTTTGTATTTTCCATTATATATATATATATTTGTATTTTTGAATTTTATACATGATTAAGGCAAGGCTCCTAGAAGCTATATGTAAAATCTCTTTAGATGAAGATTGTTGATTGGCTCTGACAATGGTTCTCCTTCAGGGGTAGAGAGCTAGTATGATCCTGATCCAAATACTTTTGTAACAATGTAAGGTCCCAACCAGTTTGGCTCAAACTTTCCTGGTTTTTCTCTTTCTACTTGATTCTTTGGATTTTCCATTAAGACAAAGTCACTGATGTTAAAGTGTTGATTCATGAATTTCTTGTTATAGCTACAATGAAGATGGTTTTGATATTCTTGAAGGTGATCTAGTGCCTTTTCTTTCATTCATCTAGGAATTCTAGCTCATGTAGTCTTGACACACAATACTCTTCATCACTAATGTTCCCTTTTAGAGATACCTTTAGGGAAGGAATTTTGACCTTAATAGGAAAGATGGCCTCAAAACCAAATACCAAGGAATATGGAATGACACTAGTAGGGGTGTGGATGCTTGTGTGGTAAGCTCATAGGGCAAGGTTAAGTTGTAAATTCCAATCACGACCAACAACATTGATGATCATTTTAAGGATGTTAATGATTTTTTTCTTAGATGCCTAAACTTTTCCATTACTCTCTAAGTAATTTATGGAGTGGAAAAGTACTAATGGATATGGAATTTCTCATAGAGATGATGAAATTCTTGATATTTAAATGTATGGCCATTATCAGTGATTATAGACTGAGGAACACCATACTGACAAATGATGTAGTTAAGTATGAACTTGTAAATTTGTATGTTGGTAATGTAGGTCAAAGGAATGAATTCAATCCATTTGGTAAAGTATTTGGTCTTGATAATGATGAACTTATGGTCATTGGAGGATGTGGGATGTATCTTACCTATAAGGTTGAGTCCCCATTAGGTAAAGGGTTGTGGTGATGTTATCATATGCAGCTCATGTGCTAGCGCATGTATCAATTCTCTATGGATCTAACATTGTTGACATTTCTTGAAAAAGATGCATGAGTCTTTCTCCATTATAGGCCAGTAATAGACTAACCTCATAATCTTCTTAGCTAAGGTTTCACCACTAGAGTGGGCTCTGAATATACCCTCATGAACCTACACAAATTCTTTTGTGCTTCTTCGATATTGAGACATGTCAATAGGGTATTGTCTAGGGTACATCTATAAAGGGTATCACCAATGATGGCATATTTTTAAGACTTATGGATAAATGTCTTGTGTTGGTTGTTCGAGAGGTTATGGGGTAGGATTTGGGCATGGAGATATTCATATATGTCCTTGGACCATGGGGAATTGGGACCAACAAGTTCACACACCATCTTTGAATTTGGAATGTCAAAGGCAGGGACCAAATGTTGTTCTACCAAAAAATCAAATTTAGGCATATTACTAGGTATGTTCAAGAGTGACCCAATGGTAGCCATAACATTTTTTTCTTTACTTTGAATATAGGGTATCTGATGAAAAAGGATGTTGTCAAAATATTGCCTAAAGCTATCTGACATCTATTTTATGAGGCCAAATTTTTATCTTTGGTATCCTAGTCATCATTAACTTGTCAGATTATTGGTTGAGAATCTTCATGAACCTGTAGGTGTTTGATCTTCCATTTGATTTCCATTCATAATCTAGATAAAAGATCCTCATATTCTGCTATATTGTTGGTGTAGGGAAAAGTAATTCTCAATGACCTAGGAATAGTTTCACCTTGTGGCATGATAAACAATATGCTAGCCCCTAAGCCATGATTTGTGTGGGACCCATCAAAGTATAGCCTCTATGTCATTCTAGTGTCCAAAGTGAAAATTGACTCATTAGGAAAATATGAAACTAGAGGATGATCTACCTTAGTTGGTGTGTCTTCCAATTCATCAGCAATAACCTATCCTTTTATATTCTATCTTTCGGCATATTTTATATCATATTCACTAAGTATCATAACCCATTTGGCTAGGTGTCCCGTTAATGTTGCTTTACTAAGGAGATACTTCAAAGGATCTATCTTTGTGAAAAACATTTTTTGGTGATTTAACATATAGTGACTTAGTCATTAAGTAGTGAAAACTACCACAAGACAAGCACATTCTATTGGACTATAATTTAGCTCATATCCTACCGCAAGACAAGCACATTCTATAATACACTACCCTTTCACAACCTTGATTATCATTCTAGGCAAGTAATGCTCCTAGCATTGATGTGGTTGCTGAAATATAGAGAATCAAAGGTCATCCATCAATAGGTGGCACTAACACTAGTGGTGTAAGTAGGTAATCCTTGATGTTTTGAAAATATTCTTGGCATTTATCTATCCATACAAATGATACCATTTTTTGAGCGGATGTTGGAAGGGATGTATTTTATCTACCAACTATGCTATGAACCATCTCATAGATTGCAGTCTTCCTTGTAGTGTCCATAGTTGAATTTTTCTAGGTCCACTTCGATGCCTCATCTAAAACTAATGTACCCTAAGATTTTTCCTAATGTCACACCAAATACACATTTCTTAGGATTGAGCCTCTCTTTGAATTCTTCTAGCCTTTGAAAAATATTCTCTAGGACCCATAAGTGATCCCCCCTTGTCAATTATTTATCTAGTAGATCATCCACATAATCTTACATGACAGTGTGAATGAGATCAAGGACAATAGTTGTCATAGGACATTACATTGCTCTAGTATTTTTAAGTCCAAAGGGAATGAAGTTCCAATAAAAATTTCCCCATGGACAATTGAAAGTTGTCTTATGTTGGTCTTCAGGTGCAATTCTGATTTGATTGTATCCCGACAAACCATCCATGATGGATAACATTTCATATCCTCCTGTTAAGTCCATAATTATGTCAATATTTGGTAGAGAAAAGTTATCTTTAGGACATGCTTTGTTTAGATCTTGAAAGTCTATTTAAATGTGGATGCCACCTGTTGGTTTTCTTATTGGTATGAGATTGGAAATCCATTCTACACAGTCAATTGACCTAATAAAGCCAACATCCAATAGTTTCTTTAACTCAACTTTGACTAGTAAAGCAATGTGCAGGTACACTTTCCTTAAGTTTTGCTTCACTAGTTTAGCACTTGGATGTAACCAAAAAATGGTGTAATATCATGTTAGGATCTAATCTAGGCATGTCAGCATCAGACCATGCGAAGTTGACTTGCCTCTCTTTGAAAAAATTGCAAAATTTAGGTTGCTTTGTTTTTTTCAAAGATTCCACAAAATATATTAGTTGAGGATTATCTTTGATGCCAATGTTGTTTCCACAAACTTCTCAACAAACATTGGTGACTTTTCTTCAATGGTGGGGAGAACTTTCAACCCTCCATCCTTAGATGCCTTAGAGAGGATTTCAACCTTAGATGTGTCCTTTATTTTTTGCTTTTTCATTGTCCAAAGGTACCTATAGGTATTCACCTAGGGACTTGCCATTTTATTTTTTTCATTTTTTCCTTTGTTGTTTCTACTTTTATGACTAGAGGGTTGAACAAAATCCATAAAATAAGTTATCTTATCCAAGTCTATGGTAAATCCAACCTTATGGTCACCACTAGGTTTTCCTTCTTGCAATCCCATGGACTCAAATATTGCTTCGTCATTCTAAATTATATCTAAGACGGGGAGGTCTTGTTGATCCCAATTAATAAGTTGGGGATAGGCTAGGGGCATGCCATCATCAGAAGTATCAAAATTAAAGGGGATTAAGGTAAAGGTTGAATTATTGACATAGTTCCAAAATTATTTTATGGTTTCTTCCCTACTCCTAGGAGGGGTACATTATGTTTTGATGTGTCTAATGATGGATCAATTTTGAAGCGTTGCTCAAATATTTCATCAAGGGTAGGCTCACTGAGTTCTCTAAAGGTTGTATAAATTTCATAGTTACTAGACGATTTTTTAGAACCCCATTCATATTTGTTTGAGTTAGTGGAATAGTAAGGTTGGTCAGATGGATCATTGTATGTCTCAATATCCTTAGAATCATTCACTTCCTCTTGTAAGGGTGATGCAGTACTTGAAATGCCAATCTTGATTGGTTGAAACCCAAGCCCTAGACCTTTCGATCATTTAGAGACAATGAAAGGTTCAGTCATGCCATTCTGATGTGACCCTAACCTACTATGTATATCATATCCTTTGTCCTCCATTATTTTGAATCCCTTTTCATATTGATCTATAGGTATTTGAGTGGGTGGAGGAGGTTCTTCATTGTCTTCTTTATAAAGCCACAAGGTCACATCTTCTTCGTTTATAGATTATTTACTGAGTTCCACCTATTTTGTGAAGGTAGTTGAGGGAGGGATGCATATAGTGATTGTGGATTGCCTCTTAACTATTGTTGGTAGGCCGTATGATTTGGGAGAAACTAACTGACTAATACAGTAAGAAGATTTCATATGGTACTCTCCACAACAGTTATCTAGGATGTCGAGTTTAGGAGCAACAAGCAATGTTTGGTAATTAGATGGTTTGGCAATAGTGGATGGGTCAATATAATGGGATGAGGTGGATGATGAAGCCTTCTAATTGATAGGGACCTATCATTGTGGTATTCCTCATAGGTTGGTGTAATATTGGAAAGGATTAGGATAACCAACTATTGTGATCTCAGTGTCATTGTATGGGAATTTAAGGCATTGATGGTAGGTGGATGGGACAAATTTCATGGCATGTATCCATTGTCCACCTAGCAGAATGTTATATGGGAGCTCGAGATCCAGGACTTGGAAAGTTGTATCCATGACTACAGGACCAATTCTAATAGGAAGTGTTATGACTCCTTTATGATATTTCTTTGACATCATATGGTTTAATGACAATGCTCCTAGTAGTGTCTATATACGCTTCCGAGAAGACTAATGCCTTAATCAGTTTCAAGGTAAAAATGTTCAACCCTTCTCCTCCATCTACCAATACTCATCTAACTTCTACTTTATGAATGAGAACTTGGAGATGCAATGGGTCATTGTGGTCTATCTTATTATATGAGTAAACATGCTTAGAGTAAATAGCATGATGGGAGTTTGCTAGGTTTCCTACCATCTCTTTGAAATGATTGACATCAAGGTTAGTGGGGATGGACATGCTTTGCAAATATTTTTCTAAAATAGCTCGATGATTAGGTGATATATGAAATAGTTCTGAGATAGAAATTTTCATTGGGGTCTTCTCCAACTGGTCTAGTAAGTTGTATTGAGGCTTGGAGGACTATTGTGGTAGCTGTGACAGAGGGTACATTGAATGGTTACCTTAGTTCGGCAGGTGCTAACAACATATTTAGGTTTCTTTATCATAATGGTATTGATATGTTCATTAGCTTCTCGAATGTGGTTTATGATGGTACTATGGTTATAACCATATTTTGCATTAGCATAGTTGGCCGAATTATTATTGGTCTTATTTCCCAAACTAGATGCTTTTCCTTTTCCATGGTCATGTAACGAATCAAAAAAGACTTTGTGATCACTGTCTAAGGATGGTTGTTTCTATCCATTAACTTCAATATGTCTTTTTTCTATGAGATCTTGTATATTTTTTTTAAACTATCAACATTGTGCTAGATTGTGTCCCTTAGCTTAGTTGAAATCGCAAAAAGCATTGTCATCCCATGAAGAGGGTTTAAATTGTCTAAGATCAAATTGTTTTGGCTCAAGAAGTTGTATGATATTGTGTTGCATCAGTTGTTTGAAGATTTATTTAACTGGTTCCCCTGGGGGAGTGTATTCATGTTTTGGGAACTTCCTTGGTATTCTTGGTTGTTGTGTGTTTTTGAAAGCATTAGCAGTTTGATCAACATTTCTTGGTGTGTTGTTAGAGGGATTGTATCGTCTAAGTGTAATGAGTGGCCCTGTGTGTATACTCTTAGCATAAACAATGTTCTTGTTTTGGGACCAATACTTATTCTTGTCATTAGGGGCACCTTGTACATTTAGATTTTTATTTCGAATTTGATTTCGAATTTGTCAATGGGAGCCTTTTCAAGTATGCTACCCTTTTCTACTAGTTCAACAAATGAGGTGCAATAGTATACTCTTAGGTCACTTCTCAATTTTGAATCAAGGTTTTATAGGAATAGGGTGATCTTTTGCTTTTCGGGTGTTTCAATTAGACATTGACTAGCTAATATTTGCCAATGTTGAAAGAAAGTGATAAAGTTTTCTCCTTCCTCATGTGTGGTATGACATAGAGTGGCTATTCAGATTTCATTTTCAATGTTAAAGGAGAAATTTTCAATGATTTTTTGGCTAGTTCGCCACATGTTCTTATGCTAGTTCGGAGTTTAGAAAACCATTCGAGTGCTATACCTGTAAGGCTTCATGGAAAAAGTTTCATGAGATATGTAGGCTCAAATGCAATTTATATGCAATGTGTGGTAAATTCCCTTATGCGTTAAAGAGGGTTATGCCTCCCATTTTACTTTTGAAAATTTGGTATAACATATCCATGGGGGAAGGGTGGCATGTATAAATTTATGTCAAAGGGAAATGGACATAAGTCTAATGTTGTGTATGCCTTTTTGGTTGTCATTTGCATGTTTCCCATTTGTTGTTGAAGGGCTATCACTTGTGTTTGCAAGATATCCACTTGTGTATTATTTGGGTCTATATGGCCATGTTGCAATCCAACACTATGTGATGGGTTTTGATTTAATGTAGGGGTGTAGGATGGATTTTGGTTTTGAAAATGGGATGTATATATGTCATGTTTTGAGTTGGTATGTTTTGGGTGGGAATTTTTTAGGCTACAATGTTATGGGTAAGAATGTTTTGGGTTGGAATGTTTTGGGTTGGCATGTTTTGAGTAAGAATGTTTTGAGTAGGAATGTTTTGGGTATGAATGTTTTGGGTTGGAATATGTTGAGTCAATTTTTTTTGGGTTGGAATGTGTTGGGTAGAAATGTTTTGGGTTGGAATTTTTTGAGTTGGAATGTTTTGGGTTGGAATGTGTGTGTTATGGAATGTGTTGGATGAGCTTGCAAGGATATGACCACGTGGGTTACCTTGTGTGTTTGGTATAGCCGTTGTAGTGTTAAGGAAATTTTTTCGTTGTTTCACGTATTCCTAATGGGTTTGATGATGAAGCTCCTATGGTAAGTGGTGTGCCTTGTGTCATGACTTGGGTGCCAAATAAGGATGTATGGATTTTAGTTGCATCTTGTGTGGTTCATCCTATTGGAATGGATGTATTCACTTTTGGGATTGAAGTGTTCACTTGTGGAATGGAAGTGTTTACATGTGCAATGGATGTTGTGTTCCCTTGAATTTGGTATTAGGTGTGGATGTGGATTGTATGGTACTTATGTCAAACCCAGGGAGGAGTGTGGCACCTTCTATCAAGATTTTTGTTAGGTAACATTGGATGTCTTGTGCCAAGTAGTCATCTATAAAGGAAGCAAATTCAGGATGTGTAAGGAAACTTCTATGTTTTCTACCATAATATGTACCTTTTGGTCTCTAGTGACAAAATTTTCAAATAGTGACTTGTATGATCTGGGAGACCCTTGTCAGGAACTTGGAAATGGGTTGATAAAGTCCTTGTCTATTAGGAAATTCATCTCATCTTCTCATTTCTTTTGCAACATAGTTTTGACCATGTAATACTTGTAAGTGGTATTGTTTGTGATATGGTATCACTATGCAAAGACTATGTCTAAGGATGACCAAGGTATGGCTAAAACCAAGGTTATGCAACTATTTTTTTTGGGGGGATTTTTGGATATTTGGAGGTATAGTATGCCTAAGGATGATAACCAACTATGGATTCAAAGTGACAAAATGTTAAGATCTAAAATACAAGATTCACAGTGAGGTCCAAAGTGGGGTAATTCCAATGCAATAAAAATGAAAGTGTAATGGAAATGATCTAGAAATGAGACTAAAGGTACAGACTTCAATGGTAATGGTGACTAAGTGACAAATTTTGACAAAGGTGCCCTTCAAACTATCCTTGGGAGTTAAGGGACACCCTAGCTGACAAAAGGACTAAAATGAAGGAGGATGATGAAATCAAGACAACTTTAATTTGGTCTCTATGACTGATCTTAAGTTTTCTAAGGTTCCCACTAGGGTCTATGCAAGCTGAAAGGTAAGCCAATGCTTTGTCTATGATGGATGCAAGGTATATAATGGTAACTAAATGATCAAATGCTAATTGATAGGCTCGCAAGTCTGTAGGTGAAAAATCTGATTATGCTCAGGACTGATTAGAGAGGTTTTGTTTTCAATTTGGTTTTAGATTTTTGTATCAGGTAATTGTGGTCTACAAAATTGTTGGTTGTGGCTCATATTTGTCAATTGTGGATTACATCAGTTGTGATTGTAGTTTAGGATAGTCGGTTGTGGTTTACAATATATTGGTTTGAGTTTTAGTTGAATTTTTTCAAAAGTTTGAGGTGATAATATGAAATCTAATTTTGGAAAACATTGCAAACACTTTGAAAACACTTGTTTCTGGTCTTTTCTAAATGTTGAAATGTGTAAGACACTTGTAAACACACCTTACAACTATGGCTTCTTAAGGATACCACTTGCTAGATCCCAACTCAGATTTCTCCAACCGCTTAAACAAGGTGAACAACTAGAGACATGATGGCACATGCTCCCCCTTATAGTGCACTCAATTCTTGAGCTCACCAAGTCTCATTCCTCAAAAGGAGGAATTCATATCTCTACACAATGCTTAGCGAAGACATGAGGTGGCTTCACAATGACCATTGTTCTGCTAGAAAGTGAAAGGGATTTTGGCCACTATAACAAGGTTCTTAGTGAATACTCAGGGACACTGCTCCCCACAAGCATCCAACAATCCACTTAAGGCTTTAATCACTCTACTAAGGGCTCTTATACATTTAAAAGAAAATTTAGGTACTCAGTTTCAAGTGACACTATACGGAAAGGGAAAAGACCACCATGAGGACTTGATAGTTTAGTATTATCATTTTTTATACTAGCCCGAGCAAAAAACCAGTTGGAGTTGTTCCCTCTTTCAAGGCAAGCCCCTCTAAAGGTAATGAAAGAAAAACAAAGATGTTATTTTTGATCACCCAAGATCGCACAAAGCATAAGGGGAGTGCATACACAAACACCTTTTCCTCACACTCCATGGGTTTCATTTTAATTCCAAAATCAAAATGTGTGGGTGGAAAAGTAATAATCCCTAAGTGCCTTTAACTCTCCAGATCACTACGAGACACAAGAGAAGTATATATGCACTAAGAAATCACTGCCATACTACAAAACATGCGAAGTAGTTGTTCATTTTAGGTACCAAATGAAATGTGTTCTAAGCTATATAGATAATATCTTTTAAAATCCAAGCCTTTGACGGACACCCTACATCATATTTCATTAGTAATGTCAAATCTAAGTCTTCGATAAATGATAGTTTTATATTTATTTGTTTTCAATTTTATACATTTTGTGATTTTTTTGGATTTATTTTTTTAGGATATTTTATGTTTTTTTTTGGCTTTTTTCAAGACATTTTATGATTTCTTTTTTATTTTTTAGGACATTTTATGATTTTTTTGTCTTTTTCTAGGACATTTTATGATTTTTGTCTTTTCTCAAGACATTTTATGATATTTTTGTCATTTTTCATGAAATTTTATGATTTTTTTGTCTTTTTTAGGATATTTTATGATTTTTTTATTTTTTCAAGATATATTTTTTTTGTCTTTTTTTACAATATTTTATGATTTTTTGTGTTTTTGATGGTTGTATGACCTTTGAACAAGTTTAAGATCCAAATGATGTAAGTCAAGTACCTGCCCCTAGTTAGGTATAAGAATAATTTAGCAAGAATAGAATGGAATGGGGATGCAAAGTGTGCTTGATGTCAGTCATTCCAAGCTATGGAAAGGACAAGCATTTATTATGAGTGATATGAAGAGGATAAATGATAAGGCACATGGATGGGAAAGATAGGTGATATGAAAGGGAAGTCAGATTGGAATGACAATAGACAAAGGAGCAAAGTCAACTACACATGGCACCTATTTGCCAGGTTTTCACCATGGTACTTATCCAAAGCACCATTGAATTGGTTTTCACTATTGGATGAATTGTCTCTTTACTATTTTATTGATTTTTCTATTTTTTGATGTTACCGAGACACCTATTTTTCAAGTTTTCATTAAAGTAACAATTTTTTTGAATTTTCTATTTTATTTTGTATTTTCCATTATATATATATATAGGTATGTGTAGGATCATGATGGGCCAAAAAGTGTTAATATGATGGGTATGTGGCTGACGAATTTTTTTTTAACCCAAAATTGATGAAACGAAAAGGGTTTTTAAAGGAGATTCTTAGCTTTCCACCAATATAAATTATGCTTTACTTTGAATTTAATAAATAATTATTATTCATTTTCTATTTGAATTATGACTAAATCCCTGATTATTAGGCTAATTGAAAAACATCTATAGCTTTCAAATGATATCACATTTTTTGAATCCAAAACATGTGTTATCTTCTATGCTTCGCATACTATAGGATTATAAAAAAAAGAATTTCATGAATTTTTGACCAAGTTAAGGTGGTTAGACATACAATTTTTTATATTTTTTAAAATTTGTAATAAATTTTTTATAATTAATTAATTAATTGGAAAAAATTACAAAAAATATGCATCACATCAGGACATGAGTCATCTACTTATATCTAAAATATTATAAAAAAATATTATCATTTTATTGTGGTTAGGGTGGTCAGACAGATACCTACTTATTTTTTCCCTAAAATTTAAGTACTATTGTTTTGAAATTTCAAATTTTCACCAAATAGATTTATTTTTTTAAAATAAACCTAGTACTTTATAAACTACATTCAATTTTCCATAGATTCTATTGTTACATATTTTTGAAATAATATAGATAACTTATTCATATTTTTATGTCAAGTTGCCTAACTCTTATTTTTTTGAATTTTTCACCACTTAAGGGCTTGATTTTTCCATGATGATCCTAAACATACCCTTATATATATGTATGTATGAATGAATTTTATACATGATTAAGGCAAGGCTCCCAGAAATTGTGTAGAATCTCTTTAGATGAAGACTGTTGATTAGCTTTGACAATGGTTCTCCTTTAGGGGTAGAGAGCTGGTATGATCCTGATCCAAAAACTTTTGTAACAATGTAAGGTCCCAACAAGTTTGGCTTAAACTTTCCTAGTTTTTCTCTCTCCACATGATTCTTTGGATTTTCCATTAAGACCAAGTCACTATTGTCAAAGTTTTGATTCAAGACTTTCTTGTTATAGATGGGACGAAGATGGTTTTGATATGCTTGAAGGTGATCTAGTGATTTTTTTCTTTCTTCATCTAGGAATTCTAGCTCATTTAGTCTTGAAACATGGTACTCTTCGTCACCAATGTGCCCTTTCAAAGATACCTTTAGGGAATGAATTTTGACCTTAATAGGAAAGATGGCCTCAAAACAAAATACTAAGGAATATGGAGTGGTGTCAATGGGGGTGCAGATTCTTGTGTGGTAAGCCCATAGGGTAGGGTTAAGATGTAAATTCCAATCACGACCAATGTCATTGACAATATTTTTAAGAATTTTAAGGATTTTTTTGTTAGATGCCTCAGTTCGGTCGTTACCCTATGGGTAATATGTGTAACATCTAGAAAATGCAGAGGAAATAGATCAGAGCAAACATGCAATATAATCTAAAACTCTAAATGCAATCTAAGCTAAGCAATAAAGAACAAAGGAAAGCCAAAACGTAAATAAACTAAACAATCTCACCAAATATGTACGTAATTCCATGTATCATCTCGATTGCCCTTCTCCATTTTTCCATTGTAGTATAATTTCCCTCAAATTTTCATAAGTTTGTGCAAGTATAGCCTATGATAGTGATTTAGAAAAACATCGAAGATTGAAGATAGTTTCTCCAAAAAGTCATAAGATTTTGAGAGAGATTGGAATGATGAAGAATAGATCAATTTATAGAAAATTGATCATTCAAATGACAAGCCAGGATCGAAAGATCAACAGACAGTTGAGATCGACAGATTAGACATGCATTATGATAACTATTAGTAATGACATGAGTGATACAAATTAGAAATAGAATTAAAGATTAAATAAATGATTTAATCATCGAGTTTGGTATTCGAAAACAGAAGAATTATCTTTGCATGACAAAGATAAAGATTTATTAAAGCAACTCTTGTTCAAATTCACACACAAGGTTAATTAATTAAATAGGAATATTTAATTAATCTGCATGTACACGCAATTGAGTTAGCACTGGATGATTGAATGATTTGACGAAGAGATTACTCGAGAAAGCCACTCAGACATTAAATCAAGAGTTAACTGAGCGATTAAAATAGATCTTTGAGTCGAGTAAAATTGAATACTTAAATAATTTGCACAATTATCTAAATATAGAGGAATGTGTTAAAATAGGATTTATGAATTAAATAATTCATTTAATCCAAGATTTGATAGTTGAAGAATAATTAAATAAATAAGATTTATTTAACTAAGTGATGAAGGGGTTTAAATAAAGAATTTATTTAATTATAGTTGAAATATGATAAAGAGTAAATTAAATAAGAATTTATTTAATTGAAGAAGGATAAGGTTAATTAGTTACATAATTAAATAAAAAGCGTTTATTTAATTAATCAGATGGAATAAAGAAAAGTGTGAATTAATTAAATAGTTAAGATTATTTAATTAATAGAAGAAATGAAGACTTTAGAGAATAATTAAATAATTAACATTATTTGATCATGACCATGAAGAGTACGAATTATTAAGAATATTGAAGTCATAAGCTTAAACCAGATTTCGGTGTCTACATTTTACCCTGTTTGATACAATGTAATTTTGGCATTGTGTCAAAGAAGATCGATAAAAATATGCCCAGTCATGCCCCAGTGTAAATAGGTGAAGGTATGCCCCCTTAGGAAAATTGACAAATTTTTGAAAATTTTTAGAAAAATTTGGAAATAATCCCGAGTAGTCCATTGGATAGCCAGAAATGTAGTGGAGTTGATGGAATTGAAGTTGGAAATGTTATAGACGGGTACGGGTCGATTGAAATTGGAAGTTGACATGGCCAATAGAAAGGAATGCCACCAAAACCCTAGGTATAAATAGAAAATGGGGTAAAAACCTATTCATTTTGACCCACATAGCTTTGAGTATTGAGATTTTGCTCTGCACCCACTACGACGATGTCTCCTATTCTGAATACCCACCATCGAGCATACAGGATCTGGACCTTCAGGTGGCTAGCCGACGCGGACCCTCCAGTATGTACCTTAAACTTGAATTTTGAAATTTTTGATTTTTGCACCTTTTTATGCATTAATTTGAAAATTTTCTCATGCGTCACCTTATTAAAAAGCCACATGTGAGTGCACAATCGACGCATTTGCATGTGGATCAATGCATTTGTAATATCATGTAGATAGGTAATGTAGGTTTTCTACAGTTCAATGCATTTGTAGTTTAGTTCAACAAATTTGATAAATAACAATGCATTTGCATTTAAATTAACCACGTGTTTATTTTTCAACGCTTTTGCAAATATTTCAACGCACTTGTTATTTGATTTACGTAGTTGTATATGATATTAGATGTGCGTAGATGCATTTTTTATGTTGCATGCATTTGCATTTTATTGTGACACATTTGATAAATAATGACGCATATGTAAAATTTAACTACGCATTTGATTTTCTGCATGCATTTGAACAAGAATGACACATTTACAAAAGAATGACGCATTTGCAAAAGAATGATGCAGTTGAATAGCATGTGATTTTGTTATTTTGCACTAGGATAGATGTTTGATGCTAACATGAGGCATGTATAATGCCATTGTAGGTTGTGTTAGACACTATATATATGTGAGAGTCAATACCTACAACTTTTCGCTTCTAAGACAACTTGCATAGTGTAGAGCGACGATTCTTATGGAACCTAAGTCTCCTCCATGTGACAAAAATTCCCCAAATTTAGGCGCACCAAGGTTTATTGACAGCGTTGTGCGAGCGGTGGCACTCAGAGACTTTGTCATTTCACCTACCTACTGGAGAGGCGATAATGACCTTAGAGGACATCTATAGGATCTTGAGACTTCCCATCAGAGGCATGAGGGTGAGGTATGATACCCAAAGGGGTGTCGCTGAGATGTGCAGATACTACCCTCACGCTAATGTTAGACAATTAGGGTTTGATCACTATGAGATTAGATGGCGTGTGTTGGCACAAAGGTATAGGCAGCTAAACTGTCTAGTGTGTACCTTGATAGGTGGCATATTGCTTCCTAATCGTTGAGGTCATGGTTTTCATGTGGGTTGGGGGGAGATGCCAGTAGGTGTGCTAGAGCAACGAGAGGTATATGCGTGGGGTCCCTATCTCCTTGGCATGCTATATTTTCACTTGCATGACATAGCCTATTGAGATGCTTAGTCCATGAGTTGTGGTACTATGTTCCTAATGGTATGGGCATGGGAACACATTGCCATTTTTTGGTCCACTAGTTACAATTGATGTTTAGCATGGAGCTCCTTATGCCTTCTATTATGTGGGGGCTAACACTCAGCACCACATGGGAGATACTAGGTATTTTAGGCATGCCATAGATACTATGGTTTAGTTTACATAGAGACCATACCTGGGATGCGTAGAGTGGTCAGATGAGGATGAGCACTTGCCTTTTTGCCACTAGACATAGTACTTGATTGGGTGGATTGTTTCACATGTCCACATTATAGAGTGACATTTTCCAGATCATGTATTGCAAGAGTTCAGAGAGGTACAGGATGTGCCGAGAGGATAGGCTGAGTTCGCGAGGTCCTCGTGAGAGATTCCTCTATGGGGTCCAAATATTCCAGTGGCTATGGCTAAGAAAAATATTGATGCACTACAAGTAGTTCCATGGGGATGGAGAGATGGTTTGACAAACCTAGGTACCATAGAGGCTTATGATCACTAGTGGGTCATGCATAGGCCGATACCCCTTATAGATCCAAATTAGTTTGTGCCAATAGAGTGGTGAGGGATAGGACCGCATAGTAGGCATGGCAGAGGCAGAGGTCAAAGAGGTGGAGGAGGTCATGGTGATGATGGAGATGGTGATGGAGGTGGTTAGTGAGGTGGTAGGAGAGGGAGGCGTAAATGAAGGGGACAAGGGCCACCATTGTCACGGATTCATGAGGAGGGATGGGGAGAGGAGGATGTTCCAATGCCGGATATTGGCAGAGGTGGGGAGGAGGTGTATTTGAGATTAATGGAGAGGAGGAGCATCCCGTAGAGGAGGCCATTCCAGAGGTTCATACAAAGGAGGAGGTAGATAGAGAGGAGGAAAATATTGATGAGGGTGCAGTCCAAGACTTAGAAAATAACCCAAAAGGAAGAGAATAATTTTATTATTTAGAAAATGGAGCTTCTTACATGTAGATGATCTCAAATCCCCAAGTTCTACAACACATGCAAGTTATAGAAAGCTACAGAATCACCCTTTCGCAATATGTGAGATTGTCCCCAAAAAGTTACCCAAAAATCAGAAACCTGCCCATAAATAGAGTTCCTCTTTAGTTTGTAGCCAAAACAACATTCAAATTTGAGTTTAGGTAGTTTGGCACAAAAAAATTACAACTTGAAGTTCAAATTTCAAAAGAACATTTGCAATTGCATCTTCTAGAAAGTGTGCCAACTTCCCGAGGCCATAACTTTTGATCCAGGACTTTGATTTGCAAACTGTTTGAACTATTGGAAATGTCTCGAAGTCAATAATGCGCTTAAGATTTGCTATGCCAATTTTGGCAAGTTTCAGGGCCATTCCGGGAACTCTAAGTGCCTCAAATCTAACTCGAAAGATTTTCAGGTGCAAATCTAGGAAACTAAAACTGTAATATCTTTCAACCAAGTAATAAAAAATAAAAACCATAAATTAGGAATTTCATTATGATGAAAAGGGTATCCAAAAATGTAAAAACATCTAAAAACTAAGAGATTTGAAATTTAACTATTTTTGGGTGATGCAAGATTGCCCTTACACCACTTGATGCTCCTGCATCAGACACCCAGGGTAATTTGAGAAGTGACTTGTCACATCTCAGATAGTTGAGGAAAACCCAACCGATCAACCACTACCTTAGATAGCCAGGATGAATCTTCCATAGGCCTTCCTCTCCATTTCACCAGATATTCTTCATACTGCATATTTCTGATACTCCTTCCCACACGACTATCCAAGATTTCTTCAATATCCTCCCTTTCTGAAGTAGGTGCTAGAATGCCATATTGCCCTATTGCAGGTGCTTCCTCCGTTCCACCTTCATGATACTCTATCAAATCTGAAATGTTGAACACAGGGGAAATGTTGATTCCATCAGGAAACTCTACCTCATATGCATTTCCTGAATCATGCTTCTTCAAAATTTTACAGGGACCAAATTTCTTCATCTTCAATTTGTTATAGGTTCCCAAGGGAAACCTTTCTTTCTTCAAATGGACCATTACTTATTGCTAGTCTAAAACTCCTTATTCCTCCTTTTTCGATCTGCCTTAGCCTTATATTTCATATTCATCTTATTAATGTGTTCTCATACCTTCTCATGTATATTCTTGATGTGCTTTGAAAAATCTTTAGCTTTAGCACTTATTTTCTTCTCTTGGTCCATCTTCCTCAATTCTGGAGTTGTTCTAGGGCTACCTCTATACACAATCTGGAACAGTGATCTACCAGTGCTTCTGTTGACATAATTGTTGTAAGAAAATTCTACCTAGGGTAAGATCAAGTCCCATCCCTTGGGTTTATCTCCTACCAAACATCTCAGTAGGTTACCCAGACTCCTATTAACAACCTCTATTTTCCCATCTGTTTGTGGATGGTGTGCAGAACTGAACTTCAACTCTTTCTTCAGCTTCTTCCACAAGGTCCTCCAAAAGTACCCCACAAATTTGGTGTCATGATCTAAAACAATACTCTTTGGCAGACCATGTAGCCTCACCATCTCTTTGAAAAAATAAGTCAACAATGTGGACTGCATCATGGGTCTTCTGACATGGAATAAAATGTGCCATCTTCGAAAACCTATCAACCACCATAAAGACTGAATCATTCCCTCATTGTGTCCTTGGAAAATCAAAAACAAAGTCCATACTTATATCCTCCCATGGCCTCTCTAGTATAGGTAAGGGTTGATATAAGCCTATATTTTGGCTCACTCCTTTAGCCATATGACATACCCTACAGCTTTGTACAAACTTCTTCACATCCTGTGACAATTGAGGCCAATAATAATGCTCACTAATAATGGCAATGGTCTTATCCTGACCAAAATGTCCTGCCATTCCTCCACTATGCTTCTCCTTTATCAGGTTCTCCCTCATGGAACTCCTTGGGATACATAATTGACTTCCCTTAAATAATATGCCATCCTAGATTATGAAATCTAGCCACCTTGTCCTGTCCACTGTAACGGGTTCCTTGCAAGCTTTCCAAGCCTCTACAAAATTAGGATCTTCCGCGTACAGTGTCTTAAGTTCATTGAACCCAACCACTTCAATCTGCATCTTTGTCATCAATTTATGCCTCCTACTTAAGGCATCTGTAACCCTATTTGAATTCCCACTCCTATGTTTCAAAACAAAGGTACAACTTGCAAAAACTCTACCCATTTCATATGCCTCTGATTTAATTTTCCCTGACTATTTAGGTACTGCAAGGCCTAATGATGAGTATATAGAACAAATTCCTTCAGAAACAAATAATGTCTCCATTTCTTTAATGCTTGAACTATTGCATAAAATTCCTGATCATATATAGAATAATTTCTCTTGGCATCATTTAACTTTTCACTAAAATAGGCAATGGGATTACCTTCTTGGCTCAACACTGCTCCAATGGCACAACCATTGGGATCACAATCCACCTGAAACACCTTGTTGAAATCTGGGAGGGCTAGAATAGGTTGCTCTATTACCTTCTGCTTCAACAGTTCAAAACTCTTTGCCGCTCCAGTGCTCCACTTGAATTATTTTCTATCCCCTCTCATTGTTTCAGTCAGGGGTCCACAAATACTACTGAAGTTTCTAATGAACTTTCTATAAAAACTAGCCAAACCATGGAATGATCTCACCTCAATAGCAGTTCTTGGGGTAGGCCATTCCAGAATAGCCTTCACCTTCTCTGGGTCTATCTTGAGACCTTCTGCTAAAAAAAACCCCAAGTACACTAACTCCCTCTTCACAAAGCTGTACTTCTTAGATTAATCAACAGTTTCTCTTCTCTTAACTTCTCAAAGGCTCTCTGAATATGCATCAGATGCTCATCCAATGTCTTACTAAAAATTAAAATATCATCTAAATACACAATAACAAAACTTCCCAGAAATTATTTTAGTACCTCGTTCATGAGCTACATGAATGTGCTCAGTGCATTGGTTAGCCCAAAAGGCATGACTAACCACTCGTATAGGCCCTCTTTGGTCTTGAAGGAAGTCTTGCATTCATCTCCCTCTCGGATCCGGATCTAGTGATATCCACTCTTCAGCTCAATCTTTGTGAAGTACTAAGCTCCACTCAAATAGTCCATTAGGTCATCCATTCTTGGTAGGGGAAATCTGTACTTGATTGTTATCTTGTTTATGACTCAGGAATCTATACACATCCTCCACTCCCCATCCTTCTTTTGTGCTAGTACTACATGTACTGCACATGGACTCAAACTCTCCCATATCAAACCCTTTCTCAACAACTCTTGAACTTGTTTGTTCAACTCCTCATTTTCTACTGGAGTCATTCTATGAGTTGCCTCATTTGGCAAACTGGCTCCAGGAATCAAGTCAATCTGATGACTGATCTTCCTTATTGGTGGTAAACCCTCAAGTACATTATCAAAAACAATATCCTGAAACTCATTGAACATCCCAGAAACTTCTTTTGGAACCTTCTCACTATCCTCCTTACTCACTCTAGGAATCAATGCATAACACAAACGCTTATGCTTCATACCTTCTAAAAATTTTCTTCCATCTACATAACAAATTCTAGCACTATTGCATACCTTTTCTTTGGTCTCCTTCAGGGGTTTCAACTTGTGACGAACCCCATCCTTGGTCAAGGAATAAGTGTTTGCATGGCCATCATGTATAGCTCACTTATCGAACTACCACGACCTCCCCAACAACATGTGACATGCATCCATGGGGATGATATCATAGAGTACCTCATCATGGTAGCTCCCGATCTTGAACTTTACTAGGCACCGCTCATTGACCAAAATTTTATGGTCTTTCTGCAACCAAGTAATCTAATATGGATGTAGGTGCCTTTCCCTCTTCAGCTTCAACTTTGTGACCATCTCTTTTGACACCAGATTATCGGTGCTCCCACTGTCAATAATGACATCACAACATTTTCCTTCACACTTGAACCTTGTGTGAAACAAATTCTTCCTCTATTTTGGTTCCTTTTCCTCAGTCACTAGGGCTCTCCTAATCACTAAGGCTTCTCCCCTTTCAGCATCATCTACATGCGCAACCCTTCCACGACCTTCTGCCCTTTTGTCTACCCTTCCTTGGTGTTGTGGACATTCATAGGCTTGATGCCCTTCTTCACCACACTGGAAACACATTCTTTTGAAACCACCTCTTCCAGATCCCTGTCCACATCTCCCTCATCCTCTACCTCTTTGATCACCACTGTTTTGATCACAAGGGTAGTAGAAGTTGTCATTCTTTTGGATTCGGCTAGTACCCACATCTTCACTTTTCTTTTCATCATCATTTCAGCTTCTTGAAGGTCTTCCATTTCCCCTTCCACTTTGACCTCTTCATCCTTTTTGCTTGCCATCAAATATTTTGTTCAGCTTCTCTTCCACCTTCAGAGAAAACTGATACACATCCTCAATGATGGTCATTCTAACTAAGCTTAACTCCTCCTGAATGCTCGGTCATAACCCATTAAGATATGGGCTACCTTCTCCTTATTGTCCTCTATGTGGCCCGTTTTGATGATTATCTTGTGAAAATATTTAGTATATTCTTTCACAGATTTACTTCCTTGCTTCAACCCTTGCAATTTCTTCAACAGATCTAACTCGTAGTCTACTGGTATGAACTGCTTCTTCAATTTCTCTACCATGCGATCCCATCTGGTGATATTTCCTTTTCCTCTTCGATTTCTTTCCAACTGGACCTCTTTCCACCAAATACTGGCATGGCCCTTCAACTTCATTTTCATAAACTTAACCTGATCTAGGTCCTCTATTTCCTCATACTCAAAATATTCTTCTAGCGCGTTGATCCAGTTGATCAACTGTTCCGGGTTCAGACTTCTGGAATAACTGGGGACTTCTACTTTGGGTCTTTTCCTAATCTTCGAAATGGCCCTTATTAGCCATATTTGGTCTTAATCAATTGCTTCTTCTTCCTCTTCTACATTTGAACCTTCTTCCTCTCCTTCATCCTCACTTTCCTCCCTTAGGTTTAACCCTCTTCTCAACTACTCTTGTAATGCATCAATCTATCTTTGGAGGGCTGCTAGTGCATCTCTTCCACCGGCATTTCTACTGCCTTGACCACCTCTAGTACCACCATGCCTACCAGGCATCACTCTTGGAGGCATCTTTCTTGACCTTGACCCACAACCACGGTCCTGGTGTGAACTACCTCATGATCGAGGATCTGTCCACACGCTCAATAAAACCCGCTCTGATACCACTTGATGAGGGTGCAATCCGAGACTTAGAAAATAACCCATAAATAAGAGAATAATTTTATTATTCAGAAAATGGAGCTTCTTACATGCAGAGGATCTCAAATCCCCGAGTTCTACAACACATGCACATTACAGAAAGCTATAGAATCACCCTTTCGCAATATGCAAGCTTGTCCCCAAAAAGTTATCCAAAAATTAGAAAACCCCATAAATAGAGCTCCTCTTTAGTTTGGAGCCAAAACAACATTCAAATTTTAGTTTAGGCAGTTTGGCACCAAAAAATTACAACTTGAAGTTCAAATTTCAAAAGAACATTTGCAATTGTATCTTCTAGAAAGTGCACCAACTTCCTGGGGCCATAACTTTTGATCCGGGACTCTAATTCATGAACTGTTTGAACCATTGGAAAGGTCTCAAAGTCAATAACATGCTTGAAATCCGCTATGCTGATTTCAGCAAGTTTTAGGGCCATTATGAGAAATCTAAGTGCCTCAAATCTAACTTAGAAGATTTTTAGGTGCAAATCTAGGAAACTAAAACTGTAATATCTTTCAACCAAAGAATAGAAAATAAAAACTATAAATTGGGAATTTCATTATGATGAAAAAGTTATCCAAAAATGTAAAAACATTTAAAAACTGAGAAACTTGAAATTTAACTATTTTTGGGTGATGCAAGATTGCCCTTACACCACTGGATGCTCCTGCATCAAATATTGATGTCCTGGGCTTGCTAGGTGCATATTAGGATGATGATGAGGAGGATGATCATGAGTGAGAGATTTGAGATAGGATTATGGAGGAGTTGGAGGATGAGGAGGATGGTGTGCCAAGGGTTAGATAGGTTGACACATAAGTAGTTGATTCTGACACTATTACACTTTGGGCCCACATTCCATCCTTGGAGGAGAAGATGAGGGTTATGATGTCTAAGAGGGATTTGGTACAGATGGAGAGGGACAGGGCTGTCATGGATAAAGATCAAGCCATAGCTTTGAGACAGGAGACCAAGCAGAGATTCACAAAGATTAGAGCTCTATGTACTAGGCCAATAGCTACATTTTCCAAAGAGTTAGTCAGGGCCGAGGAGAGGGAGGCTTATTATCTAGATTTATATGAGATAGAGATTCCTCTAGAGAGATGGGTGCCCAACTTCTTAGAGGCACATAGCAGCAGGTCACAAACTAGGACCCACACTAGGATAGTTAGCACAGAGGGTGTGGAGCAGCCACATAGATCAGGTCCATATGACAGGCCCCACTCAGGTCATATGTCATTAGGTTCCTGACATTAGTCATCCACACACTTCAGCCATGATAGTAGTGGCAGCTCAGGATAGAGACACTTCTTGATATGTACCGAGATATTGTATTATGATTATATACCCCGTGGGCTTCCATATTTATGATACCTTATACCATTGTGATGTGACACTGTTGAGTGATATATATATATATATATATATATATATATGATTTTGGCAGCGATTCTCGTGATATGCATTTCTATTTATTGATTATGTAGTCATTTATTTGTACATGTTATGTTTATATGATATGCCTTGTGATGGATGATTGTATCTACTTTATGATTTGTTTATGCAGCCTTGGTTGTAATTTTGATTCTATGTGATATTGAATTTCATAGTTATGAGATGTAATATGATGTTATATGTACAATATGTGATGCTATACATATGTAATGTGGTGTATGTATTTACATTTGTTATGTACATGGAATGCTTATGATATGTAATTTATGATGAGAAATGTCTATTATGACATGATGTCCTAGATATGATGAATGCCTATATGTTTTTAGATTTTATACTGCAAGATGTATGTATGATTGACAATGTATGATCTGGAAATGATATTTTCTAACATGAATGTGTATGTAGGATGATTTATATTGTTGTCTGTCACAGTACTCCATCATAATGCAAGAAAGAAGAATTGTTAGTGCAAAAAGAAAGATTGAGAAATAATGAAAGAAATGTGATGGATGTTAGTATTAGCAATCTTCAATGTTTCATTGTATCATAAAAGGTGTTGCACTTTATCATCATTGGGCGGGACTAATACAAATGGAGAAAAACACCATGATATGACATAGATCAAGGTGTGCAAGGTCATCCACTTGCTAACAACAAACAGTCGCAGACAAGGATTATTGTTAACTCATACTAAGGGTAGAAGTTGCCCTAGTCTTTTTGTCAAGACAAACCATAGACAACAAACAAGGTAAAATGTGGGTCATGAGATGTCATTGCTCCTCTAAATTCTTCATGGGACATCCTTGAGAAAGCTAGTAACATGACTAAAAAAATCAATTTAAAAGATAGTTGATAGATAGCAGTCAAAGAATTTTTTTTTTGATACATCATTGCTTCTCTAAATCCTTCATGGGACATCCTTGATAAAACTAGTAACATAATTCCCATCATAAAGTCAAATGAAAAGATAAGATAAATAAGTAAGAAAGTCGAAAATCCAATAAAATATTTACCAAAACTTGATCTGTTTGTTTGATTCATTTTGATTGATGGAAGGATTGATTGATAGAGCTTTATTTTAGGAGATAAACATACCAGATAATACTTTGAGTCTGGTTTCGATGTTATGACTATCTATATAAGGCATGAAAAATCTTGGTTTTAGAAAGAGATGTATCGTATAAGACGTTGAGTTAGATGTCGTTAATGTGATAACCTGTGTAAGGCTATGTTTGATTGTTTGACAATGCAGGAAGGACTCATCCTATATAAGACATAGATTGTTTTACTAATATCTGTATTCAAGAAGGACTCATCCTAAACAAGACATAGGTTGATTTCTTTGATGATGTCTGTTTCCAAGAAGGACACATCCTATAGCAAACATTAGTTGATATGTTTTGATTGTTTCGTATGGAAAGTTGTTTGATTTGACTTAGAGACATTGTTGATTTGTTCACGAGATTGATGCATGACTTGATATGATGTGCTGAAAATTGATTGTGTGTGATGAAAAGCCCTAAAGGACTGACCTAGTGCAGCCTCAGGGGCTCATCGATTGATGGCCTTTCCTATGTTATACACGCAGAGACCTCATAGTTCGACTTGATTCTTGACTAATAAGATTGACTACAAATAGAAGATGTGTGTGATAGTGAATGTGATGAACCCTAAAGGACTTACCTAGTGTGGCCTCGGGGGCTCATCGATTGATGGCCTTGCCTATGTTATGCACACAAAGACCTTGTAGTTTGACACAACTAATGACCTTGTCATATATGCATGTGGATTGAGTCATAATTTTATACAGACAAACCTAAACAGACTGACCTAATGCCTCAAGGGCACATTGGCAGATGGCCTTTCCTATGTCCAGTGACAGAGGCAAGGTAGTTCAACTAGCGACTAAGACTGACAAGTGCGACTGACTCCAACTCTCTTTTTGGATTTTTGTCATGTTTTGATTTTTTTGTCTTTTTGAAGTTTTTTGATGTTTTTTTGTTTTCTCAAGTCATTTTGTGATGTTTTTGGATTTTTATATGGTTTCATGTCTTCAACACAGCCTATGTAAGAAACAATATGACACATATCAAGTGTTTTCCCCCAATCGAGTATAAGACCAATTGATTATGAATAGGGTAAAATGGGGAATATGAAATGCACTCAATGTCAATCATTCCAAGTTATGGGAAAGACTACCACTTATTATGAATGGTATGTATAAGTGATGGATAGGAAAGACAAGTGATATGTATAAGGAATAGGTAGTATATACAAGGATAGGGTGCATGTACAGGGTATGCTAGATTAGAATAATAGTAGACCAAGGAGTAGAGTCAACTACACATGGTGCCTATCCAAAGTGCCATCGAAGTGGTTTTCACTATTGGATGAATTATTTTTCTTTACTATTTTCTAGATTATCTAAATTTTTTGGTGTTACCAAGACGCCTATTTTCTAGGTTTTCACCTTGGTAATGATTTTTTTTTTGTATTTTTTAAGACTAATTAAGACAAGGCCCTCGGAAGCTATGCATAGAACTTCTTTAGATGAAGACTATTGATTGGTGAGGAAAATGGATCCCCTTCAGAAGTAGAGAGTTGGTATGCTCCTGATCTAAAGGATTTTATAACAATATATGGTCCTAACTAGTTAGGTTCAAACTTTCCTGGTTTGTCTCTTTCTACTTGATTCTTTGGGTTCTCCATTAAAACCAGGTCAGCAATGTCAAAGTTTATGTTCAAGACCTTCCTGTTATAGCTACAACAAAGGCGATTCTAATATGCTTGGAGATGGTCTAGTGCCTTCTATCTTCGCTCATATAGAAATTCTAGCTCATGGAGTCTCGATATTCGGTACTCTTCATCATCAATGTACTCTTTCAAGGATACCCTTAGGGAAGGAATCTAGACCTCAATAGGAAGAATGGCTTTAGAAACAAATACCAGTGAATAGGGAGTGGCGCCAGTGGGAGTATAGATACTTGTGTGATAAGCGCATAAGGTGGGATTAAGCTGTAAATGCCAATCACGACCAACATCATTGATAGTCTTTTTGAGGATTCTAATGATGGTTTTGTTAGATGCCTCTGCTTGGCCATTACCTTGTGGGTAGTATGGAGTGGAAAAGTAATGTTGAATATGAGATTCATCACTAAGATGACAGACTTCTTGATTCTTAAATGGGTAGCCATTATCATTGATTATGGACTGAGGGACACCATACCGATAGATGATATAGTTCAAGATAAACTTAGAGATCTATGTGCTAGTAATGTATGTCATAGGAATAGCTTTGATCCACTTCATAAAATACTCAGTGGTACTGATAATGAATTTGTGTCCATTGGATGATGTGGGATGGATCTTACCTATGAGGTTGAGTCCCCATTGGGTGAAGTGCCATGGTGCATGTATCAAGTCTCCATGAACTTGGCATTGATGACATTTATTTACAAAGACATATGATTTCTTTTCCATAGTAGGCCAATAATAACCCAATCTCATAATCTTTTTGGCTAAGGTAGGACTGCTAGAATGGGAACCACATATACCCTCATGCACCCCACACAAGGTTTCTTGTGCTTCATTAGAATCAAGACATCTTAGTAGGGTATTACCTAAGGTGCGTCTATATAGTGTGTCTCCGATGATGGTGTATTTAGCTAACTTTTCAAGGAATGTCCTATGTTGGTTGTTTGAGAGGCGAGTGGGTATGATTTTGACATGATGGTAGTCATAGATTTCTTTGTACCATGGGGAAGCAGGACCAACAATGTCACATACCATTTCAAAATCTCAGATATCATAGGCTATTACCAAAAGCTGTTCTACCAAGAACTCAAACTTAGGCACACTGTTAGGAATGTCTAGAAGTGATGCAATTGTAGCCATAGCATCTACTGCCCTATTTAAAACATGGGGTATCTGATGAAATTCAACTTTTTCAATGTACTCTTTAAAGCTATCAGCCATGCGTTTGTATGGAGCAAGCTTCTCATCCTTAGTCTCATAATCATCATTTACCTGTTTGATTACTAGTTGAGAATCACCATATACTTGTAGGTTCTTAATTTTCCACTTGATTGCCATGCGTAACCCTGTCACTAGAGCTTCATACTTTGCTATGTTATTAGTACATGGGAATGCAATCCTGAATGACTTAGGGATGGAATCATGCTATGGTGTGATAAACAATATACCAGCCCTGGAGCCATGATTTGTATGTGAGCCATCAAAGTACAATTTTCATATTGTGTTTGTGTCAATTGTAAATATAAACTCATCTAGAAAGTATACAACTAATGGGTGATCTACTTGTAGTGGTGCATCGGCTAACTAATCAACAATGACTTATCCTTTAATAACCTTTCTTTCTACATATTAGATATCATACTCACTAAGTATCATAACCCATTTGGCCAGTCACCCTGTTAATGTTGCCTTGCTAAGAAGATATTTCAAAGGAGCTATTTTAGCAATCAACATCGTTTAATGGTTTAGCATATAGTGCCTTAGTTTTTGGGTAGCAAATACTACTGCAAGATAGACACATTCAATGGTACTATAGTTGAGCTCATAACCTACCAAAGTGCGATTGATATAATATACTACCATTTCATGACCTTCATCATCATTCTATGCAAGCAATGCTATGAGTGATGAATGGGCTGCTGTAATATAAAGAATCAATGGTAATCCTTCAACAGGTGGCATTAAGACTGGTGGTGTGAGTAAATATTCCTTAATCAGTTGAAAAGCCTCTCCGCACCTAGTTGTCCATGCAAAGGGTAGCCCTTTCTTAAGTACATGTTGAAAAGGATGTGTCTTATCTACTAACTACACTATAAATCTTCTGATGGATTGTAGTATTCCTTGTAATGTCCTTAGCTGACTAAGATTAGTGGGTGGAGGCATGTCTATGATTGCTTTCACCTTGGATGGATCCACTTGAATACCTCATCTAGAAATGATATAGCCTAAAAGCTTTCCTGACTTGACACCAAGCACACATTTCTTGGGATTGAGTCTCACTTTATGCTTCTCTAGCCTTTGAAATATCTTGTCTAGAACCTATAAATTTTCTTTCCTTGTCTTGGATTTAACTATAAGGTCATCGACATAATCCTCCATATGAGTGTGTAGTAGATCATGAAAGATGGTGGTCATGGCACGTTGATAGGTTTCTCCAATATTTTTGAGTCCAAATGGTATAACATTCCAACAATGCATTCCCTAAGGACAAGTGAAAGTTGTCTTAGGTTGTCCTTCAGTTATAATTCTGATCTAATTATATCCTGAAAATCCATCCATAAGGGACAACATCTCATAACATGTTGTAATGTCTACTATCATGTCTATGTTAGGAAAACAGAAGTCATCCTTAGGACAAGCCTTGTTGATATCTCTAAAATTAGTGTAGATGCAGATGCCCCTTATTGGTTTAGTGATTGGTACAAGATTGGAAATCCAATCTGCATAGTCGATGGATCCAATGAAACCAATGTCTAATAGTTTCTTGAGTTCTGCCTTTACCAGTATAGCAATATATGGATGCATTTTCCTCAATTTCTATTTCACTAGTTTGATAGCTGGTTGTAAGGGTAAGTGATGTAGTACAAGTTCAAGATCCAACCCAAGCATGTCTACATATGACTAGGAAAAATTTATTTGTCTCTATGCAAAGAAGTTGTGGAATTCTGGTTGCTCTTTTGTTGTCAATGATGCTGCAAAATAAACCAGTCGAGGATTCTCTTTCGTGCCTATGTTGAATTCAATTGATTCTTCGAAAAGCATGGGTGAATTTTTCTATACAATGGGGAGAATGTTCAAACATCCATCCTTAGGTTCCTTAGAGAGGTTTTCACCTTTAGATGCATCCTTTCTATTTACTTTTTCATTATCTAAAGGTGCCTTTCATTTTTCACCTAAAGAATGATCCTTTTTATCTTGTTTATTCTTTTTCTCATTTTTGCGACTAGAGTGTTGAACAGATTCCCCAAAATATGCTTTATTGTCCAAGTCAATGGTAAAACTAGCCTTGTGATCACCACGAGGTATGCCTTCTTGTAATCATAAGAACTCAACAATTGCTTCGTCATTCTCAAAAATGTATAAGACGGGTGTGTCTTGTTGGTCCCAATCAATGAGTTGGGGATAGACTAGGGTCATGTCATCGTCAGAGTTATCAAAGTTTAATGGGGTCAAGGTAAGGACTAAGTTGTTCATATAGTCATAGAAGTCTTGTACTAAGTCATGATTTCTCTTAGGTTTAGATCTAGGTGGATTGAGAGGTGGGCCTAATGCCAAGGTTTGGTTATCTGAAACAGATGTATTAGGTTGCCAAGAGGTAGGATCAAGTGATTCCCAATAGTAGTGTTTAAACCATTCCTCCTTTGTCATATTCATTGATGGATAGGAATTCAATGGATTTGGTGAGGATCTTAACATTAAGTCAAGTTCTCCAAATAGCTTGTCAACGTCCATGGAAGAGGTAGAGGATAGGGAATCCCACTCATAGTCATTGGAATTGGGGGAGTAATAGTGATATTTGTTTGATGGTTCATGAGGTGTGTTAATATCTTCTGAAGCACTTACTTCCTCAATCAAGGGTGATGTGGTACTAGGATCACAAATCTGAATCGGTTGAAACCTAAGCCCCATGCCTTTTGGCCATTGAGAAACAAAGATTGGGTCAATCCTCCCATCTTGATTTAAGCCTAAACCACTTTGTCCATTATATCCATTTCTCTATATGATTGTGAAACCCTTTTCATATAGATCTAGAGGAATGTAAGCCAGTGAGTGAGGTTCTTCATCATCTTCCCTATACAACCAAGAGGTGACATCTTCTGTATTTATGGACTCTTTGATTAATTCTCCCCATTTAGTGAAATTTGTTGTGGGAGGAACATGTATAGTGACCATAGATTGTCTCCTGTCTAATGCAGGCAAACCGTATGACTTAAGAGGAATTAAATGGCTAACACAATAAGATGTCTTCATGTAATACTCTCCACAACCCTTGTCTTAGATCTCAACCCAAGGAGTGGTAGGAATTGAGGGTGAAATAAATGTTCGAGTGAGTGTAGATGGATCGACATAGGGAGATGGATTGGATGATGAAGCCTCTTGGTTTACTGGCACTTGGCTTTGGGGGATCTCTTTTAGATTGGTGCTATAATGGAATGGATCTAGGTCACCATCTATAGTTATTTCAGTGCCATTGTAAGGGAATTTGAGACATTGATGATATGTGGAAGGGACTGCCTTCATGGCATGAATCCATGGTCTGCCTAGTAGAAGGTTATAAGGAAGGGTGAGATGCAAGACCTGGAACATTCTCTCCATTACTGCAGGACCAATTCTGATAGGAAGTGTTACCACCCCCTTTGATTTCAATTCCTCATCATCATAAGCTTTAATGACAATACTTTTGGTTGTTTCTACACATGCTTCTGAAAAACCTAATGCCTTAATCAATTTTAAAGTGCATAGATTTAACCCTGCTCCTCCATCTACCAAAAATCATCTAACTTTGGTGTCATCAACAAGGACTTCAAGATGTAAAGGGTCATTATGGTTTTTCTTTTTAGTTGCATAGTCTTGTTCTAAAAATGTGGCATGATGGTTATTGGTCAAATAACCCACCATTTCCTAGAAACGATTGAAATCAATGTCATTTGGGATAGCGGTGTTTTGTTAAGCTTTATCTAAGATAGATCGATGCTTAGGGGAAATACGCAACAGTTCCAAGATTAAGATTTGGGCTTGGGTCTTCCCCAACTGGTCAAGTAGGTTATATTGTGACTTGGAAGGTTGTGGTGTTTGTTGTGATGGAGGGCCTTGGATAGTGATCTTAGTATGACAAGTATTGACCGCACACTTGGGATTTGTATTGATAGTAATGGTATTGATATTCTCATCGGTGGTGTGAAGGTGATGAATGGTTTTTCCACTATTATAATCATGCTTGATACTTGCATAGTTGGTTGACATATTGGTCTTATTACTCAAACTAGGAATAGTTCCTTTCCCATGGCCATGTAGTGGATCAGAAAAGACTTGATGATCAGTGTTTGATGACTTTGGTTTCTATCCACTAACTTCAATTATTGACCTTTTGACAAGATCTTGTATGATATTTTTTAGTTGGCGACAATTTTGTAGGTTATGTCCCTTAGTTCTATGATAATCACAAAAGTCATTGTCATCCCACCAAACTGGTTTAAATTATCCTTGATCGTATTGTCTTGGCTCTTGTAGCTCTATAAGATTATGTTGTCACAATTGCTTGAATACTGACTCTATGGGTTCCCCTAAGGGACTGAACTCACATTTTTGAAACCTCCTTTGTTCTTGTGAACATTGAGTATTTTGGACCATGTTGGGAGGTTGATTGACAACATTAAGCATGTTGGAAGAAGTGTTAGGTCATTGTAATGTAATGATTGGTCCTGCTTGTATAGTTTTAGCATCAACTACCCCATCATTGGTGATGTTTTTGTTGCGAGACCAAAATCTATTTCTGTCATTGGGGGTGTTTTGCACAATTGGATTTCTATTGGATGTTGATGTCTTAAGTTTTCCTTTTTCAATGAGATCCTTTTCTATTATAACCCCTTGTTCCACTAGTTTTGAAAAAGATGTACACCAATGTACCCTTAAGTTACTCCTTAGTTTTGCATGAAGGTTTTCATGGAACATAGTAACTTTTTGTTTTTCAAGTATCTCGATAGGACATCAGCTAGCTATAGTCCTCCATCTTTGGAAGAAAGAAATAAATGTTCACCTTCATCTTGTGTTGTGTGACACAAGGTTGTTATATTTATCTCATGGTCTATGTTGAAGGAGAATTTCTCAACAAAATTCTTAGTCAGTTCACCCCAAGATCTGATGCCATAGTCTAGACCTGAAAACCACTCTAGTGCAATCCCTACAAGACTTCTTGGAAATAGTCTCATAAGATACATGGGGTCATAAGCGACATCTATGCATATGGTAGAAAATTCCCTTATATTTTCTATTGGATTCTGTTTGCCATTGTACTTAGGGAGATTCAGGATGACATACCTATGAGGGAAAGGGGTCATGTAAAATGATCTATCAAAGGGAAATGGGCATATGTCCTTTGTGGAAAAGGATTTCTTAGTTGACACCACCATGTTGTCCATTTGTGTTTGCAAGATGTCAACCTGGGTCAATGATGAGCTAGATGGATTATGTAGATTTGTGTATGTATTCTGAAATCCAAGGTCTCATGATGGGTTTCAATTGAATGTTGGTATTTGAGGTGGGTTTGGATTTAGAATGTTGGTAAACGTGTTTTAGTCTGGAATCTACATTAATTGGATTTGACTTGGGATCTGTGTGAATGGATTTTGAGTACCATACTGGGAGATGGGATTCTGATTCAGAATCTATGTAAATTGGTGTTGACTTGGAATCTAGGAGAATGGGTTCTGATTACCCATCTGGGAAAAGGGATTCTAATTTGGAATTTGTGTGAATGTATTCTAACTACCAATTTGGGAAGATGGATTCTAATTTCCATATTGGAATGAGGGAATGCCTCTTGTTTGTGTAATTTGTGGTATAGTACTAGTGGTTTGAACATTGGGTATGGTACCTATGACATGAACACTAGGTATGGTTGTTGACTGTGGTATGGTACTCGTGACACTAGAATTTGGTGTAGAAGCTAATGTTTTAGATCTTTTACTCACAAAAAGAGGATTGAAGGGAGTGGATGATGATGCACCTATAGTGAAATTAAATCCTAATGTCATGCTAGATGTACCAAATGCAGATGTATGGATTTTTGTACTCTATGTAGGTATACCAGATGGTATGGTTGTATTTACCTAAGGTATAGTAGTACTGGAAGTTGTTGCATTTGTCCCTTGTGTAGGTTGAGTTTGTAAGGTGCTAATATCGAATCATGTGGCTAAGGTATCACCTTCAACTAGCAATTTGTCTAAGTATCGTTGTCGATCATTTGCTAGGTACTCATCCGCAAAAGAGGAAAACTCGGGGTTCTGTGCCGCAACCTCTATGTCCTCTACTGTAATATGTCCTTGATTGTTTCTAGTGGTGAATTTGTCTAATAAATTCCTGTGAGGTCTCGTGGAGAATGGATTGATGAATTCATTTGGGTTCAACATATTTTCTCTCTCTTTTCTTAGACCTAGTTTCAACCATGTAATATAAGATCAATATGCAAGGAATGCAAAACTACGTCTATGGATAGTATGACTAGTCTTTTTATTTTGGGGGATGTTTTGAATGCAAAATAAGGAATGTTATAAGATGACGCTAGTATAAAATGACAATATCTAAAGATGAAAAGTCTAAGCAAGCCTCTAAGGTAACCAATTTTGTAAACCCAAGATGAGGGGACCAACTGCCTAAAGCCTAACCAAGGCATCAATTTAGTTAAGTCAAGGAACCAATGTAGGATGAGGATCAAAGACAAGTTGAGTTTCCTAACTAGACTAATGAGCTAGGAGGACTCTCTATAGGACAAAGGATATGATGACAAGACAAGGTTCGATGACAGATTTTGTTGATGCTATGATTTTTCCAAAGTGTAGATGGTGAACCTATCCTAAAGTTTGTAAAATTGAATTTCCTAGAAGTTTAAATCAAAAGGCAATATGTACTCAAAGATGAAAGTAAAACTCAGAATCAAGTCAACTATGGTAATGAAAAAATGATACGTAAAGGATGCAAAAATCGAGCAAATCATTTTAGGTTTCTGTCCAAGGACAAGTAAGATAGATCAAAGACTGGTATGACAGTGTTGACTAGACAGTGACCGTGAATTCTAGTTTTCTAATAATCTAGAAAATGCGTCATAGAATTTATCAAATGCGGTTATGTTTCATAGTTGTAGTTTTCTGTCAATCAGTTGTGTATTTCTAGTAAATTTCAGTGTCTGAATCTAGCAGATGTAATTAATTTTCTTATAGATGTGAATTGTAATGGGAATTGTGACTCAGACTATATCAGATGTGGTTTTCCTAAACTTACGCACCAGTAAAATTTCTACGACAGTGGAAAATGCATCGTTTTAGACTGCAGTTGCGGCTCACCTTGTTAGATGCGTCACAAAATATCACAAGTGTGGTTTTCTAAGATAGATGCAGTTTTCGACAAAGAAAATGTGAGCTAATCTGGCAGATGCGACTCTAAGGTAAACAAATGCAACTTGACAGAACAATTGTGAATTTTTGGTGAATAGTTGCGACTCTATTATATTTTCAGTGAATTGAGATATAAAACTAACACTATTTTCTGTGATGAAGTTTTGGCAAACAAAGACAATCATAAGACTAAGTGTTTTTAGTTTGATTTTGGACTCAAAGAATGTGTAATTTGACAACAGAAAAGTACAATCCTAATAGGCCAATAGGCCAAGGGTTTTTATACTTGGTATAGCCCATCGATATAACCCGAACTGGTGATAAACACCTTCCCTTCTCAAGAGCAGATAGCTTAGAAGTTTGGTGGCATTGGCTCCCCTCCATGGCTCATTAATGTCATTTGAGGACACCAAATTCAGATTCTTGGGTAGTGACTTCCCAAGAACTGCTATCTCTACTCAAGGGGATCAGTAGTGAGTGTCTTTAGGCATGATACTATACCCTGGACTATACCAAGCAACAACTGAAAAATGGTTGGCCTCTAAAACAAAAGGTGCTTAGTATGGGCGTTTCGTTCGTAAGGCATGATCCATATGGCGAGAGTCCCCTTTCGGATCCATCTCGTCAGAACCATATGCGTGATTCTTGGGCTTTCCCCAAGAATCCACTTTTATATACTGGCTAGAAGTCCCTCGGGTTAAGGGTGCTACCGGTCTGAGTCTTCCTAGTGTGAGTACTTTTTCCCACCAAATTAGGCCCAAGTTCTAGAGTTGGTAAACATTTCTCTTACACCTAGGATCACATGGATGCGTAAGGGGAGAGGATAATTTGATGTACCAAATTGTGAGGGTAATTGCACAGTTGTGCTTTCACACCAAACACAGTAGACACTTGTTAATTTTAATCCAAATGAAAGTTTTGCTACACTACCAAACAATCTATTTCAAAAATTTAACTAGGGTCTTCGACATGCATTCTACAGAAAGATTCATTAGTAGTTTTTAGTATTGTCTTCATCAATCATCCTGCAAAAACTCGTTAACTTCTCAAGACACACATTGAAAACAAAAGATTAGAAAAAATAAAAACACAAAAGGAAACTGTAAATTAAAAGTCTAAAACCTAAAAATATACCAATCGGATGTGTCACGGTATTTTACCAGTCAGTTGTGGCTCAGAAAATGAGAGATGCATGATTTCTTTTCAGATGTGTCATTTCCATTCACAAATATGGTTAGGAATGTCAATTGTGTCATTTCATCAAGCTGATGCATCTCTGAATGTCAATTGCGGCGTTTCATCAAGCAAATGCGTCATTCCATACAAAAACCTGCAAAATTAAATAAAATTCTATGGATACACAAAGATGGTGTCTTCATGTCAGGTTCACCAAATGTAACATCTAGAAAATGTAGAGGAAATAGATCAGAGCAAACATGCAATGTAATCTAAAACTCTAAATGCAATCTAAGCTAAGCAATAGAGAACAAAGGAAAGCCAAAATGTAAATAAAATGAACAATCTCACCAAATATGTACGTAATTCCATGTATCATTTTGATTTCCCTTCTCCATTTTGTCGTTGTATTATAATTGGCCTCAGATTTTCATAAGTTTGTGCAAGTATAGCCTATGATAGTGATTTAGAAAAACATCAAAGATTGAAAATAGTTGCTCCAAAAAGTCATAATATTTTGAGAGAGATTTGAATGATGAAGAATAGATCAATTTATAGAAAATTGATCATTTGAATGACAGGCTAGGATTGAAAGATCAACAGACGATTGAGATTGACAGATTAGGCATTCATTATGATAACTATTAGTAATGACATGAGTGATTCAAATTAGAAATAGAATTAAATATTAAATTAATGATTTAATCTTCGAGTTTGGTATTCAAAAACAAAAGAATTATCTTTGCATGACAAAGATAAAGATTGATTAAAGCAACTCTTGTTGGAATGCACACACAAGGTTTAATTAATTAAATAGGAATATTTAATTAATCTACATGTACACACAATTGATTTAGCATTGGATGATTGAATGATTTAATGAAGAGATTACTCAAGAAAGCCACTTAGAAATTAAATCAAGAGTTAACTGAGCGATTAAAATAGATCTTTGAGTCGAGTAAAAGTGAATACTTAGATAATTTGCACAATTATCCAAATATAGAGGAATGTGTTAAAATAAGATTTATGAATTAAATAATTCATTTAATTCAAGATTTGATAGTTGAAGAATAATTAAATAAATAAGATTTATTTAATTAAGTGATGAAGGGGTTTAAATCAATAATTAAATAAATAAATAATTTATTTAATTATAGTTGAAATATGATAAAGAGTAAATTAAATAAGAATTTATTTAATTGAAGAAGAAGGATAAGGTTAATTAGTAACATAATTAAATAAAAAACATTTATTTAATTAATCAGATGGAATAAAGAAAAGTGTGAATTAATTAAATAATTAAGATTATTTAATTAATAGAAGAAATTAAGACTTTAGAGAATAATTAAATAATTAACATTATTTAATCATGACCATGAAGAATACAAATTATTAAGAATATTTAAGTCATAGGCTTAAACATATGGAGTGGAAAAGTGTTGATGGATATGGAATTTGTTGTAGAGATTATGAAATTCTTATTTTTAATTGGACAACCATTATCAGTGATTATAGAATGAGGAACACCATACCAAAAAATGATGTAGATCAAAGGAATGCCTTCAATCTATTTGGTAAAGTATTCAGTCATGGTAATGATGAACTTATGACCATTGGAGGATGTGGGATGCATCTTGCCTATAAGGTTGAGTCCCCATTGGGAAAAGGATCATGGTCATGTTATCAGATGTAGCTCTTGTGCTAGCATGTGTATCAAGACTCCATGGATCTGACACAATTGAAATTTCTTGACAAAGATGTATGAGTCTTTCTCTATTGTTGTCTAGTAATAGCCTAACCTCATAATCTTCTTCGCATATACCCTCATATACCCTCATGCACCTACGCAAAGTTTCTTGTGCTTCTTTAGTATCGAGACATATCAATAAGGTATTATCTAGGGAATGTCTATAAAGGGTATCACCGATGATGGCATATTTTGAATATTTTCAGATAAATGTTTTTCATTAGTTGTTCAAGAGGCTAGGGGGTAGGATTTGGGCATGGAGATAGTCATATATTTCCTTGTACTATGGGGAATTGGGACAAACAAGTCAACACACCACCTCTAAATCTAGAATGTCAAAGGCAGGGACCAAATGTTGTTCTACCAAAAACTCAAATTTAGGCATGTTACTAGGTATGCCCAAGAGTGACCCAATGGTAGCCATAGCATATTTTTATTTGTTTTGAATATGGGTTACCTGATGAAAAAAGATGTCAAAATATTTCCTGTCATCATTTGTATGGGGCCAGCTTTTCATCTTTGGTGTTGTAGTTGTAACTAACTTGTAAGATTACCAACCGAGAATCTCCATAAACCTATAGGGGTTTGATCATCCATTTGATTTCCATTTATAATCTTGTTAAAAGAGCCTCATATTCTACTCTATTGTTGGTGCATGGAAAAGCAATTCTGAATGACCTAGGAATAGTTTCATCTTATGGTGTAATAAACAATATGTCAACCCCTAAGCCATGATTTTTCTGGGACCCATCAAAGTATAACTTCCATGTTATTCTAGTGTCCAAAGTGAAAATGGATTCATTAGGAAAATATGAGACTAGACGATGATCTACCTTAGTTGGTGCATCTTCTAGTTGATCAACAATAACCTATCCTTTTATAGCCTTTCTTTTTCCATATTGTATATCATATTCACTAAGTATCATAACCAATTTGGATAGGAATCCTACTAATGCTACTTTACTAAGGAGATACTTCAAAGGATCTATCTTTTTGAACAACATTGTTTGGTGATTTAACATATAGTGCCTTAGGCATTGAGTAGTGAAAACTACTATAAGAAAAGCACATTCTATTGGGTTATAATTTAGCTCATATCCTACCAAAGTAGGGTTGATATAATACACTTCCCTTTCATGACCCTCATTATTCTAGGCAAGTAAGGCTCCTAGTACTAATATGGTTGCTGAAATAGAGAGAATCAAAGGTCGTCCATCAATAGGTGGTGCTAACACTTGTGGCGTAAGTAGGTAATCCTTGATTTGTTGAAAAGATTCTTGGAATTTATTTATCCATACAAATGGTACCCTTTTCTAAGTAGATGTTGGAAGGGATGTAGTTTATTTGCTAGCTGTGCTATGAACCATTTGATAGATTGCAGTATTCCTTGTAGTGTCTGTATTTGATTTCTATTGGCTAGTGGAGGCATGCCTATTATAGCTTTCACTTTTATTGGATCCACTCTGATGAATTTTCTAGAAACAATATACCTTAAGAGTTTTCCTGATGTCACGACAAGTACACATTTCTTAGGATTCAGCCTCACTTTGTATTCTTCTAGTTCTTGAAAAATATTGTCTCGGACCCATAAGTGATCAACCCTTATCAGTGATTTAGCTAGCAGATCATCCACATAAATTTCCATGTGAGTGTGCATGAGATCATGGAAAATATTGGTCATAGCACATTGATATGTTGCTCTAGTATTTTCAAGTCCAAAGGGCATGACGTTCCAATAATAAGATCCCTATTGACAAGTGAAAGTTGTCTTATGTTGGTCTTCGGGTGCAATTCTAAGTTGATTGTATCCCAAGAAACCATCCATGAGGGATAACATTTCATATCTTGTTGTCAGGTCCACAATTATGTCAATATTTGGCAGAGGAAAGCCATCTTTAGGACATGCTTTATTTAGATCTTAGAATTTTGTTTAAATGTAGATGCCACCTATTGGTTTTGTTACTGGTATGTGATTAGAAATCCATTCTGCATAGTCAATTGACCTAATAAATTTGACATCCAACAATTTCTTTAACTTAGCTTTGAATAGTAAAGCAATGTGCAGGTGCATTTTCCTTAATTTTTGCTTGACTAGTTTAGTACTTGGATGTAACAACAAATGGTATAATATTAGGTCAGGATCTAATCTAGGCATATCAACATAGGATCATGTGAATTTTACTTGTCTCTCTTTGAAAAATTTACAGAATTCAAGTTGCTCTAGTTTTGTTAAAGATGCTGCAAAATAGATTGGACGAGGATTATCTCCAATGCCAATATTGATTTCCATAGACTTATCAACCAACATTGCTGAATTTTCTTGAGTGGTGGGGAGAAATTTCAACCCCCAATCCTTGGGTGCCTCAAAGAGGTTTTCACTCTTTAATGCATCCTTTATTTTTACTTTTTCATTGTCTAAAGGAACCTTTTTATTTTCACCTAGGGACTTGTCATTTTTTTTTTTCATTTTTTCCTTTGTTGTTTCTACTTTTGTTATAAGAGGGGCAAAAAAAATCCCTAAAATAAGTCATGTTATCTAATTCTATGGTAAATACAACCTTATGGTCACCACTAGGTATTCCTTCTTACAGTCCCATGAACTTAGCTATTGCTTCATCATTCTCAAATATATCTAAGACATGGAGGTCTTGTTGATCCCAATCAATAAGTTGGGGATAGGGCAAGGGTATGCCATCATCAAAAGTATCAAAATTCAAAGGGGTCAAGGTAAAGGTTGAATTATTGACATAGTTCCAAAAGGATTTTATGGTGTCTTCCCTACTCCTAGGAGGGGGTACATACTTTTTTTATGTGTCTTGTGATGGACCAATTTTGAATCATTGGATCTCTTGATATCCTTCGAAGCATTCACTACCTTTTATAAAGATGATGTAGTACTTGAAACACCAATCTTGATCAGTTGTAACCCAAGCCCTAGACATTTTGGTTGTTTAGAGACAATGATAGGTTCAACCATCCCAATTTTATGTAACCCCAATCTACTATGTCTATCATATCCTTTGTCCTACATTATTTTGAAGCCTTTTCCATATTGATCTATAGGTATTTGAGTGGGTGGAGGAGGTTCTTCATTGTCTTCTGTGTAAAGCCACAAGGTCACATCTTCTTCGTTTATAGCTTCTTTAGTGAGTTCCCCCCATTTTTTAAAGGTAGTTGTGGGAGGGATGCATATAGTAACTTTGGATTGCCTCTTATCTATTGTTGGTAGGCTATATGATTTTAAAGGAACCAGTTGATTGATAAAGTAATAAGTTTTGATATGGTACTCTCGACAACCGTTATCTTGGATGTCGACTTTAGGAGTGACAAGAAGTGTTTTGGAAGCAGATGGTTTGGCAAGATTGGATGGGTCAATATAATGGGATGAGGTGGATGATGAAGCCTCCTGATTGATAGGGACCTATCATTGTGATATTCCTCATAGGTTGGTACAATACTAGAATGGATCAAGATCACCAACCATTGTGATCTTGGTGCCATTGTATGGGAATTTAAGGCATTGATGGTAGGTGGATAGTGCAACCTTGATGGAATTTATCCATGGTCTACCTATGAAAAGGTTATATGGGAGCTTGAGATCTAGGACTTGGAAAGCTATATGCATAACTACAGGACAAATTCTGACAAGAATTGTTATGAATCCTTTAGATGACCTTTCTTTTTCATCATATGCTTTAATGACAATTCTCCTAGTAGTGTCTAGACACGCTTCTGAGAATCCTAATGCCTTAATTAGTTTCAAGGTGCAAATATTCAACTTTAATGACAATTCTTCATCTAGTGTCTAGACACGCTTCTGAGAATCCTAATGCCTTAATTAGTTTCAAGGTGCAAATTTTCAACCCTACTTCTTCATCTACCAAGACTCATCTCACTTTTTATTTATGAATGAGAACTTCAATGTGCAATGGGTCATTGTAGTCCATCTCATTAGATGAGTAATCTTTCTCAGAGAAAGTAGCACGATGGGAGTTGGTTAGGTAGCCTACCATCTCTTTGAAATGATTGAAATCAAGGTCAGTGGGGATGGTCATGCTTTATAAAGCTTTCTCTAAAATATCTTGATGATTAGGTGATATACACAACAATTGGATAGAAATTTGCATTGTGGTCCTCCCCAACTGGTCTAGTATGTTGTATTGAGGCTTGGAGGACTGTTTTGGTTGTTGTGGCAGAGGGAATTGATTGTTTACCTTAGTTCAATAGTTGATAACAACTCATTCAGGGGGTTTATTTATGGTAATGGTATTGATATGTTCATCAACTTCTCAAATTTGGTTTATGATTGTCCTATGGTTATAATCATATTTGGCATTAGCATAGTTGGATGAATTATTATTGGTCATTTAGGAGGTTTTTTTAAGGTAATGATATTGATATGTTCATCAGCAGCTCGAATGTGGTTTATGATGGTAATATGGTTATAATCATATTTGGCATTAGCATAGTTGGCCAAATTATTATTGGTCTTATTCCCCAAACTGGAGGCTTTTCCTTTTCCATGGTCATGTAATGGATCAGAAAATACTTTATGATTATTGTTTGAGGATGGTTTTTTTTTTCCATTAAATTCAATAGTTTTGTTTTCTATGAGATCCTATATAATTTTTTTCAAATGCCGACATTGTGATAGACTATGTTCCTTATCTTGGTGGAAATCGAAAAAAGCATTGGAATCCCACCAAGAGGGTTTAAATTGTGTCACGGTCATATTATTTTGGCTCAGGAAGCTGTATGAGATTGTGCTGCATTAGTTGTTTGAACCCTGATTCAATTGGTTCCCCTAGGGGAGTGTATTCACATTTTGGGAACTTCCTTGGTGTTCTTGGTTGTGTGTTTTTGATAGGATTAGTAGTTTGATCAAAATTTATTGTTGTGTTGTTGGAGGGGTTGTATCCTCTAAGTGCAATGAGTGGTATTGTGTGTATAGTATTATCATTGACAATGCCATCATTGGTTACATTCTTGTTTTAGGACCAATACTTATTCTTGTCATTAGGGGTACTTTGTGCATTCAAATTTTTATTTGGAATTTTTATTTCTCCATTGTCAATGGGAGCCTTTTCAAGTATGATACCCTTTTCTACTATTTCAACAAAGGAGGTGCAATAGTGTACTCTTAGGCCACTTCTCAATTTTGAATTAAGGTTTTCTAGGAATATGGTGACCTTTTGCTTTTTGGGTGTTTCAACTGGACATTGACTGGCTAAGCTTCGCTACCATTGAAAGAAAATGATAATTTTTTTTCCTTCCTCTTGTATCGTATGACATAAACTATCTATTGAGATTTCATTTTCAACATTAAAGGTGAAATGTTCAATAATTTTTTTGGCTAGTTCACCCAATGTTCTTATGCCAGTTGGGAGTTTACAAAACCATTCGAGTGCTATACCAGTAAGGCTTCATGGAAAAGGTCTCATGAGATACATAGGGCTAAATTTGATGTCTATGCAATGTTTGGTAAATTCCATTATGTGTTCAAGAGTGTTACACCTCCCATTTTACTTTAGAAAGTTTGGTATAACACATCCATGTGGGAAGGGTGCCATGTATAAATTTTTGTCAAAGGGAAATAAACATAAGTCTTGTGTTGTGTATGCCATTTTGGTTGTCATTTGCATGTTGTCCATTTTTTGTTGAAGGGATATCAATTGTGTTTGCAATACATCCACTTGTGTGTTGTTTGGGTCTACATGGCCACGTTATAATCCAACACTATGTGATGGGTTTTGATTTAATGTGTGGGTGTAGGATGAATTTTGGTTTTGAAAATGGGATGTATATGTCATGTTTTGAGTTGGTATGTTTTGGGTGGGAATGTATTGTGTTGGAATGTTTTAGGTAGGTATTTTTTGGGTTGGAATGTTTTGGGTTGGAATTTTTTGAGTTGGAATTTTTTAGGTAGGAATGTTTTGGGTTGGAATATTTTGAGTCGAAATGTTTTGGGTTGGAATGTGTTGGGTAGGAATGTGTTGGGTAGGAATGTTTTGGGTTGGAATGTTTTGAGTCAAAATGTTTTTAGTTGGAATGTGTATGTTATGGAATGCATTGGATGAGCTTGCAAGGATATGAACATGTGGGTTACCTTGTGTGTTTGGTATAGTTGTTTTAGTGTTAAGGAAAATTTTAGTTGTGTCGTGTATTCCTAATGGGTTTGATGATGAATATCATATGGTAAGTGATGTGCCTTGTGTCATGCCTTGGGTGTCAAATAAGGATGTATGGATTTTAGTTGCATCTTGTGTGGTTCCTCCTATTGGCATGCATGTATTCATTTGTGGGATTGAAGTGTTCACTTGTGGAATGGAAGTGTTTACTTATGGAATAGATGTGGTGTTCCCTTGAGTTTGGCTATTAGGTGTGGGTGTGGATTGTATGGTACTTATGTCAAACCTAGGGGGAGTGTGGAACCTTCTGTCAAGAGTTTTTCTAGGTAACGTTGGTTGTCTTATGCCAATTATTCATCTATAAAGGAGGAAAATTTAGGATCTTGTGAGGTGGCTTCTATGTCTTCTACCATAATATGTCCATTTTCGTCTCTAGTGACAATTTTTTTAATAGTGACTATGTAAGACTTGCAAGATGTATTTTTTGTGATATGGTATGACTATGCAAAGACTATGTCTAAGGATGACCAAGGTACATGCCTAAAACCAAGGTTATGCAACTATATTTTTTTTTTGGATTTTTGGATTTTTGGAGGTATAGTATGCCTAAGGATGATAACCAACTATGGATTCAAAGTGAAAAAATGTCAAGATCTCAAATGTAAGTGTCACAATGAGGTCCAAAGTGGCGTAATTCCAATGTAAGAAAAATTCAAGTGTAATTGAAATGATCTAGAAATGAGACTAAAAGTACTATCCTATGAGGAAACCAAAGGTAAGATTGCTCAACTAAAGCAAGAGGACCATGGAAACCAATTTGGGTTGCAAAGAATTCAATGGTAATGGTGAATAAGTGAATTTTTTTGATAAAGGTGACCTTCAAACTAGCATTGGGAGTTGAGGAATAACTTAGGTGTCAAAAGGACTAAAATGATGGAGGATGATGAAATCAATGCAACTTTAATTTGGTCTATATGGACTAATCTTAAGTTTTCTAAGGTTCCCACCAAGGTCTATGCAAGCTGAAAGGTAAGCCAATGCTTTTTATATTATGGATGCAAGGTGTATAATGGTAACTAAATGATCAAATGCGAAATGATAGGATTGCAAGTCTATATATGAAAACTCTGGTTATGCTCAGGATTGATTAAAGAGAGTTTTTGTTTTAGTTTTGGTATCAATTTTTTTTCTTAGGAATTTGTGGCTCAGGACAATTAATTATGGTCTATAGAATTGTTGGTTGGAGATCAGATTTGTCAATTGTTGTTTACAATAGTTTTCATTGTTGTTTAGGATAGTTAGTTGCAGTTCAGTATATACTAGTTTGAGTTTTAGTTGAATTTTGTCAAACGTTTGATATGATAATGTGAAATCAAATTTTGGAAAACACTTTGAAAAAAAATGTTTTTTTCTTTTCTGAATGTTGAAATGTGTAAAAGACACTTGTAAACACACTTTACAACCTATGACTTCAAAAGGATACCACCTGCTAGATCCCCACTCATATTTCTCCAACCGCTTAAACAAGGTGGACAACTAGAGACTTGATGGCACAAGCTACCCCTTACAGTGCACTCACTTCTCAAGATCACCAAGTCTCAATTCCCCACAAGGAGGAATTCCTATCTCTACATAATGTTTAGTGAAGATGTGAGGTTGCTTCACAACGACTGTTGTTGTGCTAGCAAGCTAAAGGTATTTTGGCCACTACAACTTAGTGAATACTTAGGGACACAGCTCCCCGCAAGTGTCTAACAAGCCACTTAAGGCTTTAATCACTCTACTATGGGCTCTTATACCTTTAAAATAAAAGGTAGGTACCCAGTTTCAAGTGTCAATGTACAACAAGGGAAAATCCTGTCGTGAGGACTTGACAGTTTAGTCTTATCCTTTTGTATACTGGCTTGAGTGAAAAATTGAGTGGAGTCATTCCCTCTTTCAAGGCAGGTCCCTCTAAAGGTAACAAAATCAAGACAAAGATGATGGTTTTGATCACCCAAGATTGCACAAAGCACAAGGAGAGTGCATACATAGACATCTTTTCCTCACACTTGGATGAGGTTCAGTTTAATTCCAAAATCAAAATGTGTGGGTGGCAAAGCAATAATCCCTAAGTGCCTTTAACTCTCGAGATCGCTATGAGGCATAAGAGAAGTATATATGCACTAAGAAATCACTACCATACTACAAAACATGCCAATAAATTATTCATTTAAGGCACCAAATGAAATGTATTCCAAGCTATACAAACAATCAATTTTAAAGACCAAGCCTTTGGCAAACGTCTTGCATCATATTTCATTAGTAATGTCAAATTTAAGTCTTCAATAAATGAGAGTTTTAGATTTTTTTGTTTTCAATTCTCTGGCATGCGAACCTACAAAAGAAACCATCTTAACTAAGTTAGCCTTAAAATTAAAAAGAAACCAAAACATAAAAATACACTAATCTAAAATTTAATAAGAACAATTAATCAAAATCTAAATTAATCTAATTAAATAATTTAAATTAAACTAAAAAATTGAACTAACTTAAAATATAAATTAAATTAGAAACCTAAATTATCAATCCAATTAGAAATCTAAAAATCCAATTAAAGAATAATTAAAATCTAAAAATCTAATTAAAAACTAGTTAAAAATCTAAAAAAAAATCTAACTAAAAGCTAATATAAAGAAAAGAGCTAATTTAAAAATATGAAATAAAAAGACTATACTAAATCTAAATCTAAATTACAACTAAATCAAATCTAATTTGAATCTAATGTTCAATCCAAAGTAAATATAAATTAAATATAATTAAATCCTGAAATAGTAAATCTAAGACTTAAATATAAAATTTAAATTAAATCTAAACTAGAAAAACCTAAATCTTAAATCTAAAATCCAAATTTAACTTAAATCTAGATTAACTGTTGAATTATTTAAAGATGAATAAAATCGCCTCTCTTAGACCCTATCATAGCCTACAAAGGTTGATTTGCAAATTTGAATAAGTGAAATGACATCCAAAAATGAAGTGCGGGCCTATGTGGCTAAGAATGCCTCTTATGGCCTACAAACACCTCAAATTCCCATGCAATAGGTGAGAAAAATAGCTCCAAATAGAATGTTGCATTAGGTAGGTGAGCATGGGCTCAAATTTGTGTCAATTTCCCCCTACAACTCAAGTGCGATGTGGTCAAAGTGGAGAGTGGGGCTGAACCAATGGCTCGAAATGGTGGTGATTGGAGGTCAAGGGAGACCAAATGGTGGTGGTAGAGTGTGAGGAACATGTTGACGAGGAAGGAAATAAAGCCAAAGTTGTAACAAGTGTTCACCTGTGACCACAAAATTAAACCTACAACCAAGACATTAATAACAACGAATGCATATCAAAATAAAATCAAAGCCATAAAATTTCACACAGGGTGGATTAGTCACAAAAACCATGTAAACAAGAGATCCAAAAACCAAGCATGCCAAATGTTGGGTTCATCAAATTTAGCATAGGGAAAATTAGAAGTTAGCAACCAAACAACATGAATAAACTAAACCATAGCTAATAATGAAGCACAAAGGAGTAAAAAGCATAAACCAAAGAACGATCTCACCAAAAATTCTTCATGTAGTCCATGATTAACCTTCATTGCACTTCTCCATTTTGTTATATAATAAATGCCCTCAGATTTCTCTCAAGTATGTAAGTATGACCAAATCATAATGTCTAGGAAAAATATTGAAGATTTATAAATAGCTATGGATGAACTAAGCAAGATAGCAAAAGAGTAGAAGACATCCAAGATTTTTAAGATGAAGAAATGACAGCGATAGATCCTTTTTATAGGAAAGCCAATTTCAAATGAAAGGTTGAGATCGAGAGATAATTAATCGATGGTCAAGATTAAAAAGATGAGGCATGGATAAGATTAGGCCTAAATTAGAGCAAGTGATAAATATTGAATGGTGGAGATTAAATTAAGGAAAATTTAATCAACAAAAGAGGTTAGTCGAGAAAAGATGGATAAGGATTTTGATGAAGAAGATAAGATTGACACAAAAAAAGTGATCTGTTAGAGAAAATCAAATCTTATCTCATATGAGTGACCAATAACTAATTAGATAATAAATATATTATCTAATTATAGAGGAATATGATAAGTAGAAATAATTTTGAATTAAATAATAATAATTCAATTCAAAATTTGGGATATTGGACCAAATTAAATAAATAAATATTTATTTAATTAAAAAGAGAAAAGGCTAATGAATAATTAAATAATGAAAGTAATTATTTAATTATAGTAGAAAGTGTCATAGAAATTAAATAAATTAGAATTTATTTAAGTTTAGAAAGAAGATAGGTTTAATTAGTGACATAATTAAATATCATTTATTTAATTAATCAAGGAGGAATAAGGATAGAAATGAATTAATTAAATAATTAAAATTATTTAATTATGAAGAATGAAAGGGGAAAGGGGTGAAATAATTATGAATAAATTAAGAGTCTGAGACTTAGGACAATTTTTAGTGTCTACAACACCAAGCCATGGTTGAACATGTACAGGTCTCTATCTACGTTGAACAAGCTATCTCATGTATTCTCCATACACTAGGAGGGTGTGTGAGGCACAATCGTGAACACCAACCTATCACAAGCATGGATTAGGATCCCAAATGAGGTACTAGAAACTCAGACTGGAACCCTTCACATTCTATCTAGGTATCATCCTAGCTTCAATGATTCACTAGACATGATGTGATTTGATTGGGGTACAACTTTGGTTCTCCCCCTTTATATACCCCACTGGTAACACGTGGTGGAGATCATTCCCTAGGAGATGAAACCCCAGGAAGGTCTCACTAAGGGAAGATAATACTAGATGTTTCTACTAGTCCCAAGGACTGCATGTAGCGCAAGAGGAGAGCATATGCATACTAGCACTCTCTAGATAGACTAGACTAGACTAGAACAAGTTGTAATTTCTCATCACCCAAGATCACTGAAAGATGTGAGGGGAGTGGATATGTAAACAACTCACTCCCAAACATAGAAAATAGATTAATTGACCCTTTAACTAATCTACATGTGCCTAAATTAGTATGAAAAAAAGACACATAGATAGAGATAAACTAAGGGTCTTCGACCGATTGTCCTACAAAAAATACATGAGTAGTTTTCACCACTAGTTTTTGTCAAATGTGAGAGACAAGCTATGAAAATTGTTAGTTAAATGCCACAATCATGGATGAACAAGTTAGCTAATTAGTACTTAAAACCAAAACTGAATTAAAGCACAAATTAGAAACTTTATCATTCTAGAATACCTCAGATTTTCCCATGCATGGAGAAAATTTTCCTATGACTATGATGTAGGATTGACTATATTAGGAAGAGGAAAGATTGTATTCACCTTTCAAATGGAGGGGTGTTTGCACTTATTCCTCTATGACTCAAGAAATTTCACCTTTCCTTTGAGCAAGTTTACCTGTTTTGATTGTGCTATGTATATTTTCCTCTAAACTTGGTGGTCTAGATTGAGGGATTCAAGTTTTCCCTTTCTCTAGAAGGGCGAGAGCAAATTTTCCTATTCTTACTTTAGGTCTGCCTCTATATCCAAAAATTCTCCCATCGGGGGTGGATTCGCCCCTGCATGTAAAACCTAAACCTACAAAATTTGAAACAACAAGTAAATGTAAACTAGACCCATGATTTGGGTCCCATCGAGCATGCCAAAAATGTGGTGAAAGTGATTTCTAACTAAGAAATGAAAAAAAACAACAGAAATGCAAGCTAGAAAACACAAATAAAACACTCAATGATAAGCCTAGTTGAATCCAAACAAAGCACAAAGAAATATTACCTTTAAACCTTGCTTGAATTGATGAGTTTGGTTGGCCCTTGTTGATGCTTGATTGTGTGCTCCTTTCTTGGAAAATTAACATGCAAATATGATCAAAATGAAGCTAAAGTGATGAGGAATGTAATGGTGGATATGGGTATTTGGATAGATGCAATATGATGGAAACAATGGTGGATGTTTGTTTGCATGAAAATAGCTAAGTGTGTGTGCTTGAGAGTTTGATTGATTAAATTTGGATGCTAGAGTGATTGTCAAAATGGAGACAATTCCACCATTTTTAGGGGAATTGTTTATAAGTAATTGAGATTATTTAGCATTGTTGTCATTGATGTCAAAACCCGGATCTAGAAGGTTGAGCTCTGAATGATATACAAAAATGATCTATCCTATTGTATGCTTTGATGTTGCATATTATGGATGTTATCTCTGATATGGATATGACAATACTTCTTTTTTCGGACACTCGTGGAACATAGTCAATTTAGAATAATGAAGTCTAATATTTTTACATTGTCTATTGTGCTCAAAGAACTCTAGGTAACCTTGCTATCTAGACATTCATGTAGCATGTTACAAGTTTTGGTGAGTCAAATTGTGTTTCTCTGGTTGATACTAAAATTGATGATAATCAAGATTTGGTCTTGGTTCTAGCATTCCCATCAACTATAGAATATATTTTATGTAATTCAAAGTTTGATAATTATGTGATGTAATGAACATATCTTATGTATGACCTATTTATGGTTCCCTTGATAATGTGGCAAGAAGATATTTATGTGTGGCCTATCTTCTGGGTTTGGTACTAGAATGCAAGGCCTTATTGAATATTTCAAGGTTGTTCAGGTCATTCCAACATGCTTTGTGGTGATCTAAGTCAAATTTTATTTGGTCGACCTAGGAGATTATGAAGACATTATGTCTAGCCAACATAGGAGACTATGAAGGCATGAAATGGTATAAGTTAAAGTTGTTTTTGTTTGATGAAAGGAGAAGTGTGGTTTATGGTGTGTGCAAATAGATAAAATGGTGTGAAGGAAGAAGTAATCTAATTTGTAGAGGTTGTGCAAAGAAGGTGTGTAGAAGACTCTTGACCAGATCAGCTGCGAACAGATATTATGTTCTTAACTAGAACTAAATTCATGCATATGTAGATAGAAATTCATTAGTTCATTTTTGTCAGTGAGACTATTTTGTAATTATTTGATTAATTGGGAAATGAGACCAATGACAACAAGCCTTACTTGCAATAAGAATTTTGGCAGTGAGCCTTTGTAAATATCACCTTAACCAGTGTTCTATAATTGAGAATTATCATTCTTTGTGGTTTTCCCCTTCTTGGGTTCCTACGTAAATTCTAGTTTTCATTGTGCTTAGTGTTGTTGTGTGCATTCATTTTCATATGTATTTTATTTTTTTATTGTTATAAGCCTGCTCTAGATTAATTAAAGAAAATAAAATTTCTTTATGATAACTGATTCACCACCCCTCTCAATTATCTAGACTATTCAACAATTGGTATTAGAGCTTGGTCCCTTGGAGATAAAGCTTAACTGCTTGAGGGAGATCTTGATAGTCTTAACAGATGGCAAGAGCTTATCACTTTGAGGAAGAACTGAAGATAATGTTAAATGATATGGAAAGAAAAAAAATGAAAATTAAGAATTGAAAGAAAACCTTAAGGAAGCAAATTCCTGTATCTCAAAGCTAAGGGAGAAAATCCAAAAATTCAAAGCAAGACATAGAGAGGTTAGCAAGGAATTAAAGGAGTCAAAGGAAAGTATTGTGGATTTAAAGAAGCAAGTAGATGAATGCAAGAATACTAGAGAAAATATCAAAGATACTATCAAACAAAAAATGGAAGAATGGAAGAAGACTGAAGAAAATCTCAAGGATACCATCAAACAAAAATCAGAAGTGCACCATAGAAAAAAGGGATCTCTTGCTTCACATGGGAATAATTCATGATAAATTGGATTTAATGAGGCCTTAGTTTCGTGTTGTGAGGTATTTTTCACATCCACACTAGGTCTTGGACCCTTTCAAATACATTTAACAATGTCTTGTAAAGGTGTTGTAAAGTATTGTAAAATATTTTCATGCCTTTCTAGACTTAATGAACCCATTTCTCCCTAATTTAACATTATAAAATGTATATAATTGCATCTTCACATCAATCTAGCAATATTTTGAATTAAACTTAATGTTAAACTAGTGTTGCAGTGTGTCTTTCACATTCACATTGGTTCTTGTGCCTTTCTAGGGTATGTGGAGCTCATTTTAGTGTTGTAAAGTGTATGTAATCACACTTTCACATTGAATTATGTGTCCCAATCCCTAATTTACCTTTACATAATCATTAATAGGCCCCTATTAACCCATATTGTGCATCTTGAGGCTTAAATTGATCAAATACCTAAAAAAGTTGCAATTTAAACCTTATTTCCTTATCTCTTAGCATCTTAGCTATCAAATTGGCCCTTGTGGGACCCATTCTCCATCCATGGTGAATTAGTACCATCTAGGTGAGACCCATTCACCATCCATGGCGAATGAGTCCCATTTGGTCCAATTTTGACCTTTGAGTTGGAAAAAAGTGAAATTTAAGTTTAATATTACTTCATGTCGGCTTGTGATGAGGTATTAATGGGTGAATAAGGTGAAATTCCTATAAATATAATTCTTTTAACTCTAATTCATATATCTTATCTTTTATCATTCATTCATCCACCAATCTTCCATCTCAAGTTAAGCAACTTAGGGTTTCTTCATTTCAAGTCATTAAGATATAAATTTTTAGACCTTCAAGGGCAGATCCTTCATGTTTTTCTGCATAATTTCAAGATCAAACATAATGGAAAGGAAATCAACTCAATTATTGCATGTTTCATTGCATTCTTTCATCATTTTGGTTTAATTACCTAAAAGGGGTTTGACCAAGGCAAACCCCCATGCCCTAAATTTAAACATTTCTCCTTCTTATTTTGTGTGTGTGCATATTTAGGCATCTTGGAAGCTTGGAAATAATTGAATATTGCATTGAAAATTTTCTAGGCTTTCTATTCATTAAACAAGTCAAAATATCAACAAAAACTCATTTTTAGATCTGTAAATCAAAGTTTTGGAATTAGACACCTGTAGAGAATCAAAATACAAACTGAAAGCTCTAGAATCAACCATTGAATATTAAAAAATTCAAAATTGGAATCATTCTCCATGGATGGAAAATAAGTCTCACTTGTAGGTCAATTTTGAGTTCTCTGCAATTTTAGATACCCTTTTGTTAGAAATAGGTTTCAACTCAGTTTTGTAGAACTGGGACTCATTTGCCTAGAATGGCGAATGAGTCCATCAAAGCCTTAAAATCAACATTTCAAATGTAATTTCTAGTCTTCATCCATATCTTAGGTGCACTTCTTCAATTTCTTTTAGTTTTGTTATAGTTTGCATTCATTTCTAGGTGCTTTTGGATTACACAATGTGTTTTCAAAAATACTTACTTCTTAGGTTTTGCATTCATATTTGATCAATTCCATAACTTAGTTACATTTATATCATCTCATTTAGCCTAAATAACATCATACTTTGCATAATTTGACTGAAACTAGCTAGAATTTTGAGTGGGGTTTATCTCTCTCCTTTTAAGTGAAACATCCTAAGAGTGCAAGAGTATCCTATAAGCCCTACCCAAAAATCAATGGTCCATTTTGGTGAACTTGATTTTTAGAATAATTTCTTGTTTGATTTGGAGTCCTTCGTCATACATCTAGCTCGCATTGATCTTGCATTGGGGTTTGCATGATAGGTTTCAACTTTTGCATTCATAGAAAAGTGCATTTAGGTTGCATTTTAGGCATCTTTTTTCATGTAAATTTTCTTAAATTCTGCATTTTTAACTTAGGTCTACATCATAGCACTCAAAATGCATAAAAATCACTTAAAATTCTCTCTCTCTTTTTTTTTTTTTGAAAAAATCCCATATTGGGACCCATTCACCACCCTAGGTGAATCAATCCCTTTTGACCCCTAAAACTACCTTTTATAGAGCTAAAAACCCTATTTTTAGGCTTTTGTTTGGTGCCATATCCTAGCTGTAAAGTTGGTTGTATTTCTGTAACATGTATTTCATCAAATCTAGCATAAATTAGCTCATTTCATGCCTGGTTTAAATTTCAAATTTTCATTCTCATATTGTTACATATCATAATCAGTCAATTATTCTCTAAAAATTATAATTCATTTCAGCCTTTTACATTACATTTTGAGTTAGAATAGAATGTTATTTCATAATTTTAGTTTCAATTTTCTCCAAATTTGTAAAGAAAAAGTTAGTTAATAAGCATGATGATCATTCATTCAATGCATGTCCTAGTTATGAGAGTCTCTTAATACAAGATAGTGAAAATGAAAATGTTAGCCTTAAAATCACACCCTCTCATATATCCCCTATTTGTGTGGATAATGTGATAGAAGAGCATACAAACATAGATACTTATGATGATCATAATTGTGCTTCTCCTAATACCTCTCCTTTTAGTGATGAAGGTATCTTGGCGAAAGAATACACAATCATTGAGAATCATCAGGATCTCATTTTTCTTTCTCCTCATCCCCTTTGGTAAGATATTTTAGCACAAGAGAATGAAATCATACACATTCTTAAACATCACCTTACCTAATTTTCATTATGAGGATAATTTTAAGGAAGGTAAGCTTATAAATGATGAGGATGTGTTTGTCTACCACAACCCTCTTTATGATCCTTCCCCCATCTATCATATTTTGGAAGACATTTGTGAACAAAGTCATGAAGTTGTAAATGCTCATGATAATCATACTTATTTTTCTCCTACTATCTCCCCTAGTTGTAAGGAAGATAGTTTGATGTTAGAAAACAAAACCAATGAGAGTCATGAGAATCTTAGTTATCCCCTTTCACCTAAGAAAAACCTTCTTGAGCAAGCCAATTCAATCATTGATCATCCTCATACTCGTGATGATGTCCTTCTAGAAGAACCGACCTTAGAATGTCAAGAAAATTCAGTTTGTAGTTCTCCTCAAAACCCTCCTCCTAGGAAGGATATCATGCTGCACGACAAAAACCACAATAATGATATAGACTCTCACTTGGTAAGGGATGTTAACATTATTCAACTTCAACTCATCCTTTACCCCCTTCACATAAACCTCCACCTCAAAAAAACTTGAACTTGTCCTTTACCTACCTAAGAATAATGTATCACAATAGATGAGTTATAATACCATTGCTCATACATATAACACTGAAAATAATCTACAACTATTGCAACCAACCCCACCCTCTTTACCTTTACCCAATCCACCTAGTTCCCATCATTACCTCTCACACAAAAAGGAGTATGACCTTGTTGAACAATTAAAGAATACTCTTGAAAAGATTTCCCTTTGGGATTTTCTTTAGAACTCACCAAATTGCCACACTATTCTTCAAACAACCTTACAACAGATTGCAGTTCCTCCTAGTACAGCTCTGAATGATGTAGAAGTTTTAATCCATGGAATGAACCAAGTTAATCTAGACATTACTTTCCATCAACTTGAGCTCCCTCCTTAGAGTTGCACAAACAAAATGAGGCCTTTATGATAATTGCTCAATTCAATCACATAGGTATCAAAAGAACCCTTATTAACAATGGTTATTCCCTTAATGTGTATAGTGTGACTCTCCTTGATAGATTGTGCATTGATAAGTCACAAATAATACCTAATTCTCTATCTTTTTGAGGATTTGACAATACAACAATGCAACTGGTTGGTATAATCACTTTACCTATTATAGTTGGGGTAGCTACTTTGCAAGCTCCTATTCATGTCATGCCTTATGATATATCATATAATATTGTTTTAGGAAGACCATGGATTCATGAGATGCATCTAGTTCCTTCAACCCTTCATCGTATAATAAAATATGTCTATAACAATCACATTTATCAAGTTTAAATACACCCTAAGCTTGAAAGTTGCTTGCACATTGAGAAAGGAGCTACAAGTCCCCAAAAAGAATTAATTCCAAGTCCAACATAGATCCTCTTGAAATTGAACACAATGATGAGGAATCACCATCTAAACTATTTGGTGATGATTGGGGATCCTTAGAATTCACACCTTCATTTATGGATGAATACATAATCACACAAAAGAAAGATGAGAAACACAAACAACCAACCATCATGACAACTCAAAATTTTGCACAATATTCTCAACCATCTATGCAAGAAAATACAACATACACAACAACCTTTGATGAACACAATAACAAACCATCACCTGATCCAAAAGAAATGAAGACACTTTATGGAAAATGTTATGACCTCATAAAACAACTTGGTTATAATGGAAAAGGATGTCGTGCTCAAGAAAAAGGTATCCACAACCCTATCAATCCTACCACACAACAAAAAAATCATGGTCTTGGCTATTGTCATGTGATAGAGATCTCCAAACCCTCACTCAACATCAACAACCCCACACAACATACTCCTAAATCAACCTTCACCATCATCCATCCTAAACTCCTCACCACTAGTGGTCTTGAACCTCATCCTTTACCAAACATAAAACAAACAAATACACATTCTCTTAATGTCAATGTCATCTCACAAAATGTTCATAATTTAAATTCATTAGATTTTATACCCTCATATTATGAAGAAAATAAAATCTCACAATCTAAAGAGTCTTGGAAAGATATGCAAACCATTACTAAGCAAGATGTATCTTTATCACATACCACAAGACCACCTTCTACCATAGATCAAGAGGGTATCTTGTTGACACTCCTCAAAGATCACTTGATCATGCTCCCTCCTAGAGCTCATAAGAAATGTTATAACAAAACTTCATTCTGCACCTATCATGAGTTCATGGTCACTCCACTAATGAATGTAAGGCTTTGAGTCTTAAAAACCAACATTTTCAGAAGTTTGGTTTGCTTCCTTTTGTGGGGAAACCTAATTCCTCTACTTGATACTAATTTTCACTCTCGCCTACACTTCATCAATCATTTCAGCTTACCCTTGTCCTGCACTAAGTGGGGGCAAGGGGTTAAGTAGCCTTGTCTTCATATGTCACTTGTAATTTCCTCCTTTGGCTAGTTAACCTTTCATGAACATATAAGAGAAAGCTTGGGACATGGACAATGTACCTTAAGTTGGCTCATGTGTGACATACTACCCTTATTCATGATGTATCTTATCAAAAACATATGACTTGGTATAGGGCTTTCTGAATAAGCTCTCATGTTCTCCTTCTTCTACTTTAAATAAATTCCTCACCATACTAGTGTTTGCAACTACTTTAAAGTGGGGGAATAGATCACCACTCACATTTCATTGTGTGATTTTCTTTTTCTTGTGATTTCCTCTCTTGGACACATGTGGCACAACGTTCCCTAGGATGAGATCTTACACTTGTCCTCTTTTGGAAATAAGATGAGACTGTTTGCACTTGTCCTCTCTTGGAGACATTGAGCATAATGTTCCCTAAGATGTGACATTCACATTGGTTCTTGTGCCTTTCTAGGGTATGTGGACCTCATTTTAGTGTTGTAAAGTGTATTTAGTCACACTTTCACATTGAATTATGTGTCCCAAGCACTAATTGACCTTGACATCACCATTAATAGGCCCCTATTAACCCATACTATGCATCTCGAGGCTTAAATTGATCAAATACTTGACAAAGTTGCAATTTAAACCTTATTTCCTTATCTCTTAGCATCTTAGTTGTCAAATTGGCCCCTGTGGAACCCATTTGCCATCTATGGTGAATCGGTCCCATCAAGGTGGAACCCATTCACCATGGGTGGCAAATGAGTCCCATTTGGCCCAATTTTGACCTTTAAGTGGGAAAAAAGTGAAATTTAAGTTTAATATTACTTCATGTTAGTCTGTGATAAGATATTAACAAGTGAATAAGGTGAAATGCCTATAAATATAAGTACTTTAGCTCTAATTCACATCTTTGATCTCTTATCATTCATTCATCCACCAATCTTCCATCTCAAGTCAAGCAACTTAGGGTTTGTTCATTTCAAGTCATTAAGATATCAATTTTTAGACCTTCAAGGTTAGCTCCTTCATGTTTTGTTGTAGAATTTCAAGATCAAACATCATGGAAAGGTAATAAACTCAATTTTTGCATGTTTCATTACATTCTTTCATCATTTTGGTTCAATTACCTAAAACGGGTTTGACCAAGGGAAACCCCCATGCCCTAATATTCAACATTTATCCTTGTCTTCTGTGTATGCAGATTTAGGCATCTTGGAAGCTTGAAATGATTGAATATTTCATTGAAAATATTTTTTATGTTTTCTCTCCATTGAACAAGTCAAAATATCAACAAAAACTCATTTTTAGACCCGTAAATCAAAGTTTTGGAAGCGAACACCTGTAGAGAATCAAAGTGCAGACCAAAAACTTCAAAATCCACCTTTGAATATTTAGAGATTCAAAAGTGGACTCATTCACCATGGGTACCAAATAAGTCCCACTTCTAGTTCAATTTTTATTTCTCTGCATTTTTAGATACCCTTTTGTTAGAAACAGGTTTCAACTCATTTTTTATAAAACTAGGACTGATTCGCCTAGAATGGTGAATGAGTCCCTTCAAGCCTAAAAATTAGCATCAATGGCATTTCAAATGTCATTTCCAGTCTTCATCCTTATCTCAGGTGCACTTCAATTTCTTTCAGTTCTATTACAGTTTGCATTCATTTCTAGGTGCTTTTGGATTACACAAAGTGTTTTCAAACATCACTTGCTTCTTAGGTTTTGCATTCATAGTCGATCAATTTCATAGCTTAGTTGCATTTAGATCATCTTATTTAGCCTAAATAACATCACACACTACATAATTTGAGTGAACCTAGCTAGACTTTTGAGTGGGGTTTTATCTCTCTCATTTTAGGTGAAACATCCTAAGAGTGCAAGAGTAGCCTATAAGCCCTACCCAAAAATCTATGGTTGAAGAATAAAATGAGAAATTATATCAAGAGTTAAGAATTTTTTAAATAGAAGAAAAAGTATGTGAAAGTAGCATAATTATAGATCAACTCTTGTCCCTACAGAAATGTGACAAGGATAGGGGAGGACTTGGCTTCACCAGTGAAAACTTAAATTAGAACACTAAGGGTGAAGACAAAGCAGTTGAAGTTGAAGTGAGATCTAGTGTAACAAGTATGGTCTAGAACTCTAGAGCATCTACAAAAGACCTCTAGTTAGGCAACCAAATGCTCAAAAGTACTTATCATTTAATGGGTATTGTTTTCTATGCAAAAATTTGACATAAGGATGTAGAGTGTAGAAGCAAGAAGGAACCAAGTACTCAATGCTTTAACAATCAAAATTTTGGTCAGAAATAAATTCATTGTAGAAGTTAATTATCTAATCCAGATAGAAGGAATGGAATGAATAATCTCTTTCATGGTAATTTCTATTTATGCCATACTTATGGTCACAAAGGTAATCAATGCAGATCTAGGGCTCACTTAGTTAAGTCATGACAAAGATGTTACAAGTGTAGTCAAAACAAACATTATGCTAAAACATGTAGATATGCTACTCTAGGAAATCCTGAAAACAAAAAGAAGGGTATGTGCAGGATCATGATGGGCCAAAAAGTGGCAATATGATGGGTATGCGGCTGACGACTATTTTTTTACCCAAAATTGATGAAACAAAAAAGGTTTTTAAAGGAGATTCTTAGCTTTCCATCGATATAAATTATGCTTTATTTTGAATTTAATAAGTAATTATCATGAATTTTCTATTCAAATTATGACTAAAGTCCTAATTCATAGGCTGATTGAAAAACATCTATAGATTTCAAATGGTATCTTATTTTTTGAATCCAAAACATGTGTCACATTCTATGTTTCATATTCTATGTTTCACATACTATAGGATTAAAAAAAAAAATTAAATTTCATAAAGTTTTGACCAAGTTAAGGTGGTCAGACATACTAGTTCTTACATTTTTAAAAAAGTTGTAATAAAAAATTCATAATTAATTATGTACTTGGAAGAAAATTACAACAAAATATGCATCACATTGGGGCATGAGTCCTCTACTTATATCTAAAATCTTATAAAAAATAATTATCATTTTATTGTGGTTAGGGTGGTCAGACAAACACCTACTTCTTATTTTTTCCCTAAAATTTAAGTACCATTACATTGAAATTCCAAATTTTCACCAAATAGATTTTTTTTTTTAAACAAACCTAAAATTTTAGAAACTACATTCAATTTTCTACAGATTATATTCTTACATATTTTTGAAATAATATAGATAACTTATTCAAATTTTTATGTCAAGTTGCCTAACTCTGATTTTTTTGAATTTTTTGGCACTTAAGGGCCTATTTTTTCCATGATGATCTTGCACATACCAAGAAGCTTGCAGAATTAGGTGAATCTAAGAACAAGGCTATCATGGTTTGGAAGAAAAATGAAATGAGTGTGGAGAACTCTTCTTTGGTATCAGATCCTGGTACAAGTTGTTCCAAAAATTGAGCCAACTGCTTTGGCTTAGGGGGAGTGCTGCTATGCATATCCTATCAATTCCCCCTCTTCAAAGTAATATTGATGTGTTTTTGACATGACTAAGTTTTATCTGGTTGGTGATATATGATGAAGCTTAATGTGGTTGATTGAAAAGAGAAGTACAATTGATGGTGTAATCAATGTAAATTTTGGCAGTAAGTTCATCATCAGCAATTAAGGTTAAAAGGTGAAGTTTTTAAAACATTTCTCATAGTTTGCAAAGAAGAAGAAGTTTCACAGAGTGATAGAAGATTGAAGAAGATAAGCATGATGATGGAATCTGTTGATAGAGAATCAAGTGGTGATATTCCACTAAGACTGAAGAGAGTAGAGTTGGATGAATTTGATCATCAGAAGATGAAGGTGTAGTGTAGAAAAAAGTATCTCTTGCTTGATATGTGAATAATTTATGATAAATTGGATTTAATATCACCTTGATCTAGTGTTGTGAGATGTTTTAAAAATCCAAATTATGTCCTAAACCCTTGCAAATTAAATAAAATGCATTTATCGATGCCTTATAAAGGTGTTGTAAAGTGTTGTGAATGACTTTCACACTTTTCTAGACTTTTTTTAAGCACTTAAGTCTAATGGAACTATCTTTCCCTTAATTCAATATTGTAAAATCTATTTATGTGTTTTCTCACATTAATCTAAGAGGCTTGTAAAATAAACCTAACTTTAATCTAGTGTTGTAATGTATTTTACACATTCACATTGGATGTTGTGTCTTTCTAGGCTATGTGGACATCATTTGAATGTTGTAAAGTGTATTTAATCACACTTTCACATTGAAATTTGTGTCTCTATCCCTAATTTCCCTTTACATAATCATTAATAGGCCCCTATGACCCCATATTGTGCATCTTGAGGCATAATTTGATAAAAAACCTGACTATATCAACATATAAACTTGATTTCTTCATTCCCCAACATCCTAGGTAGAAAAATAGCCCCTATGGGAGTCCCATCCAGGTGGGACTAAGTCACCCAATATGGAAAATGAGTCTCAATTAGGCCATTTTCGAGGTTTGAGTAGGAAAAATTGGGGTTTAAGTTTAATTTTCTTCAATGTCAGCGTTGGGGATCAAATTAATAGGCATTTTAGGTAGATTTCCTATATAAAAAATCTTTTAAAACCTAATTCTTAATTCATTCATCATTCATTCTCCATCTCAAGTCAAGCAAGCTAGGGTTTTAGCATTTTAAGTCATCAAGATATTGTTCTAAGGCATTCAAGGGAAAATGCTTCATCCATTGTTGTAGAAATTCAAGATATCTCATCATGGAAAGTTTCTAATTCCTTCATTTTATGTTCATGCTACATCTTATTTCTTCATTTGGTTTAATTACCTAAAAGGGGTTTGACCAAGGCAAACCCCTATTCCCTAACATTTAACATTTCTCTTTCTTTGTATGGTTGCAGCTCTAAGTACCTTTAAGGCTTGGAAATCATTGAAAAATAGGTTGCAAAATTGTTGAAGACATCTCCTCATTGGCTAGGTCAGAATATCTAGAAAAAGTTACTTATAGTGCTGGAAATTAGGGTTTCATATCCAAACACCTAGAGGAGTAGAAAGAGTAGACCGAGAGCTTTAGATTCCACTTTCAAGTTTTTAGAAAAGTCAAAGTGGACTCATATGCCATTAGTGGTGTATGAGTCCCATTTCACATGTTTTTCAAATATTTTTTCATATTTGGATACCCATTTGGCTAAAACAAACTCTGGTGTGGTTTTCTAGATCTAGGACTGATTCATCCATAATGGCGTATGAGTCCCAGTAGGTCAAAATTTTAGAATCAACAACATTTTTAGTCTTCATTCCAGGTGCACACTTTTAGTTTTATAGTTTTTTATTCTATTTCATGATCATTTCTAAGTCATTTATCATATGTTTTCATATCACATTGTGTTTTCAAACATTTCATGTTTTCCAAGTTTACACTTGGTGGGGAACCCTCATTTGTTATTATTATTTCCCTAGAACTCTCCCTTAGTTATATTTCAATCTCGTTTGCATTGGAATCTCAAGGTTTTGTTCTTGAATAAAGTGATTGATCTTTGTCTCTCTCCTTTTAGGTGCAAAGCCCTAGAGGCATAAGAGGTGACAAAAATCTTCATTTCAGAAGGAAATGGAACTGCTCTAGGTATGCATTTATGGAGATAATTTCCCTAGTTTGTCAATAAAGAGACTATCATGTTCCTGGTGAGTCGATTCAAGGATGGAAACATTGTTTTGGACAAACCCTACCCAATCACTAAGGAAGCCATTGAAGCTATTACTGGATTGTGCAGTGTTGGTAACCTCCCTAAGAAGAAAATGGTGAAATATAGAGATGTGGATGAACTTACTGGTATTGACAAAGACCCCCAAGCTCTACTAGTAAATACCATTATTGATCTTACAGTGAGGTATGTTGCTTATGATATCACCTACAAAATCTAATTTTGAAATTGTAAAGGCTCTACTTTGGCTATTATTGTGTATCTTTCACATAAGATGGTGAAGCAAAATAAGAATTTTGACTTGTGTAGTCTCATAATGGAAAACCTAATTGAGAATGTCAAAATGTCTTTGGTTGAGAGTTATCCTTTCCAGTTTGTGTCTCTTCTCATATGCTTAGTATTTACTTTCTGAGTTCACTAACATCAAAGGAGAATGTTAAGTGGAAGTCTAGCATCCCTATTAGAAAGAAAGTTTATAGGTATCTGGAATGTATGGAAGATAAAGCAAGTGCATGCAAAGTTTATTTCTCATCCTTGCAAAATAATCTATGCTCCGGTGTGATGGTGTCTAGTTAGTTTGAGGAGGGTTCCTCCTCTAGTAAGAAGGAGTTAGAGGTTTTCACTTGTGGTTTCCCTCCAAAACCTAAAAGGAGGAAAATTAACATAGAGGAAGTCATTGCTATTTCAAAAGAGAAGGAGAAGGAAGAAAATTCTCTACCTAGATTTGAATTTTTCAATCTAGATGAATTTTTTTCAATGTTGGATGAAGGTGATATAAAAAATATTGGTGAAATTTTGTATTCTTGCTCTCTAGTCAATAGGCTTAGGATTGATGATTCCTTGGTTGATTATCTACTCAAAAAGGGTATTACTATTTTAGATGTTGGTATGTGTAGGATCATGATGGGCCAAAAAGTGGTGATATGATGGGTATTTGTAGGGTATGTGGCTGATGACTCTTTTTTTACCCAAAATTGATGAACCGAAAAGGGTTTTTAAAGGAGATTCATAGCTTTGCACCAATATAATTATGCTTTACTTTGAATTTAATAAATAAATATTATTCATTTTCTATTTGAATTATGACTAAAGCCCTGATTGATAGGCTGATTGAAAAACATCTATAGCTTTCAAACGAGATCACATAATTTCAATTTGAATATGTACCACATTCTATGCTTTGCATACTATAGGATTAAAAAAAAATAATAATAATTTTATGAAGTTTTGACCAAGTTAAGGTGGTTAGACATACGAGTTTTTATATTTTTTAAAAGTTGTAATAAAAAATTCATAATTAATTATTTACTTGGAAAAAAATTATAAAAAAATATGCATCACATCCGGACATGAGTCCTCTACTTATATCTAAAATCTTATAAGAAAATACTATCATTTTATCGTGGTTAGGTTGGTCAGACAAGCACCTACTTCTTATTTTTCCCCTGAAATTTAAGTACTCTGGATTGAAATTTCAAATTTTCACGAAATAGATTTTTTCTTTTTAAAATAAACCTAGTAGTTTAGAAACTACATTCAATTTGCTACAGATTCTATTCTTACATATTTTTGAAATAATATAGATAGCTTATTCAAATTTTTACGTCAACTTTCCTAACTCTAATTTTTCTAAATTTTTTGCCACTTAAGGGCCTATTTTTTCCATGATGATCCTGCACATACCCATGTTTCTGACTCGTTACTGGATTATATGGTAGATGTTGTCAAGGAAGGGTTGTTGTGAGAAGGATCTAAAGGACACAAGTTCCAACATGATTGAGAGAAGGTTTGTCAAATCTAAACAAAATTTATCCAAACACATTGGTGAGATAAGAGAATGCATTAAGTAGATGTCTGACATCTACAGGTATTGTCGCTGGTGGCCGACTGTAGTTGATAATTTTAGAAGAATAATTGAAGCTATTGGATCTGAATTGAATGATATTGGAAATTTTTTTGACTTCTTCAAAGATAAAGATGGAAAAAAAAGAATAAGAGTTGGAGAGTTGCAAGTTGATTTATTGTCTACTCAGGTTAAAAAAAATTGTTGGTCAAAGAAATTGTTGAGGTCCGGTTAGATCATCTCTTTGGGATCTAGTTTCTAATGCAAAGGACTATGAACTATAGTACCTATCTCTGGATTGGTCATCTTCATTTATGTTTTTGACTCTACTGGACATTATGTGTGCCAAAATGGTTTCCGTAGTGATAGCTTGGAAGAGGATTCTTCCAACTATAAGAGAAAGGTACAAGAAGATTTTTCATGTAAAAAGTGTTATTTTTACTTGATCTCTTGAATGTTATTATTTTTTCCCTTCCCTTTGATGGAAAAGAGGAGGAGAAAATGAAGAGAAAAATAAAAAACAAGAAGTATTGAATTGCTTTACAAAGGGGGAGTGCTTGGAGTTTTGGCATTGAAGTTTCAGAGTTTTGTGCTTTTGGGTTTTCACTACTTTGCCATCAATGCCAATAGGAATATTGTTGAGAAGTTGTTGAGATGATTTAGCATTGTTTTCATTGATGTCAAAACTTGGATTCGAAAGGTTGTGCTTTGGATTCAATATACAAAAATGATCTATCCTATCATATGCTTTTGATGTTGCATAGTATAGATGTTATCTCTGAACCAGATATGACAATACTTCTTTTTGGGACACTTGTAGAAGACAGTCAATGCAGAATAATGAATTTTAATCTTTTGACATTGGCTACTATGCTCAAAGCTTACTATGGGTAGCCTTACTAACTGGACATTCATGTAGCATGTTACAAGTTTTGATCTATCAAATTTTGTTTCCCTAGTTGATACTGAAATTCATGATAATCAAGATTTGGTCTTGGTTGTGGAATTCCCATTAAATCCAAAATATATTTCATGTAATCCAAACTTTGATAATTATATGATGTAATGAACCTATCTTATGTATGACCTACTTACAGGTCCCTTGGTAACTTAGTAATAATATCTTTATGTGCAACCTATATTTTGGGTCTAGTGCTAGCGTACAAGGCCTTATTGAATTTTTCAAGGTTGTTCTTCATGCCAACATGTTTTGTGGTGATCTAATTCAAATTGTGTTTGGCCAACTTAGGATATTATGAAGATATTGTGTCTGGCCGACTTAGGAGATTATGAAGGCATGAAATGGTATAAGTAAAAGTTGTTTTTTTTAATGAAAGGAGAAGTGTAGAGTATGGTGTGTGTGAACAGATAAAAGGGTGTGAAGGAAGAAGTAATCTAATTTGTAGAGACTGTGTGAGGAAGGTATGCAAAAGATTCTTGACCAGATCTACTACAGACAGAGATTGTGCTCTTAACCAAAACTGAATTCATGCATATGTAGATGCAACTTCATCAATTCATTTTTGTTAGTGAGACTATTTTGTAATCAGTTGTATTAATTGGGTAGTGAGCCCACCGATAGTGAGCCTTTCTCAAAATCACCTAAACTAGTGTCACCTTAACCAATGTTCTATAATTGAGAATTAGCATTCTTTGTGGTTTTCCCCTTCTTGAGTTTCCACATAAATTCTAGTGTTCATTGTGCTTGGTGTTCTTGTGTGCATTCATGTTCATATTTTTTTAATTATTATTTTATTGTTATAAGCCAATTCTGGATTAATTAAAGAAAATAAAATTGTTTTATGATAACTGATTCACCCCTTTCTTAGTTATTCAAATTGTTCAATAGGAAGTTCCTCTAAATAAATGGACCATCGGGATGCATCCATGGTGGAGGAGATCAAGGGCTAGGGTGAGTATAAAACTCACAAGCCCTCACAAACTAACATGTGGCAAGTGACATGGAAGGAAAGGGGTGATATGGATATGACATGGAGGTACTATGATGTACCTTTGGAATGGACAATATCTCTTCATAAATGAGGTCTTTCTCCACATGTGCTTTGAGAGGACATGTGAGAAATTGAAAATTTCTCACAAACCCTCATGGGGATGGGAGAAGGAATTAAAAATTCCTTAAAATGCATAGTGTAAATAAACGTGAAATTTAAATTCACAAAGGGAAGGGGATGCCTTCTCCAAAAGGAGAGCATTTAATGTAAGTTTACTAAGGACACATTCCATAAATGGCATGAAGATTAGGTTAGCCTAATGGAGTGATTAAGGTTGTGCAAATGCATGATTAGATGGGCTAATAAAAAATTAGAGGCAAGTGGGAGATTATGGAGGATGTGACCCTAATGATGATTAGGGATGTGCACACCCTAATCACATATTAATTAGATTAATCTAGATTAAAGAGGATTATGGAGGATGTGACATGAGGAGAGAGAAGAAGATGAATTAAAAACTAATTTAATTCATTTGGGTAGATTGACTAAATAAAATAAATTGGGGTATTTATTTAATTTAGAGATGAATGGGGTAAGGTAATTAATTAATTAAATACCATGAAGGGACATTAGGATATGATGAAATATTAATCAAATAATAAATTATTTAATTAATATGACTAAGTAATGTAGGACGAAGGAATGCAAGGGTGAATTTGACCATAGGGAAGTGGTCAAATTTAGGTGTCTACATTTTGGCCCTCTTAGAAATATTGTTAGAATAATAGTATTTCAAAGAAAGATAAAACACAAACAACTCAATAGAAAAAAAAAGTTAGATGATGCCTCAGTATAGTAGGAAAGTGGGTAGGAAGGAAGAATGAAGAAATATGGTAGGTTATGCCCCCTTGAGAGGGTAGATGGGGAAGAAAAGGGACCCTAGGATACTTATTGATATGAAGAAATAGCTCAGGGTACCGCTTGATAGAGTGTGAAAAACCATGAAGAATAGCTTTTGAACGGAGGAAATCGGACACATGAGGTGCCAATTGCAACCCTTGGAAGAAAAGGGGGTAAATGAATTAATAAAGGACTAATGAAAGGGTAAAAATTACCCAAAAATTAAGAGTCAAAGGATGGTCAAAAATGAAAATTATAAATAGTAAATTTAAAAATTTACTATTCACCTAACCTTCATTTGCGCACTTGGCATCTTGCGATTCGACAAGAGAAAGTGAGAAGGTGACGAGGATTGCTGACAAGATGAGTGATGAGGAGTTGATTGGTGATGACAAGCTGATCCACTGAGGTGAGGAGGTGCTCTATACAATTTATTTCCAACTTTCAAGAGCTAAACACCTAGGAGCTAGGAGTGTAGACATTCAAGAACAAAACCCAAAACTCACTTTTCTAGAACTCTAACATGGACCCATTCGCCATTGGGAAAATGAATCCTTAGTGAGGCTTGAAACAATTTTTTTTAGCAAGGTACACATCATTTCATCATCATAAAACTTTCCTTATTGTTGTTATAATAGTTAGGTTTGATTTTTTATTATTATTTATGTATTTTTCCTCTCATAATTGAGTGAAAAATATAACACAAAAGATTGGATTCCTCCTTTTGATTTATCCCATTTGGGGTGAACCCATTTTTTCTATGTTTAAGTACCTTACACTATTTCACATTTGCAATAACCATTATATGGCCACCTTGCATAACAGACCTTTCTCGCCTATGGAGCCATCTTGTTTGTTCATTGGTGTTAACATACAAAGTTTTGCTTGCCTCATGAATATCATTATTCAAGTTGTGTGGCACCTTATCAAATTTATCAGGAGGTATAGCTTTGGTATGGTTAGTATGTATGGGAGTCAACCATAGGCATGACTTTCCCATAGCCACTTGCTTGTTTGTGTGGGCACATATTGACAATGTGTGTGTGTGTCTCACCTAGTGGATACTAGATTCCACTAGCTCGTGTGAGCATGTGTTTTGTTTACATAGTGAACATCGTGTTCCACTTGTAAACATTTTTTGGGGAAATAGCTCAGACTTGGTCCACATTTTGTTAGATAGAATGTCAAATCTTGATCCACTCTCTTTTTCCTTTTCTTTCTTCTTTATGTCTTTGGCAGTGTATGCTTGTATCTTGTTGCTGCTTCATACATCATTCATATGTGTGTTCTTTTGTGCCTACGTTGGTTTGCCATAGGATCTCAATCCTAGGGGATTGATCATCCCTCTTGACTATTGTCATCCTATCTCACTAGAATTGATACACTTGGACCCCTCTTGATGCAAATTTGTCTACTTTAGTGTGAGTTTGATGCAAGGTCTTCCTCTCACTAAAGTGGGGGCTAAATGTAGTGTAGAAAAATGTACCCCTTTACATTTTCACACTTGTTTGGGTCCTTCCTGTTAAAATTTGGTTTATGTATTCCTTAATTGGTCATAGTTTGCATCCACAAGCCTATTTAAATGAATTTTTCTAAGGATAATCTCGACACTTAATAAATGGAAAATCATAATTTAATATTTTTGGCTATGTTCCAAATTTAGGAATTTGGGACACATATGCCAATTTGGGTGTATGGGTTCTCCCCGGGTCTTGGGACCTGATTTAAAATGATACATTAAACATAAAACTTCTTGAAGTTTGTGTCTTGGGTTTAAGCCTCTAGAACTCATACACCCAATTTGGCGTATGATTCCTACTTTAACCTAGGACATATTTTAATTCCAATTCTTGGCAGGATTTTATTATCCTTAATTTAATTTTTGAATGTCATCATTTAGTGTTGTAAATTTGGGAAATTAGGCATAAACAAGTATAAATACAAGGTTATTTCACATAATTTCTCCTAGCAATTTTGAGTCAATCATCCTAAAGAGAATTATAGAGTTTAAAAGAGCATTCAAGAGCTAATTTTCAAGCATTTTTGAGCTACATTCAAGATTCAAGCATCATGCAAAAGTCTTCATGCATCATGTGTGTTTGTGAGCTAACATTTGTGATGTAAGTTTCATGATTCAAGCAAGCATTTAATCAAGTGTCAAGATACACATTAATGCTAGCCCTTTCATACAAGTTTGTAGCCTTCATTTCAAGGGTTTGACCTAGGTGAATTGGAGCTTGAAGATACTTTGAAGGAAAAGTTGCAAAAGTTGTCAAAGTTGTCAAGAATTTGACATCTTCATGGAAAATCACCTACAGGCTAGAATTCAGACTATTAGACCTAAATATTGGGCAGGAAGGAAACTATAGAAGATCACTAGAGGCTATAAAAGTATTAGTAAAACCTTAGCAACAATACTGAATCACCCAACTTGGCATATTATTCTTAGTACACCCCTTTTGCCATCTTTCTGCATATCTTCCTTAGTCATCAGAAGATTCTAGATTCTACCTAGAAACCTTGTAGTAGGACTAAATTGCCCAACCTGGTGTATGAGTCTTGGTGAAATTTAAGGAAGCAATTTCCAAGGTTTATAAACCTTTTTTAGGCCTCTCCACTTTTCTAGGTACTTTTATGTTTCATCCTATTTTTCAATTTGATTTCATGCTTTCAAGTTTCTAGGGTTTGTGGATAAGTGTTTGCATTTTTCCTTTGAAGCTTTGTTTAATGGTGAAACCCCATCCAATTACACTAGGAACCCTCTATCCATTCCTCAATCAAGTCACTTAGTTAAGGGATCTAGGTTTCCTAATGAACTAAAGTGGGAAATAGGTCCAATTCCATCATATAACAGGTGGAATCCTATTTTTCTTGTGTTTAGAAATGAAGGAAAATAGGGTGTGTGATCCAAGATGGATTGACCAAATGGATGCAACCTATCTTTCTTCTAGTTTCACTCAATTATGAGAGTTATAATGCATAAATGAATATCAAAAATCAATCCTTACCAATATAGAAATCAAAAGGTAGGTTTTAAGAGGGTTAAATGATGTGTACCTATTGCAAAAAGTGTTTTTCGAGCCTCACTGAGGACTCATTCACCCTATGGAAAATGGGTCCTAGCTAGGGTTCTAGAAAATCAATTTCAGGGTTATGTTCTTCAATGCCTGCACTCCTAAATCCTAGTCAAGCACTATGGAAAACTCAGAAATAAATTTTGTAGCTCAATTTTTGCGATCTTGCAAGAAAGGTGACAACTTTGCAACTTTCTCCAATTTTTCTCTCTAAATTCTCTTCAACCTAAAACTTGCAATAACACATCAAAGGAGAGAAAAATGTTGTTTTGTTAGGAAATAGGGGGTTTCCTTGGTCAAACCCTATTTTGGTAATCAAAGATTGAAATGAAATAATGCATAAAGGAATGATGAATGAACAATAATATGTAACAACTCACCAATCCTCAATTGAACCATAGGGTATTAATCAACAATCTTGCATGAAGTGGCCTCAAGGAATGTAGATCTTGATCACAACACTTGATATTTAACAATGCTTGAATAGGATCTTCAATGCTACATCAATGCATTAGATCAATAACATTTATGATGCACTATGCCTTTGACATGATGATATGACCTTGATTGCTGCAATAAACTTCAATAATCTACTCTTAGATGCCTTCTTGAATGCTTTATAATGCTCTTGTGAAGATACTCTTGAGATCACTTAAATTGCTTAGATGAAACTATGTGAAATGACCTTGTATTTATACTTATCTTATCATTAAATTATCTCAAAATTCAAATAACGCAAGTTGAAATCAAACCTAAGATTTGAAATCATTAAAATATCACCAAAAACATATCCCAAGGGGGAGGGTCCTAGGGTTAAGTGAGGACCCATTCGCCATGTGGTGAATGGGTCCTAACATACATAACTAGGACACACTTCGAGGGATGTCAAATGTTATGTAAAATTAGGGTCCTAGAACCTAGTAAGGACCCATTCTCCATGTGGCGAATGGGTTCTAGGTCCCTAACCTAGGACACACACCTTGTAAAATCATGTGTTGTGTAATATCATTTATGAATGTTAGGCTTATCCCTCGAAATCTGTAATTAATTAGGCTTGGATTTGAATTGAAGGGGCCAGTTAAGGAAAATTTGACCTCAATTAATTAATAAAGCCCTAGATTAGTGTGAAAGTGTAAAGATACACTTTACAACACCCTAAATAAGGCACCATTAAGTCCGTTTAGTTTAAAAGGGTCCTAAGTTTTTAATGTGAATGTGTAAAACACATTACAACACTAAATCAAGGCAACATTACGCTCATTTTATTATTAATTATTCCCAAATTAAGTGTAAAAAAGGGATACTTTTTTCAAAACTACACACATAATTTAAGAAAATAAAATAAATAGGAGAATTCCCAAACAAGACAAATTTAACATGCATATATAACAAATCTAGAATCACAATATAATACTTAATGTTTAATACCAAAGATCATATGATTGTACAAACTAATCTTGGGTCTTTATTACAATTGATTTCAATATCGCATGTTGATAAGGAATCATGGAAATTCTATTAGGTAGGATATTCTAATCAGATGCCTAAGTTTCACAACATTATCAATAGATCTAGAATGGAATGAACTATGCTTCCTTCTTAAAAACTCATTTAAAGCATTATATATTAACTTGTCTACAAGTGTACATTGCCACAATCATGATATATCCATGTTTAGAGTTCAATGAGAGATCAATGAGCACCTTATTCAATAAAATAAAGCTATTATTGTTACAATTTATTTGTAAACATGTAAATATGTGTATATATTTATACACACATGGTAAGGAACTTGTATTAACTCTAGAGTTATATATCAAATTATCAACTCAAAAAGATCATCTTAATGAGATAATCTACTAGCATGGGGTAAAAATTGGTCCAAAATTTTAAATATACTATTTAGATACCCTCTAGACTAATTTTTCTATCAAAAATAACAAATTGTGGCTATATTGAGAGAAATTTTCTTTGAAATTTTTGGATTTGCAAGTAGAAATATGTTTAAAACAATGGCTAAGGGTTTTAGATGGTAGTAATGGAAATAAAAATATATTGTTTCATGTGGAAGCATGATGAATCTCTCTTTTTATCATGAAACCCTGAGTACTTACAAGGTGTTCAAGGTCCTTATAGTTTGCAAGGTTTTTCTCACAACTAGACATGATTTTCATAGTAATATAAACAACAATATGTAAAATATTAATGTACCAATGTTTAAAGGTGCCTTAAAACTGTGAAAATGGTGACGGGTGTCACAACTTACCTTAGCTCGAAGCCACCTTCACTCGAACGAATGAACACAACAATGGTAGCTGCCCTCCACTAACAAAAGATATTTTCTTTGCTAAACTTCATTTGCTGAAATGAACTAAAAGAATGGAGTAGTCAATTCATATAGCCATAAAAATACATCAAAATAATACCTTCGAGTGAAGGTCATCTTCGATTGAATGTATTATTTTAATTTTTATAAAATTAATGAAAAAATTTGATCGAAGGTGACCATGGACCTTCGATCAAAGCCTTTTGTGTAATGACCTTCAATTAAACGACCTTCATTTAAAGAAATATCTTCAAACGAAGGTATTTGAAGAAATGTGTGCCCCTCCCTCCCAATTTTTTCATGTCTCAAGTTTGGGAGCAAGTATTGTGTTTTAACCCAACATGAACTTGATTTGATGTGTACTATTTTACGATGCATGAGATTAATCTATTAGAATTTATGACTAAACACTAACTCATTTTTGACCTTCTAGATATTTGAGATTTTTAGGGTGATGTCTAAAGACATCATTTAGGTGTTTTCCAAATTTACAAGTGAATGGGTTCTACTAACTCAAACCCCTTTGGTGGATGAATTAATATTGATGAAAAATATTGGAGGTCAATACATGTAGACATAGAAAATCACCTATATTATGACACATCTATTTTTTTATTTTCCTTTAGAAATTGAAATGTGATAATATTTTCTACTCATAATATCATGTGGATTAATTATGCATTGAATATATTTGAATACCATAACATATCAACATGTATTGCAAAATTGTGTTAAGTAAACTCATAAAAACTATTAGAAGGGGATGATCTAAAATGTAGATTTGATAATTTCAAATCTAAGATCATTCCCACTTACCTTGGGATTAAATCAAGTCAATCTCAAACCACTTGAAAATGAACATTAAGGATAATGTGGTACTTTCAAAGTAGAGATTGAATACCAAAAATAAGTGAACGGGAGTGTGATAATGATGAGAAAATAAAAAATAAAAATGATGTGGTGCACATATATACCTATTAGTCATTTGTAACCATTATAATCAATAAAAATATTAAATGCAAATATCATGGATACTTTTCTCTAAAATTGATGATGAAAGAATGATGTTGAAGATGTTTTGAATCAATTTATTATTGCTCAAAATTTATGTATTTGGTCTAATATTCATCTTAAAATGTATGTGATATCATAAAACTCCATTTTTCAAATATGATCCACATGGTGTAAGTCCCAAGTAGCACAAACTTGATTTGATCTATATTATTTTATGATGCATGAGATAAATTTATCACAATTTTCAACTGAACACCTACTCACTTTCATCTTATATATGTTTGAGATTGTCAAGGTGGTGTAAAAATACATCATTTAGGAGTTTGCTAACTTGATAAGTGAATGAGTTCTACTAATTCAAACCTTCTTTGTGGCTTGAATTAACATTGTTGAGAAATATTGAAGAACAATACAACTAGACATAAAAAACACCTATATGATGGTGTTAATCTATTTTTTATCATTGTTTAGAAAATGAATGTTTTTAATAATCTCTATTTGTAATCTCATATGAATATATTGTATATTGGATTTATTCAAATACCATGGTAGCAGGTTGGCTCACAAATTTATGTTAAGTCAACCCATAATAGCTAGTAGAAGGGGATATGAAATATAAATGAGGTCATTCCCATATGTCTTGTGATAAAACAAAGTCAATATTAAGCCATTTAAAAATGAATCTCAAGGATAAGATGGTAATTTCAAGATAGAGATTGAATGTCAAGAAATAAGTGTGAATGAGGGTGAGATAAGGATGAGTAAATGACAAATAATGACAAATTAGTGTAAGAAGGTTAAATAAAAATGGATAGGGATTAAATTATGAGTAAAATCAAATACAAGAGTATACTACTTATGAATAAGTTAATTATATTTAAACCGTTCCAACAAAATAAATACAAAACTAAATGAAAAATATCATAAGCATATAAACTTCACCATTACAATTATATAATTGCAGGTTTCTTTAAAAAAATAACTTTTTAAAAAATTTGAGTTCACACTTAAAAAAGTAAATTATAAATTAAATTTGAATATTTAGTGAATTTTTCAACATATTAAATTAGAACCACAGCAAGAGGATTAAAATGAAATGCTTTATGAATTTCTATTCACCATGACAAACAAGACCAAACTTATGTAGAAAACAAAATCTAAATACATATTTTATTTCAAAAGAATTATAGAAGACTTTGATTGAGTTTCACACCAATGCCCTTATAACTATAGCCGTAGTTCTCTTGTTGCCAATCTCAAGACGTGACACATTTTCTTGTACAAGCACATCAACATTTTTGAATGGGTTAAGTCATTCTTTTCTAGTTGATAGTTTCAAAATGACAAAATTTGTCAATAGATTCTTGATCTACTAGTGAAGTTGAATGATTCTAAGTAAGTCCATTAAGGATCAAGTGTTGTGGAGTGCAAGACCCCAACATGTAAATGAATGAAATAAGGATTATTGCCCATCATGACTTTAATAAAATGAATACCCATTAATCATTAACTCTTAACCAAAAATATTTTCATCTAAAACACATGTTCTCATCTCAATTAACTAAATGATTCTCTAAACTTATATAAAACCCAAAAAAGGGACATTATCTTGCACAAACACATCAGCTTTGCCTAACGGACCGTGAGTCAATCAAATACATCGACGACTGGAAAGCATTATTACAGTGCTTCTATAAGTCCAATCCGATGTGAAAAGAGGTCTGTAGACAATTGCATTCTAATACGTATATGACATTTATAGTATTGGTAGAAACCAAACACTGAGAATATTCTCAAGCTTTTTGACTATAAGCAATAACTTTAGTGAAGGCGATCGCCAAACGGGCATTTCAACAAGCCTGCAGCAATCAAATACATCTCCCCTCCTTTAACAGGTGGCTTTATAAAGAGCGTTGAATGTTCTTTGTAGCCAATAATTCATGGCTAAAACCTCCACGACCTTTTCGATCCAATTATCTGCCCGCATGGCCTGGCGATACAGGTTGAGTTTTCATGGATACAACTAAGTTCTATACATATCAAAATCTTTGTTTTTAAATAATTGACTATACGAAAGTTTCTGTCCACTAAATCATTATAATTCGAAAATCTATATTTGAACTAAACCATCAATCCACTCCATTCAAGTTCACCCAAAATATAACCTGTCCCTCTGTGGCTGCAATATTTAGGCTTGTGGATGGCGCTTTCACTGAAGGTACGGCTACCAGATAAGGAAAATTCATACCGACAAACGATTATTTACTTGCTTGTTATTGGTTCGTCGGCGTGCCTTTGAGATGTCGACCTACGTCACAAAATACCTTCCCCAAAACCTGCCAACCAATGGCTGAAGTCGTGAATACCAACAGCATCTAATTTTTCAATAGTCAATTTCTTTCATTTTCATGCCATGATTTTCAGGAGCCCTTTTTATCACAAATGCTAAAGAACCCTTCAATTACGAATGGCTTCTAGTGTCCCAACTTTTGTTGGACCCGAGCGGACAACATCACGGGATTTGTCTCAGGACCAGCATCCAACGGTCCAGACTTCCGCTGCAAACACAAGCAAAACCGTTCAACGCATCTATGGTGGGTGCGATGGATTTTATGGGTCCGCCGTGGCCCTCCACGACTGCAAGCAGGTTTGCCAACTGCCCGGATCCCTTCTCCACACCCGTAAAGTCTTATCCGCCGAGCCGCTCAGAACAAGATTGGAAACCGTTGCAAGGCACGGAAAGGCAAACCTGTGCCCTCCAAGGAATCCCTCATGCTGCATAAATCTGCACGGTGTACATCCCATGTAGCACAAACTTGATTTGATCATATTATTTTATGATGCATGACATAAATCTATCACAATTTGGATGTGAATACCTGCTCACTTTCATCTTATAGATATTTGAACTTGATAAGTGAACGAGTTTTACTAAGACGAACTTTCTATGGTTTGAATTAACAATGATAAGAAATATTGAAGGACAATACATGTAGACATAAATATCATTTATATAATGATATGGATATAATTTTTTTGTTGTCATTTAAAAAATGAAATGCGTTTTAATAAAAAAAAAATTGTAATTTTATGTGAATTAATTATATATTGAATTTCTTTAAATATCATGACATCAATATGGTTCACAAATGTGTGCTAGGTCAACTCATAATAGTTAGTAGAAGATGATGTAAAATTTAAAATTATAATTTGATAATTTAAATTTTGTGGTCATTCTTACATGTCTTGTGATCAAACCAAGTCAATCTTGAGCCACTTGAAAATAAATCTTAAGAATAAGGTGGTAAGTCTGAATGAAGGTGAGATAATAATCAACAAAGGATTAAAAAAAAAAAGAAAATGGTGTATGAAGGTTAAATAAAGATGGATATAGACTAAATTATGAGTGAAACAAAATGTACAAATATTCTACTTATGAATAAATTTATTACATTCAAAATATTCCACCACAATAAACACAAAATTAAATGAGAAAGATCATAAATATATAAACTTCATTGTTACAACTATACAATTGCAAGGTTTTTTTCATTTTTAGTTTATTCATTTAGTAAATTTGAGTCCACATCTTAAAAAGTAAAATAAAAATTAATATAAATATTTAGTGACTTTGCCTACATATTAAATTCACACCACATCAATGAGATTAAAACAAAGTTCTTTATGAATTTCTATTTGCCATGAAAAATCAAACCAAACTTATATAGAAAAAAAAATCTAAATATGTATTCCATTTGAAAACTTTTATAGAAAAATTTGAATGAATTTTACACTTGTCAACCTCAAAATGTGGAAGATTATCTTGCACAAGCACATCAACTTTTCTTGATGGGCTAAGTCATAGTTGACAATTTCAAAATAATTCATTTTATCAATGAAATTTTGGTCTAATAGTAAATTTGAATGATTTTGAATGAGCCTATTGAGGATCAAGTCTTCTTGAATGCAAAACCCTAACACCTTAAGAGATGAGATAGGGATCATACCCTTGATGAGTTTGACAGAATAGATAACTCTTAATCCTTGACTCTTAACAAAAAAATTTCAACCTAAAACTCATGCTCTTATATCAAATATACTTATATAAAATCCACCAACCTCATAAATGACACATTATCTTGCATAAACACATCGGCTCTGCCTAATGGCTCGTGAGTCAATCAAATACGTCGACGAATGGAAAGCACTCTTACAATGCTTCTATGACACCAATCCGATGTGAAAAGAGGTCTGTATACAATTACATTCTAATGTGTATATGAAACTTTATATTGGAAGAAACCAAACAATGAATATATTCTCAAACTTTTTGACCAGAAGAAGCATGTGTAATGAAGGTGATCGCCAAACGGATGTTTCAACAAGCCGGCAGCAATCAAATACATTTACCCTAACATTGAATGTTCTTTGTAGCCAACAATTCATGGCTGAAACCTCCACGAGTTTTTCGATCCAGTTATCTGCCCTCATGGCCTGGCCATACAGGTGGAGTTTTAATAGATACAACTGAGTTATATACATATCAAAATCTTTGTTTTTAAATAATTCATTTACATGAGAAGTTTCTTTCCACTGAATCAGTATAATTGAAAAATCTATATTTCAAGTAAACCATCATTCCACTCCATCAAATTCACCCAAAATCTAACCTCTTCCTGTCTGGCTGCAATATTTATGCTTGTGGATGGCGTTTTCCCTGAATGTACAACTACCAGATAAGGCAAATTCATACCGACAAACGTTTATTTGCTTGCTTGTTATTGGTGCGCCGGTGTGCCTTTCAGATGTCGACCTCCGTCACAAAACACGTTCCCCTCAACCTGGCATTCAATTGCTGAAGTCGTCAATACGAACAGCATTTGTTTTCCCATAGTCAATTTCTTTCGTTTTCATACCATGATCATCAGGAGCCCTTACTATCCCAAATTCCTCAGAGACCTTTAATTACCAGACGCTTGTAGTGTCCCAACTTTTGTTGGACCCAGGCGGGCGACAGGACGGGGATTATCTCAGGACCCGCATTATCACAATGAATCCTCCACACTTTCACCGAACGGTCCAGACTTCCGCTGTAAACACAAGCAAAACCGTTCAACGCATCGATGGTGGCTGCGATGGATTTGACGGGTCCGCCATGGCCCTCCAGCACTGCCAAGCAGGTATGCAAATTGCCCACATCCCTTCTCCACACCCGTAGAGTCTTATCCGCCGAACCGCTCAATACAAGATTGGAAACGGTTGCAAGGCACAGAACGGCAAACCTATGCCCTCCAAGGAATCCCGCATGCTGCATAGAGCTCGAAGTCTTCTCTTTTTCCCAGTAATTTACAATCCCATCAGCCGAACCGGCATACAGAATCCCTTCGTAGGGGCTCACGGCGACCCCGTTTACCGCAGAGTGCTGAAGATCGAGAGTCTGAGTGAGAACATGCTTGGCCTTAGACCTTCTCCATACTTTAACCGTGCAGTCGGCGGAACCGGTAAAGAGTAGCCCGCCGGGTCCGACAGCCACGGAATTGACGGCGTCGTGGTGAGCCTGAATAGACTCCACACATTTCCAATCGGACATCCTCCATACTTTGACAGTCTTGTCCCACGAACCGGAATACAATAAACCCTGTTCCTCGTTCACAGCCAAGGAAGAAATTACGTCAACGTGCTTGATCCACAGAGCCTTATGATGCCGACGGGCATGAACGAAATTGCTGGGATTAACAGAGTTCTGAAGCTGATCCTTTACCGTCGGCAGCGTCCCCATTCTTTTCCCCCTTCTCCATATACGTATTTTGTGGTCGCTGTGGGCACTGAAAACTCTGTCGCCAACGGTGACAATAGCCTTCACGGACCCAGTTCCGGATCTCAAGCATCCGCTCTCGTACAAATTCGGCTGCTTCCATATGCGGACATTTCGGCTCTCGGACCCCGTGTAGAGCAGGCCCTCGGCGGACGAAATCGCGAGGGCGTAAACATGGCCGTCCTGTCTGACCATGGTCGCAATGCATCCACAGGAACGTCTATCCAGCAAAGGGCTTGCAACCGGCGACTGCCATGGAGACAGAGCCCCCGGCGACGGAGACCCATTGTTCCACGGCGACATTGCGTACGGCGAGAGCGGCGTAAACCTCCCCGGCGAACCGAGACTGCTTTCCAGGAGAAAACCAGAGCTCGCCGGCTCCCGCTTCATAACAAAACTTTCGTCAGACGACGAACAGTCTTTGGCGCACGGCAGGCTCGGCTCCGATTTCAGAAAACTCGAAAGCATTCTCTTAATATTTTGTGGTTCCATTTTTCAATTGACAGAACTACAGAAAAGCTTGTATAAAAGCTAACAGAAGATGCTTCAGGTGCTCAATCGCCTGGTTAAATTAGACTTTTGGGTGAACAACTATCCAAATTCGGCGTAACAACTGTACAAGCCTTCCAAGCCAAGCTCTACGCGTGTTCGAGTTCCTGTAACTCTGAAATCTGCTAACAATATATTTAAATAGCCGCCTATTAATTGTGTGGCGTAACGTTGTCGTCAGATTTGCCAGGCAAACATGATTACAAACGCAAACTAATTTCGAGTATGGACGGAAGACAAGTGGCTTCTTGATGAAACAAAACAATTATGGGCGGCCGTCCTACAATTTGTAGGTGCTTACGTGTATATTAAAAAGCGCAATTCTGACAAAAGGCGCAAAAGTTGACCAGACAAACAGCGATAACGTTCGGCTTAATGAATATGACAATAGCGCACAAGTAAACGTTTTCGGTTGAAAATTTGAGCGAAACCTAACCAGAAATTTTCTGTCCCGCATACCGACCATTCAATAATATATTTGACTTTTTCCACACACAATGCTTTACAACAAGTTTAAAGAGATGCCAAAATAGTTCTGGACCATCGATTTAAATTGGAGTGGGCGATGATTCGTGCCTCTACTAAAATATTTATCGTCCAATTAAAAAAACTTAATGGTCAAAAAGGATATTTCTTTTTGACTATAGAGTTTTATAGTTTAAATTTGATTCCAGAGCTTGTAACATATCTTATTATTATTTCAATTTTACAACCTTCTCAATCCAATGGTCCAAATGCTAAAACATATGTTCACGCCCTTCTTAAAAAATCCACGGTAAACTTTTATAGGTCAAAAGATTACAAACATATTGGCTACATTAGAATATATCCTTTGACATGCTTCTTAAATTATTTAAAAAATTGAGTAAAATTTTGAAAGTCAAAAAGCTTTAAGGCTTTCTTTTTAAAATTTATGTTTCTTAGAAATTAGTTAAGGTAAATGGATATTTATAGTTATGCATAGTTAAAGTAAAGAACATGATTTCGAGTTTAATTTAGAATATATATAATAAAAAAATAATAAATAACAGTTATATTTTTCAAACTCGAATGTTTGTTTATTTATTATAAGTATTTATTGTTTATATATTAATAAGGTTAAGAAAGTATAAAATAAATTGAATAGATTTTTTTTCTTAAGGAATTGAATGTTTTTTTTTAATATGTATAAAGTATTAAATTTAATGTAAAGTAATAAAAGATATTTTAAAAACATCTAGTTAAAATATATCAAATAAGTCTTGATTTATTTTATTTTAAAAATTATTCTATTTTAATTCTATTATTTATTGTATTTTTATTTGAACATTATTTTTATTTATTTAAGAGTTATATTATATTGCTTTAGAAATATTTAAATTTTTTCTTTTAATTTTTATTTAAAAAATTACTTTACTTTTGTATATAGATTTCAATTTTAATTTTGGAAAACCTATCATTTATTTTTGTAATTATTTTTTCTCATTTAAAAAAAGGTAAATATTTATATATATATATATGTTATTTTTTTTATTTTTTTGTTTTATAATTATAATTTTCTTCTAAATGTATGTTGACCAGTTATTTTTCTTTATACATACATGTTCTTTTACATGTGATTCTTTGATTCTTATGTTGAATTTCCTATAGTAAAATAATAGAGTAAAAAGTATATTAGATATACTTATCATATTATTATTTTCAAAATCAAATGCAACAACTCAAATTCTATCTTATAATTTACAAATTAAAAAATCGCCCTCTTACTTGAATTGAATGTCAAAATGTAAAAGAAACATATCCACCCTTTCAAATATTATTACTTCTTAAAAAATTGTATAAATAAATATTTCAATTTTCTTATAAACCATAAACTTAAGAAATAATAATATTTTTTTTTGAGTTTGTTACTCCCTTGAGATCTTTATATAATAACATATTGATTAAGGTGGATACCTTACACTTTTATTTTTAAATTTTACATCATTTTATTTTGATTTTTTGAGCATACATTCCTAAAACATAATTTCAATTGATTTGATGCTCCCACTAACCCTAATTTTCTATTAATTATTAAAAATGTATCTTACCCATTGCAAAGACAAAATTACAACTCTCAAATTATTATTTTTATTCCTAAATAGAATTTTCAACTATGAAAAATGGCATAGATCAATTCCATATTATGGATTCCACTCTTATGTTTAGAATTCAAGTTTTGTACCAACTTAGTTTTAACTATTTTTTATGTACCAACTCCTACACTAGAAAATTCAACTTATGTAAGTCACATATGAAAGGACATCACCCTTTAATTTATTTAATAAGGATAGATGATCTTAAATCTAGGTCACTTATTATTGATCACCAAGAATCACGGCTCTTAAAATCATGGCTCTTAATATCACTCTTTGATTACTTCATTTTTTATGAATGTTGTCTCTTTGTTAAGAAATTTATAAAACATTAACCTAATACTAGGTCATTACATCACACTATTACATCTTTATTCCAAGTTATAAGTTGTCTCCAACATTATAATGCTATTTGTGTTAATTATTTTTTTCTAATATTATCATAAAAATGCTAAATCATTTCTAGGGAATTGCTATAAGGAGAATACCCTCACTTAACAAGTTCCTAAAAATATTTGTCAATATTTCTAGTCATTTAATACAAGTTTGACACCAAGACAAATCTTTGTTTAAAAGTACACGAGACCATTCTATTATCAAAAATCAAATTTACAAACACAAGAACCAGTTTTACAAAGATAAAATTAATCTAATTTTACATACAATTCCAAACTTGCAAAAAATCATTAATCTTATTCCAATAACAATCTTCTATTATAACAAAATCAATCTTCTTTTCATCAGTATTAAAAAATGCATTTGCTTTTTATTATTACATTATATTTTTAAATCTAATTAAATACAATATCTAATACAATATATATTTTAACTTTTTTTATCTAAAACAATTTAGATATTATTTCCTTTTACTTATTTACATTTTATTTACAACAGAAATATTATATAAGGAAATTTTATTTTCCTTCCACAAAAAGTCTGAATAATAAAGGGATACGCTGTTTAAATATTAGCCAACGGGGTGAAATTTGCTTTATGCGTCATCATGACATTTCTATGTGCGAAAATAACATCCTTTTACGTAGTATATTATTAGTAGCTTTTTTAATGAGTAATTATTACTTTATATTCCTTTAAAGAATTGTATTTAGTATTCTCCATGAAAAACACATTATGTGGAATACAGCACTACGATTGCCTATTTTACAAGGATTGGTAAAGCTATCTCAATAGTGTCATTAATTTAAAGAAATGCTTCTAAACACGTGTACACGGAAAAGGGTATCCACTTGTCTTCTTTGCGCGTGCTTTTTTAAGCGAGTCTCGTTGACCATCGCTTCTCTGATCCTCTTCATATTATCGGCCTAAAATACGCGTATTAGGAGCGTCTTTGTTGTTAGATAAGCTTAGATGTATATTATAAGAAGAAGATAGTTACAAGGAGCTGTTAACTGGAGAAGAGTAGAAGAAAAGCATGAGAAACAGCTAACATGTGGTAGAGAACACGCAGGCAATGATAACCACTAAACCAACTGGAGCAACATCAAAACAAACTCCGCAGAAATTGTGAGAACACATCATATTACCGTTTAAACTTTTCCACAAGTTGACCATTCAATGAAGAGACCCTTCCGACCAGGCTTAACAGTTGCTTGGGAGTTGTTGATAGAGCAGTGATTGGTGCGGTTCAACAGATCTTCATTGTGGAGTCTTGCCAAGAGAAGCAAGCTCCTGAGGGCAGTAGTAGAGTGAATCTTATTCGGGATATAAGGAACCACAATGTCCTCCAACGTAGGAATAAAGGGATCATGTGCCAATATCTTACCATAGTGAAAGGAGGCGTCCATGATATTATCCTAAGAGGAGAGCATCGCCTTATCATTGGAAGTGATGAACCAGATTTGTTCTTGACGGTGCTTGTACTTTAGGTGTCGGAAAAAAATTGTACCATGGTCATTCTTTGAGGCAATAGAAGTAAGTTTTCAATCTATAGAGTAGGGGAGAGGGACCTATAGTGCGTCGGGCTCTTATACTTGGTATAGGAGTTGATCAAATTGGGCTCATAACTTTCTAATAAGAGATTTTTAAATATATATATTTTTGTTCTAAAAATAGGATATAAGGGGACCAATCAATGTTCCAATCACATTTGTTTAGTTTTTAGTATTTTTTTATTAGTATTAGGTGGCATACACAAACGATTAACAAGAATTTTAAAACACAAATGCAGCTAACATTATTTTGAACTTGTACACAAGTGGATGCTACAAAACTCAAAATGTCACATTAAAGCATTTATATTAATAAGTAAACATCCATATCTTCCAAGTACATGGCCAGCCGCCAACCTAATTTAAGTTCCAAGTTGCATTATAATAAACAGTTTTAAATATTTTTTCATTACAACATATCCCATTCAACATGGAGATCCGTCCCAAAAGAAGTGCATATAATAAAAAGTTGGAGTCCCAAGTAAAATGTAATAGTACCCAAGTGCACTCAAAACAATCATAAAATGCCCATCTGCTGGTCCCTTTTCCTTAATACCTACAAAAAAGACCATAGATAACTGTGTAAGGCTCACCAAACTAGCCGTCAAAACAAGAGGACAACAATTTATTAAAATCTAGCACAAACAGCCCAAACAAGCATTCAACCAAATCAATCAACTCTCCATTAATTCCACACCATCAACGGTTTAAGGCATGTAGATTTTATCTATCACTATCACTTCCCCAATGTTTTGTATACCATTTACTTCATGAAAGATAGATTGACAGTAAACAATTCCACAAAACCTCCACCACTCATTTCATCAAGTATTTTCTATGAGGACATGGAAATTTCACCGTTTGAGCTTTAAGAAAGTTTAATTGACAATGCTCATTCCCGTTCTTCTTAAATATTTTTTAGTTCAGAGTTATTCTTGAAAATCATTTAAGTTTTTTTATTCGTTAACTATTTTCGAGAAAGATATGAAAATTTTATTTTATTGGAAGGTATTTATTTCTATTTGTATTCATAATTATACTTAAATATTGTTCTGTTCAAAATTATTCTTAAATATCATTTAATTCAACTATATGCACGTGAAAATTTCACTATGAACTTTAAGAAATTTTATGACAGCACTTATTCCTATTTCTAGTCATGATTATTTTTAAATATTGTCAAGTTTAGAGTTATTCATTTAGCTTGATCATTCATTTAGTCAATATTATTTTATGAAAACATGGAAATGTCACTGTTGAATGTTAAGGAAGTGATAAATTCATTGAATACGGCGACTATGGGTCCCTCTCCCCTAGTAGTTCAATGGTAGAACATTTTAATGTTAAATGAAAGGTATTAGGTTTGAGTCGTCTCCTTAAAAGGAAGTCCTTTTGGTGCAGGTTTATTATGTTGGATGGAAAAAGTAGTGGAGTCCCTGATTTATGTCAAAATGCTAAATATGTTGACCCAAAAAAGACACTCTTAAAACCTCACCATCTCATCCACCCTCTTAACTAAACCTACAAAAAGCAAAAGATAACCTGTAAGGCTCACCAAACTAGGCTAAACAGAGGACAACAACTATGAAATCTAGCATAAACAGATTCTTCAAAACAAAGCAATTCAATCCAAATTCAGATCAGACTCTTGAGGCATTAATCTCCACACCATCTATGATGGTTTAAGGCATGTAGAAATCTTTGAATCTATCACTATCACTTTCCCCAATGTTGTTGTATCACCAGTGTTTGCACTTCAGTGATGAAGATAGATTGACAGTAAAGCAATTCCACAAAACCTCCATCTCACTCATTTCATCAAGTATTTTCTATGAGGACATGGAAATTTCACCGTTTGAGCTTTAAGAAAGTTTCAATTGACAATGCTCAGTTCCCGTTCTTCTTAAATATTTTTTAGTTCAGAGTTATTCATTGAAAATCATTTACATTTTGTGGGTTCTCTTTTTTATTCATTCAAAGTAGGTTTTTGTGACAATTTCTATGAAAGAGAGGAGGTATGAATTGAATTTTCATTTTCATTGATTTGAAGGGTATTGGAAGAATTATTTCTATTTGGTGTCAATCATAATTATATTCTTTCATAAATATGAAGTGGTTATCTGTTCTAAAATTATTAAATCTTGGAAATAGAATCATCATTACATTACTTTGGACATTCACTATGGATGCACAAGGTAAGGGAATTAATTTCATCATAAGAAGGATCCTGAACTTATTTAATGAAACTTTTATGACTAGCACTGAGCTTCCTGGAATTTCTAGTCATGAATCCTATCAAAAACCCCAACTATTTGAAAGCTAAAAACCCTAAATATTGTCTGAAGATTTAGGAGTTATTCTTATTTAGGCTTGACCTAAACCCTGAGGACCATTCATTTAGTCAATATTATTTTCTATGCCCTCAATGGCAACATTTGGAAGGTAAAGTTGTCCCAGTGCTGTAATGTAAATTCAAATGTTGAAATAGGAATGAAAAATACTATGATATAATTCATAATGCCATCATTATTAGTGCAATGTCGGTGAATTCTATAGGGTTCTCCTCTAAGGACCCCTAGTGAAGAGGAAGACTCCTCCTCAATGGCACTATGCAACATTTTAATAGGTTAAATGAAAGGTATTAGGTTAATGCTTAGTAAACTTAGTTTTGGTCCATGAAAAACAAATCAATATGGTATAAGGATATTAGAGTTATAGGTGATTTTTTGAGTTTTTAATATGTTTGGAACATACATGAAGATTTGGTTACAACCATCCATGTTTGATGGAAAAAATTATGATGTATGGTCAAAGAAAATGAAAACTATTTTAGTAACTAATGATATGTGGGAACTAGTTGTGAATGGATTCACATATTTAATAGACTCAACAACATATGCAACCCTCACAAATGTCCAAAAGGCTCAACTAAAAGAGACCAAGAGGGAGGATGCAAAATCCCTAATCATTATTGAAGCAACAATGGAAAAGGATATTTTTCACAAAATAGAAACTAACTATTGAAAGGAAGCATGAAATATTCTTCAAAACTACAAAGGGAATGACAAGGTAAATTTAGTCAAATTATAGTTGCTTAGATGAAAGTTTAGAATACTTTAAATGAAGGATAATGAGTCTATTCTAGACTTCCATATAAGATTTTCTACCATAATAAATTAGCTAAGGATTAATGGTGAAACTATGGAGGAGCATACGATTGCTGAGAAATTCTTAGAAGTCTACCCACAAGATTTGATCCATTAGTCATTACAACAAAAGAAGCAAAATACCTCTTAAATATTACCATAGCTAAGATAATGTGTTCATTTCAACCCCACAAGAAACACTTGAACAAGTCCATGCCTTCTTTCCTAGTGTTGGAAATGGTTGTCATTGATGTCAACATCGATTGTTGGTTGTCATTGATGTCAACATCTAAGGAGATTATTGCATATGCTTGGAAGATTGTTTGCATTGATTGTTGGCACTGGTTACATTATTGGTTGGCATTGGTTGTGATTGTTGACAACATTTTTGTTGGGTTGTCATTGTTGCATGATGGTGTGTTGTTGAAGTTCAAGTTTGGATGTCATGCCTTGTTTTATATCATGTAAAGAAGTACGGTGTATGGTTGCTATCAACAATTTTTTTTCATGATCATATATTAAGATGAGGATTAGAAGCATTAAGATGAGGATTAGAAGTATTGTTGATGGTGGAGAGATGTTGATAATCTGCAATATGTTGTATTCTCTCTCCTAATGTTCCTGATGAAGCATATGTTACTAAAAGAAAGTTTTGGCCTTCACAAGTTGTTGAAAGGTTTTGTTCTTAGAAGTTGTTGAGAAGACTATTTTGGAGAATGCTTTGCATTCTTCCAATGTTGTAGATATGGTCTTGCAGTTTTGGATTTAGTGTTTATGTTTTGTGGATGTTGCACTCCTATCTTTACATATCACCTGTGTTACTAAGGAGGTTTCTCTGAATTCCAAAAAATTGGCAGTGTTGTTGATTGTCTAGATTGGTCCAAAAAATGCTTTGCATTTTCCACATTGATGTCTCTACTCATGTGGCTTGGTGAATATAATCTCAGTGTCTATATAGTGTCTCAATTCCAATATCATGGGTTGAAGTGGTCTACAAGTTGTTCTGCTAATATTATATCTCACGGATGCACATTTTGTGTTTCTAGGAATAAGTATTCTATTCCTATTTGGGTTGTTGTAGTTTTTGGTAGCATGACAATATAAATGAAGTATCTAGAGATATTTGTGGATGTTTAAGTAACATCCCTTTATGATCCAAACAATAGTGGTTTCAATCTCTTTTGGTGTTGCACTATGTTTGACTTGGTCTTCTGGGTAATTTATGGATATCTAGTTGATAGGGCTTTTCATCTTGCTTATGCTTTGTGTTTGAGGGTTTGCATCAATGCATGAAATTGTGCTAAGATAGAGTTGGGTCCTGACCTATCTTGGTTAGAACTACATTGAGTAAACTCAATTGAAGTTATGTTTTTGGGCCGATTGGTTATGTGCTTCATGTTTCATCTACATGTTTCCTTGTTTCCAACTTGGGTTGATGTGTGACAACATGTGAATTGTTTAGGATCACATTGGAAGATGTAATAAGGTTGTTTTTGTCCCTCTCTACCCTCTGTATAGGACCACATTAATTTTTTGTGCCTAACTTGTTGAAATCATTGTTTATCTTTCTTCTGGCCAACCTAATTGATGTTTTGAGATCTTACAATGGATATAAATGAAAAAAAAAATAGATTGCACAAGAGGTGAGAAACTTTGGAAGTGTGTGTGTGGAATATAATTGAATATCTCATAGAAGGAAGTGTTAAAGTATATGAAAAAATCTTGATCATATGTATGCTTTAATGCCTCAATCAACATAGTGAATTATTGACAAATATTGTAATTCTTTATAATCTTTTTGTATCTTACTGTGAGATAGGGAATCTCATTAGGTCCTTGTATCTTTCCCTTCAAGTTGTATGTGCTTTATTTTTGCAAGTCTTTTGTATCTTTCCCTAGTAAGGTAGTGCACCTTGGCTTGCAAGTCTTTTTGGAAGGAAGCCTTTTTGTAAGCAGTGAGCTTCTATATTGTGAGTTCTCACCATGGGTTTTCACTCATTGGGTTTTCCACATAAATCTGGTGTCATTGTGTGGATGTGTGTTTCTTGTTTCATTTTCATTGCTATTGATCTAGTTAAGGATAAAATTGTTGTATCTTTCATTGTTGAGGGTTATTGAACTTGTTAAGGGGTTAAACTGCTATATATTTCATTGTTGTTGATCTGTTTAAATATTTTGGTTTGAAGTTTGATCTATGTTGAAGAGTTTAAGTTATGAAGGGGTTTAAGTTTTTGCTAATACTGATTCACCCCCCCCCTCGCAGTATTTGGTGTGTTCAACACCTAAAGTAAGCATTCAAAACTCAAGCCAATGTGAGAGGTAGTGGGAGAGGAAAAATGATAGATGTAGAAGTAGAAGAGGTAGAGAAAGAGGCTACTCAAAAAGAGAAAACTCAAATAACCAAGAAGAATAAAGAAGCTCACAACCACATTCCAAATACAAAGAGAAGAGTGGTAGTTCAAACCAAAGATATGATAAAAGTAATGTTTAGTGTTGTTATTATTATAGGTATCAAGGTACATGTGGGGATCATCATGGAAAAACAAGCCCTTAAGTGGCAAAATTTCAAAAAAAAATGAGTTAGAACTTGACATAAAATTTTGAATAAGTTATCTATATTATTTAAAAATATGGCAAGAATCTGTAAATTCAAGTAGTTATGAAGAAGCTACTAGGTTTTAACAAAAATAAATCTATTTGGTGAAAATTTGAAATTTCAATGTAATGGTGCTTAAATTTGAGGGAAAAAAGAAGAAGTAGGTGTTTGTGGTACCTAATACAATAAAATGATAATATTTTTTATAATATTTTAGATATAAGTAGAATTTGATGTCCTGATGTGATGCATATTTTTGTAATTTTTTTTCCAAGTAAATAATTAATTATGATTTTTATTACAACTTTTAAAAATAGAAACTCGTAATAATACGACCACCTTAACTTGGTCAAACTATCATGAAATTAATTTTTTTTTTTAATCCTATGTATCTGAAGCATATAATGTACAGTTTGGATTCAAACATGTGATACGTTGAAAGCTATAGATGTTTTCAATCAGCATCAATCCAGGACTTTAGTCATAACTTGAATAGAAAATAAATAATAATTACTATATAAAATTCAAAGAAGAGGTATAATTTATATTGGTGGAAGTGAGAATCTCCTTTAAAAGGCCTTTTTGTTTCATCAATTTTGGGTAAAAATATAGTGCGTCGCCACATACCATCATGTCCCACTTTTGTTATCCATTTGACCCTACACATACCTAACATTTTTTAGAGTGAATGTAGAAAGAGGCAATGTGACCAAGGGAAACAAAGTGCAAATGTGGAAAATGAGAAGGAGGTTGAACCTAAGTAGAAAAATACAATTATTTCTAGCATTAGTGGTCAAGCTATCACTTAAGTTTGATACCCAAACAATAGAGCAACAACCACATTAGTGGAAATAAAAAATATTTCCTTTATTGATAAAAGTATTGATTTTGAGATCAAAATGGTGAAAAATTGAAATAGTTATAGTTGTGGGTTCAAATTTTTTATGATCCACACCAAGCATGGCGAGAGAAGAGAAATAGATATTTTTTATTATGCCTCAGACATAAAACATAATATCTTGAGTTTCAGACAATTAGTCTAGAAGGGCTACAAAGTGTTGATAGAAAATGGAGAATGCTTTGATAAGAATGGGAGCAAGAACAAGATTGTAGTAGTCCAAATAAGAACAAGATGATTCCTCTAAGAATGTAAATTGATCTCTTAGTATAGTTTCTAGCTTCTCAGGAATGAAGAGTATAGTAGCATCATAGTCATGGTCATAAAAACAGGCTAAATTTAAGATATGTACATTTAAGTTATTCTATATAGACAATGATGTTGTTAGGGGATTCCAACCATAGTAGAGCTTGAGATAAAATGTGAAGTTTTAGGGTAAAAGCACAAAGTTGTGTCTAGATAAATGTTCAAAATTGAAAATGTTTCTTTGGCCTATTATGTGGCACACAAGTTTCGAATAAGTTTCTCTATAGAAAGGGTTTTCCCGAAACTGTCTATGTGGCATCCTAAAGTACTCAGTGAAGCTTTAGTCATACCCTTTTGTAGATTCAGTGGAGAAATGCTTTCGAAATTGGTTTAAAATAAAAAAGGCATACAAATACAAATTAAGATAGCTTATATGGTCTTCTTCATTAAAATATTTAATCAAATTATGACATGTTTGACTATTAAGTTGAATTCCATAAGATATTGAAGTTACCTATTTGGAGAAAAAAAAATTAGGGAGAAATGAAGTTTTTTTCAATTTGTTTCTTGAATGAAGTCACTCTTTTATGAAATTTTTAGCATTCCAAAATCTGTCCTTAAATTGATAAAAACATAATGGAAAAATTGAATAAACTTCATCAGTTCTACATTTCATTAGTTTACACCATTTTGTAAGAGACCACTTTTATGTGGTGAGATAAAAGTGTGATAGGTTTGTGTTACCCTTTATTATAGATTGAAATGATGAGAAATAGGGTGGATTGTTAAATGTAGATGATATAATGGACCTACTTTCCTTTATTTCATTAGGACATGGTTCTTATTTTATTAAAATGAGTAAAATTTTGAAAGTAAAAAAGGTTTAAGGCTCTTTTGTTTTTCTTTACCCAATTTATGCTTCTTAAAAATTGGTTAATATCAAAGAAGACAATGAAAGGTGAATGGATATTTATAGTTAAGAATAGTTAAAGTAAAGAGTATGATTTCAAGTTTAATTTTAAATTATATATAATAAATAAATAATAGTTTTTAAAATATTTATTTATCATTTTTTTTGTATACAATAGGGTGTCCCCACAACTTAGCCAAACAACCAAGCAACCCATATCTTGGGTACCTGGGGCGAGCTTGGCTGAGACTAGTTCCCTGCAGGTGAGATTCACCACCCCCAAGACCAATAGGGAGAAAACCCACTGCTCGAGCCAACTCTGCTACTCATTCAGGCTCACATTTTTTATCAAAATTTTATTCTTAGTATTTATTATAATAAATTTGTATTGATAAGATTAAGAAGGTATAAAATGAATTGTGATTTTTTTTAATGTGTACAATGGATTAAATTTAATATAAAGTAGTAAAGATATTTTAAATATATTTATTTCAAAAATATATTATATTAATATTTTATTAATTTAATTAAAAAATTTATTTTATTTTAGTTGCATTATTTATTTATTTAAAAGTTATTTTATTTTTTATATAAATTTCAATTTTACTTTTAGAAATCCATTCATTTTTGTAATTATTTTTTCCTATTTTAAAAAGAATAAATATTTATTGTAAATGTATGTTGACCATTTCTTAACTTTATGTATATTTCCATTAATGAGACTCTTTGATTCTTATGTAGAATTTGGTATAGTAAATTAGGAGAGTAAAAAACATGTACATTATCATATAGTTATTTTAAAAATCAAATGCAACAACTCAAATCCTCAATTTATAATTTACAAATTAAAAAATTCACCCAAATTGAAATGCCAAAATGCAATAGAAACACATCCACTCTTTCAAAGTTTATTACTTTTTAAAATTTTATATAAATAAATGTCTCAATCTTTTATACCAATGTCTTTTTCATAATATTTTTTAAAATTTGTATTTGTAAAATTAATTTACATTTGTATATCAATTTCAATTTTACTTTTGGAAAATATACCATTCTTTTTTTTAATTATTTTTTTCTTATTTTAAAAAGAGTAAATATTTCTTGTAAATATATGTTGATCATTTTTTAGCTTTATATACCTATTCATTACATGAGACTCTTTGATTCTTATGTATAATTTGATATAGTAAATTAGTAGAGAAAAAATCATGTACATTATCATATTATTATTTTCAAAATCAAATGGAACAACTAATATTCTCAACTTATAATTTACAAATTAAAAAATTCACCATCTTACTTGAATTGAAATGTAAAAATGAAATAGAGACACATCCAACCCTTCAAAGTTTATCACTTCTTAAAATTTTATATAAGCAATTGTCTCAATTTTTTATAACCCCTAAATTTAAGGAATAAATAATATTTTTTTGAGATCCTTATAATTTGTTATAATCCCTAAATTTAAGGAATAAATAATAGTTTTTTGAGATCCTTATATTATAAGATATGGATTAAATTAGATACCATACACTTTTAATTTTTAATTTTATGTCAGCTTATGTAGATATTTTTAGTATACATTCTTGGAACATGATTTCAATTGATTTGATGCTTCCACTAACCCTAATTTTTAATTAATTGTTGCATATGTATCTTAACCTTTGCCTAGATAAAATTAAAACTCTCAAATTATTATTTTTATTCCCTAATAGAATTTGCAAGAGTAAAAAATGACTATTTCAATTCCATATTAAGGATTTCATCCTCATGTTTAGAATTGAAGCCTTGTACTAGACCCAAACCAACTTACTTTTAACTATATTTTATGTACCAACTCCCACACCAAAAAATTCAACTTATGTGTGTATGTCATATGAAAGGACATCGCCCCTTAATTTATTTAATAAGGACAACTCATTTTGAATCTAGATCATTTATCACTAATCACAAAGAATCACTCACCCCCATATCATGTCTCTCAAAATCACTCTTGTCTAAGGTATCTCATAGTGTTAGGTTTTATTAGTACATTTTGATGAACACTGCATTTGCTTTAAGAGGTTTATAAAATATTAGCCTAATCCTAGGTCATTACATCACTCTATTGCATTTTTGCTTGAAGTTCTAAGTTGTCCCCATTATTATTTGTGTTAATTATTTTATAACATTATCAAAAATTGTTAAATCAGGTCTAAGGAATTTCTATAAGGAGAAAATCGTCACTTACAAGTTCCTAAAAACATTTGTCAATATTTCTAGTCATTTAGTACAAGTTTGACACCCAGAAAAATCTTTGTTTAAAGGTACAAAAAGTATAGTAGGGACCAATTTTTGATCAAAAATCACAAACACAAGAACCATTTTTACAAGCATAAAATTAACCTAAATTTACATACAATTCCAAAAATTACAAAATTCATTCATCTTATTCAAATAAGAATCTTCTATTACAATAAAATCAATCTTCTTTTCATTAATATTAAAATACATATTTACATTTTATTGGTATATTGTATTTTAAGATCTAATTAAATACAATATCTATCTTAACGTTTTTTATCTAAAAAAAATTATTTATTATTTCCTTTTACTTATAAAGAAATATTATGTAAAGAGTTTTTATTTTCCTTCCACAAAATGTGTGAATAATAAAGGGATACGCTCTTTAAATATTACCCGACGGGGTGAAATTTTCCTTATGTGTCATCGTGACATTTCTATGTGCGAAAATAACATCATTTTTCATAGTATATTACTAACAATCGCACCTTGGTGTGCAATGGGTACGCAGAAGTACATTTATTGATAGATATTAATTGAATCTATTGTTATACATGTGCATGTATTGTGGGGAAGTTATCATTGTATTAAGGAATAGTTCAGAAATAAAGAAATAACAAGCCTAGCACATGTCAAAAGTTATAGTATGTGAAAATTATTTTCCATGTCAACCATTTTCAGTGGTACATCACTTACAATACATCAGTTTAAATAATTGAGTGGAGGTCTTATACCGTGAACATGCACTTAAATTTGTTGTTTAATAACCTATTATTGTTATAACAATTGCCTTTTGATCTTCTATAGCTGCTTTGATAGTAATATATTTTACTGACAAATAATCATACAAACTCTTACAACTATATATTGGAAACAAGAAAAAACTCACAACAAGATAATTTCATGAACTTGTAGGCCAACACAACTAGAGACCATAGAAATATGTAATGCTCATCTAATGAAAATAATAAAGTAGGAATAATTAAAGACATAGTTAAAACCTCTCATTTTCATGATAGACACAAAATATATTGTGAATGGAAGTTACAAGCAACTAATGTGTCTAGTTTATCACACAAATTATTTTTTTGTCTTGCAAAGAAAAATATCTTCCATGGGGAGAAAAGGTTTCCATAAAGAGGCATCCTGAATTTAGTGAAGCACTGTAGCAAGTCACCTACACAAATGACAATATGATGAAGCAAACACAATAGATGTTACTATGCATAATAAAGAAATATTTGTTGTGTGATGAAATAAGATTCCTATTTTAGTATCTACCCATTAAAAGGAAATGCAAAGAAGACGAGTCATAGCTTAGCTTCAGTGTAAGGAAGTAATCAACATTGTCAATTTTTTCTCATTCTTACAATTCATTCTCATAAGATGTAATAGATGTCAAAAAGCAACAAATAACTTTCACATGTGCGTGATGAAATAAATTACCTATCTTAGTATTCTACCATTTTAAAGGAAATGTGAAGAAGATAATTGTACCTCAACTTTAGTATAACGATGCTAATTGTACCTCAACTTTATATTATATTATATATATTAGTATACATAATTAAAATAATAAATAACATAATAGAGATTATATTTCATTGATATATTATATAATATGTTTATAATATAAAATTAAATATCTAATAGAAGTTAAATGAGATTTAGTATGAATTAATAAGTTCACTACAATTTAAATAGAGATATGACAAATAATATATAAGTATTTTTGACACTATATAACTAAAGCAATTTAGTTTGTCTATGTTAAAATGAATACTACATTGTTATTGTATATGTGATTTCCATATATACTATGAATTAATAAATTGAATACAATTTAAATATATAATAAGTATTATATTATAATCTATTAACATATATAAATATAACAAATAACAAATAAAAAAGCTCCCTTTTTTTAGTTTGGAGATACCCTCGAGGGGGTCCCCTTTAGCTTAGAGCAAAGGACTGAGGGGTATCCATGTTAAAAAGAACCTTTTAATTATAAACTCCAAACAAAACCAAATCCTTGCGCAAAAATATCAACACTCCTAACACAATCCCTTAAACAATTATCAGTCAAATCTCTACATGTCTTACCCATACATTATTGTAATGGGTAAGATGCCCTTTAAAATAATCTATAAAGTATAAAATTTGTGTCTTAGCAATTTATTGGAACTGAGATAAATAGGGATGAGAGAGAGGTTTGAGATAGCGCTAGAGAGCCTCACTGAATTTCAAGGAATGACATAGGGATGGTAGGGGTCATTACATAGGGAATCCTCTCAAAATATACCAAAGCAACGTGGAAAAAATAAGTAATTAGAACATAAAATAATGAGTATGATTATTCACAAGCGACTACTTTATATGTGACATTACATATTCTGAAATACAAATCAACAAAATAAAAAGTCAATGATACATTCATGATCCTTTATAGATTAAAAAAAAACCTTAATTTTTGAGTTTCAAGACAAGACTATAATATGACATATAGTTAATGTTATATACAATGGCAATGCTATACATAATGAAGCAACATATAGCAAGCAATTGGCAGAGCTCAAATAGGTTATGCTTACACCTTTTTTTCCATGCTATGTGATAGACTCATTCATCATCATTCCCACTCTTTGAATCATCTTGCTCATCAATTTTTTTGTGTACAACTGCAACTAATCCTTGCTGCAACTTAGAACCTTCAACTCAGTTTCAACAAGCAAAACAAGGATCCTAAAATTGAAGTAAGGCACTATATTTTCTATGTTCAATTTCTTCTAGACAAAGTCGTGTTTCACTCTTTCCCCACTTATTGGTTTGCTGGTGTAAAAGGTCTACTCAAAATGAGCAGATTTCATTTTTTTGTGTTTAATATGGTGGGAGGTCATTCATACATTTCTTAAATCTTTTTTTTTTGGGCCCTAACCTTCTCAATACCTTTTTTCTTTGGAAGATTTCTTGGTGTCCACAGTATGCTTTAGGGGTCACTCATGGGGTGCTCTTTGGGATGTATTTATTATGTCCTCTCATTTCTTCTGCACTCCATTCCTTAGTCCTTTGAAAATGGATGGCGAGGGGGATGAGGGGACTTTTTCTCCAAAATTGGAGATGTGGTCTGGTATAATGTCAATGATATATATGATGAATTGAAACATGGAGCAAAGGTAGTAATGAAGCTTAAACAACCTGTACTCAATTTTTTCCTTCCATGTGATGCAATATAATATATTGCCTAAGGATCACCATCACTACTCTTCTTTGAGTTTCCTGGCTTATCAAACATCTTTTGTGACACCTCATCCAATCTTTGTTGCAATTTGCAAACCTACTAATTATATCCTCCACATGGGCTTCTTTTGCCAATTCATTACAACCAATTTTGTAATGTTTGCATTATGTGCCTCAAATATTGTATGATATTCACCAATAAGTGACTTGTGCATAATCTAGTTTAAACCTTAGTGACAACAGAGATTCATTAATAACAGACATAGAATCACCAACTTATTGTAAATACCATAACCTCCATTTACATCCCTTTTTACACAACCATCATACACAACTTTTCTTGCTTCCATTATAGACATCTTACAACATGGATATTTCAATGGATGGAGATATTCATGGCTTGTATGTTAACAAAAAAATTGAAATTCCTTTCAAAATATAAATATAGCCTCAAAAAAGTGAGCTCCAATACTCAAACGACAATGTAGTCTTCTATCTCATCATTGTATAGGTAGATTAAACCCCAAAGGTACTCATATATTTGCAACAAGGTAATCAGTACTACCAGCCTCTAAATGGTTTGCAACCATCACCTTTCTATGCGCCTATGACTCCAAGAATGAAAGCGGCTTCTCTCATAAATAAATATTATATAGATTTGAATGATTGCATTGAATAAATATCCATTTGTGGATAGGTGTTGCCCATAGAAATATATCTCATAAAAGAATAGAGGCTAAAATAGGGTATAAATTCCAATTAGTAATTAAAGAGAGTTTGAATAAAAGGTATGTGGCTTGATAAAATGCAATGCATAGAAAACAAAAATGCATTTGGCAGGTGTGATGCCTTCAGTAGACTTATAACATTTTTTGCAGCCAGTCCATGTTTAATTCTATCAATCTACTTTTGTGTCTTGTCTATACTCCCACAGTTGCATGGTAACAACTAAACCATCCATATGCCTCGAATAAGTTTCATTTTGTGCATGCATAATGAATATGGAGGATACATGGAAGAGGGGGAGTGTTATAATAGAGAGAAAGTACACATTAAACCATTTTTGAACAACAATAAAAACAATAATAATAAATATTATATTTTTGCCAAGTAAATTACAATGTTCATTGCAAATGCTTAAAAAGCATTGCATTCCTGTGCATTACATTCTTGTGAATAACCACCCAAATTCCCTTACGGGAATAACTTCCCATAACTAATTTATTTATTTATTACTAACCTAACAACTAATTTTTTAAATAAAAACTTTAAATTTATAAATGTAAACTTTAACTTTCAACAATCCCCCCTTAAAGTTTACATACTAAAAACAAAATTTTATAGTGTAAACTTTAAATTCCTAGATATCCCCCCCTAAGTTTTACAACACAAAAATAAAAAACCAAAATTTTGTATCAGCATCAACCTAAACTTCCTAGTCTAGGTAAATGATCTAATGAGCCATCCCTGCACCAACATCAGCCCAAACTCCTTTGTCTAGGAAAATGTCTTGAGCATCAACCCAAACTCCTCATGTCTTGGTATATGTTCGATTACCAACACTTCATCATCATTGATCCAAACTCCTCTTGTCTGGATAAATTTCTAGACTACCAAATCTTCATTAGCATCGATCCAAACTCCTCATGTCTAGATACATGTCCAGATTACTAACTCTTCATCAGCATCGATCCAAACTCCCCATGTCTAGATAAATATCTAGATTACCAACTCTTCATCAACATCGGCACCCAAACTAATCATGTTGCGGAAGCTGTTGGGGCTTTTCATGCGGTTAGCTTAGCCTTCAAGATGAACACAAAATGTCTTTGGTTGGAGGGTGATTCAATGAATATAATAAATTACATTTTTGGGCTTACCCCCCCTCGTGGACCATCAAAAACTGGATCAAAGATACAAAAATCTTACTAAGTAAATTTGATAAAGTGAAAGTGTCCCACGCCTATAGAGAAGCCAATAAGGTGGTGGATTACTTCACCAATGAAGGGGTTAAGAAGGGTGGGGAAAACACGTGGAGGAAGAATGACTACCTCCATCTTGAAGTGAAAGCGCTAATTTATTATGATTCAGTGCATGGAAGAGAAGTCTGTCTTTGTCATGATGAAACGGATAAAGATTAGGTACGTCGATTTCATTAGATTTGATGGGACCGGCGTCATTTTCTTTTTCAAGAAGAGTCTCCAGCATGCTTTCTGGGTGTTTGATAAAATATGCCTAAACGGGATCCAGAGCAACTGTAGAGTGTTGTTTAACAGAGCTTTGAATATGGTGGGAGAAAGAAAATGAGTGGAGCCGAGTAGTTTTCAGGAGCACAGAAAGAACGCCAAAGCCTGGGAAAGAATTGAAAAGGGAGGCTTAGTCCCGTATTTGGAAAAGCTCCATGGTACTGACGAGGGGATGTTGGACTATTTTGTAAAAAATTGGAAAAATGGTGAGATTGTGTTGTTTGGAAGGAATGTTAAGCTAAATGAGGATTTAATCAATGAGATAACTGTCTTTCGACAAAGGGTGTAAAATTTTATCGGGACCGTCGATTCTCTGATGAAGCGGTCATTAAATTTCCTAAAAAAAGACAAGGAGAAGGCTAAGATGGTTAAGGTTTCCAATAGCTACTTTGATGTGGAGTCCATCAAATCTATTTGGAGGAAAGTTTTAAGAGTTATTATGGAATATATCACGGTTGACAGGCGCTTCACCAGAGTTTATGGTTACCACTTTGCCATTCTGAACCACTTCCATCACAAGGTTCGTATCTCTCTGCCTTTTTACTTATTCTCTTCTTTGAAGAATTTCCTTGATGAAGTTGAAAGAAACCCTAGGAGGACTGCTATTATTCACCCTGGTCTTGTTAGGCTCATATTTGAGCATTATCAAAATTTACCTGCTTTGCCTAAAACTATTGAAATTGAAGATTTGGATGATGAGGAGACAAAAAGTAGTAGGGAAATTGACCCCCGGGCCCCCCTGCTTGTGTTCATGTTGGTCCTAATACCATTGCTCCCTAGCCCCCGTCTTGTCAGAAAGCCATTAAGGATTCTGCTCCGCCGTCATGTCCTAAGTTGTAGCCTCTACATGAGTGCCCTAGCTTGGGTTTTGCCTTGTCGCCCTGTCTTAATCCCCAACTATCTCCTGGATGCCCTACCCTGGGTTTGGTCTCTAGTTTTAAAGGTACCTCTGTTACGAAACTTGTTTTGTATTCTGGGAATTCCATGGAAATTCTTTCTAATAAACCCATGGTCAGTAAGGAATCGGCCCCTAGTGCCCCTGCGTCTGGAAGATTTGGGAATGCCCCTTATGATTCCCCTATTCAGGATGAAATTAACTTGGCCCTGAATAAGCTCAAGCCTGAGGACATTGTGAGAGTGGCAGAAAAAAGTACGGATGGCCTTTTCACTGTTCTCAAGTGGACCCAGAAGGAAGTCTGTGATTTGAAAGGCCGTAATATAGATCTTAGCAACAGGGTCATGGATTTAGAGCAGAAGATTAGCTAGAGTTGTAGAGAGAATGAAGGACAAGAAACTCCCTTACCAAGGAAAAGACAGCAATCACAGGAGGAAAGATTGACTAGTATCGAGTGTAGCATGTCCAAGATAGGCCAAAATATTAGGGCCACTGTGGCGAACAATCACAAAATTGCCAGGCATAACACCATTATCATCAATGCTATGGTGGAAAAGCTCAAAAAAAACCAAAAGGGTTCGTTGGTCGTGGATTTGGATGCAGACAGAGGAGGCTGCAGATCTGTTGGTGAAGGGATTTCAACTCGTACCTGGGCTAACACTAAGAGGAAGACCCCGACTTCGTCACATACGGCTCAAATCCTCAAGCAGGGGTTACAGGATATGAAGGATGTTGAAAAGGAGGCTGAGGAGTTATTGAACACCTTGGAGTAGTGCGGTGGTGTTTGTTTCTGGTTTTTTTGGGCGGTCCTTTTTTGGGCCCTGTTGTCTCTTTGTGTTGTCGTTTCCTTTTTGGGACAGTTGTTTGCTTGTTTGGACTTATTTTTTTATCTTCTGTTGTTTAAACTCTGTGGTTTCAGGTCCCTGTAAAACCTTTTTTTTCCTTTTCAAAAACATCGATCCAAATTCCTCATGTTTGGATAAATGTCTGGATTACCAACCAACTATGAATTGAGACTAACTCCATTACCCACAATAACACACCTACAAAAACCAACAGTTCACAACTCTCCAGATTTGTGGATTCAATTATCCACAGACCAACAAACCACTGCATTCCCCATCTTGCTCCTGAAAGGACTCGAGATGAAACAAAACTTGCTTCTCATGCAAAATATCATCCATGAGCGAGAAGCTAACTCAGGATGACAGTTGTCCTCCTACCTCCATTTCCTCTAGCCTCCAATATAATCTTGTTACACTCTAAGTGTCAGATGTAACATTCAAAAATTTGAAGACCATCTTAGATGTAACATAGATGAAAAAATTATAGACATTATATTTATCCATATTTATTCAACGGATAATGCACTCTTTTACAATCTATGATCTTATTTCCAATTTACAAAACACATTAAATTTGTCTCTCCAAAATATGCAACTTCAACTTTAACAAATAAATCTTTACATCTCTGCTAGATAATTTCTAGAACACATTAAATAAAACTGACTTCCTAAAAAAAACCCCTTATTACTCCATTACAAAATCCTTCTACCACTTCAAATAGAAAGAAAGGTAATTATTTTTACTTTGAATCTTCACACAGACATTCACCCAAGAAAAAAAAATTCAATGTAAAATCAAAATAAATGACCAACCTCCAACTTCCTTCAAATTAATCATTCTATACCATTATACCTTATCACTGAAAGCTAGAAAATTAAATTGAAGAAAATTTGCACCTTCACACCTTGTGTCCTTCTTACATGGCATCAAATTTTCGTTTTAGATGTTCCAACCCTCTAAATGTTTATTCACCTTTCATATCCACTTTTATTGCAAATAATCCATATTGAAGACTACTAGTGAAGGAGGCATCAAGATAGATATGCGCAACATCAATATCTCCAAGCATTTTTTATTTTGTCTTCCATCCACTTTATAGGCACAAAAATCATAAATGCTCTGATACCAATGTTAGAATAGAGAGAAAGTACACATTAAACCATTGTTGAACAGTAATAAAAACAATAATAAAAATATTATATTTCTTCTAGGTAAATTACAATGTGCATTGCATTCTTGTGTATTACATTCCCATTAATAACCACCCAAATTCCCTTACGAGAATAACTTCCTAGAAATTACATTCCCTTGAATAACCACCCAAATTCCCTTATGGGAATAACTTCCTAGAACTAATTAATTTATTTATTACTAACCTAACAACTAATTTTCTAAATGAAAACTTTAAATTTATAGATGTAAACTTTAACTTCCAATAGGGAAGTTCATTAAAATTGCCAATGAAATGGGTTGATGAGGCTAAGGGGACTTTTCTTTTAGATTTCATATGATAAGATTCTTGCTCCTTTTTTCTCTGATCACACCTCTATTCTATACACTTATAAATCTTGCTAGGGCAACGGTAGATAGGGAAACCCCAGGTAGGACAACTTGTGGGCTTGTGTTGAGAGGGTTCAGATGTTGAGTGGACTATTGTGGATCGTTGTTGTTGTTGCAAAAGCATTGAAGGTTAACCAAAGTTCTTTCAGATTCATTAGCAATTGGAATATATTTCCCCATTAGAATTGCCTATATTGGCTCAAATAACTCTTGAGCTCCTCTAGCAAATGCCCTTGCTAATCTATTCCAATGGAATTTAAGAAGTCAGGGATGGATGCAAAACTATTAGGTGTTGTGGGTGAAGTGAGAAGCAATCTTGAACAGATCAGAGAAAAGTGAATCCTTGAATCATGGGATATTGCACACCTATTGGATGGATGGGTGGGTGGCCCCAGTTACCGATATATTTCTAAGAATGAGTACTAACCCAACATGGGACACATGCTACTAGTTAAAACCCCAAAACAATATGGACCCAAGTGGGTGGAAATGTGTGCCAGTTATAGATGAGGATACATAAATATCTCATACTTTTGTTGGAGAAAGTGAGATAAAGTTAAAATCTCTTACAAGTCTCATTATTGACCTTTTAGGCCTAGTTAATTTGAAAAGCGTGTTTTAGATCATAATCTATTTTCTGATTCTATCATTGGGTTTCTTACTAATATACATCATTTGGAAGTTATTGGTCTATCATACAATTTGGTGAGAATGAGATACCCAAGATATGGTGAGTGATAGGAACAGAGGATGTATTGGTTGTTTAAAATACATGCGATAGGACTAGTGCGAAAGATACTATTGTACCAGGTAGTGTATGCAGCCCTTGTATTTATTTTAAAGCTTTCTTGGTAGACTTGTCATATACCCTTTTTATTAGATGGTCGACCTAATTTGGAGAGTAATTTGTATGTGTTGCAGCTTTAATCCAAAAATTGACTACACAACTAGAGATATATAAGAATCAAGTTGAATTAGAGAGGCACTTAATATTTTTCCTTTGATTGTGTGGAATAATACACAAGGCGCGTCATTTTGCAGGCTATGGAGAATTATCTCTATCTCCTAAACTATTGGGTCGACATGTTTATGATAGGCCTAGCTACTATTGTCAAATGCTAATTTTTACACACTAAATAGACACTAGTAAAACAAATTTTCAAACTAATAACTATAAGGAAATTTTGTAGCCATAGAATGACAATTTCCACATAACCCATCAATAAATCTATGCATCTAAGTATTCAGAATCCACATGCAAGAGAATAGACAACATACCCATCAAAGATGACACAAGATATACCCTGGGAAAACCCTCAAGAGGGAAAAACCCAGCCTCCAAAAGCATCCACACTCCATGTATTATTCAGCAATGAAAACCCATTACAATACATCTACAAAGACTCCATGAACACTTCTGAAGCACAAGCTATCCATGCATTCCATGTGACCAAGCATGAATCCACACATCCCATGCCATGCTTCAAACCCTCACACATGCACAAGCTCAACCTGCTAACCTACAACAATCTGTCCAACCCTAAACAACTACCCTTGTGGTTGCTTTTATAGAAACAAGCTCCCACAAAACCACCAAGTGGTATTACATAAACCATGTGCCCAAAACCATACAACATCATGTGACCCCACATTTAATATTGGGTACTTTATTATTTTATTATTCCCCCAATATTAAATAATTACATTTGACAATTATGTCCCAATGTTACATACAACAAAGTGGCCCCAACATTATAACTCCTTGTGATGCACATTCATCTAGAAAACCCCTAGGTGCACCACACACATAATAAATAAATAAAACATTACAAACATTATGCAAGGTGTACAACACCTAATTCTAACAATAACAAGAGGATGCTTAAAAATGAAAGGATCAAAGAGTAGAAATAGTCAGGTAGTTGAAAATAAAGTGAAGTAGTGCCTCCAAAGTTTGAAGTAGAATTCTGATGATCTTTCTGTCTTCAGTGTTGATCTAAGTGTTGATCTTTGTCTCTTCAGTGCAAAGATAAGTATTGAACAAATTATCTCATACATTTGCATATAATCAATATATAGTCGACCGATAGGTGGGTGAGATTGCAAATAATATATTTGCTTGGTGAGATTGCAAGCAAGATATTTGATCTTTGCTAGTGAGAAAACCGTACGAAGGTGGCAAGAAGCAGGTAGGATGCAACGTCTATGAGTAAGGAGTAGTTATTAGCAGTCAAGTTGTGCATTGAGTGTCTTTCAATGTAACGCCTTCGTCACACATTGATTCGAAACGAGACAAAAAAGAGAAAATGAATGGGTATGATCAGTTTGATCATCTCCCAAGGGCTCTTAGAAGGATTATGTCGTTGATTACAAATTTTAGGTTGGCCTCTTTCAAATTGGATACACCTTCGACATAAATTAGTAGCTATTTTAATGATTAATTATATTCCTTTTAAAATTGTATTTAGTATTCTCTATGAAAAACACATTATGCGGAATACAGCACTACGATTGCTTATTCTACAAGGATTTGTAAAGCTATCTCAATAGTGTCTTTCATTTAACGAAATGCTGCTAAACACGTGTACACGGACAAGGGTATCCACTCGTCTTCATTGCGCGTGCTTTTTCAACCTCAAGAGAGAAATAGCGACTCGTTGACCATCACTTCTCTAATCCTCTTCCTATTATCGGCCTAAAATACGCGTATTAGGAGCGTCTTTGTTGCTAGATAAGCGTAGATGTATATTATAAGAGGAAGATAGTTACAAGGAGCTGTTAACTGGAGCAGAGTAGAAGGAAAGCATGAGAAACAGTTAACATTTGGTAGAGAACACGCAGACAATGGTAATCACTAAACCAACTAGAGCAACATCAAAACAACCACACATATCGGCCAGTACAAGCTAGGAAGACTACAAATTCAATGAAGAGACCCTTCCGACCAGGCTTAAATAATTGCTTGGGAGTTGTTGATATAGCAGTGATTGGTGCGGTTCATAGATCTTCATTGTGGAGAGTCGTGCCAAGAGAAGCAAGCTCCTGAGGGTAGTAGTACAGTGAATCTTATTCGGGATATAAGGAACCCCAATGTCCTCCAACGTAGGAATAAAGGGATAATGTTCCAAAATCTTACCATAGTGAAAGGAGGCATCCATGATATTATCCTAAGAGGAGAGCATCGTCTTATCATTGGAAGTGATAGGACCAGATTTGTTCTTGGCTGTGCTTGTACTTTAGGTGTCCGGGGAAAAAATGGTACCAAAGGTCACCTTTGAGGCAATAGAAGATTGTAACATTTGTAATCTTTCAATCTGTAGAGTAGTTTATTGTTAAGTGATACAAAAAAATCGCACACAATCAAATTCAAAAATCACTTAGCAATAAATATTATGGATTGTGGAAATTTGATATCACTTATAGAGTAGTTGTTAAAAATTGTTAGAAATAATTCATATTTAGATCAATGATGGACTGGTCACTAAATGCTTAGTAGTTCAATAATAGAACACTGTAACAACAAATGAAAGGTCTTAGGATTTAGTTCTAGTTGGTTCATGAGTAAAAACTCAACATGGTATCAAGATATTAGAGTTTAGGTATTTGTTTTATTTTGATTTTTTAATATGTTTGGAACATACATTAAGATTTAGTTACAACCACCCATGTTTAATGGGAGAAATTATGACGTATGGTCAAAGAAAATGAAAATTATTTTAGTAACTAATAATTTGTGGGAACTAGTTGTGAATGGATTCACATATGTAACCCTCACAAATGTTCAGAAGACCCAACCAAAAGAGACCAAGAGGGAGGATGCAAAATCCCTAATCATTATTGAAGCAACAACGACAGAGGCTATGTTTCTCAAAATAGCAACTAACTATTGAAAGGAAACATGAAAGATTCTTCAAAACTACAAAGGGACTGACAAGGTAAAGTTAGTCAAATTATAGAGTCTTGGAAGAAAGTTTGAAACACTTCAAATGAAAGATAATGATTATATTCTAAACTTCCATATAAGATTTTCCACCTTAATAAATTAGCTAAGGATTAATGGTGAAACTATAGAGGAGCATAAGATTGTTGAGAAAATCCTTGGAAGTCTACGCACAAGATTTGACCTATTAGTCATTACAACAAAATAAACAAAATACCTCTTAAAGATTACCATATCTGAGTCAATATGCTCATTTCAACCCCACAAGCAACACTTGAAAAGTCTATGCCTTCTTTCCTAGTGTTGGAAATGGTTTTCATTGATGTCAACATTGATTATTGGTTGTTATTAATGTCAACATTTGAGGAGATTATTGCATATGCTTGGGAAATTGTTGGCATGATTGTTAGCACTGGTTGCATTATTAGTTGGCATTAGTTGTCATTGTTGACAACATTTTGGTTGGGATGTCATTGTTGCATGATGGTGTGTTGTTGAAGTTCATTGTTGGATGCCATGCCTTGTCTAATATCATGTAAAGAAGTACTATGTATGGTTGTTGTTAGCAGCGTTTTTTTCATGATGATATATTAAGATGGGGATTAGAAGCATTAAGATGAGGATTATAATTATTGTTGATGGTGGAGAGATGTTAAATACAATCTACAGTATGTTACAGTATGCTCTCTCCTAATGTTCTTGATGAAGCATATGTTGCTTAAAGAAAGTTTTGGCTTCCACAAGTTGTTGAAAGGTTCTATTCTTGGAAGTTTTTGAGAAGATTATTTTGGAGAATGCTATGCATTCCTCCACTATTGTAGATATGGTCTTGTGGTTTGGGAATCAAATTTTGTGTTTTGTGGATGTTGCACCCCTATCTTCAGCTCACCTATGTTGCCAAGGAGATTTCTATGAGTTGTAGAAGATTGGAAGTGTTGTTGGTTATCTTGACTAGTTCAAAAAATGCTCCACATTTTCATATTGATGTCTTTGCTTTTGTAGCTTGGTGAATGTGCTCTCAGTTTCTATGCATTGTCTTAGTTCCAATTTCATGGGTTGAAGTGGTCTACAAATGTTATATCTCATGGTTGTGCATTTTATAATTTCAGGAATAAGGATTTTGTTCCTGATTGGGTTGTGATAGTTGTTGGCAACATGATAGTATAAAAGAAGTATCTAGAGATATGTTTGGATGTTCAAGGAACATCCCTTTGTGACCCACACAACAATTGTTGATCTCTTTTGATGTTGCAGTGTGATTGAGTTGGTCTTCTAGGTAATTTGTGGATATTTGTTCGACAAGGATTTTCATCTTGCTTATGCTTTGTGTTTGAGGGTTTGTGCGAGCACATGAAGTTGTGTTAAAATAGATTTGGGTCCTCACCTATCTTTTTTAGAATCACATTGATTAAATTCAATTGAAGTTATGTTTTTGGAACGATTGGTTATGTGCTTCATGTTTTGTCTACACATTTCCTTGTTGTTGACTTGGGTTGATGTGTGCCAATGTGTAAATTGTCTGGGATCACATTGCAAGATGTATTAACATATTTCTTGGTCCACTCTACCCTCTGGATAAGACCACATTGATGTTTTTTGGTTGACTTGTTGAAATCATTGTTTATCTTTCTTCTGGCCGACCTAATTGATGTTTTGAGATCTTGCGGTGGATATAAATTGTAGTGTCAAAAAATGTCGTCGGGGACATTTTCACATTTGTTTGGGCCTCCTTGTGAATTTGATCCGAATGTGGCCTTGATTTAGTGTTGTAATGTGGTTGAAACATTCACATTAGGGCTTGGGCCCTTGTGAACTAGTTGTTTTGAATGGTACCTTGCTAAGGTGTTGTGAAGTGTTGTAACTCACTTTCACACTTTTCTAAGGTCTTATAAAATAATTACACCTAATAAACCTCTTTTAAATCTTAACCTTTCCTTATTTAAAGTGTTGAAAAGTGTTGTAACACACTTTCACACTTCTCTAGGCTTGTCATTAATAATTGGGCTTTCTTATGCTTTAATTGGCCGTATTTTTCATCCATAAGCCTCATTTATTACATCTTTTCGAGGATAATCCTGACACCAATCAGTACCCAATCATAATTCAGGTGTTTCTAGCTTGTGTGGCCTAGATTTAGTGATCTGAGACTCATTTGCCACTTTGGGTGAATGGGTCCCAAACCTGTTTTTACACCTTTCTAAGCACTTTTTATTTTTGGTCCCATACATTATGCCAAATGGGACTCATTCACCATCTTGGGCGAATGAGTCCCGTGTGGCCCAAAATTAAAATAAATTCAAATTTCTGGCAATATTTTATTCTTCTAGATCTGATGTCGTCTTGTAGTGTTGTAATTTCAGGAATTCTTGCATTTAATTGAGTATAAATACAAGGTTCTTTCACTCATATTTTCACCTAGCAATTTTACAAGCAATCAAGTGTTCACAAGAGTATTCAAGAGCATTCAAGTGTCTTCAAGAGAAGATTTTTAAGCATTTTAGAACAACATTCAAGCATCAATCATCATGTCAAAGATTCCATATGTCATGTTTGCTATTGTGCTAACAATTAATTGCGGCAGTTTTTTTGTTGGCTTTTCTGTTGGCTTTTTTTGTTTGACCGTCCTGGTCTTTTTCGATGGGTTGCTACTTGTTTAGGTTTTTTCCTTCTATGCAGTCGGTTGTTTCTGTTGGACTTTTCCATCCTTTCTTTTATGTTGTAAAATTTGTGGTTTTGGGTCCCTGTAAAACCCATTTTACCCTTTATCAAAAATAATTGTGGTGTAGGATTTTGTGATTCAAGCAAGTGTTTTATTCAATATCAACATCATTCAAGCAAGATTCAAACTCTACGTCCATTGCAGCCATTTCAAGCATAGTTGTAGTAGCTTATTACTAAGGTTTGGTGAGTTGCAACATTGTTATTTGTTCATTCATCATTCTCCATTCTTATTTGATTTTATTTCAAGGATTGATTTCCAAAATGGGGTTTGACAAAGGAAAACCCCTATCCACTAACCCAACAACATTTTCCCCTTTCCTTTGTGTGTGATTTGTAGGGCTAGGTTGCAGATTTCCTAAGGAGCAAGATTGGAGAAAAGTTGCAAATCATTCAAAGTTGCAATTCAGAGATTCAGATCTAGAAATTAGTCAAGAAGGATAGAGCAGATAAAGAAGAGTAGGATCAACCTTTGAAGCTTCAAAAAGGCCCAACTAGACTAATTTTCCTCTTATGGCAAATGAGTCCCAGTTCTAGTTAGTTTTCAGGACTTTGTAGATTTGGATACCCTTTTGGCAGAAACCCGTTCCTGCACAATTTTTTAGAAACAAGATTGATTCACCTAGTTGGGTGAATGAGTCCTAGTTAGTAGTAAAAGAAAAATTTCTACTGATTTAGATCTCCATTCAGCCATCTCCAATTTCCTAGGTGCACACCTAAGTGTCTTTAGTTTTCTATTTTATTTCATTTACTTTTCTAGGTCATTTAGTGCCACTTTGCATTCGATTAGGTTTTTACACTTCATCTTGCATTTCATTGTCTTTTCCAAGTTTAAACTTGGTGTTGAACCCCTCATTAGATCCTATTCATCCCCTAGAACAACCCTCTTGCAATATATATTTCTCCTTTGCATTGAGATCTCAAGGGTTTGTTTTTGAGTGAAAGTGAAAATTGCCCCTTTTAGGTGCCTAAACCCTAAAGGTGGGAGAGCACCAATTTTCCACCTTTCAAAAATGCAAGAAAATTTTAGATGCAAGAGATGATCAAGTGTGGAAGTGTGTGTGTGGAATATAATTGAATATCTCACAGAAAGAAGTGTGAAAGTATGTGAAAGAAAGATTAGATGTGCCTTAATGCCTCAATCAACAGAGTGAATTGTTGACAAATATTGTAATTATTTATAATATTTTTGTATCCTTCTTTGAGATAGTGATTCTCATCAGGTCCTTGGAATCAATGCAAAACACATGTTCTCATGCCTCAATCCTTCCATAAACTCCTATCTACAAAAAATATTTTGGCAGTGTTGCAAACTTCACTTTTATCCTCTTCTCCCAAAGGTATCAATATATGTCTCTTTCCATTTGAAGTCATAGCATAGCTATTCTTCCTCCCATCATGAATTTATTTCCTATCATACTTCCATGGTATTGTTAACAATAAATGGCATGCATCCATAGGCATAACATCACACAAAACTTCATCATTATATGAACCTATATGAAATTCCACCAAACACTACTCACTTACTAATATCTTATTTTCACTTAGAATCCATGCTATCTTGTAGGGCTTTGGATGTTTCAATCTCTTCAAATTCAACTTGGTTACCATATCCTCTAAAACTAGATTATTGGTACTACCACTATCAATGATAACTTTACATACCTTGCTCTAGATTTACATATTGTCCTGAAGAAGTTATTCCTTTGTGATGATTCCTCAATCACTTGTTCATGCATCAAAGCTTCCCTCATTACTAACGACTTACCCTTCTCTAGTTTCACAACTGAACTAGGGGATCCAATAGATTCTTCATCCAAATAAGTTGTTCTTTCAGTTCTCTCAGTCCTCTTGTCAGTAATTCCTTGATAACATTCAAATGCTCTATGTCCTTCACTTGCACACTTGAAACAAGTTCCTCTAAAGGGTCTCCTTTCATATATTCCTTCCTCTCTCTTATATCTATCATTGTGGTAGGAATTATGACCTCTATCATTGTGATAGAAATTTATATCCTCTCTTCCTCTATGTTATGAATTATTGTCCTTCTCTTCACTGTTATAGGGTTTTCCATTCTTGTTCTGGTCCACATATGGTCTTCTCTCTCTAGATTGTGATCAGCCTCTCTAGGATCTTCCTCTTGCACTTCTCATTCTTTTCTCAAATTTCTTATTTAACTTTCCTCTACCTTTAGCAAAAATTCTAGTATGCTTCATCAAATGTTGTCACCTTCACCAAGCTCAATTATTGTTTGATGTTTTCTCTCAATCCATTGGTGTACCATGTAGCCTTCTACTTTCTTGCTTCACTATGTCTAGTCTTGATGTTCATATTGTAAAATTCTTTCTATACTCCTTGATAGACTTCTCCTTTTTCCTTAAATTCTACAATCTCTTCAACAATTCAAGATCATAATCAGCAGGTGTAAATTGATTCTTCAACTTTTTCACCATCCTATCCCCCTTTGTGATGTTCTCCTTTCCCCTCATATTCCTATCCAATTGAACTTCTTTCCACCATATATTAGTGTGCCCTTTTAACTTAGTTTCCACAAATCTCACCCTCTCTAAATCTTTAATTTCTTCATACTCAAAATATTCCTCCTTATCATGGATCTAATCAATCAATTCCCCAGGGTTCAATTTTCCTACATAATTTTGAATTTCAATTCCTAGTCTCTTGCCATTCTTGGAAATAGCTTTTAACATCTTTACCTGATCTAAATCTTCTTCTTTTTCTAGGTTCTCTTAATTTTGATTTGCAACATGATCCAATTCATCATCACTTTTAGCCTCATGTCTATGATTTAGACCTATCCTTCTATCTTCTTCTACAAAATCCAACAGAACTCTCATTTCCCTCATTATCTCCAAGATTTCATCCTTTTGTCTAGTGAAATTTTTCATAGTAGGCACTCTTCTTGGTAGCATATATTCCCCTTGGATCTGGTGCAACTGCCTCAATTCAGTGATATGGCTATAAGACCTCTCAACTACCTCACAATCGAGGCTCAGTTGAAGATACTTATAGGCTACCTCAGGTTGACAATACATTCACCACAAGGAATTCCTTATCTCCCAAGGACTCACAAAAATTTCTCTAATATCACTTGATGTAGTCACAAATAGAGGGTCCAAAAAGGACTATCCAACCATGCAGCCTAGAGTTCAACATAATGGAAATAACACAAGAAATGCTTAGCAATATAAGTTGTCATTGATTTGATATCCAATAGTCTTACATGCATTACATGCCTCAAGGGGAGATTGACTAAGGTCTCAGAGGCCTGCCATAGGACATTACTAGACATTAATATACAATTGGAACATTGTCTTATTATAGCCAACAACTTAGAAAGCTTGAACTAACTATCACAACTATCAAAATACCCCTAAAAACTGCCTTCCAATGGATTACACAGTGATCTTAAATATAAATCTCTAGCTTATATTATGATCCGCATTGGTCCTAAGGGCTTAAAAACTCTAATGTAGGACCAAACATGTGGGTCAGCCTTAGAATATGAGAAGATAACCCATAATGTGTTGTGAATCTCCAAGAAGGTTCCCCTATACCTAAAATGTAGTCAATGTTGTTCCATTAAGTTACACACTTTCCGAAAATAGTCTACACAACAAGTCTGAACTAGATAGGTCATGAATGCTCCACTAGAGAATTGACAACGAACTTTTGAGAGTGACGAATTTTTGTAAAAAAATTCAAATTACTTGAAAATTGGATATGTTGAAGAGGGTATCATGTAGAATCTATACCCTACTCCATGATTTGAGAAATGGTAATGCAGTAAAATGTGAAAGAAACTATTGAAATTGTTACAGACTGAGCTATAAGAAAATAAATGTTTTTGGTTGATATAGAATTGCTTTACAACCAAGGATGCTCGTACATTAGAAATACACATGGAGTAATGGACAAGTAATAAATAGGGTACCCTTTTCCATAAGGGAACATAAAATATTGCAAATTTATAAAGAGTTCAATAATCTAAACATTATGACTTGTAACATATGTAGGATATGTTGGAGGAGCAATAGAATAAATGCAAAAATAACATATGTCACAATTGAATGTACACGTGCAATGATTTCAAAACTATCATAATGTGAACAAAAAATATGCAATGAACTTCTTGTATATGTAGGATAAGTAGAAAGAAGGAAGGTAGGAGTAGATTTTTGACTAATCCTCCAAGAAGCATTAAACATGTAGAAAATTTGGGACAAGTGTGAGGACATATGTAAACTCCCTTTTAGGTGACACAAAAAAAAAAATTCTACGTGAATTTAAGTCTAGTGTGAATATGTCTACTATGTAAAAATAAACTAAATAGGTAATAACACCTTTTACTCTAATGCTACCCTTAAATGATTACTCAAAGAGAAATATAATTACTAAAAATGAGTCCCAACAACTAAGCTTGATGAGGTACTCATGCACAAATAAAAGTCTCATAAATAGAATAAAGAATAAAACCTTGTCATAATAAATATTTTCTAAAACAAGATAATCTATCTAGACATTTTTTATCATGCATGTAAAACATTTAATAATATTGACTATTTTTGTAAAAAATAAAATTACACAAGTTTAAATAGATGCTATAATAGTTCTCAACCTTAACTTTAATTGTAAAAAATGTTTAAATTTAATAACAAAGCTTATAACATATCTTATTATTTTAATCTTATGACCTTTTCAATCCAATGGTCAAAATGTTAAAAGATATGTTGAGGCCCTTATTAAAAAATCCATGAAAAACTTTTATAGGTCAAAATATTAGAGAGACATTAGCTATATTAGAATATATTCTTCGATGTGGCTCTTAGATTATTTTTAAAAATTGAGTAAATTTTTTAAAGTAAAAAAGTTTAAGTTTTTTTTTTTTTTTTTTTGAATTTTATACATTAAAATATATTTATACATTAGTCATAGTTAAAGTAAAGAGTATGATTTCAAGTTTAATTTTGAATACAATAGTGATTTATTTATTCGATTTTCTTTTAAAATTCAAAGATTATACTATGTCTAATTTTTATAAGATTTTATTATACCTATTTATTGTTTTAAATAAGATAAAGATCATTTTGATGTTATAATAAAGTTTAAATGAATGCAATATTAAGTTTAATATAAAATAAGAAAGATATATTAAATATATTAATCTGGAAAATATTATATTAGTTTTAAATTAAATAATTTTATTTTAAAATTAATTTATTTTGATTAAATTATTTATTTTATTTTTATTTGAAGATCTATTTTATTTATTTAATAATTATTTCATTTTATTTTAAAATATTTTAATTTTAATATTTAATTTTTTACTTTATATTTTTTAAGGGATATTTTAGTTTTATATGCAAAAATTCAAATTCTCAACTTATAATTTACCATTTTACCTTAAAGAATATCTTATAAATATTTATTAATTTAACTTTGATCAAGATTAAAATAATGGCTTATTATTTTGTTTAAGTGTGCACACAATTTTTAACAAAATATTACTACCAAAATTCTTAAATAAAAATCTCATAGTTAAATTCACATGTCAAAAATGTAAAAGAAATAGATCTAATCTTTTAAATTTGTTTACTTCTTTAAAATTTATACAAATAAATATCTCAAAAAATTTATAGACCATAAAGTTAAGGGATAATAATGATATTTGTTATTTTATTATTTCTGCGAGGTTTTTATATCATATTGTAAGATTAAAAGTGCATAAATTATACTTTTATTTTTTTATTTTACATTATTTTATGTGATGTTTTGAGTATATATTCCTAGCACATGCTTTAGATTGATTTAATGCTCTAACAAATCTTATTTTCCTAATTAGTTATTATAAATGTATCTTAACACTTAAAAAAAATTTAATCTCTCAAATTATTAGTTTTTACTCTCTAATAGAATTAGCAAAAGTGAAAATCAATTAATTTTCTTAGTAGAGATTTGACCTCATATTCAAAATTCAAATTTTCTACTAGACACAAGCCAATTCAGTTTCAACTATTTTTTATATACTAATTTCTACACCTAAACTTTCAAATTATATGTTTCAGTCACATATGTAAGAACATCACCCCTAAGCTATTTAATAAGGATGATGATCTAGAATTTAGGTCACTTATCACTCATTACCAAGAATCACTCACACCCAATATCATGGCTATTATAATCATTCTTGTCTAGGGTCTATCATAGCACTATGTTTTATTAGTACATTCTTATAAACATCACCCCTTTGTTAAGAAGTTTATAAATCTCTAACCTTATGCTAGGTCATTACATCACTCTATTGCATTATCATTCCAAGTTCTATATTGTTTTCATCATTATAATGTCATTTATGATAATTGTTTTTCAACTTTAGCAAAAATCATTATCACTTCTAAAAGTTTCATATAAGAGAAGATCTTCACTTGAGAAGATAAAAGCATTTCTCAACATTTATAGTCATCAATACAAGTTCAATGCCTAGATAAATCTTTGTTTAAAAATACAAAATGTCTACAATTCATAAGGTCATTTTCATGATCAAAAGTTAAATTCAAAAACAGAAAGACCCCTTTTACAAGCAGAAATTTAAGAAAAATTCTAGAAATTAAAATATCTATTTTAACTTTTTATCTGAAATAATTTATTTATTATTTCCTTTTTACTAATTTACATTTTATTTACAATAGAAAATATCATATAAAACTATATTTTCCTTCCACAAAATATTTTTAATAATAAAGCGATACACTCTTTAAATATTAGCCAATGGTGTGAAATTTGCTTTATGCGTCGTCATCACATTTCATGTGCAAAAATACATGAAAATAACATCCTTTTTCGACCATATATTATACCTAGGTATTTTAATGAGTAATTATTACTTTTATATTCCATTTAAGAATAGTATTTAGTTTTGTCCATTGAAAACACATTATGTGGACTACAGCACTATGGCTGCTTATTTTACAAGGATTTTAAAGCTGTCTCAATAGTGACTTTCATTTAACGAAATGCTGCCAAACACGTGTACACGGGAAAGGGTATCCACTTGTCTTGTTTGCGCGTGATTTTTCAACCCCAGAGAAATAGCGAGTCTCGTTGACCATCACTTCTCTAACCCTCTGCATATTATCGGCCTAAAATAGACGCATTTTTAGATAAGCTTGGATGTATATTATAATAATAAGAAGAAGATAGTTACAAGGAGCTGTTGAGTGGACCAGAGCAGAAGGAAATGCCAATGGGGCAAAGCATGAGAAACAGCTAATATGTGGCTGCAACCACACAGACAATGGTAACCACTAAACCAAGCGGAGCAACATTGATAAAACCACATAAAATGGCCAGAGCAAAGTAAGAAGATTAAAGAAACGCAGAAAACTGCCCATGAATTGGTAGAATACATCATAATGGGCTTTTGACTATACAAGACTCCACAAAACTGCGAGTTTCTTGATCAAGATACACAATAAAAGAGGTGACATCGAAAAGAACAAAAAAATTGGCTGGCAACGCACACACTAAGCTTTGGATGTGTGGACGTGCGTGGGCCCCACTCTTAACCGGCCATTCCAAATCTGGCTTTTAGTGCCGTTTATACTTTTGCCTTTCCCGTTGCTGATCGCCGTTTCCGTTTCCCCCATTCACCGTTAGCATTCAAATTTTTCCCGCGCAGTCTCACTGCTTCAGCACATTCAAAACCAGGTTTCCCACGCGCTTGGTTTTCATTTGTCACTCGCGGTCTGTGCAAAAATGGCAAGTTTGGAACAAAGTATAGACGTCCATTAAAGCATTAGGGATTATTCAATATGCTCTGGTAGACATGTATGCAAACTGTGGAAACATAGACAAGGCACGTCAACTGTTTGACAGGACACCACAAAGAAATCTGGTCTCGTGGAATGCTATTCTTGCAGGATATGGACAGAATGCGTTTGCTGAAAAGGATTTACAGTTTTCGAATCAAATTTAATCGGCAGATGTAAATCAAAACACCGCAATCTTTGCCAACATCCTCCCTGCCTATGCCGAAAGAGCTTTGGAACGGGATATGGACATCCATCACAGCATAAAGAAAACCATTTTTCTGTCAGATGGTGTAGCTGCAACCGCCCTGGTAGACATGTACGCAAAATGTGGAAGCATAGACAAGGCACGTGAACTGTTTGACCAAATGCCTCAAAAAAATCTGATCTCATGGAATGCCATGATTGCAAGGTATGCACAAAAGGGGTTTGTTGAAATGGCTTCAGAAACTTTCAAGCAAATGCAATTGGCATGTGTACAACCAGACTCCGCAACCTTTGCCAGCATCCTCCTTGCCTGTGCCAACATGGGAGCTTTGGAACAGGGTATGGACATCCATCAAAGCATAAAGGATTGAGCAATTTTGTAAGCTAAACCTGAGGTGGATGTGTGGATGTATTTTCTTGCTGCCTGTAGATCATATATGAATACAGGCTTAGGATTATTTACAGCAATGTTATTTTTTATTTGGATCTTAAAAAAATTGACTTGTGTTTTTTCAAGTATCTATGCAGTAGCAAATAGGTGGTGTGAGCAAATGGTAAGGAGATTGATGAAGGATGAGGAATTAACAAGCTCTCTGGATGTATTGAACGCCATGTGCTTATTTTGTAGGAGACAAATGACATACATAGACATAGTAAATCTATGCAAAGTTGGAGAAATTGGCTTGGGAGATGAAGGCAATTGGGTAGTTTCCAGAAGTAAGACACTTAGTGGTGTGGAAAAGGAGTGAAAAAAATTATTTCTCTACCACCATAGTGAAAAGATGTCAATTTCTTTTGGTTTTCTAGACATGCCTGTTGCAACAATTATTAATCTTGTTAAGAACCTTTGAGTATGTGTTAATTGTCACAATGAAATGAAATTTATCTCCAAGATTTTTGCAATTCTTATTTTTAACAATTAGTTTAGTTGATTTCATGAAGAGGAAATGAATTCACTTGCATAGACATTTTGCCATAAATCAATCAAAGGCCTTGTAATTCATGAGAATTAATTTCATTAATGAAGTTATTTTGAAAAGATTTACTTATGATAAGCCTTAATAAATGGGTTCCTAAGTTGGTTTGATTATCCTAGAATGCTTATGAACATTCTCTAATAAAGTTTCCACTTATTTATGTCTTGCAACACCATTTCTAGTTTAAGATAAAACTAGAGAACTCCTTTATTGATGTTTGTCCTTTTGAGCCTATTGTGCTTCTAATTCTTTTTTAGTTTGATTTTGTTGCCTATAGAGTCCTTCATTGATATTTGAACAAAGACTTATATTTTTTCCCTATAGTTTTTATGTGATATCTTTGTCTTGCCCCTTCTTAGGTGATGTTGGGGTCTATATTAGTAAGTGTAAATTTATCCAAGTTGAATGCTTCATTTCTTAATAGGACAGTATTTTGGCCACCATCTATAACCAATCTAAGAATTCATTCAATAGACCTCCTTATTAAAAATGTTCTTGTTGTAGTGTTTTGTCTTTCGGTATACTCGTCACGTGCCTAAATATCTCAAACTATAGAAATTTCTAAGTGTTAGAGGTGATTATGTCTGTTTGTAGCTTTTATTAGGTTTGCTAGTTTTCTCTTGCTAATATTTTTTCCCTCCATTCCTTGAAACCTAGCATTTCCATTTCTTTTTGAGACCTTTGGCTACTTCTCATTACCTAGGTACTTTATCATAGCTTTACCCACCTTTCAACTCCCTACTTTGTCTTTGCCTTTGGCCTTAGGATTTTAGGTCTCCATATAATAATGTACTTCTTAAGCTATAAGACTAATCAATGGACCTCAATTATTATCCACTTACAATTTTCCATGTTTCCTCTTCTTTTGCATTGATTCACCGTCCTTAATTCCTAATATGAAGATTCACTTTTCCTTTAAGTCTCAAAATCTTGGGCTTTTAGTATTTTCCCTACTCATTCCCTCAACTTGCTTCCCATCTCCCTTCCTCCTTGTGGAACCCATACTTGTAGGATTACTCAGACCATCATATCCAAAAGGTAAAATGTATGTGGAAAAACTAATCTCTAAACCTTGAAAGGCTTCCACCGTATTTCCTTCATTCTTTTTCCTTCTAGCATTTGGCACACTACATTACCGAACCTTAACCCATTTCTCTTGAGTCATAGAGTTTTGGAATTCAATATTTTCCTTGACCAAAAGGTACATCTAGCACTCTATATGCCTAATCCTTGATCCTTTTCCTTTATCCTTTTGTCCATATTATTTAGTGGTATCATATTTTCCCTCACCTTGATCAGACTTCTTCTTCCATCAGTATTGAGTATCCCTTTCCTTGATCTTCACTCTTCCTTGCATATTTTACTTTCAAACTCCTAACATTCTTTATACAACCTTCCCTAAAAGTAAGTTAGCTTGTGGTAAACCTAAAGACTAATCACAACATGACACACATCTTACATGCACTTAACCACCCAAAGCAAGTGGGAAGATGCATTTGATGTGATTAAATTTTACAACATGCTTATCCAAGCAATGATTTACTTGTGAATTCCATTCTAAAAATTAAAAGAGTAACCGATCAAAAGGCCTATGTATCTTTAAGTAACCTATATGCCTAGCCAAACAACCTCTATCCATATCCAAGCAATGTCTATTCCTTTTCACACCCCCACATTATAAATAGCTTTAGGGTTAGCCTTAGATAGATAGGAAATCTACCCTCAATTCTTAGAGATTATCTTGCAAGGACCACCTTCACTAATGATCTATATATCTACGAATTAAATTTCCCAAATTTCCTTAGTCCTATGCAATGATCTAGCCCTTGAAAAAGGATTTTAGACTAAGGCATGATGTCCCTATAAATGACTTTCTAAAAATTCTAAAGGGTAGTTGGATCTATTCCTATTAAATTTGAAAATAAAAAGAGCAGCCTAATGGGGACTAGTGATGAAAACCCATAAGTGCACTAGAAGGTAAGTCCTCTAAAATTAACCTAGCTAGAATATAAAATAAGATAAAGATAATTATAGGTATTAAAAAGAAAGTTGTGGTAATATTGGGTGTCTTGTAATAAATTAAGGTATTAAAAATAAAGGAGTTAAGGATGGATAAATTAAATCAATTAAATATTTATGAAAAATTTTATAATAAGAGAGTAAAAGAATGTATTGGTGAGATCAAGATACATTTTGAAGAGAATTTAATTGTCATGATAGACAAGAAGAAGGAAGAAGGAAGAACATTGAAACAATCCTAGGATTGAGATGAAAGATAATGGACAAGAGAAGCATCAAGAGAGTGTATCAAGATGGATGCACTTGAAATAGAGTGGTTTATAACCTTAATTAGATGTATATAGAAAAATCTAACTAAAATGATAAGGAAATTAAAAGAATATAATACAACAATGAGCTTAGAGAAGTTTAACCTTATTTGTAGGGATACTAGATAGATGTGGTTGCTATCAAGTAGAAGATAAAATAAATAATAGATGAAATAAAGAAGTTGTTAATTGGTGAAGAAGAGGAGAGAATATTTAGCAATAGAGTAAAAGAAGTCACAAAAAAATAGAGTTTTACAAGGAAACTTTGGAGATGATACAAAGAGAAATTCCTAGGTTGAGGAAGAAAAAAACTCAAAGAAAATTGAAGATAAATCAATTACTAAATGATGTGTTATCAACCAACGCATTCCCCAAGCTAAAGAGACACTATGAGGAGATGAACCTCATGGAATAAGAGTCACATCCCATGCTGTCAAAATGAAGAAGAATTTCTAAAGATTCCATTAAGTAGTGAATCCTTAATTGGGTTAGAAAAAACAATATCAAGAAGCAATTATATATGAGATTTGTGACAGATATTAGGAAGTGAGTTCTTAGATGTTCAATTGTCAAGAGATAATGGTAGAGAAAGACTTTGGTCAAGTATAAAAGGAGTGAAACTAGGGTAAAGAATTGATAGCAAGAGAGATAAAGAGATCCATGATAGCTATCCTCTCTATACCTATTTCTCTCTCCCTCCTTGGTTCCTCTCTCTCAATATATCCACCTTTTCCCTCTCTCCCTCTCTACACCTCTCTATTCCTACTCTCTCTATCTCTCCCTCCCCAATATATCCTCTCTCCCTCTCCCTCTTTTCCTCCTCTCTCTCTAAATCCTTATCTCTCCATCCATCTCTCCTTCTCCTAATCTATTATCTACTCTTGGATCTATTTATCCTAATCTATTATCTATTATCTAAGTATCTTGGATCTCTTTATCCTAATCTATTATCTATTATATACTCTTGGATCTATTTATCTCTTGCTATCATGGATTCTTTACCTAGTTTCGCTCATTTTCTACTTGACCAAAGTTCTTTCTCTATCATTATCTCTTGGAAATTGAACATCTAAGAACTCACTTCCTAATATATGTCACAAATCTCATACACAATTGCTTCTTGATATTGTTTTTTCTAACTCAATTAAGAATTCACTACTTAATGGAATCTTTAGAAATTCTTCTTCATTTTGATAGCATGGGATGTGACTCTTATTCCATGAGGTTCATCTCCTCATAGTGTCTCTTTAGCTTTAGGAATGCGTTGGTTGATAACACATCATTTAGTAATTGATTTATCTTTAATTTTATTTGAGTTGTTTTCTTCCTCAACCTAGGAATTTCTCTTTATATCATCTCCAAAGTTTCCTTGTAAAACTATTTTTTTTGTGACTTCTTTTACTCTATTGCTAAATATTCTCTCCTCTTCTTCACCAATTAACAACTTCTTTATTTCATCCATTATTTATTTTCTCTTCTACTCAATAGCAACCACATCTATAGTATCCCTACAAATAGGGTTAAACTTCTCTAAGCTCATTGTTGTATTATATTCTTTTAATTTCCTTATGATTTTAGTTAGATTTTTATATATAGATCTAATTTAGGTTATAAACCACTCTATTTCAAGTGTATCCCTCTTGATACACTCTCTTGATGCTTCTCTTGTCCATTATCTTTTGTCTCAATCTTGGGATGGTTTCAATGTTATTCCTTCTTCTTTTCTATCATGATAATTAAATTCTCTTCAAAATGTATCTTGATCTCACCAATACATTCTTTTACTTTCTTATTATCAAAATTTTCATAAATATTTAATTGATTTAATTTATCCATCCTTAACTCTATTTTTAATAACTTAATTTATTACAAGACACACCATATTACCACAACTTTCTTTTTAATACCTATAATGATCTCTACCTTAATTTATATTCTACTAGGTTAATTTTAGAGGACTTACCTTCTAGTGCACTTATGGGTTTTCATCACTAGTTTCCATTAGGCTGCTCTTTTTATTTTCAAATTTAATAGGAATAGATCCAACTACCCTTTAGAATTTTTAGAAAGTCATTTATAGGGACATCATGCCTTAGTCTAAAATCCTTTTTCAAGGGCTAGATCATTGCATAGGACTAAGGAAATTTGGGAAATTTTATTGGTAGATATATAGATCATTAGTGAAGGTGGTCCTTGAAAGATAATCTCTAAGAATTGAGGGTAGATTTCCTATCTATCTAAGGCTAACCCTAAAGCTATTTATAATGTGGGGGGTGTGAAAAGGAATAGATGTTGCTTGGATATGGGTATCTAGGTTGCTTGGCTAGGCATATAGGTTACTTAAAGATACACAGGCCTTTTGATTGGTTACTCTTTTAATTTTTAGAATGGAATTCACAAATAAATCATTGCTTGGATGAGGATGTTGTAAAATTTAATCACATCAAATGCACCTTCCCACTTGCTTTGGGTGGTTAAATGCATGTAATACGTGTGTCATGTTGTGATTAGTCCAAGAAAGTGACCAGGTGACACAGGAAAATATTCATATCCACATATGGAATTGGCTTGGTCATTAAGGGATTATCTTGTGGTGGGTTTTAATTGGTTGGTAAAATCTAAAGAAGTCTAGGTTGCATTGAGCAATTTTGGGAACTAGGGTTTAGGTTTACCACAAGCTAACTTACTTTTAGGGAAGGTTGTATAAAGAATGTTAGGAGTTTGAAAGTAAAATATGCAAGGAAGAGTGAGGGTCAAGGAAATGGATATTCAATATTGATGGAAGAAGTTGGATCAAGGTGAGGGAAAATATGATACCACTAAATAATATGGACAAAAGGATAGAGGAAAGGGATCAAGGATTAGGCATATAGAGTGCTAGATGTACTTTTTGGTCAAGGAAAATATTGAAGTCCAAAACTCTATGACTCAAGAGAAATGGGTTAAGGATCATTAATGTGGTGTGCCAAATGCTAGAAGGAAAAAGAATGAGGGAAATACGGTGGAAGCCTTTCAAGGTTTAGAGATTTGTTTTTCCACGTAGATTTTACCTTTTGGATATGATGGTCTGAGTAATCCTACTAGTATGGGTTCCACAAGGAGGAAGGGAGATGGGAAGTAGGTTGAGGGAATGAATAGGGAAAATACTAAAAGCCCAAGATTTTGAGACTTAAGGAAAAATGAATCTTCATATTAGGAATTAAGGATGGTGAATACTCAATGCAAAAGAAGAGGAAACATGGAAAATTGTAAGTGGATAATAATTGAGGCACTCAACTTGGATAAATTTGCACTTACTAATATAGGCCCCAACATCACCTAGAAAGGGGCAAGACAAAGATATCACATAAAAGTTCTATAGGAAAAAATATAAGTCTTTGATCAAATATCAATGAAGGACTCTATAGGCAACAAAATCAAACTAAAAAAGAATTAGAAGCACAATAGGCTCAAAAGGACAAACATCAATAAAGGAGTTCTCTAGTTTTATCTTAAACTAGAAATGGTGTTGCAAGACATAAATAAGTGGAAACTTTATTAGAGAATGTTCATAAGCATTCTAGGATAATCAAACCAACTTAGGAACCCATATATTAAGGTTTATCATAAGTAAATCTTTTCAAAATAACTTCATTAATGAAATTAATTCTCATGAATTACAAGGCCTTTGATTGATTTATGGCAAAATGTCTATGCAAGTGAATTCATTTCCTCTTCATGAAATTAACTAAACTAATCGCTAAAAATAAGAATTGCAAAAATCTTGGAGATAAATTTCATTTCATTGTGACAATTAACACATACTCAAAGGTTCTTAACAAGATTAATAATTATTGCAATAGGCATGTCTAGAAAACCAAAAGAAATTGACATCTTTTCACTATGGTGGTAGAGAAATAATTTTTTTCACTCCTTTTCCACACCACTAAGTGTCTTACTTCTGGAAACCACCCAATTGCCTTCATCTCCCAAGCCAATTTCTCCAACTTTGCATAGATTTACTATATCTGTGAATGTCATCTATCTCCTACAAAATAAGCACATGGCGTTCAATACATCCAGAGAGCTTGTTAATTCCTTATCCTTCATCAATCTCCTTACCATTCGCTCACACCACCCGTCCGTTACTGCATAGATGCTTGAAAAAACACAAGTCAATTTTTTCAAGATCCAAATAAAAAATAGCATTGTTGTAAATAATCCTAAGCCTGTATTCATATGTGATCTGCAGGCAGCAAGAAAATACATCCACACATCCACCATAGGTTTAGCTTACAAAATTGCTCAATCCTTTATGCTTTGATGGATGTCCATACCATGTTCCAAAGCTCCCATTTTGGCACAGGCAAGGAGGATGCTGGCAAAGGTTGCGGAGTCTGGCTGTACACATGCCAATTGCATTTGCTTGAAAGTTTCTGAAGCCATTTCAACAAATCCCTTTTGTGCATTTCCTGCAATCATGGCATTCCATGAGATCACATTTTTTAAGGCATTTGGGCAAAGAGTTGACGTGCCTTGTCTATGCTTCCACATTTTGCGTACATGTCTACCAGGGCGGTTGCAGCTACACCATCTGACAGAAAAATGGTTTACTTTATGCTGTGATGGATGTCCATATCCCGTTCCAAAGCTGTTTTGGCACAGGCAGGGAGGATGTTGGCAAAGATTGCGGAGTTCTGATTTACATCTGCCGATTAAAATTGATTAGAAGTCTGTAAATCCTTTTTATCAAACGCATTCTGTCCATATCCTGCAAGCATAGCATTCCACGAGACCAGATTTCTTTGTGGTATCCTGTCAAACAGTTGACGTGCCTTGTCTATGTTTCCATAGTTTGCATACATGTTGCCTAATTCTTGAATGGACGTCCATACTTTGTTCCAAAGCTGCTATTTTTGCACAGACGCGAGTAACAAATGAAAACCAAGCGCGTGGGAAACCTGGTTTTGAATGTGCTGAAGCGGTGAGACTGCGCGGGAAAATTTTGAATGCTAACGGTGAACAGGGCAAACGGAAACGGCGATCAGTAACGGGAAAGGTAAAAGTATAAACTTGGAATGGCCGGTTAAGAGTGGGGCCCACGGCACGTCCACACTAAGCAGTCAAAGCTTAGTGTGTGACGTTTAAGCCAAAGCAAAAATTGTGTTAATGATGAATTCTTTGGTCCCTTAGACCGTCTCATGAATGTCATTAAAATCCCTTCGTTCATTTGAATTCCTCCACAAGTTGAGCATTCAATGAAGAGAGCCTTCCAACCAGGCTTAACAGTTGTTGATATAACAATGATTGGTGTGGTTCAGCAGATCTTCACTGTGGAGAGTGGTGCCAAGTAAACGCCTGAGTACAGTCGGCAAGAGCTGCGAGCTAAGTATCATGTCCTTCATGCTTAGTTTCAAGGGCGAGCAGCTCTGCCTTGATGCTAGAAATCTGTGAAACGAGCTGTTATAAAGCAGAGGTGTTCTCCTTAACAAGCACAGAAAGGTTGGCAATTTGCAAGGAGAAGGGAGCAAGAAGCATCTGAAACTCAAGACCAATAGAAAAGAGTGTATTAGCCAATTTCGCGTGTTTTGGTGCTTTCCATGTTGCATCTTTAGCCTTCGGTAGTTGTTTTAGAAATATATATTTTATGCATTGTAAGCTCTTATATATTGAACACTTGTGTATTTTGGAGTTGTATGAAGTTGTGTTGAGATAGAGTTATGCTGCCGAATTTACTCTATAATTGTAACATAGATAAACTCCTATAGAAGGTTGCACTGCAAGTGTATTGTAAGCGTTGTTTGCAAATAATACATTGTTTAGACTTTTGGAGTGTGGGGTTTTTTCCCCAAAAGGTTTTTCCCCATGTATATTTGGTGTTATGTGTTTTTATTGTATCTCTGATGTTGTTTTAAAACTTTACCTACAATTTGCATCTTCTTTATTACAACTATTTAAGGGTTTGAAACTGTAAAAAAAATTCACATTCTCTCCTTTGATAGATTAGTGTTGGAAGCTTTTCTGTGTACCTAGCTTCCTTTTAGTTGGTGTCAAAACCTGATCACCTTTGTTTCCTATTGTGGGTTAAAGGGTCTTTTGTACTAATCTTATTTGAGTGGGAGCCTGTTGCAGAAATTTTGTGTTGACCTTATTGCATGAAGGAGATGGAAAGAACATCTAGTAGAATTGAGATAGATAAGTTTAATGGAGGCAACTTTGAGTTGTGGAAGCTCAAGATGGAAGACATGCTTGTAGACCATATCTTGTGGACAACTATTTCTAGAACTATGCTAATGGGCATGAAACACTTGAAGATTGGGTTTTGATGGATCAAAAGGGTAAGGTTTTGATAAGACTTTGTTTAGCTGATTCAATACTCCTAAATGTTCATGAAGAGAATACTGCTACACTTCTTTGGAAGAAACTTGCTAAGATTTATCAGGCTAAATCTCTGGTAAATAAGTTGTTCTTGTGAAAGAAGATGTATTCTCTATGGATGGAGGAAGGAGGATCTATCGTAGATCACCTAAATTCATTCAACATGCTTGTTGCCCAATTTAACTCTATTGGTGTCAAAATGGAGGAGGATCATTTCATGACTTTGTTGTGTTCACTGCTAGATTCCCAGGACCACCTTGTAATGGCCATTGGAAGTACCACTACCACCTTTAAGATGGATGAAGTGGTTGCATCATTTCTATTTGAAGAGATGCGAAGAAAATATCCATTGTCATGGCCATTGGAAGTACCACTACCATCTTTAAGATGGATGAAGTGGTTGTGTCATTGCTATTTGAAGAGATGCAGAGAAAATCTTTTAAAACAACTAAGGAGGCTTTGGTGGTTCGAGGAAGAAAGAAAGGAAAAGAAAAAGAGAGGAACACAAAGCAAGAAAAGTAAGAATCCAAATCCCATGGGAGATCTAAGTCTCTTGGTAAGACCAAGGTGAAATGTTGGAATCGTAGGAAACTTGGTCATTTCCACAAAGATTGTAAGGAGGAAAAAAAGAATCCATTCTTTGATTTTGAATCTAATATATCCTCTCAAGATGATGTAGATTCTTTTTTCGTTGTCTTGGCAACACATGCATCACAAGATGTGTGGTTGATAGAATCTAGTGCTTCTTTTCACATGAATTCACATTGAGATTGGTGTGGACTATGGAAATGGAGTGCACAACTTCCTTGATCCACACCTAAAAGGGGAATGAAGGAAGAGGAATCCGATTTCACAAAGTTTACACTCAAGAATAATTTTGTGAGATTCAAATGCAATAGTGACTGAAATCTATCAAAGGATATTATTATTAAGTCTAGAAATTGATAAAGAAGATAAACTATTGATGCAAAACTAAGAAAATGCAAAATATTTGAAAATACATTGTGATATGCAAAATGACCTAAATATGCAAACAAACTGTGGAAAAAAATAATGAGACTAAAGAGGTGCACCTAGAACTGGAAAGTGTTGGAGAGGAGCTTTGGAATCCAACAAAAATTCACTATTGAAGCCCATTGGGACTCATACACCAAGCTGGGTGACTTAGTCCTATTTTGGGAAGATTCTAGAAAATTGCACTAGAGCCTGTTTCAGCCAAATGGCTATCTGAATATTTAGAAATTTTTGAGAAATATGTATAGTGGGCCTCATATGACACTAATGGCATATGAGTCCACTTTTGCATTTCTAAAAATTTGAAAGTGGAAACGGAAGTTCTCAGTCTTCTCTTTCTACTCCTCTAGGTATCCAGATCTGAAACCCTAATTTGTTGCACTATAAATGAAATTTTGTGGATACTTCGACTTAGAATTTGAAATTTAAGGAGATGTCTTCAACAAGTTTTCAACCTAATCTTCAATCATCTCCAAGCCTTCAAAGTACCTAAATCTACAACCACATAAAGAAAGAAAGATAAATTTTGAATGTTAGGGATTGGGGTTTGCATTGGTCAAACCCCTTTATGTAATTAAACCAAATGAAGAAATAAGATGAAGCATGAACATGAAATGAAAGGATTAGAAAATTTTCGTGATGATAGGTTTTGAATTTCCAGAGCAATGGATGAAAAATATTCCCTTGAATGCCTCAAAAAATTATCTTGATGACTTGAAATGCTAAAACTCTAGCTTGCTTGACTTGAGATGGATAAAGAATGATGAATGGATGATGAATGAGTTATTAATTAGGGTTTTAAATCTTGTTTATATGCCTGAAATCCACCTAAAATTCCCATTAATTTGATCCCTAAGGTCGAAATGGAGGAAAATTGAACTTAAAACCCAATTTTTCTTGCTCAAACCTCTAAAATAGCCCAAATGGGACTAATTTGCCACTCTAGGTGACTTAGTCCCACCTAGATGGGACTCACTCACCCAAAGTGGTGAATGGGTCCCACAAGGGGCTCTTTTTCCAATTGGGATGTTGGGGAATGAATAATTTTAGTTTTTATGTAGATTTTATTGAGTCTTTGATCAAAATAAGCCTTGGGATCCACAATATGGGGTGAGACACAAATTTCAATGTGAAAGTGTGATTAAATACACTTTACAACACTAAAATGATGTCCACATAGATTAGAAAGGCACAACATCCAATGGGAACGTGTAAAAAACATTACAAAACTAGATTAAAATTAGGTTTAACTTACAAGCCTTCTAGACTAATATGAGAATGCAATTAAATATATTTTACATTATTGAATAGTTCCATTAGACTTAAATGCCTAATAAAAGTCTAGAAAATTGTGAAGTTATTTACAACACCTTTACCAGACGTTGATAAATGCATTTTATTCAGTTTACAAGGGCCCAAGACCTAATGTGGATGTGTAAAACACCTCACAACATAAGAACAAGGCATTATTATGTCCAATTTATCATTAATTATTCACATATCAAACAAGAAATATTTTTTTCTACACTACAATTGGTTTTCTAAGTATGAAAGTTATGATGGTGGGAAGGTATACGTGGGTGATGACTCTCACCTAAATATTGTTGGTCATAGAAGAGTCAAGATAAGATTCCCAGATATTAGAGTGAAGGGGATCGATGGTGTCTTGCATATCCCTAGTTTGGCATGAAATCTTCTTTCTATAAGTAAGTTGAATGATGTGGGTGTGCAATTTTTTTTCTCAAATGGAGGATGCAAGATGACAAGATGATCTATGGTACTTGCTATGGGTGTTCAGATAGGCACTTTATTTCAGCTAGATGCATACATAGTTTAGTGCAATAGTTCTTCTGTGGAAAAGAAGAAAAGAACTTCTAAGTCACTATCCTCACCATTGGAATAACAACAAAGAAGGAAGTTGCATCTACTTATGATGGTCATGCTTTCTGGGTACCCAAGGGTGGTCAAGCTTTGTAGATGAAGTTACCTACCGAGAAGACAATGCTTTGACAACAAAGAATTGGTCACATTGGTGAAAAGGGTTTAAAAACCTTGAAAAATAAATGCCTTGTTGAGGGGCTTGAAGATTATAATATTGAGTTTGATTTGTGCGAACATTGTATTTATGGAAAGAAAAACTGTGTTTAATTTTATCATAGTTCTCACAAATCTTTTAGGGTTTTGGACTATGTGCATTTTGATGTTTTTGGTCCTATAAATGTTCCTTCATTATCAAAATATATATATATATTTTTTCTTTCATAGATGAGTATAGTAGAAGGATATTTTTTTCCTCAGAAGTAAATTTGAAGTCTTCAGTTGGTTTAAGGAGTTTAAAGCCTTGGTAGAAAATCATACTGGTAGAAAGATAAAGTGTTTGAGGACTAAAAATGGTGCTAAGTTTTGTTTCGTAATTTGATAAGTTCTATAAAGAACATGGGATTGAAAGGCATAAGACAACTCCATATACCCCTTAGTAGAATGGAGTTGCAGAGAGGATGAACATGACATTGATAGAGAGGGCTACGAGTATGCCAAGTGTAACTAGCCTTAAACAAAAGTTCTGGGCTGAAGTTGTTGCCATTGTATGCTATCTGACCACAAATCTCCTTCATCGGCTCTTGTTGATAGGACACCTTTGGAGGTGTGGTTGAGAAAGAATCCATCATTGAGACATCTTCGCTTGTTTCATTGTGAGGCATATGCTCATGTGCCAAGGAAGAAAAGGTTGAAGCTGGAAAATAAGGTTGTCAAGTGTATCTTCATTGGATATGGTATTGGTGTGAAAGGGTACAATATTTGGGATCTAGTGGCCAAAAAGGTTCCCTAGAGTTGAGGTTTGATCTTTAGAGAGATGAAACCTTCTTCCACTAATTTTCAGCCTACAGAAGAAAAAAAGAAAGAAGTGGTTCAACTTCCTCTTGACTCTAAGAAAGTTGAATCTAAATCCCAAAATGGACTTGATGATGAGGAGAGTTTGAGAAGATTTGAGAGTTTTGAAGAAGAAGAAGAACCTCAAACTCAACAAGTGGGTGATCCCACAATAGTGGTTTATCATTTTTGGCCAAATTGGACACTAAAATTATTATTTTTAACTGAATCTTCACATTGGGGCACCTATAGTGGATAAACTGTGAGGAATTTGAAGATGATGCAAACTAGAGTCTCTCCACATTTTGTTTGTAGATTCTAAAATTATTTTTTTCAAAAATTTTGGAATCAGATTGCACTTCTTTTTCCATCTCCCATGAAAACTGGTTTTTTTCAAAAAACAACATTTTTAAAAAGTGACGCACACCGTATAACACATAACTTTTTTTCCTTGAAGGATAAAATTATAATTCTTTCGAATTTAGAATTTTAACTCTGATATCTAGTGCTTCTAGTTGGTTAGATAGTTTTTTATTGAATATTTTTTCTCTAATCAAGTTTCAAAGTCAAACCAATCACAATTTAGACACAGTGTGATCGTATAACACGTAACTTTTATTGTATGTATTGAATTTTATTTTATTTTTGTTGGATTAAGGAATCCAATATCTGGTGCACTCATATTTTTCAATTTTTTTGATAATTTTATATTTTTCCACATGTGCGGAATAGAGAACTTCATTTTCGGTGAGAAACCTATATTTAATAAAACTGAAAAAACAAATAGAAACATATTAAAATTATATTCGTTGGATAGCTTGTTCTGAGGGCTACCTGATACTAGCTGGGTTTGTGAAGTCTCCTCCATCTTCATTTTCAAATTGAGCTTCGAAGTGAAAAATTCTAGACAATTTTGGTGTTTGGGAGGGTGAAGGTGAAAAAAGGGTGGTTTGGTCGAATCACTATTTTGTCGAACCAAAAAAATATGTTTGATTGAACATAGGTTCGACCAAACATAGGTTTGGTTGAACCACTTTGAAATATAATAAAAACATGTACTTTAAAGGGGTTCAGTCAAACCTAGCAACTTGGTTCAGTCGAACCCCTTGCATGGATCCATTTTTCCATTTTTTTCCCATTTGTTTTCCCTTTTTTCCCATTTGTTTTCCCATTTTTTGTTTCCAGCTTGTTTTTTTTGTTTTCCCATTTTTTAATAGTTGTATTTTATAATATATAATATTAATATAAATTTAAATTATATTATTTTTATATTATAATATATAATATACTTATTATTACAGTATATTATAATAATATTATATAATTATTATTATTATAATATTAAAAGTATATATATTAGAAATGGATGAAAAGCATTTTGGGATGAATTTTGGATTGGGTAGTTTAGTTGAGGACAAGAACAATTCAAACAAAAGGTTTTTCTTTAAGATCTCATCTAACAATACTGGAATGGCACAACGTTGTTTCATTGCCCCTCAACCAAGGTCTAATAAGAACATGAACATCTATAGCTCCACGCCCAAGCTCACCGTGATGCTGGTAGGTGTTCTCTTCAACCAAAAATCCTAAAAACATGGGTATTGATGTGGAAATGCATATTAATTTGATTTTCTTATGGGTATTTTGTTTGTTTATAGATATAAGTAAGTATATATTTATGATGGGGATTGTTAGACAGACAAGTAACTTGGAAGGAAAAGGAGACATCTTTGGTAGTAGCGGTGGAGAGTTTCAGCTTGGGATCTACAAAGAGATGAAGAGCATGAGATCAGGTCTTGCAGTGACAACATGGAAGGGAATGGATTTGGTGATGAGCAAGAAGATAACCATCCCAAAAAGAAGCGCTATCACATGCATAGTCCTCAGCAAATTCAAAAATACCATATGCACCAACTACAGAGGACTTGATGTTATTGCAGAAGTTAGTGTTCAAGAGTAGCAACTACGTATTGAGAATATTCAGTTGAAAGATGAGGTCCATTTGCACAACCTAACTAATTTATGATGCATATTCCATTTTTTTGTATTCTCAAATTATGCAAACTGTGGTTAAAATGATTATCAGTCACTCCTTTTTTAGCTTTACCTATTCTAATTCTAATGTATTTACAACCCTACGAACCTCTTGGATTTTATTCTCTCTAGAAATATTTTTAGTGCAATGATTTTCCCACCATGATGAAATTTATTTGTATCATATACTATATAAGATTTAGAGACCCAAAAGGTTAATTTGTTCTCATGATTTAAACCACCTGAGTGTAGTGAAGTTGAAGATTCATTAGCTTTGTGCTTATGGGTTTTCTTTAACTATTCTTATGTGTTTTTTAATGCCTACATGGATTTTTTCAGCTGGAGAGAATACTAGCTATGGCTGGAAAATTTTAGGTAAGGCCCATATCATTGACTTGAGAAAGAGATATGGAGGGACTAGGAGAGAGAGGGAGTGTGGAAGTAGGAGGGAGAGACTTGAGAGAGAGATATGGAGGGAGTGGGAGAGAGATAAAGGGTAGAGGGTTTAAGGCTAGATGGGAGCTCAAGATAGGAGTGAGTGAGAGAGAGAGAGAGGGTTTAAGGGTTTAAGGCTAGAGGGGAGCTCAAGATAGAAGGAGTGAGTGAGAGAGAGAGGGTTTAAGGGCTTAAGGTTAGAGGGGAGATCAAGACAAAAGGAGTGAGTGAGTGAGAGAGAGGGTGTAAGGGTTTAAGGCTTAAAGTTTAAGGCTTAAAGGCAGAGGGTAGAGGGGATCTAGAGATAGGAGTGAGTGAGAGAGAAAGAGATGAAGAGTGGGTCTAGGAAGGAGAGACTAGAGAGAGAGGGGGAGTGGGAGAGAGATAAAGGGTAAAGGGTACAAGGGTTTAGGGTTTAAGGGTTAAGGGTAGAGGGGAGAGAGGGAGAGGGGGTAGGAGGGAGAGACTTGAGAGAGAGAGGGGGGAGTGGAAGGGTGGAAGGTTTAGGGGTTTATGGTCAAGGATTAAGAGGGGAGACTGGATAGAATGGAAAGTGGAGAGAGGGTGGATCTGAGATAGAAAGAGTGAGAGAGTGGAGGGAGAGAGGGGGGGAGATAAAGGGGTATAGGGGTACAAGGGAATGAAGGGAAAGAGTGGGCAGGAGAAAGATAAAGATAGGGTCTAATGGGCCATGGCAGAGGGAGAGAGGAGGGGTACGAGAGATAGATTTGAGAGAGAGAGGGGGAGGGAAAGAGATGAAGGGTGGATGGTGAAGGGGATGAATATGGTTATGGGTAGAGGGGACAAGAATGGAGAGAGGAAGGGAAGGAAGGAAGGATAGAAGGAGGGAGTGAGAGAGAAAGAGATGGAAGAGTGGAGGGAGGAGACCAGAGGGGGGGAGGGTGGAATGGAAATAGGGGTTTGGAAGAAAGGAGAGGGGGGTGGAAGGAGAGGATAGAGGTGGAGAGGAGGAGGGTGGAATGGAATGGAAACAAGGAAGAAGGGGGGAGATCAAGATATAATTAGTGAGTGAGAGACAGAGAGAGGGTTTAAGGCTTTAGGGCTTAAAGGTAGAGGGTAGAGGGGATCTAGAGATAAAAGGAGTGAGTGAGCGAGAAAGAGATGAAGAGTGGGTCTAGGAGGGAGAGACTAGAGAGAGAGGGGGAAGTAGGAGAGAGAGGGTTTAAGGGTTTAAGGCTATAGGGGAGCTTGGGATAGAAGGAGTGAGTGAGTGAGTGAGAGAGGGTTTAAGGGTTTAAGGCTTAAGGGTAGATGGTAGAGGGTTAAGGGTAGAGGGGAACACTCTATTTCCATTTGCGGTATTTTTTGTGAATTAAATTGATGCCAACTTGAATTTTTTATTTGCATTGATTTATGTTTTAAATATGTGTGCAATAATTTTATAATTAGATAATACTTAATTTTAAAATTTACATATTTTCCCATGGAACAATTCGATGGATAAAATATAAGTTGTATATAATTGTATATAAGATTCTTGAACTTAAGAATTTGGTGTATGATAAATACCCAAGGTTGCTTGCACTGTCTTGTGGAAGACTTTCCACTGTCTCTTGTCTTGAACCTGACTTTAGTGGGTACTTCTTGAGCTTGTAGGTTGCCCAAACCCTGCTCCAACTCTTCTCAAAGAGTCCTTACTTTGTGCTTTACCCTAGGTAGCTCAACACCTCCTTGCAACTTGATCAATCTTGCTTGGATTTAGAAACGTCTAAGTGCCAAATTCCTCAACTTACTGGAACTACTTGCAGGGGGATTGATGATACTGTCTCCATGCTTTCTGCATTGAAATTGATCCATCTTGTTGGATGTTCAATCTTCCATTTACCCATTTTCTTGAAGTTGCTTTGAGGAGGCCTAATAGCTAGGGTTTGAGGGAATTTTTGTTGTCTCCTCACACTATTGGATTGTTCTAGCATCAACTCACTTTAACCTATCAAATTATGACCAAAACCTTCCTGATACCGTACTGGTACCATACAAACCTTCTGCCCCTGCCTGAGTTCTCAATTTTTCACTTCCCAAACTCCTAACCAGGGCATAAAGCTCGCCTAGGATTTGGGTCTACAATCTTTTGACTGGATCATCAACATTCCTAACCCTAAGTATTTACAAAAGGTTGTCTCCTCTCCCATATTCACCTATTCTCAAGGAAACCCTGTGGACAGTGCTTATGGGGGAGCCATTTTTTTTTAAAACAAACTGTTCAGGAAAAGCAATGAAAACCCTGTTAACTTCTGATTTCTGATCTAGGGATTCAAATGAATGTCGCCACTCCACTCATAATGTTTACACAATGGAAATTGATCCTAAACTATTACAATAATAGGAATGCGGTGTTAAATCTGATCAATAAGTGACTATAACAACTCTGCTGCAAAATAGACTGAGATTTCAAAAATAAGACTATACAACTCTAACCTATGAATACAAACACTATACCTAATCTCCACTCTTATCTACCAAGTGAAATACACTGCAAACTATTCAAAGAGACTAAGAATAGTGGAAGAACGGTATAAACAAAGTCATTTTAGCTGTTGTTTCTCCATGCATGCGGGTAACACACAAGACACAAAAAACCAGAAATAAAAACTTTTATAACCTATTCTATGGATACAAAACACTTTCAACATTCATAGAAAATTGTCTATATGATTAAAATTATCCTAACTACTCTGTGAACATGCATATCAATTCCAAATCAATGCATTAACACATGAGACCACTCTGTTCTGAAAACACACAATGTTTTCCAGAAAACACGGAATTTTTTTAAAACTCTGAACTGTCTTCCATTCACAACAAAATATTTTTGTTACCATGCACAAAACTGACTGTCTTCGAGCCATTACTCACATTTAGATGCCATTTCCACCGTTTGAGGGGAGTTGCTCGAGCTTTTCCCTATTTTCAAGGGATTCCCAATGCATGCAACCAAACAAAATCAGAATGCAAACTTCCCACTCTGCCTTTAATCTTAAACATAGGACCTCAACCTCCTTTAAACTCAAATCCACAACTCCCTTAATTGACCATTAACACATTTTAAACATTGATGATGTGGCTTTAATCCACTATGTGTGTTGTAACATGATACATGTTGTCCAAAGCTTCATAAAACATAAATTAACAACTTAGACAACCTAATGACAAATATGATGTTAATCCTAGTGATTAACTCATCTCACACAATAACAAGACCATCTAAATCAAACAACAAAACGCCTAACTTGGCCAAAGTCAATACAAGCCAAAATGGAGGTCAGCCTAGGTGCTCCTGCACCATCCTCCCCAAAATAGAAAATTCAGTTCACCCTTGGATTGAGCAAGTTAGGATCTATTCCCAACTTCTTAAACTTTGCCTCCTTGATCCATACTGCATCTAAATCTGGTTGTCCATGCCTCTTGATCAGGTGTTCTTTGTACTCCTTGGTCCTATTCTTCTTGTAGACACTTGTGTCCAAGATTTGATTAGCTTGTTTGACTGTAACAGGGGGCAGTTTGAGTTCTCCTACATCTTGACTGACTTCATGGAGTGTCTGATCCAAATCTTGTGGTGGTCCTTTGTAGTGCATAAGGTCTGCAAAATTGAAAACAGGGGACAGTCCACTGTCCTCTGGTAATTGCACTTTGACTACATTGCTGCCATATTTCTCCAAGATAGGACAGGGACCTATCCTCTTCATTTGCAGCTTGTGAGGAACCCTTTTCTGTAATCTAGCCTTGTTCAAATGCACCATAACTAGGTCACCAACATTAAACTGGACCTCTTTCCTATGCTCATCCACTTTGGCTTTATGTTTCATAGTATTCTCTGTCAAGGTTTTTCTGACTGTCTCATGAATTTCTACATTGCATAAGCAAAATCATCTGCAAAACCACTTCCCTTGACTCCATCCTTCAACTCTCTCAGCTCATAGACACCCCTGGGATGTAAACCATACACAATTTCAAAGGGGCTCTTCCCTGTTGACCTATTCACTGTATCATTATATGCATATTCAACTTGCCCAATAATCTAATCCCATTGTTGACCATACTCCTTGGTCAAGCATCTTAGAAGGTTTCCAAGTGTCCTATTCACAACTTCGGTCTGACCATCAGTTTGGGGATGGTATGCAAATCCAAAGGATAGATTGGTGCCCATTCTTTGCCAAAGAGTCTTCCAAAAATGACTCATAAACTTGGTGTCTCTGTCTAATACAATGCTGATTGGTAAACCATGAATTCTAACTATTTCTTTGAAGAAAAGTGAGGCTATTTGACTGGCGTCATTGGTTGTTTTGCAGGGTACAAAGTGAGCCATTTTGCTAAATCTATCAACAACAACATAAACATTTTCCATACCTTGCTTTGTCTTGGGTAAACCAACTACAAAGTCCATGCTCAAGCATTCCCATGGCCTAGAAGGGATTGGTAGTGGCTGGTATAAGCCTGCATTTGAAGAAGTGCCTTTTTCCTTTTGACACACTACACAACTCTCTACATATTTCCTGACATCTAGGTTCATCTTAGGCCAAAAATAAAACCTTTGAACAAGCTCTTGTGTTTTGGTGATCCAAAAATGACCACTCAATGCACCATTATGCTTTTCTTGAATTAAATTCTCTCTAATAGAACCTCTAGGAACACAAAGTTGATTCCCTTTAAACAACAAATCACTTTGCAAGGTGTATTCAACATACTTGCTATGGAAATGGTTCTTAAACTCAAGGAATACCTTATAAATTTCTGCAAAGTCTTCATCATCTGCATATAGATCTTTGAAGTGATCTATTCCCATGCTCTTCAACTGGATTTCTTGAATGGTAAGAACTCTCCTGCTCAATGCATCAACAACTTTGTTGAGAGATCCTTTCTTGTGCTTGATGTTGAAGGTGTAGGCTTGCAAGTACTCCACCCATTTCATGTGCTTGTGACTCAACTTCTCTTGTGAATTCAGAAAACTGAGTGCTTGATTGTCTGAGTACACAATGAATTCTTTAGGAAGCAAATAGTGCCTCCATTTCCTTAGTGCTTGGACCAATGCATACATCTCAAGGTCATAAGAAGAGTACTTCTTCTTGGCTTCACTTAGCTTCTCTGAATGAAAAGCCACTGGTCTGCCCTCTTGGCTGAGAACAGCTCCAATTGCTACATTACTTGCATCACACTCAATGGTAAATAGTTTCTCAAAACTTGGCAACACCAAAACAGGTTGGGTAGCTATCTTTTCCTTCAACAACTCAAAACTCTTGTTAGCTTGCTCATTCCACACAAACTTAGTTTTCATCCCTCTTTTAATGGTATCCAACATGGGAGCACAAATTGCACTAAACTGTTTGATGAATTTCCTATAATACTGAGCAAGTCCATGGAAGCTTCTTACCTCTGTTGATGTCTTTGGAGTAGGCCAATTTAGAATGGATTCTACCTTGCTGCTGTCCATCTTCAAGTTGCCATGTGATAGCACAAAACCAAGATACACCAGCTCTGTTTTGATGAACTCACACTTTTCCAGATTGTCATCAGCTTCTCCTCCTGCAGCTTTTTGAAAATCAGCTCAATGTGTTGGAGGTGCTCTTCTCTTGTTCTGCTATAGATTAGTATATCATCAAGATACACTACTACAAACTTTCCAATATAGTCCTAGAGAATTTCATTCATAAGTCTCATGAATGTGGAGGGGGCATTAGACAAGCCAAATGGCATTACTAGCCACTCATAAAGACCCTCATTGGTTTTGAAGGCTATTTTCCACTCATCACCCTCATGTATTATAATTTGGTGATAGCCACTCTTTAAATCTATCTTGGTATAGTACCTAGCTTCACCTAGACAATCCATGAGATCTTCAATCCTAGGGATAGGAAACCTATACCTGATGGTTATCTTGTTGATTGCTCTGGAATCAGTACAAAGCCTTCATTCTCCTCCTTTCTTAGGTGCTAAAATAGTGGGTACTACACAAGGACTAATACTTTTCCTAATAAGACCTTGGTCAAGTAGTTCTTGAATCTGCCTAACTATTTCCTCATTTTGCTGAGATGTCATCTTGTAGGCTACTTTGTTAGGAAGGGTAGCTCCTGGTATCAAGTCTATCCTATGACTTATGGCTCTTTTAGGAGGTAAGGTTGCTGGTTGACCACTACTTACAATGCTTTCATAGGTCTACAACAAGTCTTGAATCTCCTTGGGTAACTCCTGCTTTTCAGCTGTCTTCTTTTTGGTTGTTTCTCTTGGCTTGATCATTACTGCATAGCCAACTCCTTCTCCTTCTTCCAAGGCCTTTAAGAAATCTTTTTCACCAACTAATAGTAGCTTAGAACCTGCTGTCTGCACTTCAATGTCTTCCAACAAAGATTGAATCTTGTAGGTTACATTGTCCTTCTTAAAGGTGTATGAGTTCTTAGCTCCATCATGCATAGCTTGACGGTCAAATTGCCATGGCCTACCTAGGATCAAGTGGCATGCATCCATAGGTAACACATCACATAATACCTTGTCTTTGTACTTGCCAATTGAAAACTCCACCCATGCTTGTTCATTCACTAAGACATGCTGACCCTTGTTGAGCCATGTGACCTTGTAAGGATTCTTGTGAGGTATTCTTGCTAATTTCAGTTTACTGACTGCCTCCTCTGACACAATATTATCAGTAGAACATGAGTCTATGATCACCTTGCACACTTTCCCCATCATCTTACACTTTATCCTAAACAAAGATCTTCTTTGGCTTGGCTCTTCTCTAACCGGTTCTTTGATCAAAGTTATTCTCATCATAAGATTATCACCTTCCTCTGAGTTCAAGGGTACTTCTGATTGCTTATTTTCTGCAGCTGTCTCATCTTGAATTAGATTAGTTCTCTTGTCTCCTCCATGAGAAGTGTACCACCTTTCTTCCCGACATATATCGGTGTCCCAATTGCTGTACGATAGCATTTCATGTTGGTGAAGTAACTGACCTCCTTGTCCACCACTTCTTCCCTCCTCGAGCTGAACCCTCTTCCTTCACCTAATTCTACCTGAGGATCATAATCTGACTTCCTGAGTTTTGATTTGCCCACTATTTGTCCTTCGGCGCCCTTTAATTTTCACTTTAAGCCGGATTCCTCGCCTTTATCTTTATCATGCGACTGCTTTTTGGCTTAATTTTGCCTTTATCTTTGATGACTTACTTTATTCATTTAAAATTTTGTTAACCTATTCAACTACCTTGATCGGCAGGCGAATTCTTCCATGTTTGATCCATAACTTTGTTTCGACAGTTTCTCCTCAGGAATCGACTTAAAACATTATCTGGTTCCGCTTTTATCTTGGTCACCATTCCTTTCCATTAAAATATGGGACCTTTACCTTCTTTCTCTCTTTCAGATTGCACAAACTTCCACCATGTGAGAGCTGCTCCTCTAAACCTTGACTTGGCTACCTTTACCTTTTGAGCCTTTGTAATGCCATCACATTCAAAGTGATTCTCAATGCTCTCAATCCAGTCCACAACTGAATCTAGGTCCATTTTTCCACTGAAAAGTGGCACACCATCCAATGCTTTACCACTCAAGGCCTGCAATGCCTTCAAGAATGGTTCCTCTGCAAGAACAAGATCATGATTTGGAGCTTCCTCCTCCAATTCCACCTCTTTTTCCTTGGCTTCCTACTCTTCCTTCTTCTTAATCTTGTCCTTCACAGTATCTGTTGTTTCTTGGACTTCATCCAGGAGTCTCTCCATCTGAGATATCCTCTCTCTAAGCAACCGGTTATCTTCCTCTTGCTCTTCTACCTTCTTTGCTAGCTCTGCATTTGTCACCATGGTTCCTTCCTCTAGTGTATTCTCTCCAACTGACTCAATGGTTTGGCTCATTAATCACAAGCCTTGAATCCAAACCTGGCTCTGATACCAATATGGTGTATGATAAATACCCAAGGTTGCTTGCACTGTCTTGTGGAATACTTTCCACTATCTCCTATCTGGAACCTGACTCTAGTGGGTACCTCTTGAGCTTGTAGGTTGCCCAAACCCTCCTCCGTCTCTTCTCAAAGAGTCCTTACTTTGTGCTTTACCCTAGGTAGCTCAACACCTCCTTGCAACTTGATCAATCTTGCTTAGACTTAGAAAAGTCTAAGTGCCAAATTCCTCAACTTACTGGAACTGCTTACAGGGGGATTGATGATACTGTCTCCATGCTTTTTGCATTGAAATTGATCCATCTTGCTAGATGTTCAATCTTCCATTTACCCATTTTCTTGAAGTTGCTTTGAGGAGGCCTAATAGCTAGGGTTTTAGGGAATTTTTGTTGTCTCCTCACACTATTGGATTGTTCCAGAATCAACTCACTTTAACCTATCAAATTATGACCAAAACCTTCTTGATACTGTACTGGTACCATACAGTACCTTTTGCCCCTGCCCAAGTTCTCAATTTTTCACTTCCCAAACTCCTAACCGGGTCATAAAGCTCGCCTAGGGTTTGGGTCTGCAATATTTTTCCTGGCTCTTCAACATTCCTAACCCTAAGTATTTACAAAATGTTGGCTCCTCTCCCATATTCACCTATTCTCAGGGAAACCCCGTGGACAGTGCTTATGGGGGAGCCATTTTTTTTAAAAACAAACTGTTCAGGAAAAGCAATGAAAACCTTGTTAACTTCTGATTTCTGATCTAGGGATTCAAATGAATTTTTCCACTCCACTCACAATGTTTACACAATGGAAATTGATCCTAAACTATTACAATAACAAGAATGCAGTGTTAAATCTGATCAATAAGCGACTATAACAACTCTGCTGCAAAACACATTGAGATTTCAGAAATAAAACTATACAACTCTAACCTATGAATACAAACACTATACCTAATCTCCACTCTTATCTACCAAATGAAATAAACTGAAAACTATTCAAAGAGACTAAGAATAGTGGAAGAACGGTATAAACAAAGTCATTTTAGCCGTTGTTTCTCCATGCATGCGGGTAACACACAAGACACATAAAACCAGAAATAAAAACTTTTATAACCTATTCTATGGATACAAAACACTTTCAACATTCATAGAAAATTGTCTATATGATTAAAAGTATCCTAACTACTCTGTGAACATGCATATCAATGCCAAATCAATGCATTAACACATGAGACCACTCTGTTATGAAAACAGACGATGTTTTCCAGAAAACACAGAAATTTTTTTAAACTCCGAACTGTCTTCCATTCACAACAAAATATTTTTGTTACCATGCACAAAACTGACTGTCCTCGAGCCATTACTCACATTTAGATGCCACTTCCACCATTTGAGGGGAGTTGCTCGAGCTTTTCCCTATTTTCAAGGGATTCCCAATGCATGCAACCAAACAAAATCAGCATGCAAACTTCCCACTCTGCCTTTAATCTTAAACATAGGACCTCAACCTCCTTTAAACTCGAATCCAAAACTCCCTTAACTGACCATTAGCACCTTTTAAACATTGATGATGTGGCTTTAATCCACTATGTACGTTGTAACATGATACATGTTGTCCAAAGCTTCATAAAATAGAAATTAACAACTTAGACAACCTAATGACAAAGATGATGTTAATCCTAGTGATTAACTCATCTCACAAAATAACAAGACCATCTAAATCAAACAACAAAACCCCTGACTTGGCCAAAGTCAATACAAGCCAAAATTTTGCAAGCCAAAATGGAGGTCAGCCTAGGTGCTCCTGCACCAGAATTCCATGAAACAAAAATAAGTTGTATATAAGTGCAATTTATGAAAAATGATTTTAAAAAACTTCACTAGGTTTTTTAATAAGTATTGAAATCATATATATGGGTTTACATGCAATCAAAAAATGTGAGACATGATGCTATAAAAAATTCTTGATCTTAAGAATTCCATGGAACAAATATGTACATATAATTTTGTAATTTACGCAAAATGATTTACAACTATGTACAAGTTACTATAAGTTCTCACTTTAAAATGTATAAGGTTACAAGTGAACTTGAAAATCATGGATATAATCTTTAAGTCAAAGATTCTGGTTCAACCCGCTCTTCAATAACATGTAGAATTTTTTGATGATTTGCACTATCTAGTCTCCATTTTCCTCGGCTATGTGCATGTGGAACTGTGTGAAGATGTAGGGCGGTAGCAATTATCAAGTGACTATATTGATATACCTTGTTATTAGGTTGATAGTCAACAAAATAAATCTTGTGCTGAACAACTTTGACTTGTTTTAGATATGTCCCTTGCACTACAATAGAGCTTGCATAGTAAACATGAACCTACTTGGTAAGACATATGAACGTGTACAACATTTTCGTGCTCAAGGTTTGTACAATATATATTAAATGTTTATAATGTAATGTGCACATGTGAACACAATGTATATATAATTTTAAATTGAAACTCACTTGTGGGAAATAACATTCCAACACTTGTTTGAGGTTGTGTTAGCTTATTCCTCTCTTCTATGCAATTCAATAAATAATAGCTAACACCTTCGATGTTTCCAGGCTCTGTTATGACTATAAAAACATCTCCTATACACCATGGGAACACAAAAAAATTTCTAAAAAAATTAGAAATGTCTCTAGACTTTAAAGATCATTAACTAGATATATATAATATTTAAATTATTGAAAAGTTACACATGTACCTTTTCTAACCAATCCTGATATATTGTCATAATCAATTGAAATCAAAGGAATTCCTTCAAATCTTTCTTCCTCATGTTCATCATATGTTTCTGAAACAACTAGTGGCACCATATCCCATTTACCAATATATCTAAGTTCTTCACTGTTGCATGCATGATCAGAGTTTCCAACAATGCACTCAGTGCAAAAACAAGAGTAATCCCTTGTGTGTAATTTCCATCCATGGCGACTATCTGAACTCCTAACACAATGCAAAGATCTTATTTTTTCTACCCTCTTCCATCCATGCAATGATCTTCTATCCTCACCTAGATACATGTACAACAAAAAAATTAAGTGAACAAACATGTATATATATATATAGAAAAAATTTAAATTTAAATAATTTCAAAATTTTGAAAATGTAATTTATACATACCTGATATCTCCCAAAACACTCTATGTGGAATCTGTCGGTTTGTTCTCGAAGATGTGCCGACCTCATTTCATGCAAAGTGTTTCTTCCACCATTCAACAACATCACATGCATTGTCTATACAATCGTCTGGATAACTCATTTGATGCTTTCTTAAAGCTTGTTTGATGTAAGCTCCTACTCCATCATGCTCATCCTTTCCATGCCCACTCTAAAAAAAACTCCAAACATGTGGTATTTTGTAGATTTTATGATATCTAAAAAGTGCATAGTATGGCCATGAAGATTTGAATTGTGCCACACATCCATCTGACCATACAAAATTCTTTTCAAATTTTACACCCCTGCTTCTCAAATTCTCAAAAAAAATTGTAGAGCAATGTTGGACAAAAAGCATGTCATGCCCTTTATCATCACTAATATAAAAGTGATATTCTTTCTTTGTGGCTCATTCTTCATCTGTACTCTCAACACCATCCAATTTTTATTGTGCATGTCGTTAACACACATGAACCATAATAGTGATCTGCTTTGAAAAGTAATACTCTAATTGAATCTCCTTTTGATGTATGAAGGAGTAATTTTCTGCAAAGTCGACTACTGATAGAACTGTTCCAAGTGGGAAAGTATCTCTCAATGTTTGGAATTTTCGTGCTTTCCACTTAGCAAAAAATGAATGTTGTATGTATGGTTGTATCAAATTTTGAAAGTCTTCCATAAATTTTCCAATAGGAATCTCCTCTTATACATAGTTCAACCTTGTGGATTCTTTCCCAAAATTTGTTTGCAACTTTACATACTTGTACCTGTGTGAGTAAAATATGTGAATAAGTAATAAATCACATAATGAATGAAACATTACATTAGAGAATTCAAATAACAATCTAATCAAATTGCAACAAATAAACTCTCTAAAAATAGTTCTTACCTCTTGCAATTTATTGTCTTTGTTAGGTCATTATCCTCATTTCTTGAAGGAAATTTAGCCAAATTTCCACATCTCACAAATTCCTTTTATGCAGTTTATTTGAGGTCAATTTTCGTGATCACATAAAATATCCTTTATGAAAAAACTTGCCTATTTAGGAGGAGCATTTTGAAACCCACACCTTTCTTCTCTCATCTTTCGAAACACCTGATAGTAGAGATCAAATTCAATATGATAACGAAAACAACAAGTTTCAAAAAACTTGTTTATCTTCTCATAATATGGTTTTAACCATTCAAATATTGTTTTCCCAATCTTATATGAGGATATTTATTACAAAAGTTCATATACATCTCAAATTGTGTTATGTCTAGCCAATGTTTGATATGATTTTCATAAATTCCATGTCCAATCTTGTGTTTCATAACATCTCTAGTATTTGATGATGGATGAGTCTGATCATGCCAAAAAATTGAGATCAAGTTCCTAACAACATCTTCAATCCTAACAGAATAGGGAGATCTACACATAATTTCCCCATTTCCTTCTAAAATATCATCCAAAAACTTTCTTTTTTTCTCATATTTTATTAATGTGGTTCTACTATAACCAATTTTAGCCGAAAGTGTAGACATTTTTCCTTTTCTTGCTATATCTTGATGTACAATAGATGTCAACATCACCCTTCTTGTAGTGGCCTTATCCACTAATCAAGATCCTTTCCTAATGAAATCTAAACCATTTTTAACATTTTGAGCAATATCCTTTTGTAATCCCATGTGTTTCTTCTTATTTGATGCTAAATGTACACCCAACAATTCTAATGACTCTTTCAACTCATTACGAAGAAATAAACATGATAACAATTGGGTTTTTCCAAGTTTATCAAGATGATTGAGATGATGATTGATTATTCCATTTAAAGATTTAGTCATTGACCTCTTTCTCTTATTATAAGGCTGGTTGGCAGAACATTTCAGATTCTCCATATCCATTTCAAGTAAATGATCTAAATTTCTATAAGAAATTTGTTTCATCACCTTTTTATCTAGTTTTATATGCTCATGCATAGCAATAGAAGGAAGTGATCCCGAACCCTCTCCAACATGCATTGTTTGAAATTGGGCCTCCTCCCTATATTCAAGGTCCATGTGTTCTTCAGTGGATTCATTTGATCCAATATCTAGATTTGGCTCAACTTTAGCATGAGAACTTCCTACTTGTTGAGCCCTTTATACATGTCACAAAATATTTTGAAAAGAAAAGTGAGAGATTATTCTATATAAGTGAAGTTTATGTATGCAAGAAAACAAAGTGATAAGACATGATGCTATAAGTGACAAAAGTTTTGAATAGCTAGTTTTATATGCTCATCCATACCTGTAGAAGGAAGTGATCTCGATCCCTCTCCAACAAGCATTGTTTGAACTTGGGTCTCCTCCCTAACTTCAAGTTCCATGTGTTCTTCAATGGATTTGTTTGATCCAATATCTAGATTTGGCTTGACTTCCGCTTGAGAATTTCCTACTTGTTTGAATTTACATGCAATCAAAGAAAGTGAGAGACTATGAATTATTTAAGTAGAGTTGAAACAAATAAAATAAAATATTCTTAAACTTAAGAATTCCATGGAACAAAAGCAATTGGAAATAGATGATAAGTAATTTAGGTAATGTCTATGCAAGATGACTATTTTTTAGTATTAAAGTTTCCAAGTTAAATCTAACATGGTTTTCATAAAAGGCATGCATATTTACAAGCAAAAAAAATTGAGGTGTTAATGATTTAAGGGTATGTGCAGGATCATCATGGAAAAAATAGGCCCTTAAGTGGCAAAAAGTTCAGAAAAATCAGAGTTAGGCAACTTGACATAAAAATTTGAATAAGTTATCTATATTATTTAAAAAATATGTAAGAATAAAAGTTTTAGGAAATTGAATGTAGTTTCTAAACTACTAGGTTTATTGTAAAAAAAATTCTATTTGGTGAAAATTTGAAATTTCAATGCAATAGTACTTAAATTTCACAGAAAAAATAAGAAATAGGTGTCTGTCTAACCACCCTAACCACAATAAAATTATAATATTTTTTTATAATATTTTAGATATAAGTAGAGGACTCATATCCGGATGTGATGCATATTTTTTTGTAATTTTTTTCCTAAGTAAATAATTAATCATGAATTTTTTGTTAAATTTTTTAAAAAATATAAAAAATCATATTTCTAACCACCTTAACATGGTCAAAAATTCATGGAATTCATTTTTTTTTTAAATCCTATAGTATGCAAAGCATAGAATGTGATACCGTTTGAAAGCTATAGACGCTTTTCAATCAACCTATCAATCAGGACTTTAGTTGTAATTCAAATAGAAAATGAATAATAATTATTTATTAAATTCAAAGTAAAGCATAATTTATATTTGTGGAAAGCTAAGAATCTCCTTTAAAAACCCTTTTCGTTTCATCAACTTTGGGTAAAAACAAGTTATCAGCCACATACACTACAAATACCCATCATATCACCACTTTTTGGTCCATCATGATCTTGCACATACCCAAAAGTACTAAACACACACTTGAGAGAGAGAGAGAAGAAACAAGCATGTACCTTGTTTCTTTCTATTATAATTTTCCAAGTTTTGTTCACACCTCTTTTGTTCTTCTTCTTTTGACAATTTTCGTTGAGATGCATTTTTTCTTTTTCTTTGTTGTCCCATTTTCTTCTTCAAGTTCAAGATGTCTCAAAACAAATCCTCTAGCAACTTAGTTAAATTATCCTCCAAAATTTTCCTTGATTTATAAAAATGAAAAGTTGTCTTCTCCAATATTTGCCTCGATAAATGTGCAAAAACCTTTTCTCCAAAATCTGTGAGCTCCAAGTGATATAAATTTGAATTAATCTTGAAATTTGATATGGAATAATGAAAAATAATCTTGTATCTATATGCATATGGGAAAAAAAATATTCTAGTGTATGGATTAACTACATCCTAGATCATTAAATGAATCAAGTGGTAATCAAACAAGTTATTTCATTGTGGAGTTTGTTGTTTTTTAATGTATAGATATGCAACATATATCTTAGAATAATTTTATAATATTTTTAATTTTCAAAAAGACAATAGAGGTATAGTTTGAATTGAATTCTCTTAATGTTTTAAAGAATAAATTTTTTGTATAATTTAATAATGGTGTAGATTAAGAGATTATTTATGAAATAATTTAACATAAAAAATTTATAACTTAGAGGGAAAGTGTTTGAAGGATGGTATATAATTATAAAAGGAATGTTCCTACCTCTTCTTTATAATTATATTTTATAACTCATTTATAAAATATCATTAGTATACTTGAGCTTGATAGTCATTTATTTTATAATTTTTGACTTCTTACTATAAAATTCAATGGGTGTGCGTGCAAATTATTTATTGTGGGCAACATGAATGAACTTAATTATAAAGTGGCATGTTCATTTCCTAAAATTCTACTAGAGATCAAATGTATATCATATAAGGAAATGTAAGTTCTAAGATATCATCAAATAAGCAAATGTATGTATATTGAATATAAGAAAATGTATACATATATCATATAAAGTAAGCATAAGCAAACAAATACATACATGTAAATAGATTCAATGTATAAACATGTAACATGTTATAAGAAAAGAGCCAAATGTATGTATATAAGAAAATATCTAAATGTCAATATATAAGCAAAGATCATCAAATGTTGAATACTAAAGATCATCATATAAGCAAATAGCCAAATGTATGTATATAAGCAAAGATCATCAAATGTCGAATACTAAAGATAATCATATAAGCAAATACATGTAGTAAAGATCATAGATCTAGTGTAGGGCCTAATATGAATTTTGACTCCTAGTCGAATGGCCATCTAAATGAGAACGGTCCTACTCTGATGGATGTGTTGAGCCCTGCAAATACAAATGTGTACAAAATGTGTTAAATACATCTAATTTATATTAAATAAATTTTATGAAAGTTATTCTTAAGAATGTACTTGTATATTTTTAAATATCTATCTAGATCTATGTGCATACATATGCATGTACATATACACGTGTATATATAAAAATTTAAAACTCACATGTCCATTGGTAGCAGATTCATCCACGGAGTCATGTCGATGTGCACGATTTGGAGGAACAAGGCTAGGAGTGACATGAGCTATGTCCACCTACAATATATATACATATATCAATATATGAATATCTAGTTAAAACTAAAATTTAAAAACAATTAAAAAGGAATTGAAACATGCACATGCACACATACATGCACATCACCTGATATTGGATGACCTAAGTCCTTTGAAATGACTGCCTCTACCGTATCAACTATATGGTCAACTGACGAACCAACATCTACATCCATCTGTTCTATCCCATGTAATGCCATAATTGATGAGTGAAGAGGACTATGCAGGTGAGATGGCATTATCGATGATGAACTAGAATCAATCAACATCTTAGTAAAACCCATAGTCTGTGTAGCTGTCGAATGATCTGTAGGTGGATCCTGACGTGTACTAGTGTTGGGCTGAGAGTGATAGGATCCTAGAAGTGAACGACCTCTACATACCAAATGATCTCTAAGATGCTCTATACCGATCCCATAGTCTGATTCAATAGAGGCATATGCCTCCAAGAGGTCCTCAACTAAACAATGTAAATTCATGCGTGCCATATCTCCTATAAATGTTTGAAGCTATGTGGGAGTAGGGATGTTCACCATTGTATAAGGATCCATGGTGGTCCATTGTGCTAAAAATGGCATGGATCGAGAACCTCTAGACATCAAATACTGACCTACACGATCACCAGATATCCTAGTGGTGGTAGTTGTAATGTCGCCTACAATGTCAATTGCTTCCTTTTGGGAAGGAACAACAACCTCATCTACTATGTGGGCTAGAGTTGGGGTGAGAGCATGAGGCCTCTTGCCAACCAATACCCTAAACACTGGGGCTGGTCTATCTACTTGACAATAGGTGGGCCTATCGACAATCCTACCATGCCCCTGACTAGCATATGGTGGAATGTATAGGTAGTTGTTTTTGAGGCCCAAATGGACCTCAACATACAACTATTGAACAAAATATAATGGAATCTAGTCATTCTTTGGGTATTGACCATGTGCTGTGAGAAATCATGGGTAGATCAATGATGCCATAACATGAAATTGACACATCTAGTGACCTAGTATCCCCTAACCTTACACACATATTGATAGAATGGAAAACAAGTGATTTTTATGATTTCTTTGGTCACACTATCATGTATTTGTTTAAGGGGAACGTCACCATGTACTTCTTCCTGCATGCAGGAAAGAATAGCAGCTACTCTATCTGGGGAATATGCACTAGTCCTCTCAAGTTCATCTTTTAATTTTTCTAGACTATGTAATATTGACATGCATGGTTTAGTATATACCCCTGAGTTTGCACCTTGTGCTAATGAATCTCTCAATTTCTTAATCTCATTAGTGGTATTTGTAAACAAATCTTCTAACTCAGGTGGAACACCTGCATTTTCCATGTTATATATATATGTATGTACACCTAAAGGAGTAATGAAACCTTGGTAAATAATATATGTAGATATAGGGAATAAAAATCTAAAATAGTTGTAATAATTCATCTACTCATCAATAATATTTTCATACCATTAACAAAAATACATTCAACATCTATCTAGTTTTTAATAATCAAAACATTCAAATTACTAGATTGCACACAAAACATAATCTAAAGTAGTTCTATTTAATTTTAAATTTACAAGTGTGCACTCTAGTACAAAATGTTCCATTAAAGACTTAAAAAATATTGATAAAGGTTGCATCTAAGATTTATTTCCTACAACTAGTAATAAAAGGAAAGCATCATTACTTAACATTAGTGGTTATGTAAAATCAATTTAGTCATTATTGAAGGTACAAATAAGAGAAGAAAATGAGAGAGATGATATAAGCTTGTAAATATGATTTCTAAATTATTGAAGCAATATTTTGATGAGGAAACCAAAAAATTAGAAATAAACTTCCTCATATCCATAAAGAAAATTTGATAGGAGGAAGGGACACATACACATAATATTTATCATGAAAGTTACCATACAATGCACAAGAACATGATACTAAGGAACAAAGGTTTCTTATAATTGCACAACTTGAACCTAGATGAAGATTTAACCCTAGTACAAAAAGAAAGAAATAATGAAAGAATAGGAGAAAATGACTTGATTTAATCTTTGTACATATTTTTTCTATTATCTAAAATCTTATAGATAATATAAATTACTCCATATGAAAATATGGTTATATTTACTCATTTAGATAATATTTAATAATTGTTTTATTACTCTTATTTTTATAAATCTCTTGGATATTATAGTTTAAAATAAATCAACTCTTACATTTTTTAAAATTTAAAAGTTGCCTATACAAATTCCACAACTAGATATAATGGACTAGCTTTGTATAATGATGCACAATGATCTAAAATCCTTGATGTTCCAAATCATTGATGAAAGATGGAATGATGCACATAATTGGTTGTAGATCCAAGTCTCCCAAAAGAGGAAGGAAATGAAGGCTTTATATTTTTATTAATAGACTAGATTAAGTGTTACCATGGTTAAATATGAATTTTAATTGTTTAAATGTAAAAGGTAGAGAATCTCAAGTAGCAAGAGAGCTATTGATTGTATGTTTAGAAGATCTTATGAGTCTATTGATTATATTATTTTACAATTTGAAGTAAAATTGACCTAACATCTAACCATAATTGAGCACTTTAATTTATTTAGAAGGATGCTTTTATTTGGAAGCTAGTCATTAGAATGATAGACATGATAAACAATTTGATTGATTTAAGTATATACAATAGATTATGTGATTGACTCTAGTGTTTACCCTGCATGTTATAAATTATTTTAAGTTATTTATAAAATTAAGGGCTTAAGTTTGACATTATTTGTCTTTATGCATTAGATGATTTCCAAAAAAAAAATTTATTTAAAATACCTTGACCTAAGAATGAAATTAAAAATTTCCTAGTAAAAACCATCAAGGAAGGTCTTAATGCCATATGTGGCTTCCTTTGCCTATTATATAAAATTAAAAAAAAAAAAGCTTTTAAGAAATAGTTCCACAAAAATAGAGGGGTCCAACCATGTTTTCAATTAATTTAAAACTATTATTTTAGGATTTTTTAATTTTTAAATTTATATAAATTTCTTACATTATTTTGAATTAAAATGATAATAGTGCTCCATAAATTACACAAAATTGAATGTTATTAATCTTTTGGTTAAAAAGTAAGAAGGTTAACCTTTAAATCCATTGAGGAAGGTATTGGTACTACAAGTGGTTTATCCATGAAGGGCTTGAAGTATCATAAAGAAATTAAATACAAGAGGAAGGAACATATAGATGATTTCCTCAGAGGTATATAAATGTTTCTACTTGATTATTTATTTCATCCTAGAAGGAAGCTATAAATGTTGTTTATCCTATCACTTTTATCTTATAAATAATCTTAGATTCATGTCACTTGTTAGCTTCCCTTTTCATTTACTCATTTAATTTAAAATATCTATTATTAGAGTTGCACATGGGAAAAAAATGAGCTCCCGTTCACCAAGGGCTTATTTTTTCCTTATACCAATTTGAGAATTTTATTTCAATTCTTAATCGTAATAAAAATGTGGTGAAGGGGAAATAGAACCCATCCAATAAGTGTTCTCGAATCCCTTCAAAAGGAAAACTTGTGTATTATCCAAAGGCTATCATTATTAGGATTCTAGCTTCTAGTTCTACTATTTATAGAATAGTATTAGAACCTAGATTGATGGCTCCCTTGTCTCTCCTATGTTTGCTAAAATGATTAATTCTATTGATAACCACCTAAACATGTGGTGGATCTCAATGTCAAGAAAAAAGATAAAAAAACCCATGGATGAAGATCTCTCTAAGATTGGTTGATCCACCTCTTCAAATGAGATTAGTAACAAGGTTTACGAGTGTGTTAAATAGGGAAATAGGTTGGGTACATATAATGTACTTTAGACATGGTTGTTGAATGTAAAATTATTTAGACCATGAGAGGGTTGAACAATTTATAAATAATTTGAAGACAACTATAATCTATAACATAGAATCCTTAAATAGTTGTTTAGTGTAAAATTATTTGAAAATAATTAGGGATTAAAATATCTAATTTAATAGTTGTTAACATAAATTAACTTCAAGATAGGATTATGTAAGTGAAAAAAAAGTTCTATTGCCTTCATTGAACCTAAATTTATCTAGTTAAGATATGTCTAAAATTAAGAATTCACACTAGAGAATATCAATATTCCATAAGAATCTCATAAAGAGGATGAATTTAATGGAAGAAAAAATAAAATCCTCCATATGAGGATGAATTTTATCATTATGTATTATGAGTAAATCATCTCAATTATATAGCCAAGCACATCAAAAAGTTATAGATTGGAAAGCAAAATAATCACACATTTATCACATTTTTATATGTATAAAGTTTCTACCATCAAAATATTTATACTTATAGATTGCATAAAGCTATAAATTTAATTGTTATTCCTAATTTATTAAGAGTCAATCTAATAAAGTTTGACTTCATATTGTATACTTGTTATAACATCTCGTGTTGGTGAGCTGCACTAATCCAACCATACATTTTATATATGTTAAAAAATATATAATAACAAAATACAACTTCTAAATATGATAGTAAATCTAATCAAACATGACCCAAATGTAGGATAAAGAAAAGAATCTTAATCTATACCATTGTTTTGAGTTTGGTTTAATAGAAATTGTAAAAATTTATAATCTTGAAAAAAATAATGAATAAACTTAAAGGATCATTTTAACAATGGTGAATTAGTGCCTAAAGATTGGCCTATAAAATTATAATATTCAACGTTCTCATCACAAATGATATATGAAAACTAAGAATCATTTGGTTATATATTTTCAGATATTTAAAATTTGAATATTTATTACTATAACATGTTCATTACAATTAGATTTTTAAATAATATTGTAATAATATTATGTCTTTGAAATTTGTTATGTGGATTTTAATGTTGTTTTTTAAATTTAAGTTAGAGTATGTAGAATCTAATGAGAGACCTTAAAAAGATTCAAGTAATTTATTTTTTCCTTAAAATTATGATTATTGAGATTAAATAGATAATTGATTGTATTTTGATTTCAAAATTGGAAATAGTTTAAACTTATAGAACCATATTATCCTTTGATCTACAAAAAGCTAGATATCAAGGATTATTTGTATCTTCCTCATAATTATGTTTCACATATATATTGAATATTTCAAGGACGAATGCGTGGATGATTTGGAAGTTGAAGCAAATATTGGTTGAGATTGACAATGAAATTATATAGGTTGGATATTAAATGATATACTCCAAAATCCTAAGAATAGAGAACATGGTGAGTCATATGATTTCATATTGTCCTATATGCCCATTTTCACTTACTATGGGCTTAGGGAAAGTAACTTAGGGAAGTGTAAATTTTTACTTAACAATTAATGATGGGGTTGTAGGTGTTATCTAATAAGTTGATCATTTCAATTAGGGTGTTGATCAAGGATTATTTGTACATGTAGTTTAGAGGGAAATAAAATAATTTTAAAATTACATATTTAATCAAGATAGGTTTTGAGAGAAGACATTCTTAGTTATCCATTAATTTAACTCCTTGATATATTGGACACCCTATTTATCTACCACGAGGTATTAGAGGATGGAAACCCCCTAATTTCCATAGCTAGTTAGTCTATGAAATCCTCAAAACTAGTCATGGAAAATTCCACATCCAGATTGTAATTGAACTTCACTTAGTTGCTATTTAGGTGGCTCTTGCAATGCTTGTTTGTTTGAGCTTTAGATGGTTCTCTTAGACGCAAGGTTTGTAATTCTAAGGTGGTTCAAATAGCACCATTGGCTTTAGATTCATAATATTTTATGATAATAATATTATTTTTATTGTTCTTAAAAGTTATGTAAATTTCAAGACTTGATTGTAAGTGCAAATTTCATTGTAAGTTCAGAGGACTAATTAGTTATTGCAAGTTATTTCATTTAGTTTTCATTTTACAAGAGTTTATAATTCATTTTTGGCTGTAAATCCAAATTTAAAGTCTTTAGAAACTTTCAAGAAAATGCAATTGGTAGTTGTAAATCCAAATTAAAAGGCTTTAGAAACATTCAAGCAAATGCAATTGGCGGCTATAAATCCAAATTAAAAGGCTTTACAAAATTTCAAGAAAATGCAAAATTTTAGCAATTGTAAATCCCAATTTTTAAAAATGGGTTTTGTTTAAAAGGCTTTAGAAACTTTCAAGCAAATGCAATTGGCAGCTGTAAATCTAAATTTTAAAAAATGGGTTTTGTTTAAAAGTCTTTAGAAACTTTCAAGAAAATGCAATTAGCAATTGTAAATCCAAATTTTTAAAAATGGGTTTTGTTTAAAAGGCTTTAGAAACTTTCAAGCAATGCAATTAGTAGCTATAAATCCAAATTTTAAAAACTGGGTTTTGTTTAAAAGGCTTTAGAAACTTTCAAGCAAATGTAATTAGTAATTGTAAATCCAAATTTTAAAAAATGGGTCTTGTTTAAAAGGCTTTAGAGAATTTCAAGCAAATGCAATTCGTAGTTGTAAAGCCAAATTCCACATCCTTCACCAATTTGTATTCATTTGAATTAGAAAATTCCACATCTTATTTTTGAAATGGGTAATGTCTTTTGTTTTGTTTGGACAATTTTTTTTGAAATGGGTATAATTTCGACACATATTGTTGCATAGGAATTACAAAGCAATAAAAATGGTTATTTAGAGAAGTTTTTTTCAAACAAACAGAGGATTCAAAGAAGAATACCAACCTAGACATGGAGGTTGAACCTTTATATGGTGGTACACGTTGAAAAGGGGTCCCAGATTATGTCGTTCGCTATTCGGGAGCTTTGTTCATGTTCACTCGCGCCACTCTTCTATTCATTTTCGGTTCGTTTGAAAATGATGGGAGAGTTTTTAAAAAAGCCCTAATTCAAAGGGGTTTAGTCAAACTAGGGTTTAACTGAACCCCTTAAAATAATATATTTTGTGTTGACCGTGAGATGGTTAGACTGAACCATGTGGTTTGACCGAATGTCTTAAGGGGTTCGATCGAACCCCCTTAGCTAGTGAAATCTCAAAAAAAGTGATTTTCCTTCCTCAATTCAATTGTAAACCACTATTGTGGTTTCACCCAAGTAAGGATTTCTATGAGAGATAGGTGACAACCTGACAGGTTTGGATATTCACCTGAAAGGTTTAGTTATTCATTATTTGATTCGAGTTCTATTTTTTCTTTGATTGCTAACATTAATGAGCCTAGGACTATTAGAGAGGCTATGGGTATGAGTGATGTAGATTCCTGGATGAAAGCCATGGATGAAGAAATGGTTGCATTGAAGAAAAATGATATATGGGATCTAGTACCTTTTCTTGAAGGATGGAAACCCATTGGATGTAAATGGGTGTTCAAGAGAAAATTTGGTCCAGATGGCAGTGTTGAGAAGTATAAGGAACAGTTGATCATGAAATGGTATTCTCAAGTGGAGGAAATTGACTATGGTGAGATTTTCTCTCCTGTTGTGAAGCTGACATCTGCCCGGTTCTTGTTGTCACTTGCATCAGTGTATGATCTAGAGGTGGAATAAATGGATACGAAGACAACATTCCTTCATGGTGACTTGGAGAAAGATATTTTTTATGAAAAAACCAGAGCATTTTGTGGTTAAAGGTAAAGAAAATATGTTTTACAAGTTGAAAAAGTATTTGTATGGTCTTAAGCAGTCTCCTAGAATGTGGTACAAAAATTTTGGTACTTATGTGTTGTCATTGAGATTTTTGAGATCTAAATCTAACCATTGTATATTATAAATCTAATAATGGTTGTATTCTCATAATTGCATTGTATGTAGATGATATGTTGTTTTTTGGAATGGTAAAAGTTTGATTTTAGATTTGAAGTCTTAGTTGTAAACATAGTTTGAGATGAAGGATCTAGGTGCAATGAGGTATATTCTAGGGATGGAGATTAAAAGAGATAGAGCTAACACAAATATTTGATTAATCCATAGAAATTATGTGAATACAGTGTTGGAGAGGTTCAACATGACAACTTGCAGATATTTAGTTGTTCTTGTAATGCAGGGGATGAAGCTTTCTATGGAGGATTATCCAAAATGTCCTACTGAGATGGAGGACATGTATGACTAGAGTACCATATGTGAGTGTTGTTGGTAGTCTTATGTATTCTATGGTCTGTATAAGGCTAGACATTTCCCAAGTAGTGGGAGTCCTTAGTCGATTTATGGCTAATCCTTGAAGGGTGCATTGGGATGTAGTGAAGATTGTGTTCAGATTCTTGAAGGGTACTTCTAAGTATTCCTTATGTTTTCATGGTTATCCTATAAGACCTCGACACTTGGTGAGTATTCATAGATATGTGGATTCATATTGGGTAGGTGATATTGACAGTAGAAGATCTAGTAGTGGATATGTGTTCACGATGTATGGTGGTGCTATAAGTTGGATGAGTAAGCGATAAGTTGTAGTTGCTTTGTCCACTACATAAGAAGATTACATGGAAACTACTCATGCTTGCAAGGAATCCATTTGGATTAAGCATTTGTTTTTTTATATTGGTTTTGATGCAGTGTAAATTACTATATGTTATGATAGTTAGAGTGCTATTTTTTTGGCAAAGAATCCTACTTTCCATGCCAGAACAAAGCACCTTGATGTTCAATTTCATTTTGTTCATGATATGGTGGAAGATGGAAAGGTGAAGTTGGAGAAGGTTGATGCCTTGACAAATGTTGTAGATGCATTGAAAAAGCCAATAAGCACAGAGAATTTTAGATGGTGTTCAGAGTCTTTGGGCCTCATGGCCTCTAGCAGTTAAATCCTATTACTTTCATTGGCTCTTCAAAGGTGTTCAACAAGTGGGAGAATGTTAGGAAAAATAAGGTGTATCAAACTTTGATTTTTCCATAGATTTGATTTTTCTAAATATTAAATGTTGTTGATTTTCTCACTTTGTCTTTGTGAGTTACAACTTGCAATTTCTATTTAGATGAGGAGTCAAGTTAGAAAGTTAAAATTTTTTACACGTGGAGTTGTGCATAAAATATTTTTCTATTTCTGTGTTGAGTTTACATGGAATGTGAGTTTTCAAAGAGAAGTTATTTTAGCAAGTGCATATTTTGCAGATTGACATGAGGTGACAATTAGAAATTTACCATTGTGCATTTGGAGTGATTTTGTGCTTTCCTTGTTGCATCTTCAACCTTTGGTAGTTATTTTAGAAATGTTTATTTTATACATTGTAAGCTCTTATATATTGAGCACTTGTGTATTTTGCAGTTATGTTGAGATACTGTTATGCTTCCTGATTTACTCCATAATTGTAACATAGATAAACTCCTATAGAAGCTCACATTGCAAGTGTATTATAACTGTTGTTTATAGATAATACATTGTTCAGGATTTTGGAGTGTGGGGTTTTTTTCTTGTTAGGGTTTTCCCAACGTATATGTGTTGTTATGTGTTTTTATTTTATCTCTGATGTTGTTTAACTTTACCTATAATGTGCATCTTCTTTATTGTAATTGTTTAAGGGTCTAAAATTGTAAAAAAATTACACATTATCTCCTCTGATAGATTAGCGTTGTAAGCTTTTCCACATACCTGGCTTCCATTCAATAAGGAGCAAATTTTCTTACCAAGTAATTGAATAGGGAGCAAGAAAATAGTTTTGGAAAATGAACTTCTCTAAGATGAATAAGGGGGAAAGTTCACCACTAATTTGACATTCATATTAGAAAAAAGGAGTTTGCATTTAGGAAAATACTAGTAGATATGATTAGAAGTCTTATTAAAACATCACATAACACATAACATAGAAATAAAATGCATCCATCATAGGATCATATAGATAACACATGGATCACTAATCATCGTTGCATATCATATAAATCTCAAAATCATAATGTCAAGTATACAATGATGTCTAGAAAAGTGGAGAGATACAACTCCAAAATGGCAGTGAATCAATATCTCAACATAATCAGTGTATACATAGTCAAATGTATCGAATACATCAAGGATAATCACAATGGCTATGTGCTACTAGCCCTAGACAACGTCAGCCCTATACTTCATGCTGCACCACCCAACGGCCCTACCCCTAGATCTCTGTGAGGTGGTGGCCCTGTAACACCTAGTTGGTAGTCCTAGAATGACTGCAGGCACTAGAAAATTGAGCATAACTAACCCATCACTCTGGAGGAACTACCTCATGATAATGTCCCTTGTAGTACTCTGCCTCTCTGGTGACATGTGTAACCTCTCTAAGTATATTTGTTGTGGTAGTACCCTTTGCCACTCTCTGTAGTCTCTCTACCTGCTCACACCATTGTCTCAAGCTATCTCTCTCTGCTATGAGTGTGACAATCTGTGCATGTGCCTGTGTCTGGGCCTAGGCTTGTGTTTGCATCTGACCTTGTCTCTGAGCCAACTGACTTTGTAAGGCCTATACCTATGACTATAATGCAACTATTTGTGTATGTTACTGTTGTGAAGGAAAATGTATCTAAACATGCTGCTATGTTGTAGCCACCAGTTATCTCCTCATTTGAGGCACTCTAAGAAATAATGTTGGCCTACCACCTCCACCACCATCACCTCCACCACCAACCTCCATCACCATCTCCACCACCTCCACCATCTCCATCCCCATCTCCATCATCACTACTCTTTCCTCCTCCTCATCATCTCCTCCATCTCTCCCCCACCTAGGTGCATGTGGTGGTGCCCTCTCATCATCATCCAGTGTACGTATCGGCTCCTCTAGACTAGATATCTATGATAAGGGATGCATAAAGAAGTAGTGGGCATAATCTTCTGATACTGCAGCCTCTATAATCTCTAGGTGATACTCCCATATCACTACCTGTAACCCCTGGTACTCCTCAACCGCTGCATCATATGATAAAGTGGGTCCCCACTCTAGTATATCCAACCATCTCCATGCATAAAGAGCCACTCCCTGGGGCTTACCCTATACTCTGTCATACTTTCACATTACTCTCCCAAGAAGGAATCTCTCAATCAAGAATAGAGTCCTCCCAACTAGGTATCTATCCATGCACACATAGGGCATCTCAGTGTCATCCTCTAGCCACTCCTTATAGTGAAGATATGGCCTCCATGTAACTGTATCACTCAAATCATCCAATACCCTCCTCCAGTACTCCAGTTTTCCCAACTTATGCTAGACAACTGGACTTGTGTATCCGTGAACATATGGACGACCAACTAGCCCCTGTCTATCTACAATGGGATGAGTGAAAACTATATGCTCCCATGCCCATATCTATAGCAATGTAACTCCAACTAATAAACTCAGTGCTCTAAGGTACACAACTTGATGTAGATCGTGGTACAAATGTGCAAGCATGTAGGATACCCATGCATATCTAGTCCCCTGCATAATCATGCTCTCCAAAATCTGATCCAAACCGACTGAGAGTCCCAGTGACCTACAGTCGGGACATAGAAATCCTCCAATAAATTCAGCAAGAACACATGGAAATGTTGCATATGCATCAACTATCTCTCGCGATGGAATCTCATAGCCAAAAATCTAATCATCCTTGAAGACTCTCCACAATGCATCTATACCTCCTTACTTAGTGGAATCATACACAACCAGCTCCCTGACAATAGGAATCCTCAAAATCCAGTAAACATCCTCTGGTGTCACTGTCATCTCACCAGTAGGTAAGTGAAAGGTGTCATTGTCACTAAGCTACCTCTCTGCCAAAGTAGTCAGAAGTCCCATGTTAATCCTATGGTGGGGCATGTCAAGAAAGAAGTCAATCCACATTGTCCAATCACATTTAGATCAGCCTAATCTAGATGTGGAATCAAATCCCAGGTCCTTGGGAAACACTCTCATGACATGAGGATTGTCGAAGGCTCCTATCATCATAACACACAAATTAACAATCTTATGAATCAATCAATCAGCTTATCAACCTAATTAGCTTTGATGAGATTTTTATCACATCTCGTGAGTGTTTATCATTGATCCTCACCTATCATAAGGTCAATTATCAATCTATCATTGATCCTCACCTATCATGAGTTCAATCATCAATCTATCATTGATCCTCATCTATCATGAGGTCAATTATCATCATCCTATCATTGAATCTCACCTATCATGAGATCAATCATCATCTAATCTATCAACATCATCAAATAACATCAAAACATTGGTTGACACGATCAACAAACATCAAAATCAAGGTGTTTAATTCACATTTCATCAATCTAGCTTAGATGTGCTAAATAATTTTTTCTATGTGCTAAAATCATGTATGCACTAGAAAATTTCAAGGATGCACCAAAATAGGGTCTCAAAGCACTAAATCTCTCTATGCGCCATCAAATTTTATCAATGTACCATTTCATTGCATCAATGCACTAAAATGATCTATGTGCTAAAACTTTGACCTAATGCGCCACAAAACATCACCTATGCACTACAAAATTAGTTGCGCTACTACATTTATCAGATGTGCTAAATCTACGTATGGATGTGCTACTTTACTATATGTGCTATAACTTTGCATGGATGTGCTAAAAATCTAACCCTATGTGCTAATTTACTATATGCACTAGAAGAGGCATTCAATGAGTTACATCAGGGTTCCAATGTGCTAAAACATGAAAAATAGAATTTCACACATGAAAAATGCATGAAAAACAAGATTCAAAATTTATAAGGGAGTTTTTCAGGGTATGTACCAGAGGTGCATATGCCGTCGGGCGGTTGTGACGTCAAACGCGCTCGAATTGGTGGGTTTGGATCGAAATCACCATCTTGCCAAATTTTCTCACTTACTCTAATTTTCAAAATGCAAATGCAGAAATGAGCTCAAATCACATTCTTTTTAACCTTTTAAGTGAGATTAAGTGGGATTGATTTTATTTTATTTTACAAAATGGGCCTTAATTCATCACTCGGCAGGTTCAACATCATTTTTTTCAGGAGATAAATCGTCTGAACATCATAACATTTGAAATTATCATCAAATCATCAAAAAATCATAAAAAATTCAAAAAATTCAAAAAAATCCTAAAAATTCAAAAATTCATCGATGTATCTCCCAAGGGGGCATATATACATTGTCACTCAAAAATCAATGTTTGGGGCATATCAAAAAAAAATTATCAGAATTACCAACAAATTTTTCTCTGAAGCAATGTGTAAACACATCACTTCAAAGAGGGGAAAAATTTATACACCTAATAAAAGGTCAGGATAATTAATTAATTAAATACAAGGCATTTGATTAATAAACCTCTTATTTCATCTACTTATAAATAAATTATAAATTTATTTATATCATTCACATTTTCTAATTCTTCTATCTTAAATCATATTCCTCAAATTTTAATTAAATAAACAAATTCAAATAAGTTTCTTTTATTTAATTAATATCTTCTTACTAAATTTGAATAAATTCCAAATTTGAACTTAGTCACATGTCTACAACTTTTCCTCTTGCCACCTCATCATTTGTCTCATGAATTTAAATATCCTTACTATTTAAATGGGCTTTTTCCTTAAAAAAAATTGAAACAAAATTGAGACACTTGGCTCTCTTCCTCCATGTATTCTCTCTCACACTTGCAAAAATGTTCTATTAAAGGGAATACTCTCCATTATTCCCTCTAACTTCTTCATTCTCCACTGTTCACCTCTCCAGCTAAAATCCTAACCGTTGGTTGCTGCCACATCATTTTATGCCTTGGAAATCCTATAAATACAACATCATTCTCCAACAATCTCATCTCCCAACTTTGAGCAATCTCACTCTGCAGAAATTTTATTTGAGCATTTGAGAGAATTTGAGCATTTAGCAATTAGCAATTAGAAGCATTTAATTTAGTATAATTATGTCTTTAATATTAGTTGCATCTTAGTTATCACAAAAAATTTCATACAACATTTGCATCATTGTCTTTAGCATCATATCCTTATCACAACATCATTATCATTTAAATCATATCATATAATTCAATCATCATGTAGGAATAGATTTATTGCATCTTCTAGCATTATGTTCCTTAGGTTGTCATTCTAATAGTCATAGTGCATACAAAAATTTAAGAGCCATCATGATTTAATGAATCCCCAAAGATAGGAAAAAATGGGATGATATTAGGGAATTTGCTTTGTTTCAATTTGATTAGTTTTATGATTTGAATTCTCTAATGCAATGTCTCATTGATTGTGTTGTATTTATTTCTTTTACATTTACTAATTTCAATACTTCAAATTATAGTAATTAAAATATCTATGCATATTAAATCATTTAAATACATAAAACCATTTAATCATTTGTCTAAATTCACAAATCATTAGATCAGTTAATCTTTATCCATTACATAAAATCATTTAATTCATTAAATCATCCATTAATTTGCAATACATCTTCATTCTAAGTTTCTAAACCTATATTATATCATAAACCCACTCATTTATCTCTCTCATTTCAATTAATTTCATTAAAATATGCATTTCTCTACTTCACTCTTTAATCCCAAATCTTTCGCACAACATGAATCCATCCCACAGGGACATCTATATAAGCTCTCTTCCTCCTCACTTTTGAGGGACCCCAATTTCATTTTGATCAAATCCATTCTACATAGCCTCTTGTGCTTTTGTTGTAAAAATCTTAGAGCAAAGACAAGATCTTGTAGTTAGGATTACAATGGAGTGATTTTCTTTTGAATGCATGTGTTTGATTTCTTAGTAATTAGTATTCATTTCTTACATTTGTGTTCATTTGTAAATACTTCACTGATATAATGTTAAATGCATGTTGATTCTCATTTGTGAATTCAAGGTTTTTACTTTCAGCATCATATAGGTGGATCAAGCTTCGATCATTTGTCCAAGATGATGTGGATCATATCTAGGTTGTTTGTCCAAAATTGCATGCTCACTCTAAGGCAACAAAACTTCATGTTTTCCACTGGGTGAGTAATCCAAGAAGGTGAGACACATACGATTGATATGTGCTCACACACACACACATGAGTGGCTAAGGGAAAGTCATTCCCTCAGATTGGCTTCCCATCCAACCATACCAAAGTTATAACTCCTAATAACTTTGATAAGGCACCACACAAAAATTATTTTCGAGCTTCATGAGACAAGGAAAACTTTATATGATTGGAACTTATGAACAAACAAGATGGCTCTGCAGGCATGCAAAGTGTGTTATGCAAGGTGACCATATAACCAATGTAAATAGTGTAAGGTATGTTCAAAGAGATTTTTCTTAGTTCATGCAAGGTCTCTTCTTAGGGAAAATTGTGCCTAATGTCTCCAAGAGATGACAAGTTGAAATATCACGCTCTCGGAGGAAATCAATCCCAATGATACCAACAAGAAAAGGATGCATCACAAGAAGAAAGAAATCACACAATGAAAAATGAGTGTTGATGTATTCCCCCACTTTAAAGTGGTTGCTAACATCATTGTTGTGAGAAATTTATTTAGATTAGAAGAAGATATGAGAGGTTATTGGAAAATCCCTATACCAAGTCATATGTTTCCAAATCAAACTAAATCATGAATAAGTATGTCGCATGTGAGTCAACTTAAGGCATGTCATCCACATCCCAAGATTTCTCTTATATGTACATGAAAGGTGATCAACTAGCCAAAAGAGACAATGACAAGTGACATTTGAGGAAAAGGCTACTTAACCCCTTTCTCCCACTTAGTTCAGGACAAGGGTGAGCCAAGATGATTCATGCAAAACATGCTAGAGTGAAAATAATTATCAATTAGAGGAACAAGGTGCTTCAACAAAAGGAAGAGCACCACACTCCTTAAGATGTTGAATTTTATCACTTAAAGCCCTACATTCATTAGTAGAATGGCCATGAACTCTATGATATGCACAAAATGAACTCTTGTAGTGAAATTTCTTTTGTGTTCTTGGAGGGAGAGATATCAAACAATCTTGGAGGAGTCTCAACAAGATACCTTCTTGATCCAAAGTAGAAGATGTTTCTTTTTTTTGCAGCAAATATGTCTATTGCTTAGTACAATCTATCATACTTATGCAAAACTCTTTAGATTGTGAGTTTTTGTTCTCTCCTTTACAATATGGTGTAAAATTTAAAAAATTCAAATCATTAGTGTTGTGCATGATGACATTGACATTAAGAAAAAAATTCTTTGTTTATTTTAGTTGTTGCAAAGGATAACAATCAAGACCACTAGTTTCTAGGAGTTCATGATGCACTAATTTGTTAAAGTTGGCTTAGAGGAATATTTTGTGATAGTGTTGATATTGATTAAAGGCTTGTTTGTTTCTTTCAAGGGAAAATAACCAAGTCCATTAGTCTTTTCTTGCATGTGAGGCTCTATAGGGACACAAATACCTTGCTCTCTAGAACCCCATCCTTTTCCACTATAACCAAGTTGTTTCATCATTTCATAACCTTTTCCGTAAATATTCTTCATATGTTTTCGATTCAATGGTTGCACATAATTAAGTTTGTCAAAGTTTTTTGTGTAACATGTCTTTTTTTCTAAAGTGGTTGATATGGATGAAGGGTCGTCTGAATTTTGTGTTGTCATTACCTCTTTTTCTTTTCCCTTTTCAAACTCTTTGTTTATGATCTTGTATTCTCCCTTGAATTTTGGTTCAAAATTCCGCAATCCCAAATCATCTAGTGCTATCATTGTGAAGGGTCTATCTTTTTTTTGTTCTTGCATGGGTTCTACTTGTGTAGTTGTTGTTAATGTTTTCAAAGGATTTTCCTTGCCTTTGTCAATTTTAAAACAATTGTTTGGGTTAGGATCAACTTTGAGTGTGTACAATTTGTTGTTGTAGACATACTTCATTACACAATGAAGAGTAGAAGGCACCCCACTCATTGTGTGAATCCACAATCTTCCTAAAAGAAGGTTGTATGAAAGATCGTGAGGCATAATGTTCATGGATCAGTGTTTCTAATGTGGCCTTTCCATTTGTAATAGGAAAATTGATCACACCAAGCAGTTGTTTTCCTACATTTTCAAAGCCCTTGATAGATAAAGAGTCAGGTTGAATTTTTTATTTTTCCACACAAAGCCTATCCAAAAGGTTCACACTACACACATTAAGGGCAGAGCCATTGTCAACAAGGGTTCGCTTTATCCCTATCTTTTTATATCGAGATATTATTATGAAAGCATCATTTTAATTTTTCACTTCCAAAGGAGGGAGCTCACTTTCGTGGAAAACAATGCCAACATTTATTCCTTGGATCATTGCTGCTATGTCATTTGGGTTCGCACTAGAGGATACCACAACTTATTGCAAGGATGTTTGAAGCATAGTGTGATAATTTGGTGAATTTTGAATTAGGTCCCATAGGGATATCTTTGTAGGACTATTCTTTAGTTGTTCAACAAGATTGTACTCTGGCCTTTTCATTATGTGAAGGAAAGCAAGGGGCACTAGGAAATATAGGGTTAGGAAATGGGAGGGATGTTGAAGGTGTTTATCTTGGTTGTGGATTGCTTCTAGTGTTAAAAATATGAGCAACCATATTATTCTTAAGTGGGTAAAGGATAACTTCAAGTTTGTTTTGAGTTTTTGTTTTGTGTTAAGGGTCATCCCACAATAATGGGTTACACTTTTTGGCCAAACTTGACACTAAAATACACATTTTCAAAAAAAAACTTCACTTTTTGACACCTATAGTAGGTAAACTATTAGGAATTTGAAAATGATGTAAACTAGTGATTTGTGAGATTTTTTCTCTAGATTTTAAATATATATTTTTTAAAAAAATTGGAATTAAATTTTTTTTTGTGTGTCTCCTTTGATAACTAGTTTTTAATAGTAAACAATATTTTTTAAAAGTGATGTGTACTTCGGCACGCATAACTTTTTTTCTACAAAGGATAAAATTTTGATTCTTTTTTAATTTAGGTTGCTAACACTGGTATCTAGTGGTTTCATTTTTTTTCATAATGTTTTGTTGAATGTTTTTCTTTTAGTTAAGTTTTGAAGTCAAACCAATTACAATTTAGACATAGGTGCATTTCGGCTTGCATAAATTTTTTTGTATGTATTGAAATTCAGCTTCTTCTTTTTTGTTAGAACAAGGACACCAATACCTAGGGCGTATATATTTTTCAAAAAAAAAATCTCAAATTTAATATTTTTGCACAATGATTTTTCACTGAACTTGATGTTCGGTGAAAAACCTATGTTCAGATTAAACAAAAGAATAAAGTGAAAAACAAAAACAAAATATATTAAATTTATAGTTGTTGGAAAGCACGTTTTGAGCACTACACTCCCCCAACTTGGTTTATCAAGTTTGAATCCATTTGCACCTCCTTTTTGGGCTTCGATAGTAAAAAAAAATACATAAAATTTGAAATGGTGGAGGGGAAAGAGAAAAAAGGGAGGTTCATTAGAACCCCCCTTCTAATGAAGGGGGTTCATTTGAACCCCCCTTCATTAGAAGGTTTAGCTCAAATGAACCCCTCTCCATTCCGCTAAAATTTTCCACAAAAGTTTCCTCTAAGATAGCCTTCGAATGAAGGCTCCAAAAAACACATTTAAATGACTAATTTTTGGATTTTCTAATATTAGCATTTTTTTATAAATTATTTGCAATTGTTTTTTGTTTTCTTAAGTTTCTATTATGAAATTATGTGAATTTTTTCTATATAAGTAAGAAAGAAATCATAGAAATTTTCAAAGATATTTTGGATTTTGGTTTTACAGAGCAAGCTTTGGAGGAGAATATCTGAAGAATTGTGAAAAATATATTTTTTTATTGGAGGAGAATATTGAAGAATTGTGAAAAATATTTTTGTTCTATTGGAGGAGAAGATCAGAAGAGGCTTTGGAGGAGAATATCTAAAGATCAAAAGAGGCTTTGTTCTATTGGAGGAGAAGATTAGAGGAATTTTCAAGCAATATTTTACAAAGAAGGAGATGGGAAACAAAAAAAAAGGACAAAAGAAGAGTCAACGAAAGAATTTAGTAGAAGAGGAACAAAGATTACATGAAGAAATCTTGCAAAGATATCATAGACAAAAACAAGGTATGCCAAACTTGAGCCTCTCCCAATATTATTTCTTTTGTATCCCTTTAACCTTCCATTTTATATTTTTATTCAAGAATTATGTAGAAGGATTAATTTATTTCTTTTGATCAATGTAAAATTTCCTATCTCAAACCTATCTCAAAATTATTTAGTTTCATGCATTCTCTATAGAAATTTAAGAGTGATAATATCTTAATTTACACTAGATTTAATATTACAACCTTAATTTTCTTTCTTTAAACTAACATGCATTTCCCTTCATTAGCCCCACACTTAAAGATGAAATAAATACCCAAAATGATTAATTACCATGAAATACCAAAAGCCTTTAATAGAAGACAAAAAATGTGAATAGGTACTGAGCATTATTAATAGAAATCACAAGTGTGACATCATGAAAAAATTGATGGTAAAATTGACGAGAATAGAATAAAAGAGATAATTAACTATCTACAAAATTAACTACTGGCAAGCCATAGAAGGGGATGCAATTGGAACCTATCAAAGGAATACAAGAATCCAACAAATTTCATAGTTGATAGAGAGAAACAACAACTTTCCAATCTTACAAAAAGTTAAGATGCTTCTCCATGAAGGTTGTGTCATCATTCTCCCTTCATCACCTTTACTTTGTGTCCTCTAGTTCTCAAGCTATGTCTGATCTAATCAAGAATGGAATAAGATTTCAATCTCTCTTGTAACATTTTAATGTTGTTGGAATTTTTCTTTATGGGGGTTCTACTATATTTTATTACCCTCCTTAGAATAGCTTTGATCCATAAAATATTTCTCTAAAAATTTAATTCATTCACCACTCTTAGTGTTTTCCATTTTCAATTCACTAATTTATTCCATAACCTCCCAATGTTTGAAGAAAAGTTGATCTTCTTTCATAGGGACAAGCACCTTTTCCTTGGAAGTTTCTTAGCCATTTAGATAGTTTTTAGTTTCATTTTGTTTTTCTCAATGAATAACCACTTAAGGATTGTATGATGGATGATAACCTCTTTGTTCATATCAATATTTTTATTTGCAATCAAGTTCACAATTGAAGCAACGACCTCTAAAGAGAGAGAATGGCATGGAAGATCAGCTAGTGAAATAAGAGGGGCAAGGCATAAATATTTCACTTTACCTCATCATCCAAATCAATTTCATCCTCCATTTTCACTTTACTCTTCACCTTAGGATTATTTCTCTACCCTCCACTCCCTTTAGTTTACCATCCAAAATGGGGTCATTCTCATCATAGTTTTCCCCTTCTTGAATCTGACTTTAGTGCTTCTAATATCTTCACCACCAAAAAATTGCATTCTTCCATGATTCTCAAGATCATTAGGACCAAAGACAATACTTTCTTGGAAAGGGGACCTAGGGTCAATAATCAAGGTAAGAAGAATAAACCATTTTAGGAGTGTAATCCATAATGGAATAAGGTCATCTCTTCTTATAGTAATGTAAGTCCAATTTAGAAGAAGCAAGGTGGATTCTACAAGTAGCAATGACAAGTGGGGGTTTCAAGGATAATTCATGTTTAATAAGTAGGATGAAATTTTGGTGTAGGGAACAACCTTAATTATTCTATTAAATTCAAGAATAGAGTATTCAAGAAAGGGTAACATAATGAAAGGAAAAATCACTAGGTAATTGTTATGAAAATAGAAAAATGATGTAAAATGGTGTAATTGGCTTGGAAGTGATCCTCAAGCATGACATACCTTGTTAGAAAAAAATGAGCATAGATAAAGGATTTTGTCCTAAGTTACTTTGGTGTAGCTCTTATACTTTAGTATGAGCAATAAAAGGGAGACAAGAACTTATGTGATGAGTTACAAAAGGATGTGGTAGGAAAGAACAATTAAAATTGAAAATACACATATTTTCACAAATAAATAATAGCACATCATACATTCATTAGATCATCATGCAATATATTATATTTATCATATATATCTTTGTTACATATTTCATTTATACATCAATATTATTTCTTATATTTCTCTTCTATATATCATCCATCTATAATATATTACATACTTTCTTCTCTATTCTACTTCTATAACTTCACCATAACTTCATCTAGTGATTCTTTCCTTAATTTTCCTATATTTTTATTGTTTCTTCTCTTCTTTGCTTAACATTATGACTAATGTTTCAAGAAATCCTTCAATTATCTCTACTAAATATCAAATCTCTCTACATTTTGATATTTGCAAAAAGCCAACAAAGCCTTGGCATTTGCATAGACTAGTTTATCATTTATTTCATATGGTAATTGCAATATCTAGAATGTGAGTGGTTCCACTACCTCCATGAAAGTGTGCTCTTTTTCTACCACAAATGTAATGTTATTCACATATTAGTGCATAATATTAGAGGATGCTTAGTCCCTTGATTTCATTTGGGCTTAGAAATTTTTGAATAATATGAGTATATGATTAAGATACATAACATATTTAAAGTGTTTCAAATATATCTCAAAATATCAATACATCTCTATATATCAGTGAGGTTGTTGACTGAATTTCCATGCCATGGTACTCTCACACTTATACCAGGTTGTCATATCTTTATGAAATGCCTTTAGATCCATTTCTTCTCACTGGATTTTGACAAAATATCATGTTTCTTTCTCACAAACACCACCATCCTATGTAATTCCCCCTCAAGGATTAGACTAAAAAAAAATGATTAAATACAATAACATAACATTTATATTAATACAGAACATCCATCTTTTATGTAAATTGAGTAGAGATTATGAGCAAATTTCCACAAAATATGGCTTTTGGGTAAAGATTGTGGTTGAAACCATTTTGTAAGAAGAGTCATATATATACATGTGGAATAATCATTAAAGGCTGTTACAAATGGACACAAAAAATTTAAATATGAAATTGTCAAATTTGAAATTATGATGTGAAGGAAAAGAAGACGAGTCCAAAATTCAATAAAGTGTTAGTGCAGATCTTTTTTTACTAACCAGTTGATCTTGTTAATCTATTGGCATCTTATGACCTCCAAATTCCTTTACTTCAAGCGAGTTTATCACTACATAATATACAATTTGTTGAATACCTTATGCAGATGTTTAGGATCCAAATTGTGGTATACCTTATGTAGATTGGTGTGGATGAAGATGCATTGAGTTTGAGAAGAAAATTAATAGAGAACCCTACTTTTAACACCTATTTTCACTATTCTTTGAGATGGTATGGTCTGTACAAACCATTAATGGGCCTAAGATTTATTGGATGTGATAGAGGTTTGAATCTATTTTAATTTGGTCCTTTTTTTGCTTCATTTCATTGAGAAAGTCAAAAGTTATAGCATTTTTATTGAAGACTGCTTGAAACCCTATTAGGATAAATAGTGAGCATTTAAAATTGTTGAATTCATTATTTTGTATGGTGGGAAAAAATCTAAAAGTTGGTGAAATAAAGCATTTTTTTGTGTACTTTCATGTTGCAAAGTTGTAGACCCAAAGGATGAAGTTTGTTTATCATTCCATGATGCCCTAGGCTAGATTTTGTATGGTTCCAGACTGGGGATGATAGAGAACAGTAAGGGTTTGAGTAATTTGATTAAGGAGTTGGAATTCTTGATAGGTGAATCTGTTTGTATATGGTGTCAAGGATTTCTAAGACACTTTTTTAAGCTAGGGTTTATAAAAACTATGAAAGGTTGAGACCTTTTTATGCTGATGTCCTGTATGGAAGACTTGTTATAGTCATAGACAAGGTTGAGTGTATAGTGCATTTTAGAGTTTCCTATGGTTAATGATTGCAACAACCTTTCAAGAATCATATGTTGAAGTGTATTTCATGCTATTAAAACTATATTGAAGGTCTGGGAGGGTCCTTTGATATTTCATGACAAAATAGATAGGAGAGGACAATCTTAAGAAGCCTAAATAGGCCTGATTGCTGAATGACAGTCATTATTTGGTGGTATTTGTAGAATCTATGATCCATTAGCTATGTAGGATCAACAATTATGCAGTGAATCATGACATTATACTATCCACTATTATGTGGTAGACATGTTCCCTATCTATGGAAGCTTCTATGAAGTACCAAGTCCAATGCTACACTCAAAGGAGGCAAAGTTTGTCACATTAAAGATGATAATTGATCAGAATTATGACAACAGTGCCTTCATGCCCCAACTATCTATGTTGATGATGATTTATTGTGGCAATATTGAGCTTGAGCATTATGACAGTCTTTTTTGTTCCTTCAATATGAATCTTGGAAATCATTTGGGCAACACTTACTGATCAACATTGTCTTTTGTGATGTTATTTGTTGGAGGGAAAATAACTTTAGTGAAAAAACTATCTAGACTGTTTTGGTCCTCGTCATCATGTCATTGAATGTAAGATATAGTCAATTTTACCCGTTTGGCTATGTATGATGGTGTCTAATTCCCCAATTTGTTTTTGTCTTTACATGCTTAACTCAACCTTCTCATTTGATCACTATATATTAGTTGTGTGCTCTCTTAGTTAGGTGCATATTTTTGTATATGGCTTATCTTTCATTCATCTTCTTGATATTATTTCTACTACCTCATTTTCTTTGAGTTGATAGTACTACTCTAGATATTAGTTTAGATTTCTCATCCTGATTCCATATCTGTTGTAGTATATAGAATATTCACACTGTTAAATTGTATTGCCTCACACACTACATATATACAACATTGGATGTTTTTAATATATCATTCCATATCAATATCACACACCATAACTACCAAATGTTCTTAATATATGGTTGTCCTGCATGCCACAACCAAGAGAATGGAATGGTTTGGCATTTACACATAGAAGCAAATCATGCCTCTATGAATCAGGTCTACACATAAGAAACATAGAGTTTAGCACACAATTCTTCCTATAATCCATTCTAAGCAATATTGTCTTTTCTTGTCTAACACCTAATTAGCATTTTAATTGACAGGAAAATAGAGATCCACTAAGTAATGTACACACATTCATTTATGAAGCGATTTAGAAATAGGGATAGGAGCTAGTAGGAAGAGCTATGGAACCGATGACATGACTCATCATCAATTAATTTCAATCCAATTTCAAGCCTTCAAACATAAAGGAAAATAGCTTCATGATCCATTCAGATAACAAAGTTTGTGCCATTTGTGCTAATCTAGTTAGTATCTTAGTCCTAACTTATTTCCCACATGTCATTAAGGCCTTCATTAATCTATTCAAATCTAGCCTAATAAAGAAATAAAAGTCACAAATTTATTGCAACTAATTAGAAGTGGGCCTGCAAGCTGATTAAATGGTTTAAAAATTGTGGTTTTTTAGTTTCTTGGTCAAACACATGTTGCCCCAAAAATTCAAGAAAATTTCTTGAATACATCATGGATTCACAATTCTTTGTTGTGATTTTATTTGTATATGAAATGGATTTTCTTCCATTTTCATTCTGGTAGAATTTAAAAGAAAAATCAAACAAAAAACTAATGTACCCTAACACTAACCCGTTTCTTGACTTATCTAACTCCTAGCAGCCATTCAATTCAAAAATGTCAAACACAACTCTCAGTATAAACCTTCTTTTAGGGATGTAGTTAGTAATTTGGATACCCCTTTAATGATTTTAAATCATATCTAAAACCCAACATATGTTGCTTTAAAAAGAAATGTTTAAGTCAGGACTGTATTGCTACAAATTAGACCAATTAGGCATTAAAAAGAAATGTTTAAGTTAGGATTGTATTGAAATTTGATTATGTATTAGTCCAAAGGAGTTTCCTTTAAAAAAAGGAGCATGGTAATTGGCATAGTCTTGAATTTTGGATTGATTATATCATCAATTGTGATAGGTCATAACTTACACATTTGAAAGTATGGATGGTATTCACTTGAAAGAATAGTCTTGCTTCTGAAATTTCAACTAGGTAATTTTGAATTATGAGTCTTGTATGTTTTCTGCCTTTGCATGTTGAGATTCTAATGCATGTTTTAGCTAATATTTTTTGTCATATACTTTTCATAGAGACAGATCCCAATAAGTCCCTACACTCATGATATTTTCCCATTCAAATGTAGTGTATTTAGACGTGGTCAAGAATCCTAGATCTAAGTTTGAGGCAGGCTAGGTAAGTCTACACTCATGATTTGCTGACATGTTAGTCTCAGTTGTACCTTGTCTTTATCACTAACATATAGCAAACAAGTCTATAGTTCTCCTTGCCATTCACACTAGTGCATTATTTATGCCATTTCAATTATTTCTCGAGATTGATGTGAATTACTAATTGAATCATTACAATACGAAGAGTTTATGTTGTTGCATCAATGTGGTGAAACCTCCAATCTTGAAAAAAAAATTGCAACTAAGATTTTACTTCCCTCCATGACCTGAAGTACTTTGGTACCTTGTCACCTCCAATACATTTGTCTTTTTCACCCTATTCTATTGTTCCTGTGGATGATCATGGTTGTTATCTTCAATGTTTTCCTTCAAATAGCTGCTCCTTTGGTCATGAGAACCATAATCTACCTTGCAAAATTTTCCCTTAGAACTATCACTGTACTTGGACTGAATATTTTCTTTTTGATGGCTATCATGCACCTTTCTCTAGAACAACATTGTCCTAATGCACCCGACCTTGCCTTATCTTAAGCAACCTAGTCTCATCCTTTTCTTGCAAGACTAGGTATATTTTAAAAACTATAGCTTAATTTATCATAGTCAAGATCCACCTAGTGATCAATTAAAATCATCCTGTAAGTTCCATATGTTAAATTTATTCAATGTGTTTTTGTGTAGGGGCTCATCATACAGAAACTGAAGTAGAAGTCGAGCCAAATTTAGATACTGGAGAAAATGAAGCTGAAGAACATATAGTTGATGTTAGGGAGGAGGCCCAAGTTCAAGGAATGAATATTGGAGAGGGGTCAGGATCACTTCCGGATACCATCATGGATGAGCATATGAATATAGCTAAAGAGGTGAAGAGAAAAATTTCTTCTAGAAATTTAGGTCATTTACTTCAAATGGATATGGGAAAATTGAAGTTTTATGTTGAACTTGGAAATAGTACTAGGAGGTCAATGAACAAAAGTGCAAAGAAAATAATTGCTTATTTCAATAACCTTGATACACTCAATCAAGCCCCACTATTATCAATTGTAATTCTAAGTAATGAGCTACAAGAGCCATAACAATTGTTGGGTGTAGATACGAGTATGAAAAAGAGGAAAGGTTCACACTTACAAAAATACATAAGTTGAAATTTTGAAAAAAGGTTTGGGGTCCATTGAGAAATAGTCTCGATCAACAGATAAGGCAATTTCAAGAAGAGTCATGTTGACATCAATTTTAAGTGAAAAAATGGCCAAAAAAGACAAATCTCTTCACTTTCAACCGAGATTGGTTTCAGCAGAAAGACATTGACATAATATGTGAAAAGGAGAAAGATTCTTGATGACAGTACCTTAGAAGGCAATTGGGAAATTATGTGTAGAGATGCTCAATCTGACAGGATTCAAGATATTTTTAGGAACTTCATCTCAACCTTTTGGAATGATTATACCCATCCTTCATCAAATAGTAGAGATGTTAGCAAACACAATATTGGGCCCAATAATAATGAATTACATATAAAACATTGGCTATACATAACACAACATGAGATGTAAGTAATTTTTTGTAATTCAAATCCACATATAAAGATTGGGCAAACAATGTTTCAAAGGTTAAATCCATACTATGTGAAAACAAACAAGGTTTTTGAAACCTATTGTTGTCATTGTCATATTGAATTTGATCTCTACTATCAGGTGTTCTAAAAGATTAGAGAAGAAAGTGGTGGTATTTAGAATGCACCTCCTAAACAATCAAGTCAGTTTGTATCATCCATCCTATGTGATAAATCAGATGATGATAATGCAACCAATCAAATAAGTTGCATACAAGGACATTGTGAAACATGTTGAAATTTAGCTAAAATGCCTTTGAGAAATGAAGATACCGACCTAACAAAGTTGATAAATTGCAAGAGTTACAAGTATATCAAGTTTCATACCAAAAGTGGCAAAGAATCAACAAGGTTAGATTATGTAGAAGAGGAGATACCTATTGGAACATTTATGGAAAAGTTCCATAAATTGATAAAACCATACATACAACATGTTTTCTTTTCTAAGTGGCAAGCACAACAATTTCACACATTAAGAGATACATTCCCACTTGAAATAGTGTTATTAGTAGTTGACTTTGCAGAGAATTATTCTTTTGTACATCAAAAAGAGATTCAATCACAATATTATTTTTCAGAGTAGATCACTATTATGGTGCATGTGTGTTATCGACATGCACAAATGGATTTGGATGGTGTTGACCGTACATCTGAGGAATGAGTCATTAAGAAAAAATATCACTTCTATATTAGTGATGACAAAGAGCATGAAACTCTATTTGTACAACACTGCTTCAAGAAATTTTTTGAATATTTGGAAATCAGGGGTGTCAAAATTGAAAAGCATTTTGTATGGTCAAATGGATGTGCTTCACAATTTAAATCTTCAAGGCCATTTTATGCACTATGTAGATATCATTGAAATGACAACATACCACATGTTTGGAGCTTCTTTGAGAGTGGGCATGGAAAGGGTGAACATGATGGTCCATGAGCTTGCATCAAACATGCTCTAAGAAAGCATCAACTGAATTATGAAGGAGATCGCATAAAAGTGTACATGATGTTGTTGAATGGTGTCAAAAACACTTTGCATCAAATGAGGTTAGCACATCTTCAACAAACAACTAATACATTCCACATAGAGTGTTTTGGGAGATATCAGGTATGTTTTTGTTTATATTTAAATCTTTAAATATACATATATGTGTACATTCTAGTTTATTTATTTTAGTTTGAATATATTTATATTAAATTATGATTTTTAATGCAAAATTAATTTTTGTAGGTGTAGATAGAAGATCAATGCATGGATGCAAGAGAGTAGAGAAAATAAGATCTTTTCATTCTATCACGAGTACAAATAGTTTCCTGTGGACATTGCAGACTAGGGATTACTCATGTTTTTGTTATGACTGAATTTTAGAAAATTATGATGAATGCAACAACCAACAACTAGGATATGTTAGTGGATGGAATTTGGTGCCACTAGATGTTAGTGACACATACAATGAAGATGAAGATGAAATCTTTGAAGACATTCATTTGATTTCAATTGATTATGACCATATTTCATAACTAATTAAAAAGGGTATGCATGTGTATATATTTATATCATACATGTATGAGCTTTTGTAATTTTTTAACTTAATCATTTAACAATTTTTTGCTACTTATTTTAAGTAAATTTATATATACTTAAATGATAGTGGAACTCCTTTTTCTAAAAATTTCCATGTAAATTTGGTGCAGGAGATATTTTTGCAGTCATATTAGAGCCTGGAAACATAGAAGGTGTTAGTTATTATCTATTGCATTGCACAGAAGAGAGGCGGAAGCTAGTAGAATCAGAAATGAATGATGGAATTTCGTTCCCCATAGGTTTGACAAAATAAATAGATGATCTTGCAAGATTTATCTATTGAATGTATATATTTTGAATTTGTTACTCGTATTGACCTTCTAAATGTCATGTCTTACTTTTGAATGTTGGTTCCCATAGGTTTAGTTGTAGTGCAAGGGACATATCTGAAACAAGTCAAAATTGTTCAGCATAGGATTCATTTTATTGATTATCAACCCGAGAACAAAGTATATCAATATAGCCACCTAGTAGTTGTTACTGCCATATCCCTTCATCCAATTCCACATGCACGTGGAAGTCGTAAGTGGAGACTAGATAGTGATGAACATCAAAGAATATTACATGTTATTGAAGAGTAAGCTGAACCACTTGAATTGGTTTGAATAACATGATGTGTCATAGGTGTACTTGAACAATTTACACAAATTGTACTACTCCAAACTATATTAAATTGAAATTTTCTTCAAGTTCATTCCATCTTATTTTTCAACAAAACAAATATATTATCATGTATATGTTACTTTAAGTATAAAATCTCATTCAATTAAGTATATTATGGTCTCAAGTTTTGTATAATAGCTATACTGATCATTTTTTGTATAATAGTAACTTCCTTTCTTGTGGATGATGAAAATAGGCATCAAATGCAACAAGAGTTATAGATAGGATTTTATAGAGCTAGCTGCCCCATGACAGAAGTTGTGGTGAGGTCTGTGATGGAGATGGCCATGAAAAGAGAACCCAAAAATGTTGCTTTTGTTTTATGCCTACAATATCATGACTATTTATTTAATGTGAGATAGAGATACTTTTTAATGTACTTTACGCCTTAGTAAAAATGCTTGAACTTATCAGAGAGTATTTTCTTGTTTAGATGATTTTTTATCAGGGCACCCCTAAATTCATAAGTTTGTTTTGTTTGGAGTTTTTCTTAATGAGGTTATCACTTGCAAACATAATCTTTGTTGGTGTGAAAAATCAAAGCTATAGAGAGGATATATAACTATACAGAGATGATATATAACTATGTATATTATGTTACTTTTTTGTAGGGATGTGATGATTCTCTACTTCTAGATAAGTCCTCCAACATGGCTAGAGAGAAGGATGCACTATCCAACATAAACTCTTTGATGCTCTAGAGAAAGTGTGTCTTGGTACAGTCTCTTGTGCTGACATTCTCATAATTGCTGCAAAGGGTGTTGTAATTCTAGTAAATAAGATTATTTGATGTCCTTTAGGCCAAACTACTATGTAGACCTATCAAGGTGGATTTACTTTATTTGCTTGCTCCATGATTGTTCTTATGTCTATATTTACTTGACTGGAATGTGAAATTGCGTTTAAATAAAATTATGTTTGTATTATAGCCAATGCCAGCCTTGCTCAAGGCCATCCTACTTTCCTCCTTGTTAGAGCATCTACAACTTCTAATCCTAACAAGGCCCAACTACTAGATTCATTCAAATCCTCTTGAGTAACTATACTCCATGTATCTTACTAGTACTCTCTTTCTTACTATTTCCATTGATCAATCTATAATGCTTTTACTCAATATTAATGTTATTGTTTTTTCAATACCCATATGCAAGGATCCATAGATGACTATGCAAGCCTAGTAGAAGCCATCAAGAAGGTGGATGTGGTCATTTCCACAGTCGATGCATCACCTATAGTAGATCAGCTCAATGTCATCAAGGCATTCAAAGAAGTTGGAACAATCAAGGTACATTTCATGTCTATAATTTCACCAATTCCATGACATTCATATTGATGGATTTTTCTAATTTTTATGTCAGTTTTCATGGTCATTGACAATCTCAAGTTTATTAAATATTTTCTTGTTCGATTGTTGTTTCAAGCTAGGAAACAACATTTTCTTATTACTTTCTGATGGTATTAGTATACCTTGTAAACCAAAGCAAAAGCAGATTTGTTTATTTTTTAATATTGAGATTCACCATGAAAAATAAAATTAACTCATGTACTTGTTGGCATTGCAAAGACACTTTTACCAGGGAATATCTTTTTGGGTATCTTTTGCAGCATATAAGTGAAAGGGGATCAAACTAATTTTGAAATCAGATCTGATGGTGTGGAAGGAAGTGAATTGTTCTTATGGCTATATTTACTTGACTGGAATGTGAAATTGCATTAAAAAAAAATTATGGTTGTATTGTAGCAAATGCCAACCTTGCTCAAGGCCATCCTACTTTCCTCCTTGTTAGAACATCTACAACTTCTAATCCTAACAAGGCCCGACTGCTAGATTCATTCAAATCCTTTGGAGCAACTATACTCCATGTATCTTACTAGTACTCTCTTTCTTACTATTTCCAATGATCAATCTATAATGCTTTTACTCAATATTAATGTTATTATTTTTTCAATACCCATATGAAAGGATCCATAGATGACTATGCAAGCCTAGTAGAAGCCATCAAGAAGGTGGATGTGGTCATTTTCACATTGGGTGCATCACCTATAACAGATCAGCTCAATGTCATCAAGGAATTCAAAGTTGGAACAATCAAGGTACATTTCATGTCTATAGTTTCACCAATTCCATGAAATTGATATTGATGGGTTTTTCTAATTTTTATGTCAGTTTTCATGGTCATTGACAATCTCAAGTTTATTAAATATTTTCCCATTTGATTGTTGTTTCAAGCTAGGAAACAACATTTTCTTATTACTTTCTAATGGTATTAGTATACCTTGTAAGCCAAAGCAAAAGCAGATTTGTTTTGAATGGTAGAGATATGTTTATTTTTTAATATTAAGATTCACCATGAAGAATAAAATTAACAACTCATGTACTTGTTGGAATTGTAGAGACAATTTTTCCAGGGAATATCTTTTTGGGTATCTTTCACAACATATAAGTGAAAAGGGATCAAACTAATTTTGAAATCAGATCTGATGGTGTGGAAGGTAGTGAATTGTTCTTATGGCTATATTTACTTGATTGGAATGTGAAATTGCTTTTAAAAAAAATTATGGCTAGTTAGAAACTAAAGAGATAGCTTGGAATGCCTTTAAAAGGCCATTTTTACAATAAAACAAGTGTAGGTGATTGAATTTTTTTTAATCTAATGAAAGAAAAACACTATTTTTAAGCAATTTCGTCATACTTTTACTATTTTTTGGCCTTGTACAGAACTGTGCGGGCACCAAATGCTATGAAATTGTTTTTAATTAATGCATGCTTCAATCATCTTCCATATGTTTCTTGTTTCATGCGAAAAGGTTTTATTTTGAGTGAGTTATTCAAGTTTTTCTGAAATTAGTTAAAACCCTGTGTTAGGGTAACCAATGCACCTTCAAAATTGCATTTCTCTTTATTTAACAAGTGAAATCACATGAAAATTGGTAAGAAGGTTTGTTTTCAGGTAATATTTCAAATTCCAAAGTCTCAAACCATTTGATGAAGATTTGCATATGGAAAAGTGATGCCCTAGTCTATTATTTACATAAAAATCTAGAAAATAGCTAATGAACAGCCAAGGTTTGTGTTTAAATGATATATTCCAAGTTTTAAGTTGGTGAAATTACAAGTTTGTATCCAACATAAGTGACTATCCTGCTAAAACAAAGTATTGTCAGTGATTTTGGAAGTCTAGTATTAGGGGATTGTGTAAACGTTTATGGAAATGGATAACCATTGGATTTCTCATCATATAAAAGTCAATTAACAACTATTTTTTGCATTGGATCAGAAAATATATGTTGGTAAAGCATAGATTCAATAATCCTAGGCTTGGAAAATGTGTAAATTCTATGATTGACAGTGCTTAGAGAGGTTTCAATGAGTTTGGTTAGTGGAATGTGGGTTCTTCTAAAGTGTTATTGTTTTGGAAAGGTGCAAAGAGTTTTTTTATCATTAATGCATGCAAGAAGATTTACCACCTTCTCTAGAGTGTCTTCAATAGATTCATCAATTAGTTTCTCACTGTCGCCTTTAATATTTTTTACTTCCTCACAACTTAGAACTTTTATTTCAAGAATGAAAGTATACACAAAAATAATACAACCATTCAAATAGCAGCAAATACTATCAATGTTTATAATGCTCCCAATGCATTAACCAATGAAAGGAAGGCCTCTAAAATAAAAAAATTACATACCTAGTTAATTGTTGCAACAATGATTGCATATATGGTTTTGTACTTGGAAGGGTAGATTTCATAATTGACTATTCATGGAACAAGCATAACTCATGTTTAGAGTCTTAATCATATCAATAGTACATACATTTACAATAGTGAAGTGAATTTTTCCTTTTTCCCATACCAACAAGATACCAAATAAGCTTGGGAAATTTTTTCTTTTTTCGTACACCCATCTATAAGGATGATGCAAAGAATTGTGTTAATAGTATTCATTAAAGTTATCTTTTTGTATCCAAATGCAACCAATTACACAAAGGTGGTACTATAGTACATCACAGTATTACTTGAATCTCTCTCTTTCCTAAATTCTGAGTTGTTTCAAACCTCCTTAATATTTCTTGGTCCTCCCAAAGTAGAAAAGTATTTTCCATCACTTTGCTAGGAAATTCTCAATTTATTTAAGAATTTGAGGAACCAAAAAATCCAAACACTTATATATTTATCAAATACATCATTTTAGAGAGACATAAAGCAATTTACAAGAAGACCTCCTATTGAATGAGTTATAATATTCACTTTCTTTCATCCATAAGCTTATATATAAATTCCAACTTTTGTTTTAAATGATAAATGGTTTCTTGAAGCCTATTACTTTGATGAAAGTCATAGCCAAAACAAAAAATGTTGCACCCTCTTCATATCCCCAACTCAAGATCTTTTCTATCATATCGTGAAAGTAGCAAACAACACTCATCTGAATAATCAGATCTAGGTCTAGGACATCACAAGAATATAGACCAAATCTATCTTATGGTACTTCAATCCTTATTTTTTAGGCTAAGGATTCAGATTTTCCAGTGCTAGGATCAAGTAGGGGCCAAAGCCTTGTTCATAATTCATGATCAGCACAAAAATATGAACCCAAACATATTGTCATCATTTTCATCTACAACTATTAATATTGAACTTCCTATGCTAGTTATAAGTAAGATTGGATCCTAGTCAGGGTTCACATAGGGTTTTTTTTTCTTGGTCAAATGAAGCCATTATTCAATATTTTCAAATATTTTCTATAATAAAGCAACTAGTTTTTCTATGATAATTCTACAATAGCATTTATGGAAATAACTACCTAAGATTTGGGAAAGCAAACGTGCAGTTTTACAAAAATATTTTTCCAAAATTATAATCCTAGTACAAAACAAGTTCAGAAAAATATGTATATATATTGAAAACAGTGAAGATTTTTATACACAGCAAAAATGGTTACAAAATGGCAGCCAAAAAATACCAAGGCAAGGCCAAAATTACAAGGTAATCAGTCATTTTTTTGTAACATACATATCATAAGCTCTAATGTGTCAAATCTAACTTTAAACAAAGTTCAAAGAACAACAAGAAAGATAGTTGTTTCTTCAAAAGATGGCTAGTGAACAACAATTTTTCCTTTCATACATAGATAAATGTAGGAACCAAAAATTTGTGTCATATATGCATTAACATGATTAGAGTTTGAAAGAGAAATGGTATAGTGGGTAGGATCATTGAAGCCTTTTGTGTGTTGATGTTCCATGCAACATAATGGAGGGTGCTAGGTTTGTATAAGGTGGTTTCTTTTGTACCAAGAACATTTTCCAACATTGATCTCTTGCTTGAGTGGCCACACTTTTGGCAGTAGGAAAAAACACTACATCCACGATAAAAAACAATAGAATCAAAATCCACCAAGTCTGTAAAATTAATAGTGAAAGCTAAAAGTTCATGGTTTGTACAAGTTCTAGAGTAAATAAATTGAAGTTTTACAAAAGACAAACTTACCAGAAGATAAAGACAAGCATTAGTGACTAGATTGTGTCCACTCTTATAAGCTCCACCTACTTCACCAACCCAAGCACTTGACCAAGGTCCATAATTATCCAAGATTATTTTGAGGTTCTTGAATGTAGACTCTTCTAAGCTAAGATATGATGGATCCAGTATCTTCTCCTCAAGAAGCTAATCAACACCTAGTAACCAGATAACAAATTGTCAAGCAGTATCATCTAAAAACTTGATATGATGAACAAATTAATAACAACTATTCAACAGGTTCTTGGAAGATCAAAAGGTTATAGAGGAAAGGTCATAGCTACAAAATTCAAGTGTTTCAAGTGCATGATAGTGATCAAGGGATAATAGTTTCAATTTGAATTAAGACAGTATATTGAAGGCCACTCAAAACAATGAAATAGATATGACAAACACATCAGAGGAGGAAGGACATGAAGATTTTTTATCTGTTGTCCTCATTATTGGGTTACATTCTTTGCAATACAAGCATATCCAAGAGCAGTTTAAAGAGAAGGCTAGCAGATCTGAGTTTGTCTATTATACATTCTTGTCAATTAGAGGACAATCTCCATGAGTGTATAGGGACAGTCCTCACCAATGTTCTTGAATGAGAAGTATGCCAATGCTAAGGCAAAGAAGGTTGAATTAGATAAGGAAGTTGAATTCTTAACCTAGCCACCAAGTGTAAAGGGTTATTTATGGCAGTCTAATCATGCACAGAGCATAGTGAAAAGGTAATGGACTATGCAAGATGACTTTGGAATTAGTTTCATGGAGGTTGCATACCAAAAAGGTAGTTAAGTAGGGGTTGTCTCATATCATCAAAGGTTAGAAGACAATCTACAATGATCTCAGTAGTAGAAGCTATGCAAGAAAATCTTGATTAAGGTGTTGTCAATCCTTATGCATGGAAAACTTAAGACAATTGATGAGGGTAACAATGAGAGTATAAGGATAGTCATGGACTGTTAAAGATGGTCAATGAGTCATATATATTATATGCTTAAAGGAAAACTCTTTTCATTTTAAATGGCCAATGGCTAAAAGGTAAGGTAATGTCTTTGTGCCAGCCTTGACATTCTTCATGACTGTGATGTAATTTACAGTACAAATGATAATCTTCTTTAATGAATGTGATCTCATCAAGTTCCTTGATAGTTGAAGAGGTTACACTATTTACTTGAAACATCTATAGCATCCAAGCCTTTTTCTCATTGGATTAATGTCCGCAAAATCAAAATTGTGTCTTTGCAAAGTGAAGCAAGGTGATAAGAAAGGATACAGTTAAATTGAAGAGGAGGAAGAACAACAATAGTTGATAATGACCACAAAGTGCAGTCACAAGGAAAAATAATACAATGCTATCATAAAGGTCAGTGATGTAAAGCATTTCACGAGTTTTCAATTAATGGCACCATTAAGGTTGTACACATTCATATCAAAGCATATGGTATATAATATGTATGTATATAAAGTAGGAAGAGTAGTGATTATAAATTGGTATATGAATATATCATATCATTGTAGCATTACACTCAACAAACCTACCATTAATCCCAAGTAATCATGACTTATTCCAAGTTTTCACAAGTTATTCAAGAAGTTAGGCCATCATAGAAAACTTTTGCAAACTATTTGAACATACCTTAAGCGATCTCAAGAGACACATAAAAAGTAGAATCTTAGCAAATTTAACTTTTGTACCCAAGAATGACTCCTCGTACATAGAGCCTAGAAAAAGAAATGTGCCAAAGAGTTAGAATCAAGATAAATTACCAACATGTTTCATTCAAAATTTTGAGCAGCTGTTGTGAAAACATAAAATAAACATTGCATTTTGTACCAACAACTTGTTTACCTATTAATTAACTCAGGCTCCACTAGAGTTGTCATATCAACTCCGAATTGAGAGACCCTCTGAGTGAGAATCATGATCCGATGGATGCGCCGAGCCCTGGAGATAGTACAAGACATGTACACAATCTAATTACATAATGCCAAATTGGAATAATGTTATATATCTATATACATGTGTACAAATTATATATATACATGAGTGCATGATTTAAAAACTTAAAACTCACCTGTCCACTAACATTAGTCGCATCAACTAGATCATGCTTGCGTATGCAGTTCATCATCAGATTCGGTGTAACGTGAGCTAACTCCCTCTACAATATATATAACATAAATGTGTACATTAGGACTATCTACCATTTAAGTAAAACAAGTAATATTAAAGTTTAAATTTTGCATGTGTGTACGCACATACATACCTCTATATCAAGTGGTGTAGGATCTACTGCAATGACCCTATCTGTCAACTCGACAATATCATGGGTCTCCCTAGCTAGCTCTAGTATTGACGGGTGTAGTGGACTAACCAGGTGAGATGGCATTGATGACATGTCCCCATGTACCAGCATATCCACAAAACTTGACAATCCCATCTGCAACTGATCTTTAACTAAATCCAAGCCTTGGGATGCATTATGTCAAATACTTGTAGAAGGACTAGTAGGTGTACCCTCATCTCCAACAGCTGCATGATCTATAGGTGGATCTGACAAATGTGTAGCATTTCCAAAGTGATGAGAATGATGTGAAGGACCTATAGCCTGGCTGGATCCTAGATGTGAATGAGGTCTACCCACATGTCCTTTGACCTCATGTATCGGGATCCCAAGCTCTGTCAAAATGAAACCATATGCCTCCAATAGGTCATCTAACAAACAATGAGTCGTACACTGAAGCATCTTCTCTCCTTTGAGACCATCTATGTCTGAGGGTGAAAGGACACTCGTCATAGCATAAGGATCAATATCATGATCCAATAGTCTAGATTGTGTAGAATGACTCATCAAATATCTCCCCACATGATCAATAGATATTGTAGATGCAGCAGTAGCTATATCACCAACACTGTCAATTGCTTCCCTTTGGGAAGAAATGACAACCTGCTCTGCAATAGGCACTACGATTGGGGAGATAGCAGGAAATCTCTCCCCAACCAAATCCCTACAAGATTGAGGTTGTCGATTTGGTTGACGAAAAGCATCTCTATCAGCAACCCTAGCATGCCCCTAACCATAATATTGTGGTAGGTCCAAGTAGTTGACGTTGAGGCCCAAATGAACCTCAGCATACAGCTGTTGTGCAAAATATAAAGGAATTTGGTTGTTATTTGGATAATGACCAAATGCTACAAGAAAGCGTGGGTATATCAATGGGGCCATCTAAGGATCAACACATCGAGTCACCTAATATCCCTTAACCTTGGATTTACCAATGCAATATGGAAAAAAATTTTATTTGAGTGTGTCTTTTGGGAATTTCCACTAAACATCTACAAGAGAAACCTCGCCACTAATCTCGTGCTACATCTCAACAAGAATAGCTACTATAGTGTTAGTAGAATAAGCATTTGTGGTGTGAAATTTTTGTATAATATTCTCTAAGCTATTTAGAATTGACACACATGTATCCTTGTAAACCCCTATGGTGATGGGATCAACTAGAATACGATCCAATTTATGGATCTCCTTGTCTATATAGGAAAATATACCCACACGTGGTGGTTCCTGAGTTGCCATATCAATCCCTAATTTTTCCAAAAAAATACATTACTTTAAACATCCTAATGTTTAAATTTAAGTGAACAAATCACAATCAAATTTTAATTTAGTCCAACCAAATGGAGGTGGACACCAATAGGTACATTTTATAATGATCTTCTTTCTATAACTAATTTCATGCAATTCCTTATTAATATCCAAACCTCAAGAAAATTTGACTTTCTAAATAGAAGAAAAAGGTCATAAATTTCTTAAATTAGCATTATTTAGATTATCCATAAGAAATCTAAAAATAAAGTTACAGACATTATCAACACTATTAGAAATTCCTCAAGCCCCAACTCGTCTTAGTTGGGATAAATTTTGTAAACCTAATAGTAAGAAATCTACTTTGATGCAAATTTCACCCATAAACTGCTCTAGATAAATAGAAACAAAACACAATATTTTGACTAGAGAAACCCAACAGGGGGAAAAACTCTGGTTGGATGATTAAATACTCTCCAAAGTCCACTATAACCAATCAGGTACAATCAATATGAATGAATTTCTCTTCTATAAAGTGAAATATTGAACCCTAGAATAGTACAAATAGTAAGGAAAAACAATGTAAGCTTAAAATAAATAAAAACCCAATTACATAACTTGGAAATCTAGTTAAGAAACTCTTCAAATTCTTCAATGATGACATGTTGATGAACATCCCAGTTTGATAGTGTTCTACAATGCTTAATGTTTTGATGAGGTAAAGAGTTATTTTTGAAGAGTTATTATTTAGGAGGGTTGAACTAATGTATCTAAAACCCTTTCTTGTTAGGGTTGAGTGAATTGAAAATACTTGAGTCCATTTAATTTGTCTTCCCTTGTCATGGAAAAGTTAGCATAGTCTAGTAAATGGTCCTATTTGGGACAGTGTTTGCAAAGTAAGTTTCATGCATCTTGAAGGGCCATGAGATATTTCAAAGAGAGTTCAATTGTATATTTTTTCTACATTTGGATCATGTTTTGAATCAATGAGAAAGTCCTTATGGTTGGTGATAAGAATCCTTTTAGGCGGGTTAGGATGGTCTAATTCTGAGAGTTCACTTACTTGAGTTGTGTAAGTTGGGGAATGGGTTGAGACAGTTATTTTGTGGTTGCTTAATGTGATTTTGAGAATTATACATTATTCCATGCCTTTACCTCAGTTTGGTGTGTTGTAAACATGGGTTTGTTAGCAAAAAGTGTTAAGGTTGCACATTAAGGGACAATCATTTTAACAGTTCTCAGTTTTGTGATGATTATATTGGTGAGAAGGATTTGGGCCAGTTTGTTTTGATGTTTCTAAGGTGTTTTGAAGAATCAAGGAATGGTATTGTTATTTTTTCTCTATTGGTGTGTTGAAAACAAAGTTTCTTATGATCTTGTATCAACTACTCTGCCTCAGAATCCAATATTTCTTGCCATAAGTTTCTCATTTTTAGTTGGTCTAAAATTTCCTAAGATTGGTTTGGTGATCTTGGCTTGAATTGGGGTGGCCCTTCTAGATTGATTTGGTATTTGGGCATCCATTTTTCTCTCTACCTCTCGTAGTGGTAAAAATTGGTGTTTGATAAAAAGAGAGCTAAATAGCATAGCCATTTCATATCTCTTACTAGTTGAAGTTTATCAGAAAGTACTATCTTCCTACAATATTTATTATACTTTTGTTTGATTGTTTAGTAATTATCATGTGGAGAGATTGCACAAGTTAGTCAAAGACTTTCTGTAGTCAAATGGAAAGGGAAATAAAAAAAGATATGTTGTAGCCTAGAACTAGTGCTCTTTTCCTTGTAGATTTTGTGGAACAAGAGTTAAGAATTTAAAGATTCAAACTATTGTTTTCGCTGTCAAATTGATCCTTCAAGTCATGGTGAGGGGATAAATGTGTAATGTTCTTGTCAGAAAAAATCATTATCTCTAGCATCCCTCAGAAGAAGAAAGAGTGGAAGGGTCTTCATCCCCTTGACTTTCTCTTTCAGTCCTTTTAGGTTAAGCCAACAGGCTGTGTTTGGGAGTATCTGCAAAGCCTAAAAGTCAATGAGGCATCTCTTGGTCAATCATGAATTTTTATATAGGGGGGTAGCAAATGTCATGGATTTAGATCTCTTTGGTAGAATTTATCTTATAACAATAAGCCTCTATCTCTAATCATAGCATCCTCTACTTGAGGATGGTTCTCTAAACATATCTAGTCCTTTGTAGATGTTTGTAGTCATGAGGTTTTTCTCTCCTGAGAAGAGTTCAAGGGAGAGTTCATCCTTCAAGACTCTCAAAGAAGAATCTATACTCTATTTTCCAAATCATTCCAAGGACTTTATCCACCTCTCAGTGTCCCCTTTAATATTGAGACTTAGTTGTGAGAGTTCTATCATTTGCTTGAAGTTTCTAACAGTACACTATATGATAAGTTGTCTATTTCCTAATTAGTATTTGATTCTTTCAATTATAAGTGGAATCTTGATGATTCACCTGAGAGGAGGAAAACTAGATTAGATGATATTTGGTCTTCTTGTTTGGAACCTAAAACATCATGCTTTTATCACATTAGAAACTTCTTGTGGATGCTATTCTTTCATCTTCTAGGTTTAATATGGGTCCTTGTTCTATGTTTAATGTCAATTAGAGAATTTTCATGTTTTTGTTATTGTCAGTTTGCTAAAGTTGTGTGGAATTTGTTCCTAGGTGGGTGAGACTTGTGTGCTGATAAGGAATACATTTCTTGGTTTGATATCTTGTTTGGATCTATTAGTTTTGTTAAAAATTTGCACAAATTTAATAGGAAATTGTTGCTTGTTGTCTCTAATTTCTTCTAAGGTGTTCTAGTTTTTTAGAAAGCAAGAATAATGAGATTTTTTATAGATGGGGGAGGTCACTTAAGGCCTTTAGTTGTGAGCTCAACCTTTCTACTGTTGTATTGTAGGGATCTATGATGCTGAAAGTTCCAAAGGAATTGACCAAAGTTCTTGCTCAGGGTTCCATTGCAATCCATAAAGACTATCGAGTCACTAGTTCCCTTTGATCCCATCATTAAACCTGCTCCTTTAATGGGTTGGTCTAATATTGACCAACTGGCTTTTGGTGATCATCCTATTCCTATCTTTCCTAGGAGTATGTATAGTGATAAAAATGATGAGGAAGGTGACCTACTAACCTCTGCTGATTTGGATTCCATCTTGAATGTTGCCCTAGTTCAGGTTGCTAATGCTGATGGAGCTCTTAAAGGTTGAAAAGATAGGCTGATTAAGTCATTTGTGGATCATGCAGCCAAGAACACATAATTGAGATTGAAATTCTAGTTGGTCACACCTAGTTTGATAAAAAGATTGATAATCATGTTAAAGATATTGTCAATACTAATTTTAAAAAATAATACTAAAAAATAGTGTTGACTATAAAGCTCTTACCATTTTTTTTGGATCAATCTAACAGTCTATAACTTGTTCTAGAATGATGCATCAAGTTGTACTTAGGCTGCCATTTGGTGGTCTGTTTCAATTAGTTATATGCTTAGGTTTTGGTTCTCTGTTTGGAGTCCTGAGCAAGACTGTTTTCTTCTTGATATTTTAATTTATATGGTGGATTGCCCTTTTGGCATATATTTTGTAAATTTGGTAAACTTTCAACAATATAAAACAATGTGAATGAGATGAGTAAGGCATATGTTACACAAATTTTAGTGCTTAGAGGTAAAAAAGATAGCAAAAAGATAGGCTAAGTGTGCCTTTTATATTGTCATTTTTCAAAACTTTATTTAGATAAGAAAGAAACTTAGGACTTTTTAAATTCTTACACATTTTTACAAAAAGGGTTTCAGTTGTAGACTCATTATGGGAAAGATGAAAGAAATTTACAATGAAAATTCATGAGACAATTGACAATAATGATGAGAATTCTGTAAGAGGTAACCACCTATGAACATTTGAATAGACTTTGGCAATAACATAGGATGCTTAATAGGGGTGTAGCACTGCAACAAAATAAATTACAATGGCCTCCTTCTGAGAGTGGTGCATTTAATTGAAAAAATAGGAAAGAGATGGCCATTAATCACCAAGCTAGACAAATTTCTCCTTTTTAAAGTGAATGTTGGTCTTATTGCATGTAAAAACATTGATATTAAAAAAATGAGATTGCAAGCATAAGATTTTCAGAATCTAATAATATATTAAAAAATCTTTTGGAAAAAATGTACAGGTGATTTTGCATCAAAATTTTAAATCACACTCTTGATCCATCATCAACATAATGAAATATAAATTGCAAATGATTAAATTTTCAAATAGAACCAATATGCTAAAGAAGGGTCATCTAGGGAAAGAGAACATAAAAGCAATTGAATCAACTATCAATTATTACCAATAAATAATAATTAGTAAAAACTACTAATTTAGAATTATGATGTTTAGAATCACATAGATACAAACTTTCTCGAGAATTTCTCTGCATACCAAAAATAAGGATATTTTCAATTCCTGAGATATTATTGGAGAAAAACCTAGAAAATATCAGGAACCCAAAAATGCAGTAAAATTCAGAAAAAGGAAGACAAATAACTGATGATTTTTAAATTTAAAACTATCTTAAGATTTAATTGCATAGAGAGTGAGAGTGTGAAAGTAAACAAGAGTGTACATCATGAATTTTGAAATATAGATTTTTCTCATTTTGAAATCACCGATTCCAAAAAATCAGAATATACATCTCTTTAACAATACTAATAAATAACTCTGCTAGAATGATAATGAATCCTTCATTCAATAAAACAAAAATAAGGTAAATATGACTTGTTAACCCTATCATTCTCCTTAAATATCAAGTTTAAGAGACTAATCCATACACAAAATGGTAACTAAAATTGAATAAACAATCTCCCTATCACTACTTTCACCATTCTCCATTTGCACCTCATTCTTCCTCTCATACTACACGCTCTCCTTGGTTTGTTCCTTGCCATTTTTAAGCAATTAGAAGATTGGTGCCTATTATAGTGTTGTTCTTTTTAATTTTTCAAAACATACATATATATTATAATACATAATCATATAGTATATTGAGTATTATTGAATAATATTTTAATATCTTAATATTATGATGAACTGGAGTTGTAAATAATAATTTGAAAAGTAACTTATCATTTACTTTGGCCTTTCAAAGTGATATGTGATTAATAGTCTAAGTGATAAAAATCTTATTGTCTCTTCAATGGTCATGTACTATAATTATAATGGTGAAAAAACTAGTAGGAATTATAATGTTGTGAAAGTTTGAGGTGACTCAATGAAATGATAATTAGAGTTGTTAAGTAAATTAATGTGTTGTGAAAGATTATATGCCAAGATTCAATAGCAAGCTTAGTTGAAAATCTTGCAAAAGGAAAAGATTTTTTGGAAGCTGGAGAGCAGTTTTTGCATTACAAAACATAAGTAGAGTCTAAGTTATGGGACCATAAATCTATTTGGGTTTTATTTGGGCTACTAGTAATTTCTATGGTGCTTTATGGGTGTGAAGTGTGGGATAGCAACACATAAAAAATTAAATGGAGATAAATAGAAAGGATTCAAAAGTGCCCAATTACAAGAAAATTCAAAATAAAAGCCATGATTCTTTATGGGGTTGTTCTAGCAGAAACAAGTACCTTCCATAGTGAGGCAACTGCTATGGTTTCTCTTACGATATTTGAAAAAAAATTGAGCAGATGGAGTAGATGGCCTAAGGCTATCACTAAATAAGTTTCAAATTAGAGAAATAAGAATGGGTTGAAACAAAACAAAATGGATGAACAAATGGAATATCAACTTAAATGCATGTTCAAATAATAACAAAGACATAAATGCATTGTTATGGATAAATTTCCCATAGCTGTGTGGGAAAGCTATTAGGGAAAAAGAGGGAAGATTATCTTGATGAATCTAACCTTACATATGATCACTACCAAAAGGGCTATATACTATATAGAGGGAAATATCACTTGGTTAGAAAATATGACCATGACCCAATTGAGGACTAACATCATTTTTGATGTGAAATAGGAAAATGGAAGAAGACCAAATAAAGAATGGGAGGAGAGGGTATGTGTCCTCTCCAAAGCCAGGGAAGACGAGTCAGAGAAACACTTTACTTTGGAGTGTAAAGCTTATTATAGTGACGTTCAAGCCAAATATGCGGATATTTCAATAGTGGTTCCTTTACAAAAGAAGGTTGAGAAATCGGGGGAATTTCCAAAATTTATCATCAAGATAAATAGCAAAGAATTAGCATTGTAGAACAATAAAATGGTTGGATTATCTATCCCATAGACTGTCTTTGGCCTTGTGGACATTAAAAAGCTAGGGAAATTGAGTCAGAGAAACACTTTATTTTGGAATGTAAAGCTTATCATAGTGATGTTCAAGCCAAATATGCAGATACTTCAGCAATGGTTCCTTCATAGGAGAAGGTTGAGAAATTAGGGAAAATCACAAAATTCATCATTGTAGAACAATAAAAAGGCTAGATCAGTTGTCCCATAGACTATCTTTGGCCTAGTGGACATCGAAAGCCTTTTATTCTATTCCCAATGTTACTGCATTCACATACCCAACTCTATAGTAACACATACAATACCTTGCATGCACCCAATAGAATTATATATTTTTTTCTTTCATTTTCTACATTTTATTTTTTTAATATATATTTTATTGTCATGCCACTGGACCATGCTACCATGCATCCACCTTTGAAAATTTTTGTTTCCAATAACCATACCAATATTGGAAATGCAGCCACACCGTAGGAGTAAATTAAGAACATTGATGGTGGATCAATGGAGGGTGATCCAAAACATTGATACAAAATCTTATACACATTTTTTCCAAAAGTATTTTACTCATTTTCATGGATATACCTGATGTTCTTAATAAATTAAGAATATCCTAACAATATGGTATCCTTTATGTAATATGATGCCCTCAAAAATATTAATAATTATAGCCAAAACATAGCAATAGAATCCAACCATAGAAAATTCAACAAAACAAGTTAAGCAATGCTTTAGATAGCCAAATGTTACTAATATGGCAGTAGCCCTTATTGATCAATAATGCTAATGATATACAAAATATTAAGAAAAAATAGCAAAGGAACAACTACCAAATAGTAATGATGTCCTTGCTAAGACAATGATTTCCAAGGTTGCATGGACGCAAAAGAGGGAGATTGGAATAGGTTATGTGCAAGCACCCATAATTCCACTGAGAAGGATTGATAGTGAAAAAAATTTATATATAAGCACCAATAAATTTATTAAAGTAAACAATTGAAAATAAATTGAGGCATGAATTCAAGTCTCAATTGTGTTTGACCATGCAACAGATTTGTTTGTGACTGATAAACACATGGGGTTAACTGTTACAATAATTATTATTAACTATTACATGCAATGCCATAAGGTTTTTGCTTGTGTTCAAGTTTTGGAAGGAAAGAATTTGGAACAAGTTCATCAACTAATAAAATTCAAATAGTATAATTTTTCTTTTTACTTTTATTTACGTATTTGCAAAATTCAGCATATGTGACATTGTAAGAGACAAATACTTGAATGTTGTTGCAATTTACACACATACATTCGAGTAAAAAGGGAGCTCTCACAAGGCCAAGGAACCAAATTATTTCTATAAATATGTGATCAAGATCAGAAGATTTAAGAATGTGCATGATTTCAAAACGGTAAGGACGGTAAGTCAAGAATTACACAACAAAGCATGGAAAGGTTGTATTATAGAAATCTTCTCCACAATAGAAGCTATACTAGATGTTGAAGTGGTAAACTTTCATGACTAGCATTTGTAAGGGGAGCATGCCATTCTCTCACATTTGTAAGCACACAAAAAAAGCATTTTATTTCATTGTAGATAATACTGATTAGAAGTTTACCAATATAATCATACCACAATCAGTCTTGAGTTTAAGATATCATTCCATTTATGTTTTTTGATGGAAAGTAAAAACCAAGTTTTGGCTACCCATGAAAATTTAGTGACAAGTTGACTGAATAGTAAGTAATTGATTGTTGGTGGTTCTATGTCCAAATGACAACATATGGCCTTCTAACTTGGTGATCCACAAATGCTCAGTTAGATTGATGTCTAATTCATTAGAACAGACCTTGTTGAGTCTTACGACTACCTACTTATAATATGTGCACTTTTAGTACTATACCGATGCACATATGCTTGTATATTGGTCAAATTGTATGAGTTACATGAATAATTGTCTTGAACATGTAATACAGAAAATAAGCATTTCAACGCATGAATGGATATACATAGTTGTAATCACGAGCCCTAGTAAGAGAAACACTAGCAAGCGGGGTTTTCTCCAATCTATCATTAACAAGAAATTATGTGTAACAAGCACATAAAGGAACGACTTACAACAACACCTAAGGAATAGCCATCAACAATGAGGAATAGGCATCAACTGTTGAGGAACGGCTTACTCCAAGGAGGGTTTTCTATTTTTCCTAGATTAAGTGTAAATCAGATTAAGACCTGAGGTAGAGGATGCCAATCTAAATTGTTGGCAGGGCTACATATAGGTCTACTTATCTACCTACACTTCCAACTAAGCAACATTTTCCCAATATACATTATTTTTTGGTCTACAACCCTACAAAAATAAAATACACACTGTATGAGTAACTTTCAGCAAAAACTAATCTAAATGTGAAAACTCATTGATAAACTATAGCCAAAAAATGAAAGCGCCGCAAATTCTCTACTACACACATGAATCACCACACGTATATTGTGTAAAAGCGCTAGAAATTTTTTCTATTTCACAATCTCACAGCTAGTCTTACCTCCATGCATGTCCATTGCATAAATGCCCAATTAGTGAAAGCGCCATAAATGACCTACACTATTTGTTGGAAAACTTGTGAAAGAAACCTTTCTCGCCAAAAATAAATCTTGTGAAAATTACCTACCCACAAAAAAGACCAAAATGAATCTCGTATCTAAACTTTTAGAGGGAAAATAAGGACATTCTCTAAAATTGGAGGAAAAAATTAGGTCGTTCGAGCAAAGGACTGGTTCATACAAAGCCTTTCTTTCTTTGGATTTTAAAACTTTAAAGAATCCTCATGAAGCGATAGGGGGTTCATTCGAAGCCCCCCTTCATTAGAAGGCCCCCCTTCATTTGAACCACTTAATTGAATTTTTTGTGTGCATTTCTAATTTCTCTTCACTTAAATAATTGTAACCCATTATTGTGGGTTCACCCTAGTGTGGATAAAGAATTAGAGGATTCTTAGGATGTCCCATGAGGTATGTAGGAGGTCCATTAATCAAGGGAGATCTAAAGGACACTTGCGCATTCATAACCTTAGAGGTCTTGGTTTGATGTATTTCTAATAAAGGGAAATCTAGAATCACCTTTTTACCATCAACTAAGCAAGCCACACTACTATTTTTGTCATTTTTTTGAACCATGATATCCTCCCTAGGAGGACAGTTGTTAAGAGAAATATAAACCAAATATTATTGACATTCAAGGATTGGTTCTTCCAAAATGACTTCATCGCAAGTAGTGGAATGATCAATGGTTGAATTGTCTCCCAATAAGAGTTTCCCTAGGTGAAGAGGGACAACTAATATTCTCGTGACTTTCATCAATCAAAGTATCTTCTAACATCAAAGTATCATCTTCACAACTAGCAGAGATACTAGGAGAAGAACCAATTTGATTGCCAAGATTGTCCAAATTTTCACTCCTTTGTCCCATAATGTTTTCCAAAATAGGATAGACTTATAGGGGAAGAAACATAAAGAGGGTTGTCATAGAACTTAAAGGTTTGATCATTCATCACCAAAATATCCTCCTCACATTCAATTTCATCCTCTAAAACATTATCACAAGAGGGGAAAGTGTTGAGAGATGAATGTAGACTAGTTGAAGTTTCAATGGTTTTTTTGTATTATGTTATCATCATGATTACCTATGGTCGTTTCTTATTGTTCATCAATGTCTTGCCTAATAAGAGAGGTAGAAGGAGAGAAACAACTAGGATTCTCAAAACTCATTGATTGGCTCTTCTAACACCAAAATATCTTCTTTGCCAATAGGAGAGGTATTAGGAGAAGAACCAATATGATCATTAGGATTGTCCAAGGTTGCATTCTCTTTCACTAAAATACTCTCATAAGGAGGGGATATGAACTTTTTCTTAGCATGCCTAGAAAGGTAAGGTACTAACATTATTTGGACAAAAATGAAAATCACTTCTAACCATTTTATGCAATGCTTCAAGAATATAAATAATGTATATCGAAAGGCGAAAAGTACTTTTATCCAACGTATGCAAAACTTTAAGAATGCAAACAATGTGTATCCAAGAATGAAAAGCACTTTTATCAAACTTATGCAAAGTTTTATGAATATAAACATTGTGTATACAAAAGTGAAAAGTACTTTTATGCATATTATGCAAAGTTTCATAAATGTGAGCATTTTTAGATCTAATGATGCTTGCAATTGAAATTATTTAAAAAATGACTACCCTAAATTGATGTTTTTGACCTAGACGCATAATATAGATGTTCTTGAAACTTTCCAGACTTATAGTATATGTTACCAGAAAGCTTAGGAAGCATAAAAATGAGGTTTTTAATGTTGTAAAAGGTAATTTAAAATTTGGACTGGGACTGATTCATCCAGAGGGGTGTATGAGTCCTAGTTAGGGTTTATTTCACAATTTTTAGGAAATTTTAAGTGATTTTTATTCCTTTTAGTTTGTATGATCTGTAACTTAAATGCAAATGCAAATTTTATATGTTTTTCAATGATTTGAGATGCAAAAATGCAACCTATATGCACTTTCACTAATGCAAAATTAGAAATCCTTGAATTTCAATTAACTAATGCAAACACTAATGCAACCTAATGCAAGCTAGATCTAGGATGTTAATGTCGTCCGAATAAAAAATGATGTGTTCTAAATGGGTATGTGCAGGATCATCATGGGCCAAAAAGTGGCAATATGATGGGTATTTGTAGGGTATGTGGCTGACAACACTTTTTTAACCCAAAATTGATTAAATGAAAAGGGTTTTTAAAGGAGATTCTTAGCTTTCCATCAATATAAATTATGCTTTACTTTGAATTTAATAAATAATTATTATTCATTTTCTATTTGAATTATGACTAAATTCCTGATTGATAGGCTGATTAAAAAACATCTATAGCTTTCAAACGGTATCACATTTTTTTAATCCAAAACATTCATCACATTCGATGCTTCACATACTATAGGATTAAAAAAAGAAGAATTGAATTTCATGAAGTTTTGACCAAGTTAAGGTGGTCAGACATACAAGTTTTTTATATTTTTTAAAAGTTGTAATAAAAAAATCATAATTAATTATTTACTTGGAAAAAAAATACAAAAAATAATGCATCACATCTGGACATGATTCCTCTACTTATGTTTCAAATCTTACAAAATAAAATAAAATTATCATTTTATTGTGGTTAGGGTGGTCAGACAAACACCTACTTCTTTATTTTTCGCTGAAATTTAAGTACTATTGCATTGGAATTTCAAATTTTCACCAAATAGATTTTTTTATTTTTTAAATAAACCTAGTAGTTTAGAAACTACTTTCAATTTGATACAGATTCTATTCTTACATATTTTTGAAATAATATAGATAATTTATTCAAATTTTTACATCAAGTTGTCTAACTTTGATTTTTTTGATTTTTTGCCACTTAAGGGCCTGTATTTTCCATGATGATCCTACACATACCCAAATGCAGGTTCACTAAAATGATTAGTTAAAAAATAGATGCTTTATGGTTTAGGACATAGAACACCACTTTTCTCCAACTAACATTCAAGGATGCCATAGAGATCTCAATCCAATGAAGAAAGGGGAAAGAGATTTGAGAATAGGGCTATTCTATGGTATGTTTAGAGATTAATGAAGGGTTCAACACCAAGCTAGGGCTTGGAAGAATGTATGAAATGAAAAATCTAATGATTAAACTCAATGATGCATAAAGCCTTACTAATTCAACTATAAATGCAAATAAATCATAACAATGAACTCAAAAAGTACAAAGGAGCACCTGGAAACCTGGGAGACCTTTAATGGAGGTCTAAAATGTTGAATAACATAAAATTTAGGTGTACTATGACTCATTCACCAATCTAGGAAAATCAATCCTAGATCTAGGTTTCTATATAGGAATAGGATTTTAGAAAAAGGGTATCTGAAAATGCCAAAATGTCAAAAATGACCTAAACTATGACTCATTCACCAGAACTAGAAAATGATTCTAGTTAGGTTTTTATAGAGCTTCAAATTCTGAATTTGTTCTTCAATGTCTTCTCTTTCTATTCCTCTTTTTTTCCAGATCTGAAATGTTGATTTCGGGGTTGTAGGTGACTTTTTAGTGAAGATGTCAACCTTGTAAATGAGGGGAAAACTCCAACAACTTTTCCCAATATTGTAACCTAATCTTCAAAGGTCCTTCATTCTCCAAGACACCTAGATCTACAATCACATAAAGAGAGAGAGACAGAGAGATAGTTGATTGTTAGGGAATAGGGGTTTTACTTTGTAATACCCCATTTAGGTAATTAAACCAAATGATGAAATAATGAAACAAGGACATGAAACATGAACAATGATACCTTGAAAGATTCCTTGTAAATGATGTCTTGTAAATCTACAAATCAACATGAAATGGCCATGAAGGATGTAGATCTTGATCTTGACAATAGGTGTACAACAATGCTTGATCTTGGATCTTCAATGCTACATCACAACACTATCTCAATAACATGCTTGATGCTTGATATTCTTGACATGATGATGGATCTTGAATTGTTGCAACATTTGATGAGGAATTCTTCCCTTGAATGGCTTAAAAATGATCTTGAATACTATTTTGATGATCTTGTAAAGTCTTGGAATGCCTAACTCTTGAGTGCTTGACTAGATAACATGTAGAATCAATGATATAATGATTTGAGACCTCATTTATATAGGCAATCCATGTAATATCCCATTAATTAGATCCCACAAGCTAAAATTCATAAAATTTGAACTTAAATCCCAATTTTCTTGCTCAAAACCTTTAAAAAGTGCCAAATGGGACTCATTCGTCACTTTTGGTATATGGGTCCCACCTAGGGGGACTCATTTTCCCAAGGTCGTGAATGAGTCCCACCCTAGATTTTTGGGGTGGGTTTTCATAATTTTTTATGTTTTTGATGATTTTGTCATGTTTTTTATTGAAATATGCCTTGGAATGCACAATAGGGTCATAGGGGCCTACTAATGATGATATTAACATCATAAATGTAAGAGGGTCCAAATTCAATGTGAAAGTGTAAATAAATACATTTTACAACATTAAATAAAGGCAAAATTGTGTAGATATTTAGCTAAAAAGGGCCCCAAATCCAATGTGAAAGTGTACAACACATTACAACACTAGATTAGGTTCGCTTAATTTACAAGCCTCCTAAATTTAATGTGAAGGTGTAAATTAAATACACTTTACAACACTATATTAGGGCAAACTTTGATTTATTTAGCTTAGAAGGGGCCTTAACCTAATGTGGATGTGTAAAACACATCACAACACTAGATCAAGGCAATATCAAATCCACTTTATCATTAATTATTCCCAAATTAAGCAAGGAGGAGGGAGGCTCTTTTCGGTCATTACAAAGATATTTTGGAATATATGGATAATTGTGTAGTCCTAAAAGTTAGATTATGGGCCCCATAAAAATTAGGGGTCCAAAAGATTGGACGTTAGACCCTAAGATAATTAAGGGCCCTAAATGATAAATTTGGATGGTTTGTGATTGAAAGGCGGATCTAAAAGATAGGCTTGTGAAATATCCAAGGATTTCTTGTGAATATGGTAAATTGTTGATTGATGTTGTGAAGTGGTTTAGGGATAATCTAACACTTTAATTAATATGGAGTTTGATCAATGGGTGAAGATGAGAATTAGATCAAAGGGAAAGCCATTAAATATTAATGATATGGTGGTCTAAAATGAGAATAAATTATGATTTTTTGGAGGCTTTATTGGACTAAGGCTAAAGGCTCTTTATATTGTGGCACAAATCAAGGTTTGAATTGAATGAGTGATGGATGGTATAAGATAAAATTGAGGGAATGATTAGCATCAAGGTCCTAATGGTTATGTCAACAATAAGTGATGGGTATGGAGTTTGAAATAGATTGATTTGATGGGTTAATTTTTTAAAGGTTGTGTGTTTTATTTGGGTGGATGTAGGGATAGACCAATGTGTCATAGATTGAGGTGAATCTGGAAGGATAAATGAGTTTGTATTATTTTATGTCAATGCCCAAGGCTAGGAGTTTATGAATAAAGAGCCATAATGATTGGAATAAATATTGAAGGAATGGTTAGGACCAAAGTCCCAAAGGTTGGAAATGTATGAGATGGATTGGTAAAGGCAATTTAGCCATAAGGATTGAGATAATATAAAGATGATAGATGGAGGTCTTAAGGATTGATATAATTATGTAAGGATGATTGAGGGTATATTTGTTTAAGACAAGGGTATATGCAGGATCATCATGGAAAAGATAGGCCCTTAAGTGGCAAAAAATTCAAAAAAATCAAAGTTAGGCAACTTGATGTAAAAATTTGAATAAGTTATCTATATTATTTCAAAAATATCTTAGAATAGAATTTTTTGAAAATTGAATGTAGTTTCTAAACTACTAGGTTTATTTTAGAAAAAGAAAAATCTATTTGGTAAAAATTTGAAATTTCAATGCAGTAGTACTTAAATTTCAGGGAAAAAATAAGTAGGTGTCTGTTTGACCACCCTAACCACAATAAAATGATAATATTTTTTTATAATATTTTATAAAATGATAATATTTTTTTATAATATTTTAGACATAAGTAGAGGACTCGTGTCCAGATGTGATGCATATTTTTTTGTAATTTTTTTCTAAGTAAATAATTAATTATGAATTTTTTATTACAACTTTTAAAAATATATAAAAACTTGTATGTCTGACCACCTTAACTTGGTCAAAACTTCATGAAATTCAATTTTCATTTTTTTAATCCTATATTATGTGAAGCATAGAATGTGATTCATGTTTTGGATTCCAAAAATGTGATACCGTTTGAAAGCTATAGATGTTTTTCAATCAGCCCATCAATCAAGACTTTAGTCATAATTTAAATAGAAAATGAATAATAATTATTTATTAAATTCAAAGTAAAGAATAATTTATATTGGTGGAAAGTTGAGAATCTCCTGTAAAAACCCTTTTCATGTCATCAATTTTGGGTAAAAAGAAATTCATCAGCCACATACCCTACAAATACCCTTCATATCACCATGTTTTGGCCCATCATGATCCTGCACATACCCACAAAGAGTCTCAATATTTTTGAAATACGTGAGTATTTTGATGTGAAGGCGACTATGAAAAATGTCCTAGATTTAAGGGTGGTAAATGTAGTGATGGGGATAGAAGTCCTAAGACTTGAGATAATGTATTTTAATAGATGGGGTGATGAAGAAAAAATCTCAAGGTTTATAATGATATCCAATATAGAAAAAATTTCTAGGTAAAAATTCATAAATTTTTGTGATGGTATGATATTTTTGAAATGAATAAGACAAATTTATTAATGTTTTTGTGTGAAGATGGTAAATGAGGAGGTTAAGAAAAGAGTCCTAAGGTTTATGGTGATATTTGATATTGAATGAAGGATGGGTGGGTATGATTAGGGATTATGAATGTAAAGGTTTAAGATATTAATAGATGAGGACTATGGATAAGGACTCATGTTTAGCAAAATAATGGTAATGGAATATGAAGTATGATGTAAAGTATAGATTGAAATTATGGTAAAATGGGGGATGGATGAAAGTGGTGGAGGATCATGGAGGACAAGAAATAAATGTATCAAACCACATAAGAGCTAGGATGCCAAAAAAAAAAAAACATGAAAGTGCTAGGACATGAAAGTGTTAAAAGAACAAACATTGAGATGGAGGAAGTATAGGATAGGTTGAGGGATATTATGAAAATGTTAAATTATTCAATTATTAAAATCAATGAAGCAAAATATATGCTAAAGTAGCAAAACCATTGAAATAGTAGAGGTGTTATGACATAGGGAAAATTCACTAATATATTTAACTAAGTTTGTTTGGGAGATTTTTTACAAGAGTTAAAATGTAAATAATAGAAAAAATAGCTTATTTTAGACTTCAAGGACTAAGAATAGTACACATGTACTAGCTTCACACAAGAATACAAACTATGAATATGGCACAATCTTATAATATTCAAGAAGGAGTGTCACAATTTGTTGGTCCATATTTATACTATCCACCAAGGGTGTGGTTGGCTAGGGAATACAAGTGACTATGTACCACCTATGTACCCCTTCATTTGAATTCTTAAGCCTTATCCAAAGTGATTTCTACCTCTACCACTCTAAAGTATATTGTGAGTAACTAATTAGTATCAAATGCGCCATAAATAGGATGAACAAAAGGCCTTATTTAAGATCTACAAGTTCTCTATGATATTTTTCTATACTGTTAGAGTACATGTGGCTTAGATCTATGAACATGAGCCCATCTACAAGCATGTGACAACTTAATATAAATTCTTCTTATGTCTATATGAAACATGGGCCCAAAGGCTATGCTAAACATGATGATGACTCTATTGAGGTATAAATTTCATTCTCCCCCATTTATATACCCCAATAGATTCATGTAGTTTAGATTATTGGGATGATAAAATCTCCAAGAAATCCCCCTAAAAGGAAATAAATGTTAGGTGTTTTTTATCACCCAAGATGACATAAAATACAAGGGGAGAGCATACACATGAACTATCACCCTTAGGTTATAATCTTAAAAATTGAGAAAAAGTTTGAAAATTTTAATCCCTAAGTTTACACTAACTACAAGGAGAGAGCATATGATTCAAAAATTCCTTAAACACAAAATAAAAAAGTTAAGTAGCCACTACCTGAATATAAGTACAACAAAACTAGTGAGAAAATAAAATATTTAACAAGCATAACCTACACCAAATATGTTAGTAGTTTGAGTTATTATCTTGGATAGGTATAGAGAACTACAACACTTAGTTATAATAGAAAATAAATAAATAAAAGTAGCATAAAAAATAATAAAATAAATAAGTGTAATAGAAAATGTGGAATTGAGCCTACATAGAGTATCACACTAATCCACAAAAGTGAATGAAAATGAACAAAAGCACTAAAACATAGAAAAAAAGACAAAAAAGGGAATTGTGCCTAATATGTGGAGGTACTAATTCATGGAAGCACTAAAACATATATATGTCAATACATAAGAGTTGATTCAATGACTTGCATAGGAAAAAAATAGATGTTAATTATTTTTGGAGGAAACAACACAGGTCTATGAAATAAAAAGATAAAAATAACTAGACAAATAAAAAATAGGCTAGTAAAAAATTAGAAAGCTAAAAAATATAAGAACTAGAAATATAAAAATAGAAAAATGAGAATTAGTAGTTCAACATGAAAGTGTTGATTTGTTCGCATAGGCATTGATGCACATAAGCATTGAATCATGTTGGGAAGTATCCTATAAGGAAAGATCATTATCCAACAAACAATGGTTTAGTAAGTGAAAAAAATAATGAAATGACACAAGGATGTTGCACATTGGAGTTCAGAACAAGTCAAAAAGTTTACAAACATGATGTAAAAATTTGAAAAATAGAAGAAATAAAAAAAGTGTTATAAGATGTGTAGGCACTGATATAAATGTGTAAGAAATAAAACATAAGGAAAGAGTACTAAATTATTAACCTATATGTAAAAATCCAAAAAATACTCAAGGAAAAGTTAGTAGAAATTACATGGGTTCAATTGGCATGTCAAAATGAAGACAATAAAATGCAAACTAGATGAATAAGCATAAATTATTCAACCAAAAAAAAAAAATTCACTTGTTTACCTTGCTCCTCTAATTGAACTAAAAGTGAAGTGTACCTAAAATATCCACTTGATGTGCTTAGATTGGTTTGTAAGTGTTATTTTATGAATGTGGATTGCTTTTGATTACATCATCATAATATTAACTTAAAATTAGATTCTAAAATGGTAGCATAAGTTTGCTATGGATATGAATTGATAATAAATAAAGAAGAGATTTGATGGGCTAAGATTTGAAAATTGGTCAAAGGTAAATAGCCTTATGACTAGTGTCACAAGAGGGAAAGAGGAGGTTGACAAGGTGTAAGGGAAGGAATGATAACACATGCATGAGAAAAACATGTGTACAAGAGACATGAATGACTATCCATGCATCAAGAGCATGCTCACATGTGTGAGAGAGATGGTTGGCTTGGGCTAATAGGACAATGATGAGGTGGAGGCTTGAGAGGGTTTTCAACTTACAATATTGCATGCTCACACATGTGGGAGCATGAGGGCAATAAGGACACTTGTTAGATGATGAAAAGTTTAGGTTTTGATCTATGTTGTTATATTGATTGGTTAAGAATAAAAGTTGAAGGACTGAGGTGAGATGAAATAAAAAATTAGAAGAAAAATTAATAGGGACTTAATTATCCTTGATTAATTAATTAATTGGGATTAATTGATTAATCAAGTTGGAGGAATTAACGGATTAAGGTTTATGACTTTAATTAACTTTAGGAAGCAGATGGAAGTTAATTGTGGGAAGATTAATTAATTTATTTAATTAACTAGAAAATAAGGAATCAATGGTTAATAATGAATTTTGGGTGTCTACACAATGTACACATTACCATTAATTTGTATATTTGTATCATTTGAGTGTTGAAAACATTTAATTTCTATGTTGAGTGCTTGATTTTACTTTGGCATGCATCCTCATAGTAGTTAATCACAAACCCATACTATTTTCCCTTATGTTTTGGACCATGGCAACTATGATGTCCTTATGTGTTGAGTAGTGTACAAGATGCATTTCAATTTCTTATCTCCTAGTAATTTAATGAAACAAATCATAGTGCTAATTTATTATGTATTCTTAAATATATCTATAAATTATTTAAAATTATTAATTTAATAATTATAATTATAAATTGTAAATGAGATTTTATTTTTTGGAACCAAAACTTAAATAATATAAATAACTTAATTTCATATTTTAATGTTAAATGTAGTAATATTCAACTCTTAAAATTCAAAGTACTGATATTTAATTAACAAATTCAAAATAATAAAAAATAATTAATAACATGAAACATTTTATAATGACAAAAAGAGGTGATGTATAATGACATGAACATATTAACAAAAACTTTATCTTTTAATTTACATATAAAAATATTAATTTTTAATAATAAACATATATTTTCAAATAAACAACACATAAAATTTATGTCTCTATATATTTAAATAAAATAGTTCTAAAATAAAAATTTAAAAACTCCAAATCGATATCTCTCACATTTTTAAAATAAATATACTTAAGAAACTATACTAATTAAATTACTACTAATAAAAATTTGAACTTAAATCTCTACAACAAAAATCAAACACTTTTAACCTGTTACAATTGTTACTACAAATCCCCTTTTTGGTTTAAAGTTTCAAGTGGCCATACCGCGGGACTGGAAATAGATGGCCGGAAGAGGCATAACAGAATTATCTCCATCTAACCTTGTTTAGTTCAAATAAAAACTTAAAATCCTTAAGACTTATATAGTCGAAAATAATCCTGCACCTCGTCAAGAGGCGCAACTATGTTGATCCGGACGCGCCACACCATTACTACGCCATCATGGCTTCCACTGAATACAAGGCATTTATGGGCATCCTCTCTAGTGGCAGCGATGCATTTCACAGGGTCCCCGTGGCCTTGAAGAACTGCGAGACAATAGAGCGCAGGCTTCATCCAAACTCGAATTGTGCCGTCCGCGGAGCCACTGAAAAGCAAATGACCCACAGCGGAGAGGCAAAGAACCGCGTGTCGATGGCCTCGAAGGAAGCAAGAATGCTGCATCGCTTGCCCCTTCCCCTTTTCTTTATCCCACACGGTAATACACCCGTCTGTTGACCCGGCGTACAGAGAGCACCCGTCCGCACTCAGAGCCAGCGCCTTCACCGCCGAGTACTGCACTTGGAACCTTTTCATCAACACCAGCCTTGTGCGCCCTCCCAAGCACAGCCCGCTTCCCCACATTTTCACAGTGCAGTCATCCGACCCGCTGTAAAGCAACCCGTCTGGCGCGACTGCCAGTGCGTTAACGGCCTCGTCGTGGGCGAGAACGGTCTCCACGCACTTGAGATCAGACATTCTCCAAACCTTCACAGTCTTATCCCACGACGCCGAGTACAAAATGTCTTTAGCTGCGTCATATGCGAGAGAAGAAATTACGTTCAAATGATGACGACCCGTCGGCTTCTGCTGTTTATTTCCGGGTACGTAGTTAGTCAGGTTCAGATAGCTGTGCATGGAGTCCTTCCACGTCGGGAGCGTGGCGTGTCTCTTGTGAACGGTGGGATTCGACCGCGAACGACGCCACACGCGAATGCTGAGGTCGTTGTGCGCGCTGAAAATCTTGTCCTGGACAACCAAAACGGCCCTCACGGACCCGCTGCTGGACTGGAACCGGCTGTATTCGTTAAGCACAGGGTATGTCCATGCTCTGATGTTCTTACTCTCCGATCCGGTGTACAAAAGCCCGTTGCCGATCGCCACTGAGAACACATTGCCGCCGCCGTGTCTGAACATGGAGGAGATGCACTTGTAATTAATAATGGCACCATTTTGCTGAGAGTCAAGCATCGACTCCGCAGAAGGACAGACACTGTTATTAATATTATTCCAAGGCGAAGGAGCAAGAGGAGAAACAGGTGTGGGGGAATATATACCACATTCTCAAAAGGAGCTATTTCTTGGCTGCAAGGTCTCGTGGGTAAAACACTTGTCCTTCACAGAAAGACTCTTAGACAGAACTACTACTTTTGATTGATGCTCGAACTCTTCTGCGGACTGGAGTGATTCCATAACTGAATAAGAGCCTTGGCGTCTCATCCTTTTAGTAGTCGTCTTATTGTCTGCAAGCTACCGTTCCTTGGCTTTATAAGGCTAATCACGGGATGGTGCCTGCCTCTCATTCTTTGCCAATGCAAACGAACGTGGGTCGTAGTTAATTTCCATAAATGAATATTGATACAGGTATTAACTTCCTCATTAATGTTTCTTCCAGTCTTTTTAGGCCTGAAAAAGGATACATTTTAAAGTACCGACTTTCCTTTCCGAATCTTCGTACAGATAGCTTCATGGAGGAGTTATAGCCTGAGCCGCGTAAATAGCTGGCACGTCTGCCGCTACGCCAGGAGAAACTCTATGCTCTAGGTGGATTCTCATATATATAAAACCAGAGATGCGGATTCGCTATTAAAGAAAAAGTGAAGATAGCATAAATATGGTTATACACTCATCAAATTTAACCGTAAATTTCAAATGAAGATTACAGATCAATTTTAAACATTTTAAGATTTACATATATATTGTCATTGATAAAATAATGTTAAAATAAAAACATCCTTAAAGTTTTTATATGGCTAAAGCTTGATGTAAAAAAATATAAAAAAGTTTGTTATGTGACAAGAACAATAACAATAACATATGGTGGAGGAGGACAATCTCAGTCATCCAATTTGTTTCGTATATCAACAAGGTCCAAATTATTCATGGGAGCATTCCACCGATCATTATCCTTATCATTATCTTCTTCTTCTATAACATGAGCAAGCAAAATTGCAAGAGCTAGCCGAGGGAGCTTGCTGGAATCAAACCAACTAGAATTATCATCAGTAGGCCACCTAGAGGTTCCTCCCACAAGCGGCTATGTGGCTAAACACATAAGAGTAGGCCACAACCAACCTTGTTCACAACAATCACTTCTCAGAACGAGGGGAGAAGCTCGAGAGTGCGTATCCCAATCACCTTGAGTAGAGAGGCTACATCCATGACCATGCCCATGAGAATGTGAGCAACCCATAGAGGGAGAGGGAGATGGAGGAAATTTAGAAACTGTGTAAGAAACATTGCTCCTGTGGTCAAAGAGTGCCTATAAATGTGTCATCTCAAGAGAAACTTTGTTAACTTGCTCATAAATCTGTAGTAGAACATTGAAACATATCATTGCTTTAATATAAAGTGAAACATGAGAATCAACAACACAATTGGAAAAAATAGAGATATTTATATCTTTCCATATGCTGAACAAAATCTCCACCCTGAAAGCATTCCAGATTTGGTTGAACTTGTGAGGAATGTGAGGCCAATCCCCTAAAAGAACTATGTGCCAAAAAGAAGGGTTTTGGTTTGAAGGGCTTGGAAAAGAATATGAATCTAAGTCCAAACATTTTGAGCTCTAGAACAAAACCACAGAAGGAGTCTACAAGCTCTAGCTAACCAAAAAGTGGGAAACAAGGGTCAAGAACTCCCAAATGGGATAACTTGGAGCCAACGAGAAGGCCATGGAAGAGAATACATTAAGAAAAGTAGGTCAATTTGGATTCCAAAACTATTGCCCAAATGGTGTGGAATTTGTATTGCCAAATAGAAACTAATAATTGAAAATGGCACAATTGACTCAAAGTGGGAATCATGGGCAAGTGAGGCAAGAGCCAAACATATTCTCACCATGGTTTATAATTCTAGAAAGTGTTATTTGGACACCACTTCCAATCCTTCCACCAAGGTGTGCAAGAATTGATACTAATTTTTTGAATCATATTAGCCAAAATGGCCCCCATAAATATATTAAAAGTTTCACCATCTTGATTAAAAAGGTGAATCTTCGACTTAACTTCATTCCATGATAAAAGACTCATGGAAGCTCTAGAGAAAAGATGATACACAATTCTAACTCTTTTTTTTATGAAATTTTAAGGCATGAACCTAAGGTAGTTTTGCCAAAGGGTGGTTGTGGCCTTGGAAAATGTGAGACTAGTAGATATTCTACTAATTAGTTGAAAGACCATTATAAAATCTAGAAGCATTTTAGAGAAGTCTTGAGGTTTCATGGATTCCTAGGCTCTCTAATACATTTTATCATAAAATTCCCTTAGATATGCACATAATATTTCATGGAAGGAAGGGTTTGAAGCCCAATCCCCTTCAAAGTGATTTGTCTACTAAGATGGCCACGAGAGATAATGAAACACAAGGATTTTCTAGGATTCATCACCTCAAAGAGAATAAATAATCCACTTAGTGCAAAGAGACAAACCTTGAAATTGAGTGGATAAAAGCCTCAAACCCCTAGATTCCTAAGGGAGATGCAAAAATTTCTAGGCCACCCTACGAAATATTATATTATTATTGGAAGAAGACCAAAGAAAATCACAAAGGAAAGGTTGTCCAACTTCATGTAGGAAGTCCTATAAGGAACCCAACATGAATAATAAACATGAGTGGCCTCAAGAATATTAGAGAAGACTTCAAATTTCCCTGTTGGCGAGGGGGTTTAGTGACCTAGTAAGCTAAATTATTTTTAATTATGGTGAGAAACAACTTGTCATAAGGAAACTTGAGACACTTGGAAGGTAAAGGGAATACCTTTAAGTTTAAAAAATTCTTGAGGAGAAATTAATTTTTAACTATATGAATTGAGCCACAAGGGCATAGGGAGGAAGGATTATCCGTTACATTATGTGTTATGCCATTCAATGGTAGATGTGAAGGATTTACAAAATGCATCCAAGCATTTAAGGCTCTATTTTATAATTTTATCCTCTTATAGGAGAGAACAAAAATCATCCACAAAATAGCCATTAATAACAAGTTAAGGAATTAGGAAGATATATACCTTTGACCAACCCTTGAGACATTGAGTGTGCCAAAAGGTAACAAAATCCTTTAGTAAAAAATAAATAAAGAGCAAAATCTAAGGGACAACCATATGTAATGAACTTGAAAAGCCCAAAGATATTGGATTTCTAACCATTATTAGTACTGTACAAGGAGATGCATCTAAGAAGAGTATGATAACTAATATAATATAGCAAGGATCAAATCCCAGAGCTTGTAACATAGTTAGAATAAACGGCCACTTAATCTCATCATAGGCCTTAGCAAAATCAATTTTGGGGAACATAAAAAAATTCTTAGAGAACCTAGTCCTTTTCATTCCTTTCCAAATTGCACTTATATTAGCTAAAATGTATCTATACTTGATGAAACTAGTATGCTTAGGCCCTACAATTTGAAGAAGTAGTTAACATGAATTTATAGTCAAAGCTTTAGTAATGATCTTATAGGAGACATCGAGTAGGGTGATAGGCCTCTAGATACAAATATCCTTCAAGTTTGCAGTCTTAGGCATGGATTTAATATTCCCTTTGTTGATTACTTTTCCTAATGATTTGGAAGAAAATGATTCAAGATAGACTTTGTGTAGGTCCTCACCAACACAATCCCAAAAGTTCCTTATAAAATTCTAAAAGTTAGGCATCACAATTGGGAGCCTTAACATTGGTCATGGTACAAACAACATCCTTAAGGCTAGAAATGGAAAGAAATTCTTCACAAAAGGTCTATTGGGTGGAGTAAAGTTGAGTACAAGCAACAACCTTGAGGCACTCTTGTAAGGTAGCCTGGTTGCTTTTAGAATAATTTTACTAATCTATAAAAATTTCTCATAATGTTTGACGGAATCATAGAGGATATTAGGCAGCTCTTTGAGAATATTATACTAATGTTTAATCCACTTGATGTGATGTGAAGTGTAGTGTAGAAAATTGTTACCCTTGACAATTTCACACTAGGTTTTGCTCCCCCTATGTGTTTGGACCTAATTATGCATTTAATTTCTTCATTATGCATTATCTCTTGGAAAATCAAACATGGAAATCAAAGTATGCATTTGATATTTCCCCCCTGACACTTTTGATCACAAAAAAGTAGAAATATAGTTTAGGGCACCTTATGCCCTAGACCAACATTTTTGGCTCCAAATTTGAATGTGTCTACATTGGTAATTTATTATTTTAATTGTTGGCCATCGTGATTTATTTTTTGGGAAATTAGATTAATTGATATAAATACATAGTATTTTCACCATTTTAAAACCTAATTAATTCCTAGCAATTTTTGAGAGCAAATTGAAGATTCTAAAGTTAACCAAGGAAATTTAAGGGCTGATTTAGCAACTTTATTACAATAATTTCATCATCTAAGTTCTAGTTTGCAAGATATAAATATGAAGGAAGCAATTATGTTCAAGGATCCATCATGAATAATCATGCCAGAATCATAAATATGTATTGAGTTATCCTCTACATACTATTTGTAGCAATCCCTTGTGTTATGATCTCACCTTTTGTATGTGTATCAAGCTTTCAAGGCATTCATCAATCAACCTTTCAGGAAAATTTGTGTGGCATCTCTTCATCAAGGATTTTCACATCAAGGTAACATTATCATTTATCATTTATCATTTACAAATATTAGTAAATTATTGTTGTTTTAGCTTCTACCTGACTTAGGGTATGCTCTCTTGACCATCACTAATCATTGTACATGGTGGTGGGAATACCAAAATAGGTTTTAAATTAGGCAAGCCCCTATACAGAACAACCTTTTCCCCCATTTTTGTGTGTGTAGGTTAGATCTGGATATTTTAGCCAGTGATAGTCCAAGGAAATGGAGTGTAGACCTTAATCTAGCTCTTAGAAATTTTAGATCCAAAAGAGTAGGATTTATAGTCCAGGCTCCTCTCTATTATCACTTCTCGGATCTAGGTCAGATTTGTAACTTTTTATTTTCGTCTATTCGATAAGTTTTTGATAAACGAAAAAATGGGTTTTACAGGGACCCGAAACCACCAAGTTTACAACAAAAGAAAGAGGACAATAAAGTCCATCAGAAAAACAAGGTTGCAAAAAATGACAAAATTAGAAAAAGTAGCATCCAACCACAAAAAATCAGGAAGGTCAATCAAAAAAACCAGCTGGAATGCAAGCCAAAAAACTAGCAGCACCTAACCGAGAGTCTTCAGAACAGACTCAGTCTCAGCCTCCAAGTCTTGCATGTCCTGAACACCCTTCTTGAATGTTTGAATCATCTGCAGTGTTGGGGGTGCCTTCTTTTTCAAATTTTCCCTAGTTCTCTTTGATATCCCAATGTTCTCTTCCTAATTTTTATCTTTCACCTCTTCCAAGTTAACCACCAAGGACCCTTGTTGAGCTTTGTCCAATTTTTCAGTCACCACATTGATAATAATGAAATTATGTCTTGCCATCCTATTGTTCTGTTCTACAATTATCTTCACAGTATTTTTCATTTTTACCAAATCTATTTCAATCCTTCTTTCCTTACCCACATTGTCCTGGATCTCTTTACTGGCACTATGATCTTTATGCTCTTCATCCCTCTTGCTTAATGTCAAAACCTTATCTCTCATTTCCTCCAATTTACTCTGGAGGGCCCAATTTTTTATTTTTAAATCATTGATTTCATGGAAGACCCATTTCAACATTCTGAAATGGTCTGTCGCATTATTCCTAGCTATGCTCAAGAAGTCAGTAGAGGGTTCCCTATTAGGATTGAAGCAATTTTTGGCAGGGTTGGAGGCTCTAGGGGATTCAATTCTAACATCTCTATCCGACGACGGGACAATAGAAGATGAATTCTTGTTAGCACCAGAATCCTCAGAATTAGGAGAGTCTTTAGAATACGAGACAAGGTTTTTGACAATAGAGCTTCCAGGCTTAGAAACAAGGCAAGCTTTAGCATACTATGGATTATCGTTTTGAGTTTGCTTGCCAGTTTGAATAGGGGGCGGACTTAGAACAATCCTCACTGGGCTCAAATTGGGCAGATTCCCCAAATAGCTAGGTTCAGTATCATCCTCCTTGGACTCCGTGGAAACAACCAACTTAGCGGGGGATAACATATTTTGAAAGTGTTCAACAATTAACCTAATCAAACCAGTATGCAAAATAGGATATCTTCTTGGGTTTTTCTTATGGTCATCCAAACTTTTTCTTAAAGAATAGAGAAGATAGTGGGGAAGAGAAACCCTGACCTTGTAGTAAAAATGATGAGCAAAGCAAAGTGATAGCCATAAGCCCTAGTGAAATGACCATCCGGAGTTATATACTCCATGATGACGTGAATAAATTTTCTCCAGAGAGCTTTAATGGTGTCGAACTCAAAGAAATTGTTAGAAATTTTCACCAATTTCAATATTTTCTTATCTTTCTTCAGAAATATGACCACAGCTTCATCAGAGAAAACCTTGTCCTGAAAAAATTTGTGTCCTTCAGTGGACATGCCAATCACTTTAGCTATAAGGTTTTTGTTGAGCTGAACTTTCGTACCAAAAAGGGTTAATTCCCCATTTTTCCAATTCCTCTCAAAATGCTCTGTAGCTTCCTGATTAGACCCATGAAGTTTTTCCAGAAAAGGAAGTAAACCCCCACTTTTGACTTTACTCCATGCTTTAGTGTTTCTAGTATGCATCTCAAAGTTGTTCAACTCAACTCTTTTTCTATCTCCTCCCATATTGACAAGCATAGTAAGTAGACATAAGTGAAATCTTGACTCGAAATGGTCCCACCAAACTAGTGACCCACAAAGCATGCCAAGCAAACTTACCAGATGAGTAATTTGGCTCAGCCCCATGCAATGATTGTGTTGTATTTTCCTCATTCTATCATCATTAATGAAATGACACACATCTTGCCCATGTGAAGCATCATAGTTCAATAAGGCACGAACATTAGCACCTAAATCACTAATATTCAACCAAGTGCACTATCCTTTACTTTTAACCCCTTCATTCGCAAAAATTTTTTCCACAGCAATAGCTTCTCTATAAGCATGTGAAATATTTATATTATCAAACTTAGCTAGAGTCGAAATAGCATCATCAATCCAAGACTTTATAGTCCACGAGGGGGGGGACCTACATAAAAGACATTCAATAATATTTTTAGAGTCCCCTTCAAGCCAGAGGTTTTTAAAATTTAGACTATGAGCCAAATTTATAACATGAAAAGCTACAGTAGCCTTAGCAAGGTGACTGGTTTGAGAACCAAGGGGAGTGGCAGTCGCACCAAGGAAATTTCCAAAAGAATCCCTTATGACTTTTCCGCAACCCGCCTCCCCAAGATTACCTTTAGCCGCCCCATCAAAGTTGGCTTTGATCCATCCATTAGGTGGAAAAGTCCAGAAGACACCCTCCCTATCCTTCTTAGCATGTTTAGGGACACATGAAATATCAAGATTAATGTTCCATTCCTTGGCAACCGTGAGATCATAGGACGAACAAGCCACTTTCTAAGTATTACCAATCATTTAGGTGATAGTATTGAGATTTTCTTTCAATAATCTGATTATTTTATCAAACACAATGACCACTGAAGATTCTTTATCTCCATAAATTCTATTATTTCATTCCTTCCATAGACCCCAAGCAACATGAGGGAAAGAAAAATTCCACAGTTTCACAAGAGCAGGATTGTGTGTTGAGGCTTTCCATTGTATAAAGAAGTCTTCGATTGACAAGGGAAAACCCAAGATAATTGCGAGTAACAGAGGAATATTTCCCAAATCAAGACACCAAAAGGACAATGAAGAAAAAAATGAAAAACTGACTCGGCTTCCATCTTGCAAAGATAACATCTATTGGGTATTTGAATGCCACGCTTGCAAAGATTATCAACCGTGAGCACTTTATTTTGAAGAAGGATCCAAAAGAAGATGTTGACTTTAGGAATCAGGTGTTTGAACCAAGCCTTCGACCAAAAGGGAGGAGGAACCTAGAAAAAAGATAGCCTAGCAAAAGCTGACAAAATAGAATAATTGCCTAAGGCTTCATCGATCCAAACAAGACGATCTTCCAACTGATCCTGGCTAAGTTTGACAACCATCAAGGATGAATGAATAGGAGCAAGATCTTGACAAACAAGACACAGTTCCACCCATTTTCCATTCAATCAATAATCTTTAATAGACAGACCAAATCAAGCTTTGAAAATCTCATCCCACCCCCAAAAAGGTTCAATTTTGATAAGGGGCTCATTAAAAAACCATCTGTCCTCCCAAAATCTAGTTTGATTTCTACTCCTGACTTGCCAACCCACACCAGTTTCAACAAATTTTCTTCCAGTAATCAAATTATTCTAGCATGTTGAACCTCTAGGTAGAAGGTGGGAGTCTATCTTAATTATAAGAGATCTGTTATTCTCCAAATATTTTCTAGTTAGGATATCTGTCCATTCCCCTGAAGATGAAAATATCCTCCAAATTTGTTTAGCTAGAAGTATCTTCTTAACCATTCTAATTTTTCTAAGACCTAAACCACCAACCTTTTTAGGTCTACACACCAGATCCCATCCTATTAAAGGAAACCTTTTTTTTTTCTTCAACACTCGACCAAAGAAATATTTTTTGTATCTTTTTAGTGGCATCTGCATACTTGGAAGGGATTTTAAAGAGGCTTAAAGCATAAATCAACAGATTCTGAAGAGTAGCTTAGAGTAGTTGTAATTCACCCACTTGACTTAGCAAAGCTCCTTTCCATCTAGTTAGCTTCTTACTAAACCTCCCAACCAATGAAATCCAAAAGGACTCATGGGGTTTAAGGCTTAAAGGAAAACCAAGATAGGTGGCTAGTAAAGACTCCACCTTGCAACCAAGGATTTTGGCAATTTTATTCTATTTGTGTTCAGGAGTATTAAAGAAGAAGAGAGAGCTTTTATGTTTATTAATCAACTAGCCAGACACCCTCCCATAAGCATCCAATAGATATTTCAAATTATTTCCCTCCATAATAGTGGATTTTCCTAAGAGCATGGTATCATTGACAAACTATTGGTGAGAATAGATCAAATTGTTAGAGGACGGTTTAAGACCAACAAGGGATCTTTGATCTATCAACCTTTTCAAATTTCTTCCAATACTTTTAGCCATGATAGTGAATAAAATAGGAGAGATAGGATCTCCTTGTCTTAGACCTCTAGAGCTTTGGAAGAAAATTGAGGGAGATCCATTAACCAAAACAGAGATAGAAGCAATAGACACAAGTTGTTCCACCAATTGAAGAACCCTGTTGCAGAACCCAAACGCCTTTAAAATTTTAAACAAGAATTTTCAATCAACTCTATCACATGTTTTTGAGATATCAAGCTTTAATAAGAAGCTTTCAGTCTTGGATTCAACCAAGGAATGGATATTCTCATGCACAGTGACTATAGAATCAATGATCTTTCTACCAAGGACAAATCCATTATGTTGAGGTGTGATCAAAGTTGGCAGAAGAATTAAAGTCTAGAAGTCAAAACCTTCAAAATTATTTTATAGATTGAGTTACAGAGGCTGATAGGTTTGAAAGCATCAAAGTTCACCACTCCAGGCTTCTTAGGGATGAGAACCAAGAAAGTAGCATTCAACTTGTTTAGGAGACTTCTGAAACCAAAAAGTTCTTTTACAACATTCACCACATCCTCTCCAACAATCTCTTAGAACCTTTGAAAAAATAACATAGGGAACCCATCAGGACCTGGGCCTTTGCTCCCTTCAAAAGAAAAAATAGCCTTCCTAACTTCCTCACTAGAAGAAATAGCAGTCAACATAGAGTTATCTTCCTGATTGATCACATTAGGTATAGCTTCTATCAAATGATCCTGATCATTTTGGTTATTTTCCTCATTCTCAAAAAGAATATTTTTGAAGAAGATGACGACATGCCTTCTGATATCCTCTTCCTCATACCTATTACCATCAACTTCAATATGAGAGATTCTGTTGACCACCCTATGTTTTGAGGCCGATAAATGAAAGTACCTAGTGTTTTTATCACCAGCAGATAACCATAAAGCTCTAGATCTTTGTCTCTAGAACTCCTCTTCTTTTGCAATGATGTCATACATCTTAATAAGGACCTCATTCTCTTTTCCCTTAATATCATTCAAATATCCTTCATTCTAGGTTTTATATTGGATCTCCCCCAACTCCATCTGAAGATCATATTTAATCCTAAAAATGTTCCCAAAGGACTCTTTTTTCCATTTTTTAAAATTGAATTTAACTTCCCATAATTTTTTAGCCACTCTAGACATAGTTGTACCAGAGATATTAATATTCCACCATTTCCTAATTTCCTCTTTAAAAAGAGGATGGGAAAGCCACATTTTTTCAACTTTGAAGGGGATAGTTTTCTTATTCTTTAAAGGATCTGCAACAAAACTTATGGGAAAATGGTCAGAACCAATCCTAGAAAGGGATTTAGGAGAACAATAATAGTTTAAGAACCATTGATTAGAGATTAAATATCTATCTAATCGAACCTGGATTAGATCCATACCCTTTCTACAATTCAACCAGGTGTAAGAGTCTCCCTACAAGTCTAGATCAATCAATGCCTGACTATTAATAAAGTTCTGAAGATCCTCCTTACTTTCAACATTGATTTGGGATCCTCCAAATTTTTCTTCATTTAGTAAGGGAGTATTAAAATCTCCCATGACTACCCAGGACTCACTAATAAAAATCCTCTGAAATGAAGTCAACTCCAACCAAAACATTTTTTTGAAACCTTTTCCATTCAGAGCATAGATGTTTGATTGAATCCAATTGAAATTATCCCTAATATGGGCGAATCTAGTAGCAATATGGTTTTTGACTTCCAAGATCGGATCCCCTTTGATTATGTGACTATTCTAGAAAGTAGCAATACCTCCTAAAGCTCCATTTGTGTTATTTCCATGTGTACTACAATACTGAAATAGTTTAAGCTTTTCCACTTTTTCCTTTGACATTTTAGTTTCCTAAATAAGGAGAATATTAGGCTTATGATCTCTAACAAAATTGTGTACTACATCCTGCTTAGGGGGAATATTAAGGACCTTGATGTTCCATGACATGATCTTCATGATTTACCTAGGGAGTTGAGGCACTTAGGGATGGTTTTCTGAAAACCATCCGCAATATCTTGAAAACTGTTATGCTCTCTTGTCTATTTAGTAGATTTTTTCCCATGAGATTTCTTTGTTGCTCCAAAATCTACTAAATAGACAAGAGAGCATAATAGTTTTCAGGATATTGCGGATGGTTTTCAGAAAACCATCCCTAAGTGCCTCAACTCCCTAGGTAAATCATGATCATGTCATGGAACATCAAGGTACTTAATAATCCCCCTAAGCAAGATGTACTGCACAATTTTGTTAGAGATCATAAGCCTGATATTCTCCTTATTTAGGAAACTAAAATGTCAAAGGAAAAAGTGGAAAAGCTTAAACTATTTCAGTATTGTAGTACACATGGAAATAATGCAAATGGAGCTTTAGGAGGTATTGCTACTTTCTAGAATAGTCACATAATCAAAGGGGATCCGATCTTTACTTGATTCCCATTCCTTATCAGTTAGAAGTCTTTTCTCCTAGGGTAAAGTATCCATGATGCCATTCAGATGAAAGGTAGCATAGTCACTAGAAATTTTTGTAGTTTGGTCCAAATTATCATAGGAGTCCTTAACTAGTTTTGAGGAATTAGGATCCAAAAAGGGATCTACACCCAAAGGAAAAGAACCTTCAGATGAAGGGAGCATAAGAGGAATGTTCAACTCTAAGGAAAGACCCTGGATAGGTATGTCCTCTAAACCTAGGTTCCCTTCTATATTCTCAACTGGGCTCCTCTCTTGGGATAAAGGGTCAGCATCCTGACTCTGCTTTTCTTCACCAACCACCTGTTCCGCATTAACTTCTTTTTCCTTACTTGTCAAGGTTATCTCAAGAACCTTACACTGGAGTTCCTATTGTACCACACCCTTACTTCCCATATCATTACCAGCCTCATTTGATGTGCCTTGAATATTAGACTTTTTATTCTCTAGGATTTCTCCTTCAGATTTCTTTCTCCAAACTGATTTCAATGTTCCAATTGGCTTCTCATTTTCTTTTATGGCATTTAAAAGACATTTCTTAGCCTAGTACCTAGATTTTTTGTATTTGAAACAAGTAAAAGGGATAGTTTCAAACTGAATGTCCTGCGACCAAGAGCCCAACTTCGATAGAATTTTAACTGATGAAAGAAGATCAGCGTTCTGAGAGATCCCTACACATATTCTTGTAAAAACCAACCTCTTTCTAGTAGCTGTCATAGGATCGATAGAAAGAAGCTCTCCAAAAGAGCTTGCAATTCCATAAAAGATATCTTTGTTCCAGCATTCCAGGGGAAGACCCAGGAGTCTAACCCAAACTGAGACATTCTAAAAAATAGAGTCCGAAAGGTCTAGATTTGAAGACCATTTTTTAAGAGCCAGGGAGGATTTCCCTATTGCCCATGGATCACTGCTTCTTACTACCAAGATATCCTCCCTGCAGGTGAATTCAAATGCAAAATAGCCTTTTAGGAGCGCTACTACTGAGACTTTTCCATGAGTTCTCCATTTGTTTTTGACAAACTCCCTGACCACTTCAATATTTGGTCTGGGACCCATAAATTTCCCCACTAGGGCTCTTTCCATTAAAGTAATGTTGTGATCAATTAACAGATCTGGCACAGAAATTGCAAACTTACCTTTCTCAGGGGAGGAAATTTTTTGCACTGGAGGGAAATAAGACTTTACATTCAATTTTATCCCAAATAGAGAGACCCAAGGTTTCTGATTACCTCCATTTTTGCCAGTGGTCCCCACCACGCCTTTTGGTTTTTTTCCTTTTTGACCAACAAGGGAACCCATCGAATTGGCTACCAAAATATCCTTTCCTCTCGGGTCCACCAAAATTTTATTTCTAGGGTCCACTTCTTCTGGATCAGCCTCACCTTATTTCTTACTCGATACCAGCACCGATCCCACCTACAAATTCTCTAATCCTGCTTCGCCTCCATTTCCAATGCTCAATTTTTCAAAGTCCTTTTCCTACTCTTTCCCATGTTCGTGCCCATGCTCGTGCTTTGCCATCTCTCAATTTCATCTATTCAATAAGTTACAATTTCATATCTAGGGTTATATGTCAAATAGGCTTGTCAAATCAAACATCAAAGTTATCATAACATAACACATCACAAACATAAATCAATAAGGTGTTGGCTTTCCATTGTGGTAGCAAGACAATCATCAAAACCCTATTTCACTTATGCTTAATGTTGAGTAAGTGAAAAGGGGATAATATTAGTTATCCTAATTGGATCTAGGATCATGTTTCCTACAAGACATGAAGTATGTTGAGCTTTGAGAGATTGAAATAATTCCTTTGAATCTCTATCCCTATAACGTTAAGCCAATCCCTATAATGTTAAGCCAATGCACTCTAGCTTTGATTTGAGCACCTTTGGTTGAATGGTGTATTTGTAATTTTCTTATGATGGTGAAGATCATCCACCTTGACCTATAAAACACAAGAAAATTGGTTTCTTCAAGAGCTTTAGTAGCCCTACAAAGCTCCAAGGTTGTAGCCTTGTATGCATGGAACAAAAAGATGGCCAATTTACATTCATATATGTTAAAGAGCTAATAAGTGTGCCTAATGACTCTATTCGACTAATAAATTAAGCCAGTTAGCTAAGTGAGATGGGCTTCTAAGCTCCAAGCATATCTAATGTGTCCCAACAAAGCTCGATGACTTGAAATATGATGTTGAGCTTTGAGAGATTGAAATAATTTCATTGAATCTTTATCTCCAACCTTAAGCTAATGTATTCTAGCTTTGATTTTAGAACTTCTAGTTGAATAGTACCATGTATCTATAATTTTCTTGTGATGGTGAAGCTCATCCACCTCGACCTACATAATAGGGGGATATAGGTTGCTTCTAGAGCTACAATATCCCTACAAAGCTCCAATGTTATAGCCTTGTATGCATGGCATGAAAAGATGTCCAACTGACATTCATAGATATTAAGGAACCGAAACGTGTTCTTGATAACTCTATTCCACAAATAAATTGAGCCAATTGGTTAAGTGAGTTGGGATTCTATGATCCAAACATGCCTAATGTGTCCCGAAAATGGTTGATGACTTAAAAAAGACGTATTAAAAAAATTATAACTTTGAGGTATACCAACTTGTCATTAAATTTTGAACTTGATGGGAGTATGGTCTAACAAAATCACATTAAGTAGAGACTTCATTGGGAGTGAAAAATATAATGAAAATGAGAAAAACAATGTGTAGAAATCATAGTACGATTTAGGAATTTAAAGACTCTATTGGGATTAGCCTGAACATTATTCCACGTATACCAATGGGAATGATTTACTAGCTATATCCGTGAATAAAATAGAGAAATGGATCTGTTGAAAGGAAAAATAATCTTTTTATTACTCTAAAGTTTCATTGTGACTTTTTGTAAAAAAAAAGGTTTCAAGAATTGTTGTGTTTAATTCATTTATATTGCTCTTGAATGATGTATTTTGCAAGAATGCATTTATTCTTTCCATGGTCAAACATTGTCAAGATGATAAAAGCTAAGAAATGTTATTATGAAGGGACCCAACATCCACTTGTAGGTCTAGAAAAATCATTTATACACCTCATGAACTTAAAAAATTTCTCCATCATAGATTTGAAAAAAAATTCTCTCATAAATCCTAAGAGACCAAACTAAAACCTTATGGCTCCCAATGGGATTCACACATTATGGGAAAAAATAGTGTCACACTTAGAATTAATCCACCCATTCCAATGTATTGGTGTAATTTGTATAGCCCCATGAAAATTAGAACAAAAATATCGCTCTTGGAACCTTTGCACTTCTCTCAAATGATGCATTTTGCATGAATGCATTCATTCTCGTCAAGTTCAAATAGTTTCACGATGGTGAAAACTAAGAGAGTTTATTATGGATAGAACCCATAACCAATTTTGAGTCTATATAAAGCATTCCCAAGTCCCACAAACTTCATCAACTAGCCCATCACAAATTGATATTTTTTCATTCTTAGGGCTCTTAAGAGACCCTATTCGAACCTTATACCTTGAAGGGATTAACAAAAATAGGTGATTTAATGGGGCCTTTGCTACCACTCATCCACCAAACTTAATATATTGGATCATTTGGTTCAACCCCATGATGCATATGTAGCTTGAAAAAATGTCACCTTTGACAATTTCACACTTGGTTTTGCTCCCCCCTATGTGCTTGGACCTAATTATGCACCTAATTTCATAATTAGGCATGTAACTACCCATTTTAAAATATTTATCATAAAATCAAACACGGGAAATCAAAGTAGGAATTTAACATTTTTCCCTCCACACTTTGGATCCCTTAAAAGTAGGAATGTAGTCTAGGGTGCCATGCACCCTAGACTACTTATTTTACCTCTAAATTTAAATATATCAATGCTAGTAATTTATTATTTGAAGTTTAAATTTTAATTGTTAGCTATTGGGATTTAATTTTTAGGAAATTAGAAGAATTACATGTAAATACCTAGTCATTTTCAATGCTTAAATCCTAAAAAATCTATTGAGAAAAAACTAAAGATCCTAAAAGCATCCAAGGGTGGTCAAGAGGAAAATTTTGAGGATTATTGCAACATTTTTCATTCAAGCATCATGTCAAGATTTATGTGAGTTTTTTTCATGTTTTGTATTTTTTTTTCTTAGCACTAACACTTGTAGGTCTTAAAATTAAATCATGTCAAGCAACAATTTATCCTTGAAGGTGATTAGTGTGACTTCAGTCCATCAAGGAGATCATATCTGAGTGGTGAGTTGTAGAAAATTATCAATTCATTGTTTGCTTATCATTTAGCATCTACCCATCAAAATGATAAGCTCTCTTTTATCATCAACTTTGCCATTGTGGAGGTAAAAATACCAACGCGAGGTTTGACTAAGGAAAGCCCCTATATGGAACAACCCTTCCCCTCTTTTCATGTGTGAAGGTTATAGATCTGAAGTAAATTGGAAGGAGATTGAAGGAAACTTTTTCATTCATGTATCAAAACCCTACAAGTTGATAAGTCACAAAATCTGCAATTTCTCTCCAATAGATGAAGTTTTGAGAACCAAACCTAGAGGAATCTAAGCTATAGACTAGTATCTTGAGGCCTACATTTTCAGATCTAAGGAAGGAATGACTCAGAATACTGCATCCTTGCACCCTAGACCAGATAGAAGCAACTAAAATTTATACATACAAGTGCATTTGTGTCTACTCTCCATATTTCTAGAACTGAAATTTGTCTACATGCTTTCAATTTTTCATAATTCACAACAAAACACTACATTTTCATAGTTTACATAGTTTTAAATAATTACATCACATCAAAATCCAATCTTTAAGGCCTTCAAAGAATTAGATCCAAGGTTGATTGACTCACCTTAAATTAGGTTGCAATTTAGTCTCATACCCTTTTCAGTATCGATTCCAATGTTTATTAGAAAAAAGCTTAATCCTAGTGATCTAGACATTAGACATAGGATCCTTTTTCTTATGAAATTTTTTGGTGAACCTGACATATCCTACACTTACAATTTTTTAATTTTCATAGGATAAAAAGTCTAAAAATTGATTTAAAACATACGTGGTTCGAAGATCTAGTTGATAATTTGTACTTATTTTTAGAAAAAAACTATCCATTTTCATTAGTTGTTCATCATAAACATTCAAAAATAATTCTAGAATTAAATTGAAAAAAAAATTAGATCTGATTCTTTTTTTCTAGGGCTTAGATCTAATTTATTTTCTTTGATAAAGTTAATTGCAAAATAATTATATCATTTATGGATGCATATTTTAGTGAAAAAAGGAAAAAATTGCATAGTGTTTTCATTTCAAAAGATCAAAAAGCATTAGTTTTCTATATTTTTTGGAGAAATTGATCAATTACATTATTAAATTTCTAGAAATTATCCTTTGAACATATTCAATTGTCCTAAAAATATCCAAAATTTTATGCATGTATGTGATTCATATAGAAAAATTAGGTTTTGGTTCCTTTTATATAAATTTGTTGACTTTCAGACTTGAACCTCTAAGACACATGAATATTTGACAATATTAATGTTGGTGTAGGTTTTTATTTTCCTAATGGGTTAATTTATCTTCCCTTAGTCTTGGGTTTTCCTACACTTTTATTAAGATTTCTTAGGATAATAATGTGATTTTATCATTTCACAAGTAGGACATAAGTGATGGTGTCCCCTTGCTTAAAGGGTGGAAAAGTTTTCACTTTTGTTGGTCATCTCCACTTTTGGTGGTCCATATAAAATTTTGGTGGTTAATTCCTATTGGTTGGATATGCCACCTCCATTATCTCCTTAGTTCTATATAAACTTGCTACCTAGCTTTTATTTTCATTATTCTCTTTCATTGTTGCATACTTTGACATACATGCACCTTGATGCATGCAATCATTATTCTATAGATTTACTTTGAGCTCCTAATGCAATCTTGTCATCTTGAAATTTGCACATCTCTTGGAATCTTAGGTTTGTAATTGTGTTATTTCATTTACAATTCTATAGCTTATATCTCTCATAGAAGATCTTGGTTATTCAATCTATTTCAAATTTGTCAAAGAAAATATAAAATAGATTGAATAACCAAGATCTTCTATGAGAGATAAGTTATAAAAATGTAAATGAAATAAACAATTACAAACTTGAGATTCTAATAGATGTGGAAATTTCAATATGACAAGATTGCATTAGGAGATGAAAGAAAATCTATAGAATAATGAATGCATGTATCAAGGTGCATGTATGTCAAAGTATACAACAATTCAAGAGAATAATGAAAATACAATCTAGGTAGTGATTTTATATAGAACTAAGGAGATGATGGAGGTGGAAAATCCAACCAATAGGAATTAACCACCAAAAGTTGATATGAACCACCAAAAGTGGAGATGACCACCAAAAGTGATTTTTTTTCCACCCTTTAAGGAAGCAGACACCACATCACTTGTCTCCTAGTTATTAAATGATAAAATCACATTATTATCATAAGAAATCTTAATAAAGGTGTAGGAAAGACCTATGACCAAGGGAATATACATTAACCCACTAGGAAAATAAAAACCTACACCAACACCCCCCTTAAGCACATCTTAGGAGAATGTATAAGATGATGGGTCCTAAAAAATAAAGTCATGTTAGGTACCCATGTAAAAATAAAATACCCCCAAAAGAATAAGAAGACCCATCCCACAAAAAGGAAGTATGCCCCATAAAAATAGAGAGAGAAATCAAGTTGAAGGAAAAAGAATCCCCCCAAAGAGATCCAATGGCATATGCCTAAAATTGGATGTAGAAGATGGTGTATAGTCATCGAACAATGTTCCTTCCTTTAGGAAGAAACAAAACCAAAGGTCTACGTGAGCTATCTCTCCAATCTTGAAAGGAATATGTAAGAAGAAAACTCAAGATGTAAAAATTATCTGAACTCGAATCAAGTGTCCCCATGTTGATGGTAAAAGCTATCACAATGAAATTAGGCATTCTAGGCCACACTACTAAAAATGAAAACTCATAATATTCTATAGACTAATGTAGAACACCATCCAAAGACTCAAGTATCTGGACTATGAAGATGTCTCCTCCAAATGACCTTTTGAAGTATGCATACTCATGTCAAACTATGAGGAATGATCATCTAGAGAATGAAAAATAGGGTCAAAGTGTTCCCTCACAGCAACTAAAGAAGAATCGATTCTATCACATGGAGAAGATGAATACAATCAATAGTGTCTCCCAAATCTGCAATATGTTTCTCCATAAACAAGTCTGAAATACTTGGACCAAGAGATCATACCACATGGTTGAATCTAAAAGACTATGTATGTCCTACTGCAAGAAGTTATTGGAAGTTTTAGAAGAAGCGAAACTAGAATCTAAAGTAGCAAAAGTAGATCGAGGAGATGGTTCATACAAGGTTCAAGATCTAGATCACTTGTGAGAATACCCAAGTTCAAGTAACCAAAATTTTGAGCCTCAAGATCAAAATCCACACTAGAAGTGTGATCATCATCCAAAGGATCATATCCATCATCAGGAATAAAATCTGAAAAGGAATACAACCAAGATGCGTGATCAACTACCCTAGTAGCAATTATCTCTTTGCTTCGAAAATCTCTAATAAGAACTAAATTAAGAGTAAACTCCACAATACAAGATGAAATTAGTTACCTTTTAATTTATACTTTACTTGTACAGTGCACAAGGTCTATATAGCTACCTTACAAGGATAGAAAGAAGATTATTATAAAATAAGGTACACACAATACATCATTGAAAGTGTCATCCCTTATATCAACAAATCCCTTCTGAATTACATTCATATATTTATTGTTACCCATCAAAGTAGGTGGCATAAACAAGGCTTAAAAGAAGAGAAAATTGACTATGCAAATGAAAACCTACACCAAAACCCCCCTTAAGCACAACTGGGGAGGATGTATAAGATGATGGGTCCCAACAAATTAAGCCATGTTAGGTACCCATGTAGACATAAAATCCACCAAAAGAAGAAGAGGACCCATTCCAAAAAAAGGAAATACATTCCCCCCATAATAGAGAGAGAAATCAAGTGGGGGTGATTCCACAATAGTGGTTTACAATTTTTGGCCAAACTGGACACTAAAGTAATTTTTTCTAAGTAAATATTCACTTTCAGGCACCTATAGCTCGGCTAAACCATGATGAATTTGAAGATGATGCAAACTAGAGTTTTGTGACATTTTGTTTGTAGATTCTAAATATATTTTTTTCAAAATTTATGGAATCAAATTCCACCTCTTTTTCCATCTCCCTTGAAAACTAGTTTTTTTCAAAAACAACATTTTTAAGGACTGACGCTCACCGTAAAATGCATAATTTTTTCCAAGAAGGATAAAATTCAATTTCTTTTGAATTTAGATTTGGAACTCTAATATCTAGTGCTTCCACTTGGTTAGATAGTGTTTTATTGAATAATTTTTCCTTAGTCAAGTTTTGAAGTGAAACCAATTACAATTCAAACATAGGCACACTATATAATGCGTAACTTTTTTTGTATGTGTTGACATAAAAATTTGACAAGGTAACAATGTCTTATGGGAAACTCAGTTTATGGGGGACCTTTTGCGCTAAACTAAGTGACCTCTAGGTTTTTAGAGAAGTTGACTTTTTCTATAATGGGGGGTTTGGAAAGGGAAAAGGAAACAAATATAATAAAATAAAGTCTAACCTAAGGCGATGTGCCAAGAATTAATGATAGGAACAATAAATCATAGAGCTCAGGGCCTGATTAGTATTTGTAGTGTTCTAGAAGATCAGAAACTAAAGATTATAGCATAGAAAATCCATTCATTGACATAAAATAACATTGCATATATTCCTACTGCCAAGAAGAGTCATTAGACATGATCTAGACCAACAAACTTGCATTCAACATATATAGAAGTTCTCAAATGAGATGTCCAGACAATAAAAGCACAGTTTATAGTTTGATCAAATAGCATGAAAGAATAGAAAGGCTAAACAATTGGCATAGTCTGAAAGTCTTTTGCAATAAAATAAAATGGTAATAAAGTCCTGCGTCTTTAACCATGTTGGTGTAATTATATGTCTTGTACCTTGTCCTAGGTCATGATTACACCTTAGTTAAGTTTACTTAGGGACCACATAGGAGGTTGTTGGAGATTTTCCACCTTTTGTGAACTTGGCATCTCATTATCTCATCACTTCCACCTTTTGTGGACACATCATGTGATTATCTCTCCACCTTTTGTGGGAGATCCACCTTTTGTGGAGATTATCACATTATCCTTTTCCACTTTAGATGGAGTGATAACTCTTCATTATTGTCGCATGTCATAAGATTATGACACTTGTCATAATCTTATGCCCTCCTATGTTCTCACCTTGGCTATATATCTAAGGGGTCTCCTATGCATTGTATTGAGTACCATCATTATCTCATATTATTGACATTGAATACAGTTTATTCTTGTCATATTTTATTCTCTCTCCTTTGTGCTTTCTATTAGGCCTCTAGATCTTGGGTGGCTACCTTCATAGCCAATTCTTACATGGTATCAGAGCCATTGGAGCGTCTTTGGATTGCCATTTTGGAGAGATCTTGGTGCATTTGAAGATTGGTCTATTTTCAAATCTATGTTGCTGCAGCATTTTGGAGCATCCTACGCCAAATCTAAGTCCACCATTGCATTCAGGAGGCTGTTTCTAGTTGAGATCGCCTTTCATTTCATCCAAATCAGACTTCAGGAGCTCCAGATCTGAAAAATTCTCCAATTTGGATATTTTTCTCAATTTTCTAAATTTTTCTATAGTTTTGGAAAAATATTTTCTGAGAAAAATTCCAATATTCTGCAAAAATTAGTTGAAAATTTTTGAAATTTTTTTTACAAAAATTAAAAAAAACCCTTTGAGAATTTTATTTGGGGTTTCTGAAATCTTTTAGAAAAATTATTATTTAAATTCGCAGATTTATTTATTTGTAAAGTTTTTTATAAAAATCAAAAAAATAAAAATTGTATTTCAAAATTTTGATTTTTTATAAATCAAAAAATCAAAAATCAAAAATCAAAAATATAAAATAAAATAAAAAATAAAAAATAAAACAAAAAAAATATGTGTACCTACTATGTAGGTACTGTGCAGGCAGACCTGCGCAGCAGGGTACGCCTGTACCCTCAGGATACCGCCGCAGCCCCACGTGGCTCGTAGCCACTGGCCACCGCGACCCCCCGCGGGCCCCTCACCTTTCACCGGCAGGCGGCCGAAAACTTCATCAACCGGAAGACTTCAAAAATTCCGAGCGTGCATTTCAAGTTTTCTGGCATCAAAATATTTTGTGTATGGCAGGGAATATTCCTTCATTTATCCGGCGGCAAAGAATATTTGTGGCATATTCTGGGGAACCACTGACAGCGACCGTGACGGGCATCAAGCCGTCAATTTTAAGCTCATGTCGACTTCCGACAGTCAGACAACCGTCAAATTTATGCTTGCAGACCGCTGATGTCAGCTCCACGTCAGCGATGACATCATCATTTTTTTGAAAAATTTGGCCCCCCTCACCATTGAGCATTTTGAATTTGCAGTCCGACTTCAGAGCTTCATATCTTGCTCAATTTTGCTTCTTTTTTTGAGCAATTTTTTTTTATTTGGGCTAATTTTTCATGTACTTCATAGTGGTGTACTCGGTTTTTGATTTTGGTAGACATATTTTTCATAATTTTCAGTTTCTCATGACTGTACCTGTCTTGTCACCATTTCTGCAACTTCAGAGGCTTCATTCAGGCTCATACGAACTCCTTTTCAAGTGCCATTTTTTTTGAAAGTGCATGATTTTTTGTCTACTTCTTGAATCTACAATCAGTTTGAAAAGATCTTGAGTGGATTTTGTACTTTCAGCATATGGTCCTTTTTGGCCTCTTTGGCACTTGTATTGCATAGATCTGAATTTAGGTCTTTGCTTATTTGTTCTAGTCTGTTATCAGTCTCTTTATTGGAAAGTTTTAAATCAGAAATCATAAGCCCACTTATCCAAGTTGCAAGTGGCCTATTGTACACGCACTATATTATAAAGTGCCAAAATCATCTATTTGTGGGGGGTACTTTGATTGAGTGAATTTGGGGGGTGTCTCTTGTGTGATTGTTCATATTTTCTCTCTTGTGCTCTTGCATTCCATCATGGGTTCATCTAAAGTTCCACTCTTAACTGCACATAACTATGGTACATCGAAAGTACGCGCATGGAGTAAACTAATGGAAAAAGGTTTAATTCACTACATTGATGGAACCATAACTACACCTTCAGATCCTAAGGTAGATCCAACAACATTTATGGATTGGCTCACTAAAACTTCTATGGCATTGGGTACACTAAGAAATTTCATTTTAGATGATCTCATTTTCCATATTGATAAATGTACTTTAGCTAAGGAAGCTTGGGATAAACTTGCTGCATTGTATGGTAAGGTTGATAAGGTTAAGGGATACAAACTTGAGCATGATCTCTTAAGCCTTGATCCCAAGGATTTTGATACAATTCAAGATTATGTCACTAAAGAAAATGAACTAAGAGCACAACTAAAAGATTGTGGTATTGAAAAAGAGGATGATCAATTGGTCTTCAACTTGTTAGATAAACTTCCAGTTGAGTATGCAGCCTTTGTTTCAAGTTTTCAGACTCAAAGATTGACAATTAGTAACTTCAAAACACCATCTTTTGAGGCTCTCAAAGATCTTTTGATTCTTGAGTAAAACAAGTTGACGAAAATGGGCATTCTCAAGTCTTCAACTTCAAGAGCATTGGTGGTCAATCATGGAAACAATAAGCAAGGAAAAGGGAAGGACCAAAAGCAATCTTCACCAAAGCCACAAGGAGAGAATAAAAAATCCACTCCTCCACAACAAAGCTCATCTTCTTCAAAGAAGTACAACAATTCAAGTTAGAGGGAGCAACCAACATGTGCATATTGTAAAAGGATTGGTCATGATGAGCATCGTTGTCATGTTAAGTAAATTGATGAGTTGAAACACATCCTAAAGAAGAACATCAACTTACCAGCTGCATATCAAGAGAAGGAATCATCTCCTTCCACTTCTTCTAAGGGAAAAGGGACAACTCTCATGGCAACAACATCAATCTCATCTCCTTCTTCATCATCTTAATATGATAAACATAAGGGGCAAGCATTTCTTGCAGTTGCAGATTCCAATACAGATCAATGGATCCTTGATTCAGGAGCTTCGCATCATATGACTTCATCCAAGGACATGTACTCTTCATTTGATTCTTGTTCAACACCACCCATTTTGATGGCCAAAAACACATCTTTGGCAGTTTTTGGGAAGGTTTCTATTGACGTTGAAGGTGGAGCATTTAATGATGTTCTATGTGTACCTACTTTGTCAAGGAACATCCTTTCCATCTATCAAATTACACATAGTGGTTCAGGAAAGAGTGTAGAGTTCACACCAGATTCTGTCATTGTTCAGGATTTGCATAGCAGGGCTCTTGTTGCAGTTGGGGAGGTTGATGATCGTTCTCAGTTCTACACCTCATATTTTCCTCCTATTGATGATTCAGTTCACCCTAGTGTGGACACACTTGACGAGATTGAGTATGGTTACTTGAATCCCTGAGTGCTTTCTACTCCTGAGGTTCTTGAACCTATTGATGATACTTCATCTTCTACATTGACTGATGTACCTGATGATACTTGTGTTCTGACAGTTTCAGTACCTTGTGATTCAGTGCAATAGTGTATACCTTGTCTTCCAGCAGCAGCTTCATGGGATGACTACTTGACAGACATCAGCAGTTTGTTTGTGGAATCCTACATTGTAGATTTGGGAGACACATTTGATTCCTTACATCTTCTCTTTGATGAAGGGTATTCTTCTTCAGTTGTTGCGAGGGAACACTCTAACCCTGCTCTACATGATTAGTCCTTCGAGGTTGATGTGATTGTGGATGCATCTTTACAACAATTGGAGGAGGCCACTTTCTCTTTTGAGGAGACATCGTCTTTGGAGTATGTTCTACCTTCATCCTTGCTAGATCTTGAGTTTTCTTTATCAGCAGATGAGAGTGTTGTTGCAAAGGGGTTCTCACATGTTCCAAGAAGTGACTACACCATTGCAGCTTCACATGGTTTGGGGAAGGCATCTTTCGGCATCAACACAGGGACATTTGAGCATATTTTAGAGACTTCTTACATTTTGAGGGTTCTTCCTTCTTCACTTGTGGATTGGGGAGACTTCATTCATACACCTTTGGTATTGTTTCTTCCCAAGGGGAGGAATGTTGTTCGACAGTTTTGGAGTAGCTTCTTCATTCCTTCTCAAGCATCTTCCATTGGTGATCATTGTACATTGAGGGGGGGCTACCTTGTCTCTCTTCTTCTCTTGTATGGGGGGACTTTTTCCTCACATGGGGTTTTTTCCTTCTCATGCTATGTTCATAGTTTTTTGTATCTCATCTCTCTTTTGGGGGGTAGTTTTTTCCCACTGGGTTTTTCTATCTTTACTCCACTTGTGAGAGATTGCATTGTTTGTACATGGGTACCTAACATGGCCTAGTAGTCGGGACCCATCTTTCATTGTTTGCATTTGTGTACATTCTCCCTAAGTTGCACTTAAGGGGGGGTGTTGGTGTAATTATATGTCTTGTACCTTGTCCTAGGTCATGATTACACCTTAGTGAAGTTTACTTAGGGACCACATAGGAGGTTGTTAGAGATTTTTCACCTTTTGTGGACTTGACATCTCATTACCTCATCACTTCCACCTTTTGTGGACACATCATGTGATTATCTCTCCACCTTTTGTGGGAGATCCACCTTTTGTGGAGATTATCACATTATCCTTTTCCACTTTAGATGGAGTGATAACTCTTCATTGTTGTCACATGTCATAAGATTACGACACTTGTCATAATCTTATGCCCTCCTATGTTCTCACCTTGGCTATATATCCAAGGGGTCTCTTATGAATTGTATTGATTACCATCATTATCTCATATTATTGACATTGAATACAGTTTATTCTTGTCATATTTTATTCTCTCTCTGTTGTGCTTTCTATTAGGCCTCTAGATCTTGGGTGGCTACCTTCATAGCCAATTCTTACAAACCAAAACTAGTGTTTCCTCCAAATTTTTGACCCTTTTCTCACAACAGAGAAAAGTATATATAGCAGAAAAAAACCCCACCACTTCGAAGAGTAGCAACAGAAAAAATTTTGCAATCCCCTGGAAATGATGTAGAAATAAGAATACTCCCCAAGCTATTGCAACATAAATGATTCAAAACCATGCATCCAGTCATTCCAAGTAAAGGTACATATTCCTAATCAGAAAAGTATCACCATCTCATGCAAATGATTATGACATACAGTGGCCAATCGCAAAATTTGGTTCATTTGGTTGATCGCTTGAATATGAAATCCACCGAATAGGCTCATGGCTGCCTTTTGCTACTTGTGCGAACCTTTCTCTCTTGCCCCCAAAGAATTGCGCTAAGGCTACACATGTTGAATGGGCAAAGCACTTAACCCATAGTGGAGGGAATGATCACTAGTCGGGTGCAAAAGAGACACGTGGCAGCATTTTGTTGCTCGTGGTCATTACTTCATCTCCACGCTGAAAGATTTGTCAAGAGTAGACACGTAGCAAGAGTACACCACAAATAAAAATTGTGGAACCTGCCAAAATCTTTGGAAATGAGGGCCTTGTGGCACTTGAATAGAGCCCGATGAGGTAGCAAGAAAGAATGATAAAAAATAGCTCACAACCACAACACGTGGAATTATAGCGGGGGTTCCTAGTATGCGAAAGGAATGAAGAAATTTGAGGTTTCGAAGATTAGACAAATGGAATGGGAGAACAGAATTTAGATTAATGGAAAATTTGATGACCTATGATGCACAAGTCGATACATAGAGGAAAAATACACCTGAAGGGAGCTCATTAAATACTTATTTATAGCTTTGGAAACTACCAGGGGTATTTCGCTGGAGGAACGAAGTACCCAAAATCTCTCTAGTTTATAGACCTGAGTGCCATTTCATTAGATAATGAAGTCAGAGATTGGAAAGAGCCACCTACAAAGGTGACCATTCATCTTTAGATGGCCTTGCCATGTTGCGCAAATTCTCCTGTGCTCCACTTAGATCAATAGTTTCTTTATGAGGCAATGCATTAGGTAAACCAACCCCTGCTTCACAATGAAATAGTAGCTGTGCAAGTGGATGAATAACTCCCTCAATGTCAGTTGTGGTGGGAGGATGACTAAAATTCCTAAAAGCCTCCAGATCATTTTCCTTCTCTTCTATTCTTTCTGTAATTTGATTGGTCATAGCAATAGAGCCATTTTCAAGGAATGGGGACGACAAACCTATCCTACTTATCTTAGAGAAACTCTCTCGTATGTTGTCTAGTGTCTTGCTCATAGTAGCCATGGCTACTTTAGTGCACTGGAAGGCACAATAGCAATGGATAAACTTATTTGTCATTTGAGCAGCAGCATCCCAATCTTCAATCCCTGCCCTGATGAGGTTTTCATCAGAGACTGAGTATAGCTCAGTGAGCAGATCTTTTGCTTCTAAAACCTTCTCCAAGATAAACTGTGGGAACTTCTTTTAATATTTTCCCAATGAGAGATGTACAACTTCCCAACCAACGAAACAATGTTCGAATGTGTAGGAGAAGATAGGAGAGGGATTTTAAGAGAAGCGATCTCTGTGTCCTTTGAGTTAATGGCCTTAGCCAACTCTTTCCTTTTCTTTTTCTCGGATGCCAGTTGCTCCGCAGAGCTGCTTATTTATTTATTCCAATTCTCCTCAACTCAGGAGTGATTTCCTAAGTGCATGTCTAGAGAGGACTTTGTCTCTTAAATCTCTTCTTCTAATTGAGCTTTTAGGCCCTTAAATTCAGTCTCTTTTTCTTGTATTTTCTGCTCATATTGAGCTTGTTGGTGCTCCAAATTCTTATTCCTTTGTGCCATTCCTTGACTATACTCAAGGTGAAGTCACTCTAGCTCTTCATTTTTTAGCTGTAGATTCTACTTCATCTCCTGATTCTTAGCCTATATCTCATTTACCATGGCAGGTTCAATAGTCTAAATCTTCACAAGCTCACCTTGAAGTATATTCTTCTCATCCTCTATTTCCAACACCCTCTTTGTCATACGTGCAACATCTACATTTAGGGATTTTTCTTTTTTCTACAAAAAACTAACTCTTTCCCTTACTGCTTTAAGTTGCTCATCCTTTTTCTTTAGCTGGCGACCAGTTTTAAGGAAGTCAAAGGTGACCACCCATTGTGTTTCCTCCATAATCTCAACCTTATCCTATAGTTGGGCCACCTTCATGTCAAGCCCTACTGCATATATTTCATAATCTTCTGGGTGCATCTCCCCCTGAGGCTTGGTTACTCTCAGGTACATGGTTGCAAACTTCAATTCCTGTTGAGTATCATCATAAAGAGTCTACATTTTTGGCTCAGCAGAAACACTGTCATCTTTTGTCCTGCACTTTTACATTCTACTTGTGCATGCTTCCTTTCCACAATCAATTTGTGCCATAAATTCAGCTGGCGATGAAACTAGTCCGCCTGCGAAAGGAGCACTAGAAGGTAGGACATATGGATAGGTAACCCTAATAGGCATGGGCATTTTCTTTTTTTGGAGAGTGATAGTTTATGGGGAGAAGTGGGGCACATTCCAAAGCTTGGTTTGAGGATCGGCAGAAGGGCTAGCCACTTGCCATTACTCAATTGGTGAATTAGCTGGAGGACTTATAGGCTAGAATGGTGATGGAGTTGTCATTGTGGTGTTAGCCTGTTGTGATGGAAGAGGATCTGCCTGTTGTGATGGAAGAGGATTCGCAGCAATAGCGGAAGAAGGGGTGCCCACAAAGGGCACACCTTCAGAAAGCGAGGCAAGGAGAGCTTGAGTGGTAGTAGCTGGTGTAAAGGTCCGTGAAGGAGTAAAGCTAGGTGGGGTTGTCTGCGAAAATTGGGAGAAACCTCCCGCATGTGTTGGATTAAAGGTGGGAAACAAAGGGCCAATACTCATGGCAAGGATTACCGCTAAGGTAAGGGTAGATACCAAGGAATGAGAAGCAAGGGAAGAAGGAGATAATTTTACCTGTTGACTAGTCAATGGTGGCTCTAGAATCATCAACGACTCTTCCTTAGCCTCAGGCTCCTAGCTAGTAGCAAGCACCTGTCTTTTGGCGAGTTCTTTCAAACCTTCTCTGATAATGGTCTTTGTATGTTGTCATCTTGTAGGCGGGGTCTCCCAAGCTTTGATAGTTATTGTCATTTGTTGTTGTAATACCTTTGTTGCCTTAGCAGCCCAAGTGAGTGTATGTGAAGCCCTTGATATATTAAAATGCACATTTGTGGCCACATAGGCGGGTTGTCCAGAGCATTTCTCATTCGATGTGGAGGACGTAGAAGTTACCACTTCCTCTTCTTGCTCTTCAAACTCATTCTCTAGGTCCTCACTCCTATTAATGCTAGAGTCTGGGCTGGGGTGGTCATCATTCCACCATTTTTCAAATTACTTGTCCTCCTTCAAGCTCTCATACAGAGCATCCAATTTCCCTATCTCTTGGCGATACTTTTGAAAAGCTTCTATTTTTTCTTCAGTCCACTCCTCATCCTTCCACAACTTATTATACATAGTGCATTCCATGTGGAAATTATCTTTGGCCACTGCCACATAAAAGTATAACTTGTGCCATGACCCTCTGTTATCTTGTGTGGGAATACGTGCTAGTTCAACAAAATTTTCATCCTTGTCTACTCGTGGGTTATGGCGCTTTTCCTAGTAAGGTCGGGGAACATGCGTAACATTCATGTGTGGCTCTGGTAGGTCATTGGAAGGGTTGTAATCTAATTTTTCACTTACCATACCAACCCTAAATGAGCTAATTTATCCTACAATAACTGATCTAATTATTTCTTTAACAGAGTCACTGATTTGAAATTCTTCGGACAAGTGAAGAATCCTTTTCTCTTGACACTTTTGTTGCTACAGAAGGTAAAATCAATGATACACACCTACCTAAACATTTCAAGCATGAGCACCCTATCTGTGACATAGGTTGGGAGAAGGAAGGGTTGACTAGTGAAGCCCTGCGTCCATAGAATTGTGAAATCTGTTCCTAAGAACAGTCACAAGCGGGAGTGAAATTCTGCATATATCCGGTTTGATCCCTATCAAGCCAGATTATGTCACTTTCTCCTCATAAATCATACAAGACCAGAGTTATAAAATAATCCAAAAATGCATAATAATCATATGTCATGGAAAGAAAAGTTGTCCACATGGATATTGGCTTCATGTTTCCCTGTTCATCAAAAATTGATAATTCAAAATACCAGCCAAAGAAATCAGGGTTTTGATGTGGGAACATGTGAACTAGGAAGGAAAGTGTATATGCATAAAATTGGTCATGTCTAATTAATCCTAGCATTTAATTAAATATTTATTATTTAATTAATTTCTCTAAAGTCTTCTACATATAATTAAATTTAATAAATTTAATTATATTGTTCATTCACATTATTCTTCCACCATAATTAAATAAATTTATTTTATTTAATTATTTCACATTCATATGTCCACTTGATTAATTAAATAAATATTCTTTATTTATTTTAATTAATTATCACCTTTCGAATTTAATTAAGTCTTTTGATTTAATTAAATTTAAATATTTCCTTTCTTCTATTCAAAATCTTTCTTCTAATTAATTAAATAACTCATTTAATTAATTTCATAAGCGCGATTTAATTAAATAAAATTTATTTAATTAAATTTTCATATCTTTTCAAATCATAATTAAATATTTTATTTAATTATGAAATCTTCTACTTTCCTCCAAATATTAATTAAATAATTATTTAATTAAGAAAAATCTTTGTGTCACCCAAAAATAAATAATTGAACTGATAATTCATTATTTATCATCTTAATATCTTTCCAATATCCTCTTAAAAAGATGATTTTTTATCATCTCATCTTATCTCTTCCACAAAAAATGAAACAAATCTTGCTTTCTGGTTTTCTTCTATTTTCCTCTCCAGTCTCATCCATCTTCGATCGTTCAATCTGCCAGGGATTTTCACAGCCATTGATCAACTCAACTAATCAGAATCCATTGAAAACTCTATAAAAACTTGTGTGAATGCAAGCATTGGTTACACTTACACACTTGCATACATTTACATTCACGTGCACTCGTTTTATTTTATCATTTAGCAATCAATTACATTTTAGCAATCTCATATCTTAGTTATCATTTTTAGTTTTTATGCTAATTGCATCTTAGCAATAGTATGCATTTATTTCAAATCTCATTCTCTAGGAGATCATTTTTTCAGTCTAGCATATAATCCGAGAGCAAGCTAAATTCAGCAAAAAATTGGAGATAGAGGACAATAAGATGCTTTCGAAGGAGCTATGAGTTTAAGAGTTTCTTTTTCTTTTAAATTAGTTTCCTTTGATCTAATGTTTTATTGGTGTGTTTAATCTATTAAAAACATTTACACTTAAAATTGATCACACATAAAGAAATCTAAACTTTCCCTCCACCGAGTAATTCTTTATTTTACATATCATTTCATCTACCATGAACTTAACAAAATCATACCAAAAGGTATCATGTTGTTTGCGGAATTGGAAGGTCGGTCCCAGTTGAAAGGTTTCCACCATCTCATCAGAGTCTTGGTCGCATACAAAAGCTAGCATGGACATAGCACCTTGCATATCCTCACATAATGATCTGTGTGGCAACAGAATACTTGGCAGTTTAGCACCTAGGACACCTTTCTTACCAATCTCCTCCAACAAGAAATCTAAGTTCTTTTTCATCGCCTTCCATGCTTTTTCTCCTTTACCAAGGTAAAAGGACTCAATTTTCTCTCTTCTTTTACTTGGGTTCGGGATGCATAGCATATGCCAAATGGCCTATGGGCTAATGTGAACTCTTAAATTTTGGCCCTCGATGTAGCTAGTGCTAGGGTTATAATGCTGAATGGCAGCATCAACTATTTCCAGGCAGTAATGCACCAGCGAGACAATGTATTGTGGAAGACCATTGTACCAAACCTTTCTTTCTATAGACATGTTCACCTTTGGTGTTGTCAACCTTGCACAGGCTTCTTCTCTTAAGGATTTAGGGTTTTTTGTGAGTCATGGGTCATAAATATTATCCCATTTCTCCTCAACCCTTTTCTTGTTTTTGCAATATTTGGGCCTCCTTGGCTGTATTGCATACGCCTTCTTCCACTTGCTTGGTATACCAGGTGTAGCATATGCTAAATCCTCATAGACATACACACCTTCTAATGACCGTCTGGTTGTAAACAACTCCTGGCCAATCTCCTCTTACATTTGTTGAAATGAACTCTCTAACATTTTTTTTCAGATGAAGACTTCTACAAGTTCTTGACTTTGTAATTTTTATCTGGCTCTGGATACACTAAAAAAAACTTCTCTGCACCTTAAGCCTTAGTGTTTTTTAAAATACTTTGAATCATTAAACCTTTTCATGCAATATTTGGCTATCTTTTCTCAAGGTGGTAGAGGAAAGCATGCTTTTGCATTTAATTTGGCATGTACTATTAATCTTGTGGTTCATGCAAAATGAATTACTTTCCATTTCAAGGCGGAAATAATTCATTATTGCATTTGGAAACCGTGTGATATGTTGTGATTCCCTTAAAATTTGAGCCAACAATTTTCCTTCTAACCTTGCATTAGTATGTGCTGGCAATTAATATCGTGGACAAAATGATTAAGCCAAAGCAAACGATCATTGCTTGAAAAGATATGGATACTGCCTTGGGCTCTGGGAAATGCCTATGAGATGACACAATAGCCTACAACCATGTAGCTTACTGCCGATGAGTGCCACCTTTTTAAAGCTAATTAACTAGCTCTCATTAATCTAGCACATATTGAACTGTACCTCTGCAGATGCAACTAGTTCATAAATGTGAGCAAACATAGGGACGCCTTTCAAGTTGGCACTTGGTTATCATCACGTTTTGTCAAAATGGATTAGCATGTGTCTTCTCATATTTTCCATTAATTGGTTGCTAAGTAGTGAGGAAATCACACTTAGCATTTGAGTAGTTTTAACAATAGATCATTGGCATACTCCTAAGCAAGTTTTCTCATAGGCTAGTTGGTAGGTAAGTTTCAATGTTGGTTAGAAGGTATAAGCATAGTGTCAGTATCATGGATACTCATGTTAGGTTAACCTCTTATAACTCACAGATAGATTTTCTGGTGGAGGTTTCCACTAAGCGATTGAAGAGAATGACCAAGAATAAACATTCCTTGGTTTTGGTAGCCATAAAATGGGTTATAGGTAGGGACTGTATAGAGTACGAGGACAAGTATCATGTGAATACTGATATCTATTCACACTTTGTAGCATTGATGTTAGACATTGGCATCCTCAGGGCCCTAACTTTGAAGTTGATCAAGAAAATATTTTCAAGAAAGTACCTGAATGGCCTGGTGAGATCGTGGCTCACGTTGCAAATGGGGTAGGCTTGTCATCAGCCAGTGACCTCTGTCACTACATTGAGGAAGAAGCGGTAGTTGTATGGCTACTATTTCTCAGTGGATTTTTCCTTTAGATACATGATGAGCATTGACAGAGAGTTACCCAAGCCTTGCACTTTATGTTCCGCAGCTACAACATGATACCATTCTATGACATCGATTGGTATACTGACTTCAGTAACCTATTTTTTCCCCCGCCAATGGCGGTTGTGTTGAATGATGTTGCTTCTGTTGTCGAAGAACCTGTTGATGAAGACTTGGTAGACGCAGTCGTAGAAGAAGTGGTAGATGTTGCCATAGATGAGTCAATTTTTGCCTCCTGACGTGCCCTTGGATAAAATGCCTCCCTGCTCCTGGGTAAAACGGCCCCCAATTTCTTTATTTCTTATTGTTGCATACACCACCTACCTTATAGTTTTGTATATAAGCTTGAAAAAAGCTATAAATATTGCATATATGAAAGAATAACTTGAATAGTCATATAATTTTTGGATTATGGCTTTCTCAGCCATTTTATAATGTAAAAAAAAAGAATATATATAAATCGACATATATCTTTATAAAAATCCATTGCTCTTTCTTCCATTCTGCATTTCTATTTATGGGCTCTTTTATTAGCATATGTGTTCATTTCTTTGCACATGGGTGTGCTTTAAATGTAAAGCAATCCCACTACTCTACCCTCTACAATAATGGGTTATTTTCATAGAACATGAACCAATTTCAAAAATGATCAGTCAACACAAAGGTAAATAAAATAAAAGCATATTCACATATGTACAAAAATAGAACTCAACATTTAATAGAATAGCTTAAGATGCATCCCATTGACGGGGATTCCTAAGGGTTCTTGTTCCATATTTTCTAACTCAAAAGCGTTATGCTCCCTACACCGAATTATTTTAAAGGGGCCCTCCCATAGGCTATCAAATTGACCATGCTGACCTAGATTAGTATCCCTTTTATCATATTTCAATACTAAGTCTCCACACTTTAGGCCTTGGTCAGAAGCCTTATTGTCAAACCATTGGTTGACCACTTGTTAGCGGTTTGTCATGGCTATTAGGGAATTCTCCCTTCTTTCTTGTAGTTCTAAGAGTTTAGCAAATCGAACCTCCATGGTGCCATTTTGTTCTATCTCGAGGGATTTCAATAGTTGGAGCATTGGAATCTCCATTGATATAGGTAAAAGTGCCTCTTTCCCGTATACCAACTCATAAGGTGAAGTCTTAAGGACTTGCTTAGGAGTTATCTAGTTTCCCCAAAGCACTGCTCGAAGGTTTTTATGCCATTATCTCTGGTGTTCTGAACCAATTCTTTTAAGGAGTCAAACTAGGTTCTTGTTTGTTGACTCTGCTAGGTCATTTCCCTGTGGGTAATAATTTGATGATTTCTTAAGGAATATGCCATTCGTTAATGCAAAGTGGCATACCTTTGTGCCTAGGAAAGCTCTGGCATTATCAGAAATGATAGTCTTTGGAGGACTGAACATTGTCACCAACTCTTCCAGAAAATCCACAATTTGTGTCTCTATTGCATTTTTAAGCAGAACAACTTTTGTCCATCTCGTGAAGTAATCTATGGCAGTCAAAATCCACTTGTGCCCGAGACTAGAAGCGAGATTAATCATCCTAATGAATTCTAGGCCCCATTGTGCAAACAGTTCATCTGTCACTATAGGCTTGAGAGGCATTGCGAAATTCTTCCTTCTATCAGTAAAGAACTAGCATTTTTTGCAAGATTTTACCAAAGAGTGGGAGTCGTTGACAAGTGTAGGCCAATAGTAACCTGCGCACATGATTTTGATGGTGATGGTGTTAGCGAAGAAGCATCTACCCACAACGTTGTTGTGGAACGTGTCAAGGATTCTCTTTGCTTGCTCTATAGTAATGCATTGCACGAGTAGACCATTGAAATTTCTTTTGAAAAGGACCCCCTCCACTAGTGCATATCCGCAATTTTGCAGCTAGTAGTATCTCCACTTTTGGGAGGAGAGACCTGGAAAATAATTTCCTATTTACATAAACCTCATTCTATCTATTAGCCAACAACCCTCCAATTTTGGCTCATTTATCAAAACAAGCTCTGGTTGCTCTCCTACGATGGGTATCTCCTCGTTCTACACCATGTATTCGCACGGTCCTCTTCTTCTTATAGTTTTAGTGGGTTTGCCCTCAATGTCATATTCAAGGATCTTGGTGATCCAATGAGCTCTTTTTTCTGTGATTTCTCCCTCCATGATATATATTCACGCACATTGGAATGTGCAACATAAACAAACACTTTGTTGTAGGAAATTAGATGCAAAATGTTTTTAAGTCCCTTCACTATTGCAAAGGCTTGTCTTTCAATGAAATTATAATTCATCTCATATTCCTTCAGGGTCCAGGAGTAGAATTCCACTAGATGTTCTCCCTTTCCTTCATCATCCTTTTGGGTTAAGATAGTAGCAATACTGGAATTTCTACTAAATGGATACATTATAAAATCCTTAGATAAATCTGGATTAACCAGTACCGAAGCTGCGGAAATAGCTTCCTTGACATTTCAAAGGCTTCCTGAGCTTCATTCTTTCACTTGAATGCCTGATCCTTTTTAAGCATCAGGGTGATCGGCCTAATTATTCCCACAAAGTTGGAAATAAACTTGCTAAAAAAATTTACCTTTCCTAGGGAGGACTAAACACCTTTCTTATTCACTAGAAGGGGAAGTTCCTTGATAGCTTTCACCCATTTTGGGTCGATTTAAATTCCTTCCTTAGATACGACATGTCCTAACAACTTGCCTTGCGGTACTCCAAATACGCATTTTTTTGGATTTAGGGAAACCCTGAACTCCTAGCACTTTTGAAATACTATTTCTAAGTGGTCGAAATGATCATCCTTAGATTTAGAAAACATAGTAAGATCATCTAAATAGATTAGAATAAACTTATTGAATAGCTCACTGAATGCGATGTCCATCAGCCGCTGGAATGTTGCCTCTGCATTAGATAAACCAAAAGGAATTTTAGCATATGAAAATGTTCCCCACTTTGTAGTGAGCATGGTCTTGTGTTGATCCTCCTTTTTAACTCAGATCTAATTGTAACCAGAGAAGTTGTCCAGCAGAGAAAATATTTCTGATCCTGCTACCATTTGTAAGATTGACTCCATATAAGGCAGTGGATAATGGTCCTTCAGGGATGCTTTGTTTAGGTCTCAAAAGTCCACACACAAGTGGATATCTCCATTCTTCTTTTGAACTGGGAGCAGATTGGATATCGAAGTACTATGCTTGATTGAGAAGACAATGTGTGACTCAATTAGCTTGGTTAACTCTAGTGCCATTAGCACTTCAATTTTAGGGTTTACTGGCCTCTACTTTTGTCGGACTGGTTTTGCACCTTTTGTTAGCTCAATCGTGTGTTGAATGATATTAGGATCATATCCCTCCAGATCATCATAGGAGTAGGCCACTACTTCATATTTCTCACAGAAATTTATGAGTCTTTCTTTATCATGGTGCGAGACATCTTTCTCGACTCAGAGATTCCTACCATCTAAGACCCAAAGGTCTATGTAATCACTTTTGTTTGCTACGAACTTCTTCCTATCATTTCTTGCATCATCACAATCAATTTTTTTTTAGAGTAACCAATCCTTTCAAAAGCTTGTTATATTTTAGCTGCATAATTTTTCCTTCATAAGCTTCGACAATCTTTGGTTGAAGTTGATCGACGAATTCCCCCGACTACTGGATGAATGAGGCGATGTTCTCATCACTTTCAAAAAATTTCCAACTCTGATCATTTTTCAAGAATCACCGGTCAGACTAGTACTCGTATTGAATGTTCATTATGAATAAGGTCAGAGGCAGGATCAAAATGAGCACCAATCACAGCCATGCAATTTGCATTGCTATTTTGTCCTCAGGGAATAGCCTAGATGTTGAAGGCTTCAAAACTCTCAACAAGGTCCCAGACTCAGTGCCAATAAGATCTCATGTGGAAATTTATCTATGCGGAAATCCCTCAGACTTGGTTGACTACTAGTTTGGAATCTCTGAACACCATTAATTGCTTAATGCCCATTCTCTCCACAAGGCTTAAACCTTGAACTAATCCTTTCATATTCAGCCTCATTGTTTGAACAAGCAAAATGAAAATGGAAAGATCTCAACAATTTTTCTTCTTGTAGAGATATTAGACATATCCCCACTCTAGTGCCTACTTTACCTCTTGCTCCATAAAAGTACAACATCCATAGCCCATTTTCTTGGCTACCTCCAGACTCTTTGGCAACCTTTGGGAGCACTTGGTCTTCATCATAAATTACATAGGTGCCCAATATTGTAGCATGATAATTTCTAAAAGGGTCATTATCCATGTGTTCACTCAAAAGAGCATCTTCTTGGTCATCCTAGTCTCCGCTCACCTTTTCTTCCTCTAGTAATTCAATGCAATAGATTTCTTGCTTGGTGATAGAGGTATGCATGGCTTCATAATTGATCAGGGCTTCATCCGCTACATGTTCAGAATGTAAAGCCTCCGATTCTATCTTAATTTTTGTGTTGTGCTTTGTTTTGAGAATCAAATGTGACTAATCCAAGGACAAGTATCCACCCACCTTTGAAGTAAATTCTTGAAATAGATAGAAACTGAACATAGGAGGAACATCTATCATCACAATGTTTTACGACACTGTGATACTAGGGAAAGCAAATAGAGTTAAAGGAAATGCCTTGATGACACCTATGGTTTCAACTTTGTTCCCATCAAGCTACATTACCCCCCTTTTGATAGGTTCATACCTGAGTCCTAAAGCTTCGGCTATCTATTTAGGCATAACCGTGGTGCTAGTGCCAAAATCAATCATAGTATTGTGCAATAACTTCTTTCCTATAATGAGAGTCAAGAAGAAGGGTTGGGGCTTCAACTTATCTCTAACTCTAACGAGGGATTCTTTTGTATTGTTCGTAAAGACTTTATCCACTAGTATTTTATTAACAACCTCTGCATTGGCTAATTGCTCTATTGGGACTACACTGACCTCTTCTTGAAGCACCTTCTGTAATAGTATTTTTTGATCTAGGATAGCTAGAATTTCCCATAGAGACACATTAGTGGATGACTTCTTCAATTGTTCTACAACATTAAAAGGTGGCAAACTCGAAGGTTTCGACTCCTTGGCTCTTGTTATAATAATTTCCTTCCGTGGTTGAGATGGTTGTAGGGTGGTAGAAGTGCCAGGAATCTGATTGGAAGCATCTTTGAGTTGTGGGTTGGCTAGATGTGGAACATCTGACTTGTCGATAAATCTCCTCTTTGAACACGTGTTATAATTAGATTGCACTTGCGGTGTTTTGGATATGAACATATCATTAGCAAACACTATTTCTTCTTCCTCCATCCATGAGAAAAATGTGTGATCAAGGGTAATGACAGATTCTTGTTCTAGAGGCATTCCTTACATTTGCATGGTAAGAACTGCACTCTCCATTTGTGGCGAGGGATACACATAATCCCCATGGTCTAGTGTCATGCCTTGGCTACGTTGTTCCACCAACTTTTGTTGTAAGTTGCTACACAGACAATTCTAGGGCATATGTGCATCATTACAAGGCAAGCACCACATATTGATGTCATCAATAAGGTTATTCTACCCCGTGGTTAATTCCCTACTCGAGCTTGGTGAAGTGCTTGTTAGCAGAGTAGGAATCGACACCATTTGGTTGACCGTCAGAGTTGGTGAATTAGTGCAGGAAGAATCGCCTTGGTATTGATTCTATTGATATGAGGACTTTATGCCTTGATAGTTTTCATAGGCAGGCTTCATAGGCATTGATTGGTTCCATGTGAGGGTGGTTATGCCATTTTCCATGGTCCACAACATTTCTTTAAGATTTCTCATTTCATCTTTAGAAGAACAAGGTGTAGAGGAAACTTTTTGTGGTGCTGCCACATATGTGTACATTGACTAAGGAATTGTAAGTGTGCTAGTTGATGTGACTTCTTATGCAGGAATCCATATTTCAGGAAATATCAGCATGTTAGGCCAAGGAGGAAACTTTCTGCAATCTATCAAATGATTCTCAGCCTTGACAGCGACACCATAAACATTTGGTAGAGTAGCTCCTCCCAAAGATTGATCATCATAGAAATATCAGAATTGATGGACTTCAGATAAAATATGAATTCCAACTCAGGAGTCGGGCATATAGTAATAGGGATCCTCTGCCAATTTGTGTGAAATCGGGCATTAAAGTCTATTAGAGCCTCCTGGGGGGCTCATTTTATGAGAGATAGTTGATAATATAGTAAAGAGTGATCTCCATCATTTGAGAACCTCTCATAGAATGGATCTTTGAGCTTGTCCTAGGTGCGAATAGTGTTAGGTGATAATGTTTGGTACCAATCCAGCACCTTTCCTTTAAAAGACACAGCGAGAAGCCTTAGAGCTACATTTTGCATTGTGATCCCGTGTACCAGATACACATCTGCCACGTCTTGCAAATGTTTTGCAAGTGTTCTTGAGCCATCTCTAGTAAACTTGGGTATAACTTAAATCATAGCTAAAACTAGGATAGCACCCTAGACAGTGGGTGCTACTAGGGCTACTACAGGACTTTTGGTGTCCCATGCCACATAATGTTTGTTGGAGGCTGGCAACATGGTTAGAGGAATGGGTGGTGGGAGTGGAACGGTTACCAACTGATTTTCAGCCTATATTGTTCCTAGTGGAGGTACTAGTAAACTGGGGTTGCCTACAGTTTGGGATATATTTATAGGTCGATGGCTCACACAACCTTCTAAAACATAAATTCATTTAAACTCGGTCCCACTAGGCATGTCAAAAAAAAGAACAAATTGTTGATGTAAAAATTTGACAAGGTAACAATGTCTTCTGTGAAACTCAGTTTATGGGGGACCTTTTATGCCAAACTAAGTGACCTTCGAGATTTTAGAGAAGTCGACTTCTTCTATAATGGGGGGTTTAGAAAGGGAAAAAGAAATAGATATAATAAAATAAAGTCTAACCTAAGGTGATGCACCAAGACTTAATGATAGGCATGATAAATCATAAGATCTAAGGGCCTGATTATTTGTAGTGTTCCAAAAGATCAGAAACTAAAGATTATAGCATAGACAATCCATTCATTGACATAAAATAACATTGCATACATTCCTACTACCAAGAAGATTCATTAGACATGATCTAGATCAACAAACTTGCATTCAACATATATAGATGTTCTCAAATGAGATGTCTAGACAATAAAGGCATAGTTTGTACAGTTTGATCAAATAGCATGAAAGAACAAAAAGGCCAAACAATTGACATAGTTTGAAAGTATTTTGCAATAAAATAAAATAGTAATAAAGGCCTAGTGTCTTTAACCAAAACCAGTGTTTCCTCCAAATTTTGGACCCTTTTCTTGCAACAGAGAAAATTATATATAGTAGAGAAAACCTCCATCACTTCAGAGAGAAGCAACAAAAAAGATTTTGTAATCCACTGACAATGATGCATAAATAAGAATATTCCCCAAGCTATTGCAATAGAAAAAATTTGAAACCAAGCATCTGGTCATTCCAAGCATAGGTGCATCTTTTGCAAATGATGGCGGTGGTCCTAACAAGGCTAATCAAACAAGTGTCACCATCCTGTGCAAATGATTATGATACACAGTCACTAATCGCAACATTTGGTTCATCTGGTTGATTGCTTGAATATGAAATCCGTCGACTAGGCACACGGAAGCCTTTCGTTGCCCGTGTGAACCTTTCTCTCTCACTGCCAAAGAATTGTGCTAAGGCTACACATGTTGAATGGGTGGAGCACTTAACCAATAGTGGAGGGAACGATCACCAACCGGGCACAAAAGAGACATGTGGCATAATTTCACTGCTCGTGGTCATTACTTCATATCCACGCTAAAATATTTGCGAAGAGTAGACACATATAAAGAGTTCACTGCAGATAAAAATTGTGAAGCCCGCCAAAATATTTGGAAATGAGGGCCTCGTGGCTCTTGAATGGAGCTCAATGAGGTGGCAAGAAAGAATGATAAAAAATAGTCCACAGCCACGACACGTGGAAGTATAGCAGGGGTTCCCAAGATGCAAAAGGAATGAAGAAACTCAGGGTTGCGAAGGGTAGACACATGGAGCAGGAGAGTAGACTTTAGATAAAAGGCCAAGTTGATTACCTATGATGCATAGGCTGATACATAGAGGAAAAATACACCCGAAGGGAGCTTGTTAAATACTTATTAACAGTATGTATTGAAATTCAAATTTTTTTGTTGGATCAAGGACTTCAATATCTGGTGCACTCATACTTTTCAATTTTGTTTTGACAATCTTCTATTTTCCACATGTGCAAAACAAAGAGGTTCATTTTCGGTGAAAAACCTATGTTTAATAAAACTAAAAAAACAAGTAGATAATAAAACCAAAAAATATTAAAATTATAGTCGTTGGATAGCTCATTTTGAGGACTACCTAATTCCAGTTGGCTCTGTAAAGTCTCCTCAATTTTCATCCTCAACATGAGCTTCGAAGAGAAAAAATTCTGGTTTTTTTTGTGCTAGAGAGTAGGGAGTTGGGAAAAGGGGGGTTTGCTCAAACCAAGGGAGGCTCGAGCGAACCAGGGTTCATTTGAAGCCCCTTTCAAAAATGGGTTTTCATTTTTTTTTGCCGGGATGGGGTCCACCTTGCATTTAACTAGTTCACACAAACCAGGGTTCATTCAAACCCTTTTTTGGTTCACTCCAACCAATGGGTTCATTCGAACCCGAAAAACCAATTTTTTTTGTATGGGGTCATTTTTTGGAACTTTTCCTTCCTCACTCAAATTGTAAACCACTTTTGTGGGTTTACCTGTGGAAGGGAAAAGAAGCCCCCCAAAGAGCTTCAATGGTAGATGCCTAAAACTTGATGTAGAAGATAGTCCATGATCGTTGAACAACGTTCCTTCCTTTAAGAAGAAACAAAACCAAAGGTGTATGTGAGCTATCTCTCCAATGTTGAAAGGAATATATGTAAGAAGAAAAATAAAGATGTACAAATTCTTTGAACTCGACTCAAGTGTCCCCATGTCGATGCTAAAAGCTCTCACAATCAAATCAGGCATTATATTTGTTGTTGTTAAATGTAATGTTGATTATTGATGTTAAGAAGGAATGATTTATATAAATATTTATATAATATATATTACTTCCATGATTTATGCTATTAAATACTATTGGGTGAGTATGTTGTGCTTTGACTGTATATAGATATTGAGCTTGGACCCTTGACGTGCATTGAATGGCTATGTAGGTATAGGGTTATTTCTCTAAATAGCTACACAGATCTAATTTATTTCCCAATGGTGGTTAATTTGGAGACATCATAATGGGCTTGCCTATCGAGTCCCCAATCATACTTGGATCAAGTACAATATGTTTCATGTTTGACCCTATGTGAGCATAGATTTGAATCAAAAGAAATTCTAGATTCTATCTATGTCATGAACAACCAATAAACATCTTAGAATCTAATTAATGGCCTAAATCTATGTTTTCAACAAATGAAATATCAGAGAATATCACCTTGAGCTCTTGCAAGCCCAAAAGGAATCCTAATAACTTGGAGAGCTCAATTGATTTTTCCCAAAATATTTTTGAGACTTTTAATGCTCTTAGTTCTCACATACCTCCAAATAGGAGTAGCACTCTCTGGTTCCCCTTGAGCCCGAATGACTTAAGCTTAACTTTGATGGCTTATCCAAACATAACCTGGGTTGGGTGGGTGGGTGTGGGGTCATTTGTGATCATGATGGGAAAATAATTTTGGTGTATGTGATTAATCTTGGTGTCCAATCTTCCAGCTTGACTGAGGTGGTAGTGACATTCTATGGAATTCAGATTTCCATGAATGTTGGCCTTTCCAACCTAGAAATTGAGGGAGACTCTAAAAACACCATTATTTTTCTAATGAGGAAGGCTAAACCCTATTGGTCCCACTAGGACCCCATCCCATCAGCTCAAAAACTCGTGACCTCTCTTGGGAATAGTAGATCTTCTCTCATGTTTAGAAATGGAAACAAAGTTGTGGATGCATTAGCTACCCTCGGCTCTTTTACTCCTAATTTAGTTATCTAGGATAATTTCTCACATATCCCTAGGCATCTTGGTGAATTAATTAAAAATGATGTCAAAGTAATATAGAAAAGAGATTGAGCTAGATCTTTTCTCAGCCCCCTTTTTTATTTTCCATGATTTACCACTATATGGGAAATTAAATTCACTAAGTAGTCTTTTCACAAGCCTTTTTATTCTTGGCTCTAGTATTATTCTTGACATTTCTACATAAAATTTTCTATTGTTTTTCTATGTACAAATTTATCCATGGGTGGTGAGCTTGTATAAGATGAACTCGCTAGTTGTGAGATGTGGAAACAAGATAAGGAGGTTTGGCCTATTATGCAATGTTCATGGAGGGAATGAAGGGGCATGACCCCAAGTTTTCTATGGAGCTCACTAACTCCTAGAAGGATGGCACTATCACCATTGGTAGGTGCTCCTTTAGTGTGAATACAAAGTTGATCGTAGTGGTGACAGGGCTTTCCTTGGATGGTGCTTGCATCCCTTGCAAGCCTAAAGGGAACTACTAGAAAGATATGGAGATATTTGTGAAAGATGGGGAAAAGGTTAACAAACTTCAAAAAGGATACAATAAGGCTAACCTCCCTGGGGTGTGGAGAAAAATTGCTAAGGTACTAATGAGGTATGTTATGCTTGAGGGTTGTGTTACCCCTTGAAATTTTATTTTGAGACAAGTTGTTTTAAAACTCATCCTTTTATGGAAAACTTGTGTAAGTCGTGGCTTTGAAAAATCTTATAACTATCGTGGTCATGTTAAATTCCTGAACTGAGTCACTAAGTTTTCAAGTTTCAAAATCACTTGACCTTTTGTAGCCTATAGAAATGATGTTTTGTGTTGTTGGGATATCGACATTTCTAGAAACTCTAGAACTTCTTACCCATGGTTACAAGGTTCTATCTAGTAGCGACGGGATCACCTCAATAGGATATATTGTTTCCAAAGTGTCAGTGCATTTAATGAAGTTTGCGATGCCTTTAAGGAATTTCTTCTCCAATTTCTCGAGACGACAATAGAAAGTTTAAACATAATCTTTAAAAATTCTCTGAAAATGAAACTCTTTAATAAGGAAGTTGGAAAAATGGATTGATAGGTTTTTCTTAGCGACTAAATGACCACTTTCCGCTGCCAAAGTTAAATAGGTCTGGATGTAAGGGAAGGTGGTAGTGTTTTTCGATTTCAAAGTTTTCTCAAAATGGTACTTCTAGTTGATGTTAGGGAATGGGAAGATGAACTTGTTCCTGTTCTTCAACCTGAAGTGAATTGGCCAAAGGAAGAGCAATTCGACATCATCTCTCAGCTATGCTCACTGGCCTGAAAGGAGAAAACCAACTATGTCAAGTACAATAGGGAAATCCATGTTTTGGAAGAAGAAGAACATTCTGAATTCCATAATTTAGTTATGGGAATGCAATTGGAGTTGTATAGAGTTTCACCACCACCAGTGGTTTAGTGACATGCATGGAATATTTCACGATAGAGAATAATAACATCTTTTCTAAAAACAGTTGTCGACGTCGGTCATTTTCAAGGCTGTTACTTTTTTGTAATGTAATAGTTTTGGTGTGCATGTATATATTGGCCTCCAAGTTATTTGTTGAGGCATCTTTTGGCTAGTATCGGAAATAGGGGAAGTAAGGGAAGTCTTGGTTTTTTTTTTGTACGGTTGGTTGTGTAAGGTGTTGGGCCTTTGTGCTCATAATTTTGATATTAGAGAAATAAAGAAAGCATGTTTTTAGATCTTTGCATTTGTATATGTTTTCTTTAAATTGACAATAGACTTTGGGCTCTTGCAATTTCCTTCCAATATTGATTCTATCATAGCAAACTATATGTGCAATTATTTATGGAACTTTGAATGCAAAATAATTCATCTATTGAAAGGGAAATTCACTGCTCGTTCTTTTTCTTATTTCTCATTGTGGGTGTGGAATAAATGGGCTTTGTATCATTTGTTTGCATTCACTTCATTCTGAATCAATTCATCACATTTACTTTCATTGTTATGTGTAAATTTTAGTGCTCCTTTCCTGCTTTCTAGTTAGAAACATACCCTGAGTTTTCATTCATTTCATATCTTAAGAGGAAGTTGTACCTCTAAAATTCAGAGGAAAGTTGTCAATCCAATGGAAACTTCTCCAACTGAACATGTTACACTTTTTTCCCAAACTTGACATTGAAATCAACATTTTTCACCAGATTTGCACTTTCTTACACCTATAGCATCTAAACCATTAAGTATTTGAAGATGAAGCAAAGTAGTGATTTGTGAGATTTTGTGTGTAGATTGTAATTATATTTAAAAATAAAAATTAAAAATAAATTGTGAATCCTTTTATGTAATTTTTAATATCTTATTTTTTCTACAAACACCATCTTTAAAAAGTGATGTTTACTTCGGCCTGCATAAAAAATTTATAGAAAGGATAAAATTCTAATTTTTGAAATACAAATATTTCACCTCAATATCTAGTGCATGGATATTTTTTCATAATTTTTTGTTCCATATATATTTTTTAATTAATTTTCTAAGTCAGATTAATTATAATTTGGACAGAGGTGTACTTCGGCCCACATAAATTTTTTTGAATGCATTTGAATTAACTTATTCTTTTTTTGTTGGAATAAGGACATCAATACCTAGTGTACATGTATTTTTAAGAAAAAAAATTCTCTATTTTCCTATTTTTTTGTATGTGTGAAACAAAAGAGCTTGATATTCGTTGAAAATACCACATTCACAAGAAATTAAAAATAAATATAATAATCAAATTAAATATATATTTAAAATTATACTTTTTTGGGAAGATTATAATAAGGGCTACATACTTGCAAAACATAAATTTTGAATGACTTCATTTGTTCCCCCAAAAGGTAAATCAAAAGTGGCTTTTTATCAACACTTTGATGGGTGTAGAGGAGACTCCATTATAAGTATGGTTTAAAACTAACGGGGTTATATCCAAGGGGGTTTGATCTAAGGGGCTTTGATCAAACCCTTTTTAATTAAAATCTTTTAAATAGAACCTTTAAAGGCTTAAATCATTATATTTACCAAAAATGTGATTTCAGGCAAAAATCAGGATGTCCCAAAAAGTGTAACCCATTATTGTGGTAGCTTAGTATTGTTTGTTCTTCTTTTTGGGAAATTTGAGTCATTTTTTGTATTTATTTTTGAAGGACAAATCTATTTACTAACAAGATTTTTTTATCATTTTCATGCCCATGTTTTTCCCATGCTCAACCATTTCTACTATAATTACAAAATGAATTTTTATTTTTGGATTTTTTCTTCACTTGAATAGTCTATTAAGAATGTCCAGGGTAAGGGTAAAAATGTCCCCATTCACAAAGGTTTAATCCTCCACCTTTTCCAACACTAGGTTGCTTTGTTACCCTCCCCGACCGTGTTATTAAAAGTAACACTTTGGTCATTCTCAACCCCATCAACCCCCTTGAGGGCATTAGTCCCATTGTCACCCTAGATGAAACCCTACCCAATACTCACTATATCACTTGGGCCAAGGGAAAAACCTTTGCTAATGATGAAAACCCTCCTGACCCCATCAAAATTGTATCATTCTTAATGGCTACCCCTATTTCCACCTCAAGTTTTGATAACTCGGATAACTCGGATGATGATTCTTGGAACCCTACCCCTGGTAATTTTCACATGCACTCCCTTGTTTATGTTGAGAGGTATGATGTCCCCAACAACTCTCTTGGATTTAGCCCTCCTATTCCCTTAAATTCTCCTAAACTTTGCATTAATCTGGATGGGACCTCTATTGTTCCTAAGGTGCATAATGCCAATTGTGCTTCTTGTGATCTCCTCCAGAATAAAATAAATGATATTTTGATGACTTTCAACATCTACAATGACATCCTCAAGTGGATTTTGGGTTAGCTTAGTATTGCTAAAGGAAATATCCTGGTGCTAGAAAACAAGGCATGCTTGACTAGTAAGATTCATGGCCAGGTGAGTTTGAGGACAATGGGCATTGGGATATGCTTTCCTCCCTTGCTAAGTCATTTGATCATTGGGCCAATTGGGAAAAGGAGGTAGATGAGCTCAAGGATCTTGTGGGCATGGAGGAGGAGAAAATTAAAATGGAGGAGATTTCTACTATTCACATCAACCAGGACAAAACCATGTAGTGTCTCCAAGATATTACTGATTACAACAAGCAGAGTATGAAGAATACTGCTCTAACCATATAGGTTTTTCAACAAGAAATTAAGAGAAATCATGGTAAAAGGGTGGTAGAGGGTGTTCTTGATGATATCCACACACAAAAAAAGGCAAGGTGGTAGTAAGTGTTGCTTAGAACACTACCATGGAGACTCGGGCTATCCAAAAGGGACCCCTATCATTCGAGGAGAAGCTCCACTTCCTAGACAAGGAGTGACATGAAATTAGTGGCCTCATGTTTTTGGGAGACCAGTGACTATTTTGGTTCTCTACTAGTTTTGCTTTGTTTGTTGTTTTAGCTATTTTTGTTGGTCGATTAGTGTTTTTTTTTGTAGTTTTTTTCTTTTTGAGCATTTCACTTCTCTTGAGCCCTTCATTTTACCTCGATGGTTTTTTTGTAAAATGGTATAGGGAATTCTCATGTTATTCTAATAAAAAAATGAAATATTAGGATTTTACATTATTTCCTATGTTTCCTATTAGAATATTCTCTATATTTTGAGAAAGGGGAAAAACATAATGAAAATAGAAATGAAGTTAATGTATTGTCTAATTATATTGCAAAAAATTTAGTGGGTTGGGAAATGTATTTTTTTTATATTTAAATATCATGTTTGAATTTTGAATTCCATAAATTTAAATGAATATATGCTTATATGGATTTAAATCATAAAAATAATTGATATATGCTATTTAGAAATTGATGTTGCAAGTATGAGCATATTTGGTGGTGTTATCATTAACGTTGTCATTGATGTCAATGCAGTTCAATATATTGTAGATTGTACATATATAGTTGAGATGTTGTTGAGATGTTGTGAGTACATGGAGCTATCCTTATGATGTTGCAAATGTGCTGAATTGATGAGTTTTCAAATTATTTTGAGAAAATTAGTAAAGAGAGAAGTCAGAGTTATGAATGTGTTCAGAATGTGCTTCGATATGTGCTCCACATTTCTCCTATTTTGATCCTATGCTTGTTCAGATCTGAAGATTTACTAATGGTGATCTAGTGGTGATATCTATTGATTTGTAGCTTCTAGTTTGATGGGATATGAAAGTTACGTTCACCAGTGTGTGAACCATTTTGGCAGAGTTAGCTTTCTGTGACTGGGAGAAATGTTTATGCTCCGCAATCCTCCATTGTTCTATTTCAGATCTTGTCAATCTAGAGTGTCTTATAATGGTGTCCTCTTGGTCTTGGCAAAGATGTGTGTGGTTTGGTGATTCTAAATTCAAGTTTCAGAGTTGTATGTGTTTGCACAGTTCAGATGGACTGATGGAAGGAGTTCGAGGTTCAAAGATTGTTTCACTTACATAATGAAGCATTTTGTGTCATATGTTCTCATGCATAATGAAGCATTTTGTGCCCTCTGTGTGCTATATTCTTGTTGGGAAGTGTGTACATCAATGTTCATTTGTGTTTTCATTAGGTTTGGCCAACTTGGTGTTTACACTTTAGTTGAAGAATTAAATTTAATTAAGGAAGCATGTGGTTGATCCGAGACATTATTTTTGGTCTTGGTCAAGTATTTTTATTGGTCCACTCTCATTCCTTTCCACCGTGGGAATGTTGAGTTGCTGACCTGATTTCAATTTATGAAATGTGGCATATGTGGCTAACCTTGGAGAAAGTTTCTAAGGTTGAAAATGGTATAAATGCAAGTTGAATTGCACAGAAATGGATGAGGATGAAAAGTGATGAAGTGAACCACAAATTAAAAGAGTAGAAGTGTGTGAAAGTGAGTTGAGGTAGTAGTACTTCATTTTGTTAGATTCCTGAAGGCAGTGAGCTGAAGGCTTCTACAATCTTTTAATCAAGGCTCTAGATATGTGTTTATTTTTGTGGTAGATCTTTTGTTCTCTTTTGTATTAGTAGGCAATGAGGCTCCCTGTTGGACAGTGAGTCCTTTCTATAGGTAGTTGATCCGGTGGACATTTTTCAGTGGAAATTGAAGTGTCTTATTTTTCTCCAAAATCAGCACCATCAGAAAGAGCTCGGTGTCCTGGTTCCAATGCAACTCGAACGGAGCGAAAAGGAGTCCGTTTGCACGAGTTATGGCCAGTCAAACCTTTGGTCAAACTGGGATCAGGGGCATCCAGAAGGCAAAAAAATGGCGTCGTCAAAAATCAATGAAATCGACGTCATCGCGTAGAGCTCGTCGAGACGATTCCGACGATGTTCGTTTCGTCGAAATCCGACATCGTATGCTCAAGATGCAGCTGGTCAAAGTTTCATGTTGACTTGGTGGACTTGAAGGTACAGTGATGACGTCATCATCCGTACAGCTGACGTCAGCAGGTGGTACGAAATCTGAAATAGACCAATCAGAAGTTGACACGTGGCAGTCCGTACGGTCCGTACATGTCAACGTGGCGTGATAACGTGGCAGGTGACGTCAGCAAGGTCAACAAATCATGAGTTGACACGTGTCCTTCCGTACACAGTCAGCATCGACGTGGCAGTACAGTTGGCAGTGAGTCAGCGCGCAGTCAGCCACATCAGCGACATCATCAGCAGTCCAGTCAGCATGTCTGGCGAATCAGGTTTGGACACGTGGCATGATGAGCTGGCAGGAAATACAGTCCAGTGGCAGACACGTTGGCATCCGGGTCGGCATCGACGTCGTCGACATGTCAGCACCCAGTCAGCACCATAGTCAGCGTTGACGTGTTTTCAGCGGCCAGTCAATTGGTGACACGTGGCTGCGGTGGGTTCCTGCATTGGTGACGGCTTTCGTTATATTGTTGAGCAAAATCCTCGGCATTGGTCGGTATGGGACTCGACCTCGTAACCACTCGCTCGCGAGTTTTCCGGATAACCAATCCGCCAAGACTTTTTCCGTTATGTATATTTGGTAGCGATTGATTTTGTTATGGGTTCGTTTTGAATTTGTTTTTAAAACGGACAGCGTGGGATTTGAACTCCGCACCAACTGGGCGACTAAAAAGGTGCGTGGCCGTTGAGCCACCGATTGTGTTTAAAATACATGTGGCATCGGTTGTATATGAAGTGTTTTTCAAAACCGAATGCCTTATCAAAATTACAACAAGCTCCCTAAATTAAAAATTTAAATGAACAACAATCTTTTTGAAGATTAAAATGTAACCCCCAAAACTATAAAGCCCGAGAGAAATGTAATTGAAGGGCTAAAATAAACATTAAGGGGGATTATTAAAGATTTATTATGTAAAAGGGGGGATATTTTGAAGATTTTTAATGTGTAAAAGGGAGATTGTAAAGATTTTTATGTATTTTGGAGAGATAAGGTGGATTTGGGAAATATTTTGTAAATCAATTGGTTAGTAACCAAATTGAGAAAATTCTTTGTATAAAAAGGGGGCTTGAGGTGAGAATTGTAATCAAGTTTTTTTCAGGTGATGAAGTCCTGATGCTGAGGTGACAGAAGAGGGATCTTGTTGAAGAGTTTTCAAATCATTCTTGCATATCAGAGCATCGTTACGCTGCCGAATTGCTTGAAGAATGGTGGTGCTTTTGTAATCAATTTTGGAGTTAATCAGATCGGTCTCTCTATTGGAGTGGACTCGAAGACGTAGTCACATTCTGTGACGAACTCCGTTATCAAACGTCATTTGCACTTCTCTTCTTCTCTCTCTTTCTGTCTCTCATTTCTTTTCATTCTGTTATAATCACCTTGATTACGTTCTTTATGTTATTTCCTTAAGTTAATTTTGTTTTAATTAACTTGAAATAATCATTGTAAAAGCATTGTAAAAGTTTAAGCATTTAAACTGCAATCTAGTCTAGATCCTACTCAGATCAGTAGTGAGCCTTTGTATTTGGACAATAAGTACTCTTCTGGATAGTGAGCCCTTGGCAGTGAGCCTTTGTATTTAGTTTTTCTATCTCTTTATATCATGAGTTAATTCTCACCGTGGTGTTTCCCTAATTGGGTTTTCCATGTAAAATTTGGTGTTCATTATGTTGATTTTACTTTTTGTTATTTGTGTTTCATGTTCATACTTAATAACAGAATATTGTGGTTGTGGAATTGATAAATGTTGAAGTTTTAAGTTTGAATTTTTGTGACAACTAATTCACCCCCCCTCTCAGTTGTCTTGTACCTTTTAACAATTGGTATAAGAGATTTTGTTCCTTGGTGTAGAGCTTAACCACTTAAGGAAGATTTGATGACGCATAAGTTGGCAATCCCTATGTTTGATGGATTTGAGTACAGTGATTGGAAAGTGAAGATGAGAGGATATATTATTTCTCTTGGTTACAAGACCTGGAATTCTTTTGAGACGAAGTATGTTGCTCTAGTGAGTGGTCCTATGGTGCAGGAGCACCTAGGCTAACCTCCATAGAATAGGAAATTTTGGCTTGTATCTGACATTAGCCAAGTTAGAGTTTAGTGTGTTTGTTTTGGACCTTAGAAGGTCATTGCTATGGTTAGGTGAATTATTCATTAAGACTAAGATTCACCAAAGTTTAATCTTCACTAATAGTCTAGCTTTAATTAGCCTTAAATAGCTTAAGATGGAATTGGAGTCTTAAATGTGTTCTAAACACATCTATGTTGTTAGAAGATGCCAAGAGGCAGTTAAGGGAGTTGGATGCTTGGAATCAAGGAGTTAGAGGTCCTAAGAGTTAGGAAGAGGACATAATGATAAGTTGCAAAAAGTTGTTACAAAGTTGCATGACAACATTTGTCATGTTGCATGCAACTTGGTTATCTTGAATCCCCTAAAATATTGGAGTGTGGGATCGACCAACATCCCTAAAAACATGGAAAAAGGAATCTATGATGCAAGAGGCTCAAGTTATAAGGATGGTAGATTGTAATTAAGATGATGGTTATGCTTTTGAATAGAAGAACTCTGCATTTTCTTAAAATTCCGTGTGTTTTGAAGTGACAGTGATACCAAGTGAGATATATGCTTTGATTTAGTGTGAGATTTGTGTTTATAGAGTAGATTTGAGTATTTTTCCTTTTGTAAGTAAGTTCATTTGATTTAGTTTAAGTGTTTTGTGTAAATAAGTTAGATTTTAGGGTCTTTATTGCCTTGTACTGAACAGTCAATCTTTTTTATGGCTCCCCCATGAAATCTAGCCACGAGAACTTCCTAAGATTGGATGGATTTGTTAGGGGAGCCAATTCTCTCTATATACTTAGTGGTAGGAGTCTTGAAGAGTTGAGCATGCGTTTTTAAAATCAAATCCTAGGGGAGCTTAGAAGGGTCAGGTTAGAGGTTTGATAGTGAAATATTGAAGAGAACAGGCAGGGGAAAGAGGTACCGTACAAAACAAGTACAGCTCCAGGTGGGGTAGAGTCATATCTTAGTATGCTAGAAGGATTGAGGTCAAGTCAATCCATTTTTTTAGTTGATAAGCAAGAAAACAGTGAAACCCTAGTAATTAGGCCTATTAGCCCTATTTGCCCTAGATTATAGGAGACCAGTGTACGGAGGGCACAAAGAACTGAAACCTTGTGAATCTTTTAGTGGATCCAAAAGGGTATTTGAATGTGAATTTTTTTTTCAGGTTGTTTGAAAAGTTTGGGTAAGAAAAGCAAAAAGGACACTGTTAAGGGCTATAAGGAATTAGGCCTTCTCAAGGCAAATTCTTGAAATCAGTAAGAGTAAAGATTGAAGACCATCCAATGTGGATCTAATTGGATGTGAAAGGAATGTTTCCAGTATCTCTGACACCCCTGCAAGTAGTTCAAGGTGTTGTGTGATGTTGGCACTCAGAGTCTTCTAAGTGTAGGAGAAAGTTTCTAATTCAAATTGGTGTTAGTCTTCCAAGGTGAAACAAAAATTTGAGAAACTCTTAGAGAGGAGTTGAAACAATGCTTAGTTAATGACCTAAGCCTAATTAGAACCTAGAATCTATTAGGTTCCTAGATTAAGACAGGGAAAAGTCTTCCTAGCTAGTTGTGCAAGCAAGCCTTGGAACTCCCACACCATATTGGTATTAGAGCCAGGTTTGATCAGGCTTGTGATTGATGTTCCAACCCACTGAATCTGTAGGAGAGAATACACTAGAGGAAGAAAGAACCATGGTGACTAATGCTGAGTTAGCCAAGAAGGTAGAAGTGCAAGAAGAGGATAACTGGCTTTTAAGAGAAAGGTTGTCCCGAATGGAGAAGCTCTTGGATGAAGTCCAAGAAAAAGCAGATAAAGTAAAGGATAAAATAGAACTAAAGGAAGAGCAGGAAGCAAAGGAAAAGGAATTGGAATTGGAGGAGGAAGCTCCAAAACATGACCTTGTCCTTGTTGAAGAACCCTTCTTGAAGGCACTACAGGCCTTAAGTGGCAAAGCTTTGGAAGGAGTGCCACTATTTAGTGGACAAATGGATCATGATTCAGTCATGGACTGGATTGAAAGCATAGAGAATCACTTTGAATGTGATGGTATAACAGAGGCCCAAAAAAGTAAAGGTGGCCAAGTCAAGGTTGAGAGGTTCAGCTCTCACATGGTGGAAGTTTGTGCAAGCTGAAATAGAGAAAGAAGGAAAGGGTCCTATAGTTACATGGAGAGGCATGGTAACCAAGATCAAGCAGACCTACTTACCTGATGACTATGAAGTCCAGTTGCATAAGAGGAGACATAATCTTAGACAAAAAGATATGGATGTCCAAACATATATCGAGGAGTTCCAAAAGTTGTGCCTCAGATCAAAGGTGGTTGAAGATGAAAGCATCAAGCTAGCAAGTTATTTGAATGGACTCAAGTGGTCTATTCAAGAAGACATGAGCCTAGTGAACTTCAAAACCATTCGCCAATGTTATCAAATGGCCTTAAAGATATAGGAGAAAGGCAAAAAGAAGCAAGAGAAAACCTCCAAGAGTAGAGGTAAAGGAAAAGACAATAGAGGACAAAGAGGTGGCTATGGTGGAAGGAGTTCAGAATCAAGGGCTCAAGGAGAAATCAGGTACTCTGAGTAGCAAGAAGGAAGCTCTAGTAGAGGTGGTAGAGGAAGAGGCTCTAGCTCTAGAGGAAGAAGTGGTGGACAAGGAAGGGGCAGTTACTTTGCCAATATGAAGTGTTACCACTGCAATCAAATGGGACACCCGACCTATAGATGTCTGGAGAAAGGTAGTACTTCTCATGGAGGTGACAAGAGAACTAATCTAGTTCATGATGAGACAAATGCAGCAGAGAAACATTCTGAGGTACCACTGAGTTCAGAGGAAGGTTAGAACCTCATGATGAGGAGAACTTTGATAAAGGAGCCGGTTAAAGAAGAACCAAGCCAAAGGAGGTCCCTATTTAGGACAAAGTGCAAGATGATGGGGAAAGTATGTAGAGTCATCATTAACTCAGGGTCTATTGACAATATTGTGTCAGAGGAGATAGTCAACAAGCTGAAGTTGACAAGGATACCCCACACCAATCCTTACAAGGTCACATGGCTCAATAAAGGCCAACATGTCTTGGTAAATGAACAAGCATGGGTAGAGTTCTCAATTGGAAGGTACAAGGACAAAGTCTTATGTGATGTGTTACCTATGTATGCATGCCACTTGCTCCTAGGTAGACCATGGCAATTTGATTACCAAGCCATACATGATGGAGTGAAGAACTCTTATACTTTTAAGAAGGACAAGGTGACATTCAAAATTCAGTCACTGTTAGAAGATGCAGAGGTGTAGACAGCAGGTCCTAAACTACTCATGGTTTGTGAAAAAGAGTTCTTAGAAGCCTTGGAAGAAGGAGAAGGAGTTGGCTATGCTATAATGTTAAAGCCAAGAGAGGTAAGAAATGACCAAGCAACTGAGAAGTCAGAGTTACCTAGAGAAATATAGAAAATGTTGCAGACCTATGAAGGCATTGTAAGTAGTGGACAACCAGAAACATTACCCCCTAAGAGAGCCATAAGTCATAGGATACACTTGATACCAAGGGCTACCCTACCAAATAAGGTAGCCTACAAGCTAACTCCTCAACAAAATGAGGAAATAGCTAAGCAAATACAAGTACTCCTAAACCAAGGTCTCATTAGGAAAAGCATCAATCCATGTGCAATACCCACTGTCTTAGTAGCTAAAAAGGGAGGAGAATGGAGGCTTTGTATTGATTCAAGGGCCATAAATAAGATAATCATTAGGTATAGGTTCCCTATCCCTAGGATTGAAGACCTCATGGATTGTCTAGGTGAAGCTAGGTACTATACCAAGATAGACCTAAAGAGTGGTTATCACCAAATTAGAATACATGAGGGAGATGAGTGGAAAATAGCTTTCAAAACTAATGAGGGTTTATATGAGTGGCTGGTTATGCCATTTGGGTTGTCTAATGCCCCCTCCACATTCATGAGACTCATGAATAAAATCCTTAAAGACTACATTGGCAAATTTGTAGTGGTGTATCTTGATGATATATTGATTTATAGCAAAACAAGAGAAGAGCACCTCCAACAGATAGAGTTGATTTTCAAGAGGCTACAGGAGGAGAAATTGATGATCAATTTAGAAAAGTGTGATTTCATCAAAACAGAGTTGGTGTACCTTCGATTTGTGCTATCACATGGCAACTTAAAAATGGACAACAGCAAAGTGGAAGCCATCCTCAATTGGCCTACTCCAAAGATAGCAATGGAGGTAAGAAGTTTTCATGGCCTTGCTCAATACTATAGGAATTTTATAAGACAATTTAGTGCTATTTGTGCTCCTATGTTGGATACCATTAAAGGAGGGATGAAGACTAAGTTTGTATGGAATGAGCAAGCTAACAAATTTTTTTAGTTGTTAAAAGAAAAGATAGCTACCCAACCTATTTTTGTGTTACCAAGCTTTGAGAAGCTATTCACCATTGAGTGTGATGCAAGCAATGTGGCTATTGGAGATGTTCTCAGTCAAGAGGGAAGATCGGTGGTTTTTCATTCAAAGAAGTTAAGTGAAGCCAAGAAAAAGTATTCTTCTTATGACCTTGAGATGTATGCATTGGTCCAGGCTTTAAGGAAATGGAGGCACTACTTTCTTCCCAAGGAATTCATAGTGTATTCAGACAACCAAGCACTTAGTTTCCTGAATTCACAAGAGAAACTAAGTCACAGACACATGAAATGGGTGGAATACCTGCAAGCTTACACTTTCAATATCAAGCACAAGAAAGGAGTTCTCAACAAGGTGGTAGATGCTTTGAGTAGAAGAGTCATCACCATACAAGAAAATCAGTTGAAGAGCATGGGAATAGATCATTTCAAGGATCTATATGTAGATGATGAATATTTTGCAGAAATTTATAAGGTATGTGCTGAATACAAGAATCATTTCCATAGTAAATATGTTGAATATACTTTGCAAAGTGATCTTTTTTTAAAGGAAATCAGTTATGTGTCCCTAGAGGCTCTATTAGAGAGAATTTGATACAAGAAAAGCATAATGGTGCATTGAGTGGTCACTTTGGGATCACAAAGACTCAAGAACTTGTTCAAAGGTTCTATTATTGGCCAAGAATGAATCTAGATGTTAGGAGGTATGTGGAGAGTTGTATAGTGTTTCAAAAGGCCAAAGGTACTTCTTCAAATGCAGGCCTATACCAACCACTGCCTATTCCTACTAGGCCAAGGGAATGCTTGAGTATGGATTTTTTAGTTGGGTTACCCAAGACAAGACAAGGCATGGACAGTGTTTATGTAGTTATGGACAGATTCAGCAAAATGGCTCACTTTGTGCCATGTAAAACAACCAATGATGCCAATCAAATAGCCTCTCTTTTCTTCAAGGAGATAGTAAGGATACATGGGTTACCTATAAGCATTGTGTCAGACAAAGACACCAAGTTTATGAGCCATTTTTGGAAGACTCTTTGGCAGAGATTGGGAACTAATATATCTTTTGGATCTGCATACCATCCCCAAATTGATGGACAAACCGAAGTTGTTAATAGAATTCTTGGAAATCTATTAAGGTGCTTGACCAAGGAGTATGGTCAACAATGGGATCAGTTGATTGGACAAGCTGAGTATGCCTATAATGACACTATGAACAGATCAACAGGGAAGAGTCCGTTTGAAATTATCTATGGACTACATCCTAGAGGAGTCTATGAGCTAAGAGACTTAAAAGATGGAGTCAAGGGAAGTGCATATGTTGAATATTTTTCCTATGCAATTTAGGAGATTCATGATACAGCCAAGAAGACATTGGCAGAAAACAACATGAAGCATAAGACTAAGGTGGATGAGCATAGGAGAGAAGTTCAGTTCAATGTTGGAGACTTGGTGATGGTGCATCTAAACAAGTCCAGGTTACAAAAAGGAGTCCCTCATAAGTTGCAGGTGAAGAGGATAGGTCCCTGTCCTATCTTAGCAAAATATGGAAACAATTCTTTTAAAGTGGAGCTACCAGAAGATAGTGGACTGTCCCCTATTTTCAATGTTGTAGGCCTAGTTCATTACAAAGGACCACCACCAGACATGGATAAAAGTCTCAATGAAGTCATCCAAGATGTGGAAGAACTCAAACTGCCCTCTGCTACGGTCAAACAAGCTGACAGTATATTGGATACCAGGGTCTACAAGAAGACTAGAACCAAGGAATACAAGGAACATCTGATTAAAAGGTATGGTCAACCTGATGCTAATGCAGTTTGGATCAAAGAATCAGAGTTCAAGAAGTTGGGCATTGATCCCAACTTACTCAATCCAAGGGTGGATTGAACTCTTTTGTTTTGGGGAGGATGGTTCAGGAGCACCTAGGCTAACCTCCATAGACTAGGAAATTTTGGCTTGTATCTGACATTATCCAAGTTAGAGTTTAGTGTGTTTGTTTTGGACCTTAGAAGGTCATTGTTGTGCTTAGGTTAATTAGTCATTAAGACTAAGATTCACCAAAGTTTAATCTTCATTAATAGTCTAGCTTTAATTAGCCTTAAATAGCTTAAGATGGGATTGGAGTCTGAAATGTGTTCTAAACACATCTATGTTGTTAGAAGATTCCAAGAGGTAGTTAAGCGAGTTGGATGCTCGTAATCAAGGAGTTAGAGGTCCCAAGAGTTAGGAAGAGGACATAATGATAAGTTGCAAAAAGTTGTTACAAAGTTGCATGACAACATTTGTCATGTTGCATGCAACTTGGTTATCTTGGATCCCCTAAAAGATAGGAGTGTGGGATCGACCAACATCCCTAAAAACATGGAAAAAGGCATCTATGATGCAAGAGGCTCAAGTTATAAGGATGGTAGATTGTAATTAAGATGATGGTTATGCTTTTGAATAAAAGAACTCTACATTTTCTAAAAATTCCATGTGTTTTGAAGTGACAGTGATACCAAGTGAGATATATGCTTTGATTTAGTGTGAGATTTGTGTTTATAGAGTATATTTGAGTATTTCTCCTTTTGTAAGTAAGTTCATTTGATTTAGTTTAAGTTTTTTGTGTAAATAAGTTAGAGTTTAGGGTCTTTACTGCCTTGTACTGAACAGTCAATCTTTTTATGGCTCCCCCATGAAATCTAGCCACGGGAACTTCCTGAGATTGGATGGATTTTTTAGGAGAGCCAATTCTCTCTATATACTTAGTGGTAGGATTCTTGAAGAAACGAGCATACGTTTTTAAAATAAAACCCTAGGCGAGCTTAGAAGGGTGTGGTTAGAGGTTTGATAGTGAAATATTGAAGAGAACAGGCAGGGGAAAGAGGTACCGTACGAAACAAGTATAGTTCTAGGTGGGGCAGAGTCATATCTTAGTATGCTAGAAGGATTGAGGTCTAGTCAATCCATTTGTTTAGTTGATAAGCAAGAAAACAGTGAAACCCTAGTAATTAGGCCTATTAGCCCTATTTGCCCTAGGTTATAGGAGACCAGTGTACAGAGGGCACAGAGAATTGAAACCTTGTGAATCTTTTAGTGGATCCAAAAGGGTATCTAAATGTGAAAAAGAAAATTTAGGTTGTTTGGAAAGTTTGGGCAAGAAAAGAAAAAAGGACACTAATAAGGGCTACAAGGAATTAGGCCTTCTCAAGGAAAATTCTTGAAATCGTTAAGAGTAAAGATTGAAGACCATCCAATATGGATCTAATTGGATGTGAAAGGCATGTTTCCAGTATCTCTGACACCCCTACAAGTAGTTCAAGGTGTTGTGTGATGTTGGCACCTAGAGTCTTCTAAGTGTAGGAGAAAGTTGCTAATTCAAATTGGTGTTAGTCTTCCAAGGTGAAGCACAAAGTTGAGAAACTCTTGGAGAGGAGTTGAAACAGAGCTTAGTTAATTACCTAAGCCTAATCAGAACCTAGAAGCTATTAGGTTCCTGAATGAAGATAGGGAAAAGTCTTCCTAGCTAGTTGTGCAAGCAAGCCTTGGAACCCCCACACCATCCTAGTACTACAGATGAGGTTTGTGCTTATGAGGAGAATGATAAAGAGAGGTATGCTATTTACAATGCTTTATCTAAAGCTGAGTGAACTAAGGTTTTTTCTTTAGGAATTGCTTATGAAGTCTGGAAGAAGTTGGAAGAACTGTATGAAGAAAATGAAGGAGTAAAATTGAGAAAGAAGTTGGAGGCAAAGCGCAGATATGAGAATCTGGAAATGGAAGAAGGTGAAGAGTTTAGAAGCTATTTTTAGAGGGTTGAGATGAAAGAAAATTAAGTTAGGAATCAAGGGGGAAACTTGACAGATGAAGATATAATTGAGAAGATCTTAATAACCCTACCTGATTGTTACAGTGATATGATCTCTGTTATTGAAGAAATGTATGATCCTAAGAAGTATACTAAAGAACAATTATTCGACACCTTGACAACATTTGAGATGAGAAATTTCAGGAAAGAAGAAAAGATAGAAACAACATTTAAGGAAATGAAGATTGAAGATGATCTGGATAGTGATGGTTCTGATGAGTTGGAAGTGAATTTCACCAGAACATTGAGGAAAGGTACCAAAAAATATAAAGGTATGTTGCCCTTTAAATGTTTCAGTTGTGGTAATATTGGTCATTACGCTTCAAGATGTTTGAATAGAGTTGTACATAGAAGAAAAAGGATTATCAAGATAAGGATAGAAAGGATAAGAAATAGAAGAAGTTGTATTATGTTAAAGAAGAAGTTGAAATATCTAATGATGAATTTGATTATTAGGGTGATGATAGTCAATGCTTATTTTTAGCTTTGGGGAACAAATCTGTATCTGCTAACCTTGGAAAATTTGCAAGGAAGAATTCTCTAAAAAATAAAAATAATGTATGATGGAAGGTACTTTGGTCACCACCTTTCATGCAAGACAAGATGAAGACTACAGGGTGATTGACAGTGGATGTTCTAATCACATGACCAGAGATAAGAATAATTTCACTAAAACTGAAAAGTATGATAGTGGTTTGGTCATGTTTGGTGATGATTTAGGAGCTATGATTTGTGGGAAATGTACAATTAGTTTTGATGGAGTACATAGCACTAATGATGTATATTATGTAAAGGGTTTGAGGCATAACCTTTTGCGTCTTGGACAGATGTGTAGCAATGGATTTAAACTTGTGTTTCAAGATAATACCTGTGAAATCGGAAAAGGATCCGTAGATTTGGTTGCTACTAGAAGGAGAACTCATGGAAACATCTATTAGCTTAAGGGAGTTGATGGTCAATGCCTTGTATCTCAAATCAATGAAAGTTTGTTATGGCACCAAAGAATCAGACATGTAAAATTTGATAATCTAGTCAGAGTCAGTTCAAGAGATGTTGTCTAAGGTCTACCTAGAATCACAAAGCCTGCTAATACTATTTGCAATAATTGTCAGTTAGGGAAGCAAACAAGATATGACTTTAAGGGAAAAGAGCAATCTACTACCGGAATGTTGGAGTTAATTCATGCTAACCTTTGTGGTCCAACTAGAATAGGAAGCCTGAATGGTGATAGGTATTTCATGCTCCTTATTGATGACTATTCTTGAATGACATGGGTTTCTTTTCTTAGAGAGAAGACTCAAGCTCTTGATAGATTTAAAGTGTTAAAAGCAAGAGTAGAAAATGAAGTAAATTTGAGAATCAAATGTTCAAGATCTGATAGAGGTGGAGAATTCACTTCTAGTGATTTTAATACATTTTTGTGAACAACATGACATAAAATGACAATTTTTTGCTTCAAGAACCCCTCAGCAGAATGGGGTAGTTGAGAGGAAAAACTAAATGGTACAGGAAGTACAAGAACTATGATGAAAGAATCAAATGTACAAGATGTGTACTGGAGAGAGGCAATACACATTGTTGTTTATGTTGTTAATAGAGTTTAGATTAGAGGAAATAGCACAAAGACTCCTTTTGAGTTATAGACTGGTAAGACTCCTACTATGAAGTACTTCAAAGTATTTGGAAGTAGATGTTACATTAAAAGAGATGATGAAAATATTGGAAAGTTTGATGCTCGATGTGATGAACCTATTCCTATTTTTTGTGACAACACAAGTGCTATAAACATTTCAAAGAGTTTGGTTATGCATTAAATATCAAAACACATATCTATTAGATATCATTTCCTGAGAGAAAAAGTGTTGGTGAATGAAGTTAGATTGGAGTATGTGACAAAAAAGGAACAAATTGTAGATATATTTAGTAATGCTCTTCCAAAGGATACTTAAATTGAGTATCTTAGGGAGAGGTTGGGGGTCATTGGTCCTCTAAACTAGGTGCACATGAAGGTGCATCAGTCCAGTAAATTCATAGATTCTTCATCTATCTAGACTGATGAATGGGTCTACTCTGCAGGGGGACTAGAAAAGGTTTTCATTGTTGTAGTATGAGTTGAATGGGTGCACTCCTAAGGGGGAGTGATCATATTTTTTGATCTTTGCCATTGATGTCAAAGGGGGAGACAAATTCATGTGGAAAATAGTAGTAGAGGAAGAGAAGGAGTTAAGAGAAGGTGGTCTCTTGGAATATTGTGTAGGATGTTGTCTTTTCAATGGTTTTTCACATCATGTGTTGCCATCAATGACAAAGGGGGAGATTTTTGCAAGTATGAGCATATTTGGTGGTGTTGTCATTAATGTTGTCATTGATGTCAACACAGTTTATGATATTGTAGATTGTGCATGTATAGTTGAGATGTTGTGAGTACATGGAGCTATCCTTATGATGTTGCATATGTGCTGAATTGATGAGTTTTCAAGTGCTTTTGAGAAAATTATTAAAGAGATAAGTCAAAGTTATGAATGTGTTCAAAATGTGCTCCAGTATGTTCTTTGCATTTCTCCTATGTTGATCCTATGCTTGTGTAGATCTAAAAGTTTACTAATGGTTATCTAGTGGTGATATCTATTGATTTATAGCTTATGGTTTGATGGTATGTGAAAGTTACGTTCATTGGTGTGTGAATTGTTTTGGTAGAGTTAGCTTTCTGTGACTAGGAGAAATTTTTCTACTCCGTAGCCCTCTGCTATTCTATTTCAGATCTTGCGGATTTGGAATGTGTCTTATAATGGCATCCTCTTGGTTCTAGAAAAGATGTGTGTGGTTTGGTGATTCATAAGTCATGTTTTAGAGTTGTATGTTTTTTCACAATCATGATGGACTAATAGAAGGATTTTGGTGTTGGAAGATTGTTGCACTTGTTGCGGATGTATATAAAGGAACTTGAGATATGTTCTTGTGCATAATGAAGTTTTTTTCATCATCCACATGCTATCTTCTTGTTGGGAAGCATGTACATCAATTTTCATTTGTGTTTTCATTAGGTTTGGTCCACCTAGTGTTTAAACTTTAGTTGAAGAATTAAATTTAACTAAGGAAGCATGTGGTTGATCTGAGAGATTATTTTTGGTATTGGTTAGGTATTTTTATTGGTCCACTCTCATTCCTTTCCACCACGGGAATGTTGAGTCATTGACCTAATTTGAATTTATGAAATAAGGTGTATGTGGCTAACCTTGGAGAAAGTTTCTAAGGTTGAAGATGGAATAAATGAAAGTCGAATTGCAAAGAATTAGATGAGGATGCAAAGTGATGAAGTGAGCCACAAATTAACAGAGTAGATGTGCATGAAAGTGAGTTAAGGTAGTAGTATTTCATTGCGTTAGATTCTTGAAGGCAGTGAGATGAAGGTTTCTGCAATCTTTTAATCAAGGTTGCAGATGTGTGTTAATTGTTGTGGTGGATCTTTTTTTCTCTTTTGTATCAGTAGGTAGTGAGACTCCCTATTGGATAGTGAGTACTTTCTATAGGCACTGAGCCTTTGTATTTGGACAGTGGGTCCTCTTCTAGGCAGTGAGCCCTTGGAAGTGAGCCTTTGTATTTGGTTTTTCTATCTCTTTATATTCTGAGTTAATCCTCACCATGGTTTTTCCCTCATTGGGTTTTCCACATAAAATCTAGTGTTCACTGTGTTGATTTTACTTTCTATTATTTGTGTTTCATGTTCATACTTAATAATAAAACAATGTGATTGTGGAATTGATAAGTGTTGAAGTTTTAAGTTTGAATTTTTGTGACAACTAATTGATCCCCCCCCCCCTCTGAATTGTCCTATGCCTTTTAACAATTGATTAATGTGTCTGTTTGTGATTTTGAGGAAAATGGGAATTAAGGAAATAGAAAATGAATTTAATTTTGAGTTATTTAGAAATTGAAAAAGGGTAAACAGGAAAAGGGGTTTATTTTCTTTGTGCAATGTTTTATTTTGAGAAGAAAATTTGAGAGAGAAAAACCCTCTTTTGGGTGAAAATTTTATTTTTTGATTGGTAGTGCACTCGATGGTGGAATTCAACGAGGTTGGATTTTTTGGGTTAGGAATCAATAGGGGATTGTGTATGTCGGTCCTTGAGAGCTCTCATTTGGCATGCATGATGTTCTCTTCATTCCAAAATTTGATTATGTTTGAGATATTTTGTTTTTTAAATTAATTTAGCTAATTTATTTCAAATTTGAATATTGGAATAGTATTGGGACACTGTAGACACCTCCTAATGAAATTCATTTTGTGAAATTGCATGCTCTATTTATTGTATTGTTAAAATTTTGTGAAATTTCAATTGTATGGAGTTATAGTGCCCAAATTTTTGGGTAATGCATCAAATATGAAATTGACATGAAAATAATGGTGTTGGGCATATTTAGAGTAAAAGGGTATTTTTTAGATTTTTGTATGTTTAAAAATAAAATTTGAAGAAAATTTTAATGGGGTTTTGGGAAATTTATTGGTTTTAGCATATTGGAAAAATGTGAAAATTTGAACATTAGGAAATATGATGAATTTAAATATTTTAAGGAAATTTTCCTTCATGAATTATTGTGATAATGCTTGTGGAAACTTGTTGTAACAAAATTTTGATGAAATTGAATCTTGTGCATTATTTTCCATCCCACATTAGCTGGAGGATGTGATGAGCTTAGGTTGTAGGTATTAGAGAGAGTTATGGGAATGGATCCAAATTTGAACACAACCTAAAGTAGCATGTAGGAAATCATGGTGAGGGGAGAATAGATTAACAAGTGAAAACTAATGAAATATGGGTAATTAATTAACCAAGATAATGGATATCCCTTGCATGTTGTCAGTGCTTGTACATGATAATGATGATGGAGGAAGAAAAGCTTCTCAAGGAGCATAAAACTTGTAAGATCAAGTGCACTTATCTATATAAGAGGATACTCGGTTTTGTATTGATCCCCTTGTCAGTATCTACAATGATATTCCCTCTCTTTCTCTATAATATCTAACCCTAATGTAGTTGAGTAGTACTTGAAGGATGATGTATTCCCTTCCATCTATTTGTGTTTTTTTTATTGGTGAGCTTTCTAAATGAGGATCCCATGTGTTATGCCCTTGGTGATATTTCCAAAGCATGCTTTCTTGTATGGTATTGATGAGTCAGGCCCCAATGCAAATTGTGATGTGACATTGGCGAGTTTTCCCAATGAGCTCTTGTATTTGATCCAACTTGTGTTTGGATGATTTTTTTATATGACATGTATGTGGATCATTTTCATCACATATTACATGTGTGTAAGCCCTCTCCCCATGTTTTTGGCATGAGTTTTGTGCTTGTGGACCATGTTACTATCTCCTAGCATAGTTGGAGTGGATTGTTTGATTTCACGAGGTTGGGTGGCATGGTAACCACTGTCAGGGATAGGAGGATCATGTTGGAGTTAGACAACATCAATGTGTAAATTTTCCTATGCACTCATTCATGGTTTCCTTCCTTGTTCACATGTAATCTTTATGTACTTGGACCTCTCATTGAGAAGGATTGCAAGATTTGTAAATGTTAGTGTTTTAGCCCTAATTATGTGTCTTAGTGTTCTTAGAATGATGGTACTTATATTATGTTGTATATGTCTTGGGAGTTAAAATAAACTTAGAAGCATTTATTTTTGGTTTAAAATGAACTTAGTGGTAACATTTCATAACTGGGCAGCTTGGTACTATATCTAGGTGGCCTTGTATTACACTGAATGGACTAAGATTAACCAGAAAAGTGGCTAAGTCTAGTTGGGTAGCTTGGTATGTTTGGGTGGCCTGGTCATTAGTGGGGCGGCCTAGTTTGGTAGGCCAAAAACTCCAAAATTTCACTAAATTTATTTGGGTGGCCTCGTTCCCATACAAAAATTAGAATGTTAACCCTCTTAACCATGGTTCTATTGCGGCTTTCTAAGCCTAATTCCACTTATGAAAATTTTATTCCTTGTATATTTTCCTTTTCTACTCGTTTTAGTCATTGAAACCATCATAAACCTAGTCAAGTATCCTTGTTTTAGGACTTGATCTTTCTTCTTTGTTTCGAGGCCTTATATGGGAAAACCATGCAAAGAGATGTTGTTCCTTATAGTCTCAAGGGTCTAGTGGTCTTTTATGTATGTTATGTATTTTTATTGAGAACTTGTGGCTTATCTTGTCTTGTTTTGCATGCCTTCTTTTGAAGTTGTATGGTTGTCAAACCTAGGGTTAGGAAGATTGTGTACTAGTATTGTGAAGAATTGGGAAGGTTGTAATCCTTCTTGGTTAGCCTTGTTGGTTTCCTCCACATTCCTCATAGCTCAAGGCTGTTTTGGAGTTTTATTCTTCTACTTTTGTGTTGCGATATTATTATAAGATGTCTTGGGAAGCATGTGGTTGTCTAGAAGTGAGTCATTGTCATTCTAGTTTATGGTAAATTTGTGCCTCTTGGTTAGGAAACCTCTTATGGAGTTTTTCCACTATGTTTAGATTTGTGAGGTGTTTATGGATGTAGATTGGAGGTTTATGTTTCCCTCATCCTAACCTAGTGTGGTGTTACAAGAGAACACGATCATGTTTTATTAACTAATCATCATTTAGGTATCTCTCTCTCTCTCTCTTGTATGTTCTTCACGGTGGATTTATCCCATGAGTAGTTAGTATTCTGTTGTTTCCACCTTGCTTACGCAATGATGAGTTTGTCTTTATCATTGTGTCATTGCAACACTTGTGTGCACATTGTTGTTCAAGTGTAACATGCCATTGTTGAATTATCGATGTTATTATCCTTATTTCAAAAAAAAAAATTGTTCTATCAAGTTTTTTTTCAGCATGTTAACTTGGGGCATTACAATTTCTCTCATTTAAATACTAAGCCTTTGTCTATTTATTTATATTTCATTATATAATATTTTATGGTGTGTTTTTGGACATTTCTAGTCTTGTAGGTTAGTTGAATGGAAAGGGTATATTTTCACATTTTTTGGATTTTTTTTAACATATTCATATAATTGACAACATGACACCTCGATGTTTGTGCGATGCATTGGCATGCTTACCAATAAATTTCTTCTTTTAACCCCATGTTCTTTATCTTTGAAATCTTCTATTTTTTCTATCAAAAAGTTATTTTTATTTTTATATTTTTTGATATTGTCACCAATTCATTCTCTTCAAGCAATTTAGTTAATTAAGTCTATCTATATATAATTGACGAGAATACTCTCAAATGAATACAACTTCCTTTTGTTAGAGTCAATTTTCATCAATAACACTTTTGTTGGTTGCTAACCGATTTCTTTTAATTTTCTCTTTTCCCTCGGTTTTGACACATCTTCTAGTCTTAATATCAACAACATTGAGACCATCTACACTCCATACAAACTTCCATGAATATAAATATTACCTCATTAACATAAACAACACTATTTTTCCTTTAAGATAATATAGATGCCCTATGTTAAAATGCAAGGCCTTACCACAATAAAACTCAAATAGAGACAAATTTAGAATAAAGTGTATTACACCATTTTTTAATAATAAAAAATAGATGAAAATCCAATTCAGCAATCATTGGTTACAACTCCGAACACATAAGCCATTACACCAAATACCATTACACCATTTATTTCCCTGGTTCAATCACCCAAAGGAATATTACCCACTAAGTCATATCTAATCTCTACAGGACAATCCATGTGATCATAAAGTCTCATAATTGTTTCTGTCAACATTAATACCACGTATTTTAAAATTGAACACTTATTGTTGTTGAATGTGGCAATTGCTCAACCAGCCATTTTCATGGACTCCTTTTTGTAAACAGTGGCCCAATTATTGTTGTTGTTCAATACTTTAGTTTAGAATTGAACAATTATTGTTGTTGTTCGCCTACTTCCCGATTACTTTACCCAAATCGCTTTACTTGCCAAAAGACGAAATCAATATTATAAAAGTGATCATTTAAGTGGGGTTCACATTAAACGAGAATCTCCTCTCGAGGTGGAAAGGGATCTTCTTTATTTATGGCATCAAAGTAATGCAATATGTATTTATGTACACTTTGGAAAGAAAAATAGATATTTTAATAATATATTGGAAAAATTGTAAATAAGTATGACGAGAAGATTAAGTTACATTACAAAAGATAACTTGAATATATTTTAATTATAAATTTTAAATATGGTGATGTTACTTAGCACATATCAAAATTTAAGTTGCATTTGATAGGAATGACAATCAACATATTGTAAAATGCAATTATATATAGAGACCCTCAAAGATTCAAAGGGAAATGGTAAGGCTTCACATGCAAAATCAAATGGGTGCAAGTTAATGTATGGTGAGATTTTTAGTGTTGTTATATGAAGTTTTATAGTTGGACAACCAAAAAAATACTTGAATGTTGGCTATAATGTCATGACCATGAAAAATATGTCTAGGAATGAACCACATAGGGTTAAGAGGTGTACCAACCAAGTTGATAGTTTCTTTTAAATTTAGTATGAAAAAAATCAATTCCATTAGCACTTTGCATCTTCCTTGGGTGCCCAATCTTTAGGAGGATTCCTACCTCCTCCCTTCTTCACTTTAGATTATATTTCTAAAATTTATATGGTTGAAGAAATAGTGGACTATGAAAAATACTTAAAGGATCATGGCCTTGTCTACAAAATTTCAAAACTATGGCCCTAACAATGTAATCTACATACTTCAATCATAAAGTGGGTGAAGGATGGAAGGGAGCAAGAAATGAATATCCACCCTTCGAAAAATGGTATTTTAATTCTTTAATGCTTCTTAGAAGGATAAGCAAGTTGTGTTAAAAGCTAGAGCTTGAAATCATCAAGGTGACTTTATTTGCATGAAACCTTCATTCCACACTTTTTATCCTTAAACTAATTTTTTTAGTTTTGTATTTTTATGGGCTTAATTCTCTTAATTGTCTTCACAAATTAGGGAATTGGAGGATCTTAGACCTATTTTAAATTGTCTTGGTAAATATCACTACATTTTTTAGAAGATAATTCAACTCTCCTATACAACCTAAACCTACACTTGTGTGGAGATAGATATCTCTAAAGAGTTTTTTTGCTAGTGTCTCTCTAAAGGTTGGAGATAAGAAAACGTAACCCAATAGACTTTGAAAATATTTCCTTTAGGTGAAAAATAATAGTTTTGTGAATTGAGCATGGAACCTCCTATTTCCATAAAAATGCTTTTATAGAGATGAGAGCTAATTGCCTAGTCCCACTTAGTGGTCTAATGTAGAGTCACATCACCATAACACTACCCTAGTGAACTAGATGTGAAGGACTTTCCCCATCTTTATTCATATGGTATTTACCCTTATGAAGCTTCAAAACTCTTCAATATGTATGGTTTCTTTAGTGCTACTACCAATTTGTATAGGGATTCCTTAGGGAAAAAGTACGAGGCTCCAACAAATTTGAAGGCAAAGCCATAGTTATAGATGGAGATGTTGAATGGAAAACATGAGAGTCTAAGAGTAAGTGGACCATTCAATCACTACTAAGCCTAAATATCAAATTGTGGCATTGGGTAATCCCACAATACTTGGTACCAAACTTGGGACATGAAAATTTTGGGAGAGAGTGGTAAATTTTATTGAACTACCTTTGAACGTTTGAAGATATTTCTTCAAACAAAGGTCCTTTTCTTGAAGGTATTTGCAAAAAATCTTCAATCAAAGATTGACCTTCAAGTGAAGATCATTTTCATTCAAAAGTCTTTGTTAATTAAATACAATAAAATAATACCTTTGAGTGAAGCTATTATTTTATTATTTTTTAAGTTATATGAACCAACAACTATTTTTATGGATTCATTTCAAGAAAAGATTAATAGAGAATTATAGTGTAGAAAAATGTATCCCTCTACATTTTCACACTTGTTTGGGCCCTCCCTACTAACATTTGGTTTATTTATGCCTTAACTGGTCCTATTTTGTATCCACAAGCCTAGTTGATTGCATTTTTCTAAGGATAATCCTGAGATTTAATAAATGAAAATCATAATTTAATATTTTTGGCTGTGTTCCGGATTTAGGGATCTGGGACTCATACACACAATGGGGCATATGGGTCCTACCTAGGTCTTGGGCCCCGATTTTAAATGTTACATTGAACATTTAACACTTCTTGAAATTTATGTCCTGGGTTTAAGCCTTTATGACTCATATGCCCAACTTGGCGTATGAGTCCCACTTTAACTTAGGACCTATTTTAATTCAAATTCTTGGTGGGATTTCATTATCCTTAGGTTCAAATTTTGAATGTTGGCTTGTAGTGTTGTAATTTTGAGAAATTAGGCATAAACAAGTATAAATGCAAGGTTATTTCACATAATTTCTCCTATCAATCTTTCAAAAGCATTCCTAAGGTAAGTTTATGATATAAAGAGAATTCAAGAGAAAATCATCAAGCATTTGGAGCTACATTCAAGATTCAAGCATCATGTAAAAGTCTTCATGCATCATTTGTTTTTAAAGTGAGATAACATTTGTGATGTAGGTTTCATGATTCAAGCAAGCATTCAAGACAAAGTTTCAAGAATTCAATCAAGAGTCAAGATCCACATTCATGCTATCCATTTCACACAAGTTTGCAACCTTCATTTCAAGGGTTTGGTGAGTTGCAACATTGCATATTGTTCATTCATCATTCCTTCATGCTATTTCATTTTATTTCAAGTTTTAATTACCGAAATGGGGTTTGACCAATGCAAACCCCCATACCCTAACAAAACAACATTTTTATCTCTTGATGTGTGTTTGTAGATCCAAGTTAATTGGAGATTGAAAAAGTCATCAAATTTGTCAAGAAGTTGTCATATTTACAGAAACTCACTTACAAACCAGAATTCAGACTTTCAAACCTAAAGATTGGACGTGAAGGAAACTACAAAAGATCACTAGAGGCTATAGAAGTATCCAAAAAATCCTAGAAATAGGACTAAATCACCCTACCTGGAATATTAGTCCTAGTACATCATTTTTTACACCTTTTTGTAGATCCTGCTCAATCACCAAAAGATTCTAGATTCTTCCTAGAAACCATGTAATAGGACTAAATCGCCCAACCTAGCATATGAGTCCCAGTGCAATCTGAGACAAGAATTTTCGAGGTTTATAGACCTTGTTTTGGCCTCTCCACTCTACATACTTTTTTGTTTCATTCTTTTTGTCATATGATTTTATGCTTTCAAGTTTCTAGGGTTTTGTGCATAGGTGTTTGTATTTCTCCTTTGAAGCTTCATTTAATGGTAAACTCCCATCCAATTACAATAGGAACCCCCTAGCCCTTCCTCAATAAAGCCACTTGGTTGAGGGATTTAGGTTTCCTAATCAACTATAGTGTGAAATAGGTCGAAGTTCCATCTTCCAAAAGGTGGAACTCCTCATTTCCCTTGTGTTCATTTTGGTGAACCCAACCTTTAGACCATTGAATTTATAATTTGGAGAAAATTGTAGTCCTAGATATAGATTGCATTAACTTTGCATTAAATTTGCATTAGTTGAATTGCATTTAGGGATTCTAAACATTACATTAGTGAAACGTGCATATAAGTTACATTTTTGCATTTTGAATCATTCAATTTCTTTGGAAATCTATAATTGTAAATAGTCATTGAATACACAACCTAGAAACATTATAATCAACTCAAAATTTGTTAATCTACTTTGGAAACCCTCATTTGGGACTCATTCACCCACCTAGGTGATTTAGTCCATGTATAGGTCTTTTCCCAAAAAATTTGGGTATTTTTTGTTGTCTTTTTTTCACTATTTGAACCTTTGACGAAGGGTACTCCCTTTACAAACTAAAACACACCACAAAAAAACATATTTGCATAAAAAAAATGCAAGTGAAAAGTAAAGCTTTCTTTTATTACTTAAATGACATTAGAAAATTATATGCCATCATATGAGCTCTGATTAAAATAATATACAACTCTATGGATTAGAACTATATCTACACTACTTTGTGCCTTCCGTAAATCCTCCAAGCCCTTGTCTCTCTTAGGCCTTACTGTCTTCTATCGCTGACTCTCTCTGCATTCCTATTGTTGACCTTCTTCACACCCACACTTCCAAACCATTGACTCTCTTCTCACCAACCAGCTAGATCTCTCTCCCCTCTACTTCTTATTTCTGATCAGATTATATCTCCATGTCTAACTTCACCAGCAAGCCAACTCCTTCTTGTAAACCTCATCCAAGTTCATTACATTTTCCCTTTTTGGCCAACCATCCCCTAGCATTTTTATCCATTTTTGTATAGATTTGATCTTCATTTAATTATTTCACCTGTCTTGCCTTAGTACCACCACTGTCACCCAATCAACAATCGGGAATGATTTTCTTATTGTTTTCTCTATCATCTCCAACATGTTATCCATCACCACATTTGTGCCTTAACCAAACTTTAGTTTGAATCATTTTGCTTCTCTATCAAAAAAACATTATGTTATCGAGCTGAGATAGATTCAAGGACCTCATTGATATTGATCTCTTTCACTAATACCTCATCACCATCCTTGTAACCATTCACAATTCACAACAATGATCTAAATTGACCTATCATCCAATTGCATTTTTCCATCTATTTGTCCACGTCATAACCATTTTCTTTACCACAATACTACCAACACCAACTTGAACAGTCACAGTGTTGCACTTAACCTTCACCACTCTACTATTTATCTCCATACTGCATGATACCGCTCCAATGTATTCCATCCAAATGACCATTGCAATGTCATGGTTTACCACTATATTGTAGTCCCCCCTCACAGACTGTCACAGTGTTGCACATTCCCTGCTATACTGCAACTCCCCTCATCAAACTATCATGGGTTTACATCATTTTCCACCTCCTTTTGTCGTCATCAAAGGGACTTATATTGTTGTCCTATTGATTACGTTATGTCTCACTGATATGAGAAAACCAACTTCATGAACATTGAGAAGCACACATGATCATCAGATGTTGAAAACCACACATACCACGTACCAAACTTTAAGCCTTCCTAATGATTCACAAATATTGACACCCTTTCGAGAATCGAGGTTCAACTTTCCCGCATACTCCTTACTCCATACTTGTTGTCTAATAAGATGTAAGCCAAAGCTCTGACTCATGAAGCTTGAACTCATCATTTCCAACTCCTATTATTTTTGAGCGTTAAATTTTTGCCATGCCTCACACATTCCCTAGCAATCAAGTAAGCCTTAACAATGAGTGTTGATGTTTCCCATTCACATAATGAAGTGAGCCACCAACTCAAAGTCTAAAACCAGTCCAGCCTAATCCAAAAATGACTAAGTATTTATTCATTCCTTCTTTGGCATGAAATAAGTTGTAATCTCGACACCCGAAGCTTGAACTTCTGTACATCTTCAAGACATAACTTCATTCTCCTACTTAGAAAACTCTAGCTGATTTATCCCTTATTCCAAAAGAAACAACACTACTTTTTTGGTTGATGCAAGATTGCTCTTACACCCTAGATGCTTCTACATCAGACACTCGGGGTAGGAAGAATTTTGTGAATATGGATTTGAGTTCAGTAGTTCCACCCTTTTAAACTAAAAGCAATCCTCAGCCAACCCCATTAGTAAAATTTGTACCTACAATTGCTTCTTCTTTCTCCTCTTGCAACACTTAGTTGGAACAAGCAATCTCCTCCTATGAAAAATCTATTATTTACTCCTCTTCCTTGATGTGGAATCAACTCCACCATAACCTGACCACATCCTCCAACTGTATCTCTCATTCACCTCTAATCTTGTGGGATTCATCCCACCATAGTTCATCCACCTCCACTAATTTACACCTGCACTTTAACTCTACAACATCATACAAATCCTTCATTGCATACCAATCATCCCTAACAAATTATAACTAAACCATCTCATATACATTCACTAACTCATCCATCTCAACATGAAAATCATATTTTTTAAATTCATTGAGAATATTTTACCTTCTCATTGCCTATTGCAACTTCAAACTCATTCTCTTCATTCACACCTTTGATAAGACATGTAATTGATTCACTTTCTTGTCCTATGACAAATGCATCATACTCTTTTTACACTACTGAAATCCTTTCATTCATACAAAACCTAGTAATATCTTCATCACAAAAATTTAAAACCTTATGCATTACTTCCTTTGCTAGTATTGCTACATCCACTTGTTCATCATCACCCTTGGGTACAACTTTTTACTCTTTCTTTATGCCTTCTAAAAGACATTTTTCAACTATAATCACTTCCTCCTCTACATCCACACCAATGTTAGCAATATAATCAAATGACTCTTCCTTTTCTCCTTGCAACAAATTGTCTATCATACCAATCTCCTTATCACATAAGAAGTCATCAATTGATGCCAAGGGAAGATTACCAAACAAATCAAATTTCTTCCCCTCTTTTCTTTCCTTACTTTTAGCTGTAGTGTTTTCATCCACAAAGACACTCATTTATGCAACATCTTCTTCTACATTACTCTTATCATGTGCTCAAAAAAATCAAAACTTTCACAAAAATCAAAATTTATCTCTTTCTTCTCCATAGTCCACACTTCTACAACTTCATTACACTCACATTCTTTTTTACAACAATATTTATCAAAATTAAGATCTACCTATGTATTCTCCACTACTGCCACTTTAATCTTTTCCTCATCATGATATGTCACTATTTGTATTCCCTTAGAAGGACATATTGTGGTTGCAAACTTCCCATCCTATTCCTTAATCTCAACACCCTCAAGTTGATCTATTGTTGCAACAACTTTTCCCATTGCTACATGTTGATCCTTATTGGAACATACACCAAAATATGGGTGAACCTCATCACCTTCTGTTGCAACTTTCACTGCTACAATTCTTCCCTCATGCCATTCCAACACAAACCTGATTTGGTTCTAATCTCACCAAAATCTTAAAAAGTTTTAACCTTCTCATACCTATCCATCCCATTCATAGCATTCACATACAAATCAAAATTTTCTATGCATTCACAATATGCAAGTTTTACCCTTTTTCAATTGCTACCACTTGTGTTAACTCTTCTTCAAAAATCCTCCATTGCTCTCCATTTTTTTGTGGTTGCTACTACCTCTATATCTTCATCCTTCATGTCTTCCAATATACATCCCTCAGCTTCAAGCTTAGGTTCCTCAATCTATTTGTGCTCATTCTCTTCCTTAATGTGCCATGCATGACACTCTACTACATCCTCTTTCTTTCCTACAATCAAAACATCATTAGAAGGATAACAAAAATCGCCTTCAACTCTTCTCTTTTGTTGTTTCCTCCTTCAATATCATCACTCAATTCATTTATTTGCTGCTGCAACTCTATCATTTCGCTTTCTCTAATCTTTTGAAATCTCTCTCTGATTTCCTCTAGTCTGGGGATCCTTAGAATCCATCCAATGAAAAAAGTCATTTTAATATTTCTCTTCTCCATTTTCAGGCCTCACAAATTTGTAGCATCACAAACCTTCAACCTTCAAGTTTCACAAATGTGAACTACCTCCTTCGATGATCTATTTACAACTAAGGGAACCTTAGTTCTTCAATCTGCTAAAAATATTTTCTTGCAAGTTACACATCCATCTACAAGCAAGATCCACACACTCTCATTTCCTTAACAAAAATATTCAAACCCTCAGGATCTGCATATGTAAATTTCCTCACGTTCGACAATCCATTTGCAAATGTTCAACACCTTCAAATGCTATTGTAAATCCACACACTCTTAATGCTTTAGCAAAAAGCTTCAAACACTAAAGTTTTTCATATGAGAACTACCTCACATTCAATGATTTGTTCACAACCACAAGAACCTTAGTTCATCTTTCACGTACATCTACAAGAAAATGTCACACACACTCCAACCCTCAGGTCTTGGTGTAAACTGCCTCACATTCAACACTCTACCTGCACACTCAATAAATCCTACTCTGATACCACTGATGAAGGGTACTCTCCTTACAAACTAAAACTCATGACAACAACACAAAATTGCATAACAAAAATGCAAGAGAAAAGTAAAGGTTTATTTTATTACTAAAATGACATTACAACATTATATGCCATCATATGGGCTCTGATTACAATAATATACAACTCTGCAAATCAAAACTATCTCTGCATTTCCTTGTTCCTTCCACCAATCTTCCAAGTCCTTGTCTCTCTCAAGCCCTATCATCTTCTACAACTGACTCTCTCTGCCTTCCTATTTCTAAACTTCTTCACACCCACACTTCCATATCATTGACTCTCTTCTCACCAACCAACCATCTCTATCCCCTCTTCTTATTTTTTATCAGATTATATCTCCTTGTCTAACTTCATGAGCAAGCCAACTCCTTCCTATAAATCTCCTCCAAGTTCATTCAATTTTCCCTTTTTTTCCAATTGTCCCTAAGGTTTAAATCTATTTTCCTATAGATTAGATCATCATTTAATTCTTTCACCCATCTTTCCTTAGTACCACCACCATCACCCAATCAACAATCAAGAATGGTTTCCATGTTGTCTACTCTATCATCTCCAGCATGCTATTGATCACCATATTCACACCTTAATCACCTTAATTTGAATCATCATACCATGCTATTGAGAACACATTACATTATTGGGTCGAGATAGATTTGTGTCCCACTGATATTGATCTCTTTCGCTGATACCTCATTTCCATCCTTGTCAACATTCACAATTCAAAACAATGATGTGAATTGACCTATTGTCAAATTACATTCTTCCATGTGTTTTTCCACGTCATAACTTAACCATTTTATTTACCACAATACTGCTGACAACAACTTGAACAGTCATGGTGTTGCACTTAACCTTCATTAGTTTTCCACTTACCACCATACCGCACAAAACTAATCCATCGCAGTCTATTCAAATGACCATTATAGTGTCATGGGTTACCACTATATCACAACCCCCATAATAAACTATCGTGGGGTTGTGGGTTACCCATACATCATATCTCCCCTCATCGGACTACCATGGGTTTATGCCATTGTTTACATCCTTCTACCACCATTGAAGGGACTTATATTACTATCCTGTTGATAACGATATGTCTCACCAATATGAGCACACCAAATTTGTGAACATCAACAAGCACACATGATCATCAAATGTCAAAAACTACACATACTGCATACCAAAATTCAAGCCTTCCTAATGATTTGCAAACACCAACACCTTTTCTAGAATCAGGGTTTGACTTTCCCACATACTCCTTACTCCATATCCATCATCTAGTAAGATGCAAGCCAAAGCTTCGACTCACGAAGCCCGAACTCATCCTTAATAAATTATATTATTTTTGAGTTTCTAAGTTTCGCCATGCCTCATACATTCCATAGCAATTAAGTAAGCTTTAACATTGAGTGTTGATGTTGCCCATTCACATCACAGAGTAAGCTACCAGCCCAAAGTTTGAAACTAGACTAGGTTGATCCAAAAATGACTAACTCTTTCTTCATTCCTTAATTTTCATGTGATAAGTTGTAAGCCCAAGGCCCAAATCCCAAAATTTTTCATATCTTCAAGACATAACTTCATTTTCCTATTCAGCAAGCTCTAGCGGATTTATCCCTTATTCCAAAAGAAACAACACTACTGCTTTTGGTTGATGCAAGATTTCTGTTACACCTTGGATGCTCTTGCATCAACCTATGAAAAACCCTAAGTGGGATTCATTTCCCTAGCTAGGTGTATTAGTCCCTGGTTAGGTATGAACCTACATTTTACAACATTAAAATCTTGTCATATGTGTTTTTGGTTGTTGTCTTTAGATTAGTATTTCAGTTTGTAGAATTACTGTCATTAGCAATCTTTTCAAAATTGGTTTCATTTCAAGTGTATTTGTAAACATAAGAATTGGAATTAAAACATATCATTTATCTTGTGTTCATTGAATTTATCTCCCATTCATTATCCTTCCTTGTTGACCCTTGTATGAGCTTTACAACTTGGTGTCTTATTGCTAATACGAGATGTAGTTCATGACTCATGTCATCCTATGATAAAACACTCATCATGGATATTAGGTTATCTACCTCTTTCACTCATAGTGTTGACACTAGTGCACTAGGTATGGACCATACCATTTACAACTCTTTACCTTCAAATATAATGACAAGTATTGAAATGATGATTGCTAGTGTCCCTCAGGAGAACCTAATCCAAATACATGAAGAATTGGCACATCTACAAAGACTAGTGAGTATTGAAAAAATTTCCAACACCACTATTCCTAGCATAGATAACATGCACCGAATGACTAAAAGTGAAAAATGAATAGAGATTGCACATAAATTAGCTCAACTTTTTGGAAAACATCTTACCTCAATGACTAGTTGTGCTCTAACTTTGAACAATGCTCAAAGTCAAGGAGGAACCCAAATTCCTCCTCCTACAAACATTTCCTCTATTCCTTCTTACACCAACCCTCAAGTTACCACAATGATGCAACCTACTAGTAATTTCATTCCTACCTTGGGAATTTCCACTAGCAATTCCTTGCACCTTTGTGGCATCACATGTCATATCTCCTACCACTTTACCTCCCATAAGTATTCCATTCACTTGCCCCTTAAACACATATACACCTCAACCATGTTCACCTCCATGGACCAAAACACAACCAATGATGCCATCCTTAATCAAATCTTACAAAATGTTTCATCCCTTCAATAAAAAATTTCCACCATAAACCAAAATTAATATGGCCAACCTTCATATACTATGTCAGAAGCAATCCCTTATACTTGGAGATTTTAAGAATGCCAATACCGCAAGGTGTAGAAATTATTAGGTTTGAGAAATGTGAAGGGAAAGGAGATCCTTCTAACCATGTTTCTGTTTGCACCACCTTATGTAGTGATTTCATCATTGATGACAAGCTCTTGGCTAAGCTTTTCCCTAAGTCCTTGAAATACACCACTTTAGAATGGTCTTCCTCATTACCAAATAACTCAATTTTTTCATTCAATGAACTTTTTGAGGCCTTTATCAACAATTTCCAAGTGCACATGACTTCTAAGATGACATTAGCTAATTTGATAAGATGTAAGCAAAAGGTTGTTGAAAAGGTTACTAACTTAATTTCATGCTATCAATTGTTTTATTCCCAAATCGACATAAAGATTCTTGATCCACACCTTCGACAAGTGTTCATTGAGAACTTACAAAATAGGATGTAAGATAAGCTTAGCATGATGAAGTTTCCTTCCTTCATACACTTTTGTACCACCCTTTGTGATTATCAAAACTCGGTTAGTAGTTGTGAAACAAAACCCACCTCTAGTTATCCTAAAAAGTTTGAATCCACAACTCAAATCAATTCCCAACATTTTAGGAAATAAAATAAAGGATTTCTTCAACTAAATCCCCCTCAACAAACTCAAAATTTTGTTACCCAAGTGGCCTCTATAAAGAAGATAAATCCTTTTACATTTGGGGATCTGAATAGACAACTTACTCCCTTACCTGATACCCTCCATAACACCATGTTACAACTTCTAGAAAAGAACTTGATTTCCTTACCTCTCATTAAATCTCTTGATCCTACTAAGCCATTATCCTAGAACTTTAGATCAAATTCCTATTATCATTTTTATAGTCAAAATGGACATGATACAGAACATTGTAAGCATCTTGAAAAAAAGGTACAAGACCTCATTGATTCCAATCATATTCAAATTGGTGGTGTCAATGATTGAAGTATAAGTTTGTCTCCCCTCCTAATGAAAACCTAGAAATATTTACCAACCCTATGCCAAATCATAATATTTCATTTGTCAAAGCTAGAGAAACTAAGAATTATGTGATGAATTTTGACATAGATGATGATAACATGGGTACTGATGAACAAATTCTTATGGATAATATGGTTGGATTGATCAAAATACAACCTCGTAAGGGCCAAACCAAAATAACTCTTGAAATTTCTTTCTCACAAAATGATATTGCGTGTAGTGTTAAATATCCTAGTCTAAATGCAAAACAAAAATGAAATGCAAACAGGGAAATACACAAAAAAAACCTCAACGATAAGCCTAGTTGAACTTGAATAAAAACAAAGCAAAGAGAGTTAGTTACCTTGTCCAAGTTGATTGGTTGGTTGGCCTTGTTGATTTAATCGATTGTGTGCTCCTTCAGATGGAAAATAGCTTAAAATTGGATGCAAAATAATCGTGAGTGGATGAGGAATGTAATGGTGTAAGTGGATATGTGAGTAGATGCAAGATGAGGATGCAAAATAAGCTCATAAGTTGCAGTAATGTAGTATGCTTGAAGGCTTGATTGCTTGAATGGTGAATGATCAAATGAGGGAAAAATCTTCTAATTTTAGGGGAAATGCCACTAAGGAATGGAGGGATAAGATTTAGCCACCATGGACAAAATCAAGGTCCAGGGTGAGTTGAGGACTCACAAGTCCTCACATCTCACCATGTGGCCAAAGAGTTGTCAAAGGGATGGTGATGTGGAGGTACTTTAGTGTACCTTAGTATTGGTACATGATCTCCTCATAAAGGAGGTCCTTGTCCCCATGTGGGAGATATGACACATGAGGAATTAAAAATTCCTCAAATATCATCATGGGTAAGAGGATAGGAATTAAAAATTCCTAAAATGTGTGGGGAGAATAAAACTGAATTTTAAATTCACTTGGGGGAATGGGCTTCCTTCTCCAAAAGGAGAAAGAATTTAATGATAGTTGACTTTAGGGTATGACATAAATGGAATAAGTATTAGGTTGAGCTAATCACACAATTAAGATTGTGCAAATAGGTGATTAGAAAGGCTAATGAAGGGTTAAGGAGAGTTGCAAATTATGGAGGATGTGACATTAATCTTGATTAAGGGTGTGCACATCCTAATCATGGATTGATTAGATTAATCCTAATTAAAAGGGGGATTATGAAGGATGGGACAATGAGAGAGAAAAATGTGAATTTAAAATTGATTTAAATTTAAAAATCCAAGTGATCAAATTAAATAAATTAAAATATTTATTTAATTTAGAGAAGAAAGGTGACAAAAGAAAAAGTATTTAATTATTAAATTAAATACCTTAGGAACATTATAGAAAGAGGGAATATTAATTAAATAAATTATTTAATTAACATCAATGAAGGATGCAAGATAGACGAATACTGTTAAAATAACAATGTTTCAAAGAAAAATAAAATGCAGGTCACTCGATAGAAGAAATGACTAGAAAAGATGATGCCTCGACACAGGAAAAACTATGTAAGTTGTTATGTTGGTGGAAAATGAAGGAAGATGCCCCAACCTCACAAGGAAATGGACATGATGGAGGAATGAAGGAAAATGACAGGGTATGCCCCCTTGAGAGGGTGGATGGGGAAGAAAAAGGGGCCCTGGGCAACTTCTTGATATGAAGAAACAAAGGGTACCATGCGGTAGAGTTCAAAAAACCATGAAGAATGGATTTTGAATGGAGGAAAACAGACAAACAGGGTGCAAATGGTGGCCTGTGGAAGAAAGAGGATTAGTTAAATTAAAAATAGGTTTAAATAATGGGTAAAAATAAGAAAAACTTAAAAAGGTGAAAAGAGAGGGAAAATGTTATATATAGTAACTTTAGAAATTATTATTCGCCATTTTGCACATTTGGAGGTTGACTCAACAAGAGAGAGAGGAAGAGGGTGATGAGGATGGTTGATGAGTACAATAGTGAGGATGAGGGTTTCATAGAGGAAGCGATCATCCATCGAGGAGATGAGGTGTGCCAGTTCTACTATGAGCATGTGGTACCTTGCAAAGTTAGCTCAAAAACCATTCTTTGTGAATTTTTTCTTAAGATTTGTAATTTTGTATGCATTTAAAATTTGGGTTTGGGTAGATTAGTGAAAATGGGAAATTGAATTGGTGCCAGATGGGCAATTTCGTCAATCTATCAGGAAAAGTCACCTTTTAGAGGGCAATGGTTAGAGGGAGACGAATTTACCCATTTGTTAGGAAAAGTCACCTTTTAGAGGGCGGTGGTCAAAGGGAGGCAAATTCACCTCTGTGAGGGGAAAATTCACCCAAGGAGGAGGGCAAAAGCTCAAAAAGGGAGAAATCAGCATGAAGAGGGGTGAATTTTCCTAGTTGACGGGTGAATTTTCTCGAAGAGGTCAAACATGGGTTGGGGTGGCTTGGACGAATTCGCTTGATGGCCGGGTGAATTTTCCCGAACAAGATAGGTGATGAGCTTGGGTAGATTCACTCAATAGTCCAGAGAATTTTCCTTGAATGAAGGTTAGGCGAATTCACCTGAATGGGATGGGCGAATTCACCCAAATAAGATGGGTGATGGGCTCAGGCAGATTCGCTCAACAGTCAAGCAAATTTTCCTGAACATGACGAGTGACAGACTTGGGTGGATTCACCTGATGGTTGGGAGAATTTTCTTGAATAGGATAAGCAAGGGGCTCGGGAAAATTCACCTAAGGGTTAGGTGAATTTTCCCTAAGAAGGGTAGACAAGAGTTGGGGAAAATTCTCCTAATGCGCAGGCGAATTCACCCGAAAAGGGAGAGAGAAACATGGGAAAATTCTCTCATGGATTGGGAGAACTCACTCAAAAAGGGTGAAAGCGAGACAAAATGGGTGAATTCGCCCATTGTATGAGAAAATTCGCCTAACAAGGGCGAAAGGGGACAAAAGGATGAACTGGACAAGAAAGCCCAGGGCAGGGGAAGAAATGGGGAAAAAGAAAAAGAAGAGAAAGAAAGGAAAGAGATTGGATGAAAACGACTGACATGTGTTTGGTGTGAATATAGGGCTTTGATATGCTGTGGATGAGGGAGATGCACTCAGTAGTCCTAGAGGTGACCATTGAGAAGATGGATGCACACAACCATGCAACATTAGCACAGGCAGGATTACTACATATGTTGGGATATCCCAACATTAGGTTACATAGGGCACTATTGACAACCCTGATGGAGCAATGGAGCTCTGATATGTCGAATTTTCATCTTTTGATAGGGGAGATGATAGTGAATCTAGAGGATGTTTGGAGGATATTATGGCTACCAATCGTAGGCCATCTGGTGAGCTAGATGCGAAGCGAGGAATGAGAGTGAGATAGGAGCCTCTGGGCCATCTTTAGATGCATAGATCTGCCTATCTAGGAGCAGAATTGGACTTGGATAGATGTATGGGATTGGGGGTTTCGATGCTACCACTATATCTTTATGGGTTGATTAGGAGTATCTTATTTCCAGATAGGAGTGGTAGATTTTGTAGCCTCAAGGTTATTGAGGTTGTTAGACACATCATCATGGAGAAGAGGGAGGGGGAGTTTGCATGGGGTACATGCATACTAGCATAGTTATATAGGGATCTACATGTGATTTTCTACAAGAGGGAACATAGCATCTCATAGATGACAATACTCTAGGTATGGGCCTAGGAGCACATCAGAATGGTCAGGCCAGGGGTCTTGATAGCAGGTACACAGGATGAGACACTACTAGTTTCATACTAGTATGGGATTGAGTATGGCTAGTGGCTACATTATCTAGATGTCAATGACCTGGAGGGGTGGAGGAGGAGACTAGATGACTTGTAGGAGGACTGGATAGTATGGAGACTATACATGCATAAATGGTTTATAGATTGGAGGCTGGATGAGAGGAGGCATAAAGGGTACTTCTTCATGGTATCCTACTTGATTAGGAGGAACCCACACATTGTGGAGCTACATAGGCTAGATAGGATGATGAGATAGTTTAGGATATAGTAGGATATCCCTCCAAGGCCACAAAGGTTATGGAAGATCACTTGAGAGTAGTTATGGGGTGATCAAATTATAGGTGAGTTTGCATAGTAGGTGTGGGAGGAGCTACAAAAGGTGTTGTATCTAGGGAGAGGAGGGATAGTAGACATGGGGACGACAGTGAATACTCTGCATGGTGGACACGTCACATACCAACATGGATTACGATGGTGCACCCAATTGTAGGGGAGCTCGGCTATGGTTTAGAGGATGAGACAAGATTGGCTAGGCAACAGAGAGTTAGGAGGAGAGGAGGAGACAGAGAGGCTGAGGTAGAGGAGGAGAGAGAGGACCAATAGAGGAGAGAATAGGGGGAGGCAATGGATGTAGATGCCCCAGAGGTGCATTCACTAGCCATAGTACCATATGTACCACCGCCACCATAGGATCCAGTCATACTATTGACAAGGGGCTCTAGCGAGACTGTGGATCACATACCACAAACTTAGGGAGTCAGAGGTAGACAAGGATAGGCTATAGACTGAGGTGGATATGTTATAGATAGAGGGAGAGAGGGATTATATGGCCCTAGCAGATGACACAAGATGACGATTACTAGAGGCATTGGAAGAGAGGGATAATGCCTAGAGGCAACTAGTAGAGTTGTAGAGGGAGAGGATTGAGCTAAGGAGGGAGTGAGATGAGCTCTAAGATAGAGCAGAGGTTGCAGAGGAGATAACTAGAAACACAGGATCAATATTAGAGAGGACATAGGCAGTGATGGCATAGATGAAGATCTTACAAGATGAGAGCAGTGAAGCAGAGGCATTGTTACATGCTCTATAGGATGAGAGATATGCGACCAGAGCAGTTGTGAGCTTTGCAGCATGAGAGGGATGCAGTAGAGGCATAGGCATATGCCTTGTAGGGCAAGAGGGATGCAATAGTAGATCATATGTCATTGATGTAGGAATAGATAGACCATCTGAGGCTAGCACAGGATTCCTGGGAGCAGGAGAGGAGACAACTGACTAGATCACAAGATAGGTATAGGATGGAACAAGATGTGGCTAGGATATAGGCAGCAAAGAGGGATGAGTACATGAGGGAGTTTAGCTATTATATGGGGGCTTATTTTAGAGAGGTTCTAGATGCTATACGATGTGTACCTCCCTATGTTTGAGTGGTACCAAAGATTCCAACACCATCATAGTCATTAGGGACACACACAAGGATATAGCAACTATCAAGAGATTCCCCTACATAGAGGGCCAGTACTGGATTCACCATAGAGGTGAAATGAGGGTAGCTCAAGGTAGAGAGGATAGATGATAAAGGAAATGATACAAAATTTTGACAAGCACATGATGGATGTGCAGTATACAATGATAGAGACCACATTTGATTAATAGCCCTATAATTTTGTATTGCATTCGATGATTATTGTTGTATATGATGGAAACACATTTTGATTATATGATGGACTTTATTATGGACGATGTGATGGACATTATATTTTGATATGATATGTGACAACCCTTTTTGAGACTATGTTGTGCTTATGTGATGGATGTTTTATTTATGCACATGTGTATGTTTATGTTTTATTATGGATGATTATGATGATGATTATTATGATGTATGCATATGTTTATGATGATCTATATTTATACTTATGCATATGTTGATGACATGGATGAGATGCATTATGCCTAGCACTTGTGATGCAGGATGTGATGATTTATTTATAATGCTATATGATATGGACATAAGTTTAATGATTTTTGATGTAGGATGAGATGCATGCGTGAAATCAATAAATTAGCTTTTATTATGAGACTGATTTGAAACTATTAATGTAATGAATTGATAATGAAATGAACTTAAGATGCTTAGAATAACCAATTAAGATTAATATAAACAATTTAAAATGAATATGATATGACAATGCACATGGGATGAAATGTAACGCAATGAATCTACAAGGCTAGATGAGATGACATTTGTGCCATTTGAGATCAAATTGTACTCAATGATTGAAATGCAACCTACATGAATTGTTGGATGCAATGAAATTCCTTACAAACATTACTATCTAAATTAAATTAACATGCACATGAGTGTAAATAAGGCCTTGTATAGTGATTGAAGCTACTGATAAGCATCCTTTATTTGCATAACATACTTTCTTTAGCTTATTGGCAAGTACTTTTCCTATAGTCATTATAAAATTAAGGGATGTTGGGTGTGAAACTACACCTTTCAAGAACCATAGATATCCTAAGCAGAAAAGGAGATGGGGGGATGAATTTTTTCGCAACCAAAATCACAGGTCATAGGTTAGGGACAGGATGGATGGAGGATAAATGCAATGTAACAAAATGGAAATGGGATGCAATCCTAATGCTATTTTCCATTTTTGGAGCACTAATTTTCACTATAGCATAAGACATGACATGCCAGGGTATGAGGAACCAAGGAAGATTAGTGTCTAATGCATGAAATAAATACAACAAACAAGGAGGGTATCCCAACACCTAAAAGTCATGATGATTGTGGTCGGGCCAGGCATTGGGATAACCACAAGCACAAAGGATTCCCAAGCATAACACAAGACTGCATGGATCTTAGTGGGTACTACATGGGACAACCAAGCATACAACAAAAAACAAAAGATCAAGATATGCTTCCATGTTTACTAGTCAATGTGCACCATAATATGATGGATCAAGGTGACCCCAACAAGGTATGATAGGAAGCTCAAATGATAAACAAAATTCCAAAAGCATCACAAGAAAGCAATCAATTTCAAATGTCCTTTGCCATAGGATCAAAACATGGATGGGATTGATGTGGTCTAATGTAGGAAGGATGCATCCTATTAAGACCAAAGATGGAGACTAAACTAAGAGATTGGCATGACACAAGATACTTGAAACGCATTGAATCTTATGATACTAGTGGATCTCATTTATAAATAACTAGCTAGATAGGGATAGACTTGATGACACAACACAAGACATGAGACACATGACACAAGACAGACACATCCTAAAGACCTAGGGGATCGGGGGCTAATCAAGGATTAGCCTTGCCTATGTGAAAGCGTAGAGCCCTCGTAGTTTGATAAAATACCATGGATAAAATTAGAAAGAGGACAATGGAGATAATGATGGATGACAAAGATAGGATAGAAAAAATCCCTAGGTGGATCAAATGATCAGTCTTTCCTACATGAAAGCACAAGGGAAACATAGTTCAAAAAAAAGACCAATGACAAAAGAACAAAACGAGACAGACCTAGGATGGACAACTGACACAACATGATGGATAGAAGCCCAATGGGATAATCTAAGTTGGTTTGCAAAATGTACTATTCTAGATACTACAAACTAATGAGGATATCCATTAGGGGAGGAAAGACCATGACCAAATGAAGGCGTAAGTAATTGAACTCGCTATGAAAGACATGGGACTGACATGACAAGAATTTATTTAATTCCTACAAATCCAAAATCAATCTATAGACCATGGTGTTTCAGATTAACGTCAATCTTATATTTTCATAGCTTCCTGTCATGTCATGGAAAATGAGCGAAAGAGAAGATGAGAGCTAATGAGGACTGACATAATGAAGGACCCTAGATGAAAGTGAGAGACAAAATGGCAACATAGACGAATGAAACAAGCTCATATTAGGATAAAATCTTAGAATTGTGGATAGCCAATGAAAATAATCCAATGCTCAACCAAAATACACCAAGCGGTAGATAGGAAAATGAAGATGAAAAGACAAGATTAATAGGATGCTAAGATTAGATGTGAGGATTGGATGGATGGAAGCATAAAGTAACTAGGCCATAAGGTAGATAATGATTAAGTCCTTTATGAATGGTGCATGTTACAATGTTTTCACCAAACATACTTATCCAAGGCACCACCAAGGGTGGTTTTCACCATAGGATGGATTATTTCTCTTTAGTATTTTTGGAATTATTTTTTGGAATTATTTTTGTATTTTTGAAATTTTTTAACTTTTTCTTTGGTATTTTTGTAGGATAGGATAACCCTTTAGGGGCTCTCTAGGGGCTCTCCTTCAGGTGTGGACAACCTATATGGCCCAAATCCATACTTAGCAGTGATAACATAGGGACCCAACCAATTTGCCTCAAATTTCCCTTTCTTGTCTCGATCTTGCTGGGTACACTAATTCCCTTTAAGGACTAGATCACCCACATTGAACTGGTAAGGATAAACCTTCTTGTTGTAGCTTCTCCGAAGACGATGTTCGTATGCTTGAAGATTATTGTATTCTTTGATCTATTTTTTGTCTAGGAGTTCTAATTGACTAAGTTGTGTAACCCGAGCATCTTCATCACTTATGAGATTCTTCAAGGATATCCTAAGTTATGGGATCTTGACTTCAATTGACAAGATGGAATTAGCACCATAGACAAGAGAATATGGAGTGGCACTAGTGGGAGTGTAGATGGAAGTGTGGTATGCCCAAGGGTGGGATGGAGATGGAGATGCCAATCTCAACTAGTGTTATTAACCACCTTTTTAAGGATATTGATCAAGGTTTTATTGGTAGCCTTCACTTGACCATTACCTTGTGTGTAATAAGGCATGGACTAATGATGCTAGATGTGGAAGGTGTCACATAGGTGCTTCATGGCCTTATTTTTTAATAGATTTCCATTATCAGTGATGATGGTGGATGGGATTCCATATTTGCAGAGAATATGGAAAAGGATGAATTTGGATATCCGAGTACTCATTATTTGAGATAGTGGCATTGCTTCCACCCACTTTGTGAAGTACTCAGTGGTAGTGATTATGAAAGTGTGGCTGTTAGAAGATTGAGGGTATATCTTGCCAATCAAGTCAAAACCCCACTAAGAGAAGGGCCATGGTGCTATGAGGGGTTGCAAATCTTGTGTTGGATCATGTATTAGATTCGTATGTTGTTGACAAGGTAAGAACTTCTTCAAAAACTCACAAGAGTCATGCTCCAGTGCAGGCCAATAGTAATTGGCTCTTAGAATCTTGGCTAAGGTCAAGCCATTTGAATGGGCCCCACAAACACCACTATGAACCTCAGTTAATGTAGTATGAGTTTCTATCTTGTTTAGACACCTAAGAAGAGTTCCATCATACCCACGATGATACAGTGTCTCCCATGATAGTGGAATGAGAGGTGCAGTGGATGAAGTATTTTCATTGGTTACATGTAAGGTCAGGGGGTAAGATGTTATCATGGAGCTAGGTGTAAATGTGATACCATGGTGACTCAAGACCTATGATGTTGCACACCATTTCGCTCTCAGGGATGCATTAAGCATGGATTAAAAGTTATTCAGCTAGGAACTCGTAGTCTGTTTGATCTTTTGACATGTCAATTAGGGAGCCAATTATAGCCATGGCATCAGCTGCTTTATTCTGGAATCTAGGGATTTTCTCAAACAGGATAGAGGTGAAGTACTTCTTGAAGTCATCCACCATGTTCTTGTAAGGTAAGAGCTTATAATATTTTGTCAAAAACTCATCATTAACCTATTTGATGATCAACTGGGAATCACCAATGACTTGTAAGTGAGTGATGTTCCATTGAATGGCGATCCTGACACCAGTGAGAAGAGCTTCGTATTCTGCTATGTTGTTCATGCATGGAAAGGCTACCTTGAATGACTTTAGGATGTAATCACCTTGTGGGGTGACCAACAAGATACTTTCCCCCACTCCATTTTGCATTTACAACCCATCAAAGTAGAGTTTCCATGTAACTACTTTGGTAATCATGAGAACCTCTTCATCAGGAAATTTTGTGACCAAGGGAGAGGCATCCACCAAAGGGGCATCTACTAGCTGATCTACTATTACTTTCCCTTTAATTTCCTTTTGGTCCATGTACTCTACATCAAAATTGCTCAATAGCATAACCCACTTAGCCATGCAACTAGTTAAATATGTTCTACATAACAAATATTTGAGTGGATAAACCTTTGAGATCAGCTGAACACAGAATGACTGAACATATAATGTTGAAGCTTCTATGAACTAAAGACTACAGCTAGGCAAGATTTTTCCATCGAGGATTAGTTAAGTTCATAGCCCAAAAATGTTCAGCTAATGTAGTAAATTTCCCATTCTTTTGATGATTCATCATGGTGGGCTAATAGTGCCCTAGTGCAATCGAAGTAGCTAAAATATAAAAAAGAAGTTTACCTAGAATTGGAGGCATGAGGATGGGTAGATGATCCAAGTAATCCTTAATTTTATCAAAAACCAACTAACACTCTGAATCCCATTTGAAGGTAGTATCTTTTCACAGGAGATGTGTGAATGATTGGCACTTATCTACTAACTGAGCTATAAACCATCTGATGGATTGCAGCTTCCCTTGAAGTCTCCTCAACTATTTTAGATTACATAGTGGAGGCCTTTCCATGATCTCCTTGACTTTAGCAAGATCAACTTCTATGCCCCTTTTGGAAATGATGAAACTCAATAGTTTTCCTAATGTAACCCCAAATACACACTTCTTCATATTTAGCCATAGCTTGTAATTCTCTAACTACTCAAAGATCTTCTTTAGGATCATAAGGTGCTCTTCTCTTGTTTTGGATTTCCCAATAGATCATCAACATAATCTTACCTTATGATGTAGATAAGGGCATGGAAGATGAAATTCATAGCATGTTGGTATGTGTTCCCCTGCATTCTTCAGGAAAAAGGGAATGACATTGTAACAAAATGTGCCCCACGGAGTGGTGAAGGAAGGAAGTCTTATGTTGATCCTCAGGTGCAATTTTGATCTGGTTATATCCAAACAAACCATCCATGATATATAGCATCTCATGCCCAATGGTTAAATCAACTAACATGTTAATGTTTGGTAGGGGGAAGCATCTTTTGGATAGTCTTTGTTGAGGTCCTGAAAATTTGTGCAAATCCTGATATTCCCATTTGGTTTAGCAACTAGCACTATGTTGGAGATCCAATTAGAGTAGTCAATGGGTCTTATAAACCCAACTTCTAAAAGTTTTTCTAACTCTTTCTTGACCAACAAAGCTACTTGAGGATGCATTTTCCCAAGTTTCTACTTGATGTCCAAATGGTCTATGACTAGAGTAGGATCAAAACCTAGCATATTTGAATAGGTCCACACAAAATTGATGATGCCTTCTTTGAGAAGATGAATGATGATGGAGTACTCTTCTTCTGATAATGACCTAGCTACATATGTGATTTTAGGATTTTCTTCAGTTCCCAAGTTTACTTCCTATGTTTCTTCAATGAGTATAGAAGATCATTCAAACAGTTGAGTTCCCACAAGGGGATGGTGAATATCCCCATATTCCAGTGCCTCGTTGAGGTTTTCAATATTAGATACACCCTTTAGTTTTACATTTTCTAAGTCAAGAAGTGCCTCGGGGAGGTTTCCACTAGATGACCCTTTTGGATTTTGTTTCTTCTAACTTTTTTGGTTAGGGAATTCATCCTCCCCCAATCCCATAAGGTGCACATAAGGATCCATTGAGGGAAAGGTGTCAATAGGTGCGCTACCATGTAGGTCCCAGTCAATGAGCTCGGGGTGGCAAAGGGAAAGGTTGATGGAGTGGATAGATAGTCAATCAAATATGGAGGAAAGATCCACATGATCCATGCCATTGTATGCATGTACGATGGATTCTTCTTCAAACATGTCTTTGAGGAGACCGTTGTCCACACTAACATTGTTAGAAGCACTAATTGATGGCATGGGACCCTTTTATTTTGTATCATGGCCTAAACCCAAATATCTTGGTCACACTGGGGTGTCAATGGGTTGTTTCCTTCCTTGTTCTTCGATGTTGAGGCCTCCCCCTTGATAATTATATCTTTCAACTAACTTTGAGGCATAAGGATACATCTCCTGGAAGTACTCCTTTAGAGGGGGAGAGGGTTTAGGCTCCTCCCGATATATCCATTGGCTAATATTGTCCTATGGTGTGTCTTGTCTTATTCTAGGAGAATGAAAAATATTGGATTCCACATTCTTACAGCTAGGTATGTGCAAGATCATGATGGGCCAAAAAGTGGCAATATGATGGGTATGTGGCTGATGAATTTTTTTTACCCAAAATTGATGAAATGAAAATGGTTTTTAAAGGATATTCTCAACTTTCCACAAATATAAATTATACTTTACTTTGAATTTAATAAATAATTATTATTCATTTTCTATTTCATTTACAACTAAAGTCCTCATTGATAGGTTGATTGAAAAAAATCTATAGCTTTCAAATGGTATCACATTTTTTGAATCCAAAACATGTGTCACATTTTATGCTTTACATACTATAGGATTAAAAAAAAATGATGATCCTGCACATACCCACCTCAAGGTGATTGTATTCTCTTCTTGCTTCAACACATACTTAGAAGGTTGGCCATATGTATGTGGTGAGGGTGGCATGGTTGCCACATTTAAAGTGGTAAACATCTCATACTCACCACACCCCTTGTCGATGATCTGGACTTTGGTAATGGTGGAGTCAAAGGTGGAAGATGGAGTGGATGAAGTAGTGGATAGCATGTTGGACGATGGATGGGATGATGAGGCCTAAGGTGCCCCCATTTCTACCCCTGGAAAGTAATGAGAATGGGGGAAGGAAGCTTCTAGTGTGTGGAAATACTCAAATGGTTGTGGATCTATGTGTATTGTCACTTCCATCCCATTGAATGGAAATTTCAGGCACTAATGGTAAGTAGATGGAATGTCTTGCATGACATGGATCCATGCGCAACCAAGAAGTAGGTTATAGGGGAGGTATAGATTAAGGACATGGTAGGTAGTGTACTTCACAACATGAGCAACCTGAATTGGAAGAAAAATTGTCCCCTCAGAATCACATTCTACATTATCATATGCCTTGATGGAAATAACCTGATTATTTAAGTTAGCATGGGTGTAGCCTACCTGCTTTATGAAATTTAATGTACAAAGGTTCAGGGAAGAGCCATTACCTACCAAGACCCTTTTCACTTTATGTTGGGCTATGAGGACTTCAATATGGGGGGGACAGTTATGGTTTAAATCAATGCAAGGCATGTCATTTTGGCTAAAATCTAGTTAATATGTGGCTGATAGGTGTCCTACCAATGCTTGGAATTGGGTAGGATCTATATCATTGGGAACATGAGTATCCTATAAAGATTTGGTTAAGATTTCTTGATGTATAAGAGAAGACTTAAGCAAATCCAAAATGGATATCTGGGCAGGGGTCTTTCCTAGATGAACAAGAATATTATATTGGGAGCTTACAGGAGGTGGCTAGGTTGACGTAGAGGCTCTAGGAATAGTGGTATGAGTGCGGCGGGTTGTAACATCACATTGTGGGTCTTTGCCATTTACATGTACCATTGACACCCATGGCTCTACTTAGTCAATGTGCATGATGATGTCCTCATAGTTATAAGGTATATTCCTGTAATTGATGTTATTTGTGTTGTTACCTTGATTATTATTGTTGCTTGACCCAAGATTGGCATTTGAAGTGCTAGCACCTTGGTTATGTTTTGGGAAATAATTTTGATATATTTGAAGCTGAGATTAGATGATGGGGCCTGGTTAGCATCCACATGTATGCCACCCCGATCTATAAGATCCTAGATGTAGGTTTTTAAGCCTTGGAATTTTTTTGTAGAGTGCCCTTTGATCTTGCGAAAGTCACAATACTCATTTTCTTTATACCAAGCTGGCTTGGGTTTAGAATCATCAAAAGGCCTAGTCACAAGATACGTGATTAGGTAACTAGCCTAAAGAATCTTATTGAAAATGACACTTAAGGGTTCTACTAATAGAGTGAATTGATGTTTGTTGTTCCCTTGATTATTCTAATTAGAATGTTGAGGAGGACAAGATTCCCTCTGTGGCACTAATATGGCATTAAGAATTGATGGTTGACGAGGGACATGTTGTGGCTTCTGGGAAGCATTGGCTACTTGAACATGTTTGGTGTTAGTGACACCATCATTGACAACATTCTTATTCTTGTTCCAGTAGTGAGGTTTATCCCTGGACAAATTTTCCTTATTAGGATTAAATTTTTTTACCAACCCTTTAGTAATAAGTGCTCTATCAAGGATAGGAACCTTCTCTACTATCTTTGTAAAGGTTGTGACATAATGAAGCTTAAAATTATGTGCCATGTATGGGTGAGAGTTTTCGACGAAAAGGGTGATCATGTCTTTTTCTTTGAGTGGGGATTTCATCCAACCAACCAAAGCATGCCACCTTTGAAGGTAGCTTGTGAAAGTTTCTCCCTCACATTGCTGCACTTTTAGAAGATCCAAAGTATTGACATCCCTCTCCAAATTAAAGGAGAATTATGTGACAATTGTTTCTGAAAGATATGGAAAAGACTTGACAGATCCCTTCAGGAGAGTCATAAACCAATCAAGAGCTATCGCAATTAGACTCCTTGGAAATAATCACTAGAGATAATTATCATTGTGTTAGACTTCTTGACAATGGGAATAGAAATCCTAAAGATGGTTCTTTGGATATTTAGTTCCTTTGTACTTTTTGAATTTTGGTGTCTCAAAATGCTTTGGAAAAGGAACTAGTGAAATTGTGGGATCAAATGGATAGGTACAAATGTCTTCAAAATTAAAGGATTATTTGTTAGTCCATGCTTGCAAGTATTTTAATGTAGCTTTGACCTCTTCCCACTCTTTATTAGCAGGTGTTGAGGGAGTCGGATTAGATGGATTGGATTGATTATAGGGAGTGTACTATTGGTAGGATGAAGATGGGGTTGAAGTGGTTTGATCGTATGCTAGTGGAGGTGTATACAGAGGAATTTGTTGATACTGATTGGTGTAGGTGGATTGTGGTTTTGGATTGACATAATATTGATAGTAAGATGATGGATTTTGATAATATGAAGAGGAGGCCCCTTGCTAATATGGTGGCTTCTACTAGTAATACGAGGTAGAAGCACCCTGTTGGTATTGCAAAGGGGCTTGATAGTATGACAAGGTGGAAGTTCCTTGATGATATGATGGTTGTTGTTGGTAATATGAGGTTGAGGCAACACCTTGTTAATAGGGCGATTGTTGATGGGTGTAATACAGATTGGATTGCTAATTATACACAACATTGGGTTAATGGGTATTATAGGCAGGTGGTTACGAATTGGATATTTGGTACTAAGGATTGGATTGTGACTATTGGATGATGGTGTAAGGTGGTGGTTGGGATTGCAGAGGATTTTGATGAACAAGATTGGGATTGGGATTTGATGGGGTGGCAAAGATGACATATGTGCTTGATGGATGATAAAGGTATTGTGTAAGAGGATTTCATTATGTTTCATGGGAATTTGAGTATGGTGGGGTGGTTGTTGTTGATGTGGTGGTTTTTGGTAGAGAGTATGAGATGGGATATATTGCTATTGAGGGATTGGTATTGAGGAATATTGCAGCGGTTGTTGAGGCTGTGATGTAGCCTACGTTGTTTGATGAGGGGGTGGTTGTTGTTGTTGCAGGACTATAATATTTTGTTGTAGAGGATGTTGATGAGGTGGTTAAGATGGGAGTGCAGTTTTTTGCAATGGTGCTTGTGATGGGATGGTAGTATGTTGTGTCACCTGTTGTAGAGTTGGTTTTGATGAAGTGGATTGTTGTGGGTTAATTGAAGGCTGCTAGAATGCAGGGATATTGCCCTAGGGTGGCTGCTGAGATGTAAAAGGTGTAGGGAATAAGTTGTTCACAGGAATAGATCTCAGAGGTGGTGGAAATACAAGGAATGGATTGCTCCCAATGTTGATGGGTGGTTGACCTGACTGATTGGGTGGAGGAGGTGGTGTAGATGGCACAGGGGTCAAACCTTCCTAGAAAAGAATGGTAGGTATTGGATGTAGTATATTTTGTGCCATACCATAAGGAAGAAGACTTTTTGGATCAAGTTGTGCTCCCGCAATTTAAATCAAAACTCGAGGAGTGTTGCTGACATGATAAAGCATGAAATTCCCCAGCCTAGGCTGACACTAGTTATCTATGGGTGGACCCTTAGGAACATACAAATTTCTTAGAACATTTTATGAATTCTAGGGGTCTTGAGACATTGGAGGGGTGTGATGTTGATGTATTGTGACATGTCAAAGTCAAGTGGTAGTTTGAATCCCTTAAAGAGAAAGGTGGCAAGGATTTTATCCCTACGCTTGTTAAGAAGGTGATCTATCATCTGAACATTGGTGGGATTGCTAAGGTACTCATCAATTGTGACTTCAGGTTGATTGACCATATTTTCATCACTAGGTGGTGCAGAGTTTTGGACATCGGTATTGGATTGTGATGACCCCCCATTGTTGGGATTGAGAGGGATGTTAGGCTAGGCACCTTGACCTTGTTGTTCCACCATGAGCTTCTTTTCCTATGATTAGGTAAGGGGAATGAAAGTATGAAACTACCAAATGAACTAAGATGATGCTATGCTCTAAGATGTACTAAAGGGATGGCCTAAGTGATGATTGAAAGATTGATTGGACTGGATGAAGGATTGATTGATTGGATTATTGGATAGTAGATAGGATTGGATTGTATTATATCAATTGATTAGATGAAATTATTGTTATGATTAGATGATTGATTAGATAGGATGATGAAATAGATTCTAAACCAAGTTCAGAGATCAAATTAGGTGACACAAGGTGTTGATTGAACAGATTAAAGGATAGATGGATGATTATGGCTCTCAATCCACCTCAAGATGGAAGTGGATTGATTGGGACATGGATGATGACTAACTCATGATATATTACAATCCTAAGCAGATGCAAATGATGACAATTGGGACTAGTAACCTAATCCAACTTGGATAAAGACCTTTGAAATGTAATCTAGAGGATTGGGATTGATGATTCGATGATGGATATGTGATCTAGAGATGTTCTAAGATGCACCTATATGATTTTACTAATGAACAGATGGATTTTGGAAAATGTAGATAGACTAAAGTAAAGATTATGGGTGAACGAACGGTGATAAGAAGTTTATTATCACAATGTTCAAAGGACTCAAAAAATGACAAGATTTCAATGGTCCAAATGATTCACTCTCTGGAATTTGTATGGGAAATGGATACACCTCTATTTCAAGAAAATTCACCTTTTTAGGTCACAAATTCGCCTATCTATAGTGAGAAAATTCACCTCTATGTTATGCACAATCACTTGTTCTAGGGAATCAAATTTCTCCTAAATTTGGAAGGTACACAAGAAATGAGAAAGTTTGATAAGAAAATTCACCTATTTGACAACTCAAATTCACCTAAATTCTGGGATGGTACAAGAAACAGGAAAATCTGCTTGAGAAAATTCATCTATCTTACACTAGGTTTTCCCAAAACACTGACAAGTTTACCTATTCTTTAAATTTTTTTCCTAAAACCTTGGAAAATCATAGGAAAAAGGGTGGATCTGACTTTCAAAATCACCTAACCAGGTGACAAACTCACCTGTTTCTTGAATAGTATGGATGGGGAATGAATTCGCCTAAAAATAGGATTGGTTGTTCAACAAACAAATTTTCCTAAATCTTGACCAAACAAATGGAACAATCAGACAAGAAGTAAAATCACCCCTGGAGGGAGAAAATTTTCCTATTCTAAGAAAACGGGTGAATTTAATGGATAAGAGAATGGACAGATGACATGGATGGAAAGCAGGTTCTCCATTAAAGAGGGAAAATTCACCTATTTGGTGAAAATGGGCAAATTAGATGGAGGTTGACTGACGAAACGACTTAGACTAAGAAGGGGATCGCCCCTATGGACAATAGGTTCACTCCTAGAGGGAGAAAATTTGCCTGTTTTGCTAAAATGGGTGAATTTGATGAAGAATGACTGACAGACATGCCTAAATATTGGATAGACTCACCTATTCTAGAGAATAGGAAAAAAAAAGTCACCCATTAAGTGACCCATAGGCAAATTCACCACTGACAAAGATGAATTCACCCAAACAGAAGATCTAGATTGGACTGGATGCAGAATCACCCTTTTGTAGGGAAAAGTCACCTGTCTATAGTGCAAATTTTCCTCTAAAGGTAGGGGCTAACTATGAGAAAGGATAACAAGCACGAAAAACAACAGACATAAGGCTAGGCTAACTCAACTAAAAATAAAAGCATTGGTATTGCACAATGAAGACAAGCCATGCAACACAAACCTAAAATTAGTGATATGGGTTTACAAATGTGATGTAGTCCCACCACCTTGAGCTGAAAACCCAAGGTTAATACTTTGTGATACCAGGGTGGTTCTCTAGATCACCCTTTATGGGGAAGGAAGATAGCTAGCATTCTAGTGGAACACGGTAATCAATAGATGCCACATGCTCACCTTCACACTCTCACTCGAGGACTATCACAGTCCATCACGAGGATTTTAATCTCAACCCAAGGGAGTATGTGGTGAGTAACTTTAGGGTATGGTGCACATCCCTTTCACTACATCAAGTCATGGATAAAACACAGGTCTCCATCTAGGCTAAGCAAGACTATCTTGTTAGTCCTTAATATACACACAGTACATGAGGCACAACCGTGAACACTAGACCATCACAAGCATGATTTGGGAGCCCCAACAAGGTACTAGAAACTCAGACCAACTCTTCACGTCTTATCTAGGTATCACCCTAGCTTTGATGCTTTGTCAAACATGACGTGACTCAATTGGGGTACATCTTTGGCTCTCCCCCCTTTATATACCCCACTGGTAACATGTGGTTAGGATCATTCCCCAGGTGATGAAATCCCAAGTAGGTCCCGCTAAGGGAAGAAGATACTAGATGTTTTCAGCTGGTCCCTAGGATCACATGTAGCACAAGGGGAGATCTTAGATGCACTAGCACCTCTTAGGTAGACTCAACTAAACTAGAGTAAACTATAATTTCTCATCATCCAGGATCACCAAAGGTGCAAGGGGATTGGATATGTTAACAATCACTCCCAAGCACAACAAACAAGTTAATTGAACCACTAATTAAAGCTGCGTGTGCCTAGGTAGTATGGAAATAAATGATAGATAAACTAACTAAAAGGTCTTGGACCGATTGTTCTGTAGAAAATGCATTAGTAGTTTGCAACCACTAGTCTTGAATAGACAAGAGCAAGCTACACAAATCGTTAGTGAAAACAAGGAAAACTTACAAACATATGAGTTAGCAGATTAGTACATAAAATCGAAACCAAATGGAAGTTGAAAACTAGAAATTCAAGTCTTAGGTTTAGCTTAAGTTCACCTCTATGTGAGGAAAAATTCCCCTTTCTGATGAAAAAGTTTGCCCCTATCAAGAGAAAATTCACCTTTTCTTCTGAGCAAATTTGGGCATTCTATGAGGATGCATGAATTTGCTTGGCTCTACAAATTCACCTCAAAAGTAAGGTTTTCCTCTACAACATGAGTTGGTTCACCCCAAAAGGAAAATTTTCCTCTGTACTTGAGAAAATTCACCTAAAATGGTAGGTTCACCCCTTTTCACAAAAAGGGAAAATTTGATTGTCTACAATTTTAGCTCTATATCAAGTAGATTCATCTCTACTAGTAGGTTGTGTATTTTCTAGTGAAAATTCATCCATCAGGGTCAATTCACCCTTTCGTGTAAACCTGAACCTGTAAGACCTAAACAACAAAAAACGTAAAATGCTAGACTCATGACATGGGTCCCACCAGGCATCCTAGAAATGTGTGTAGTGTTAAATCTCCTAGTCTAAAAACAAAATGAAAACAAGGAAATACACAAACAACACCTCAATGATAAGCCTAGTTGAACTTGAACAAAAGCAAAGCAAAGAGAGTTAGTTACCTTGTCTAGGTTGATTGGTTGGTTGCCCCTATTGATTTTCTCAATTGTGTGCTCCTTTTGGATGGAAAATAGCTTAAAATTAGATGCAAAAAAATTGTGAGTGGATGAGGAATGAAATGGTGTAAGTGGGTATGTGAGTAGATGCAAGATGAGGATACAAAATGAGCTCAAAATAATGAGCTCAAAAGTTGCAGCAATGGAGTATGCTTGAATGTATGCTTGAAGGCTTGAAACTTCTTGAATGGTGAATGATCAAATGAGGGAAAAATCCTCTAATTTTAGGGGAAATTCCTCTAAGGAATGGAGGGCTAAGGTTTAGCCATGGTGGACAAGATCAAAGGCCAAGGTGAGTTGAGAACTTACAAGCCCTCACATCTCACCATATGGCCAATGAGGTTTCAAAGAGATGGTGATGTGGAGGTACTTTAGAGTACCTTGGGATTGGGAAAAGATCTCCTCATAAAGGAGGTCCTTGTCCCCATGTGGCAGATGTGACACATGAGAAATTAAAAATTCTTTAAACAACCTCATGGGCTAGAGGAGAGGAATTAAAAATTCCTAAAATGCATGGGGAGAATAAAAGTGAATTTTAAATTCAGACAGGGGAATGGGATGCCTTCTCCAAAAGGAGAAAGCATTAAAATGATAGTTGACTTGGGGGTATGCTATAAATGGCATAAGGATTAGGTTGACCTAATAATGTAATTAATTTTGTGCAAAGAGGTGATTGGAAAGGCTAATGAAGGGTTAAGACAAGTTGAAAATTATGGAGGATGTGACATTAATCCTGATTAAGGGTGTGCACATCCTAATCATGGATTGATTATATTAATCCTTATTAAAAGTGGGATTATGGAGGACATGACAAGGAGAGAGAAAAAGGTGAATTTAAAATTGATTTAAATTTAAAAATCCAAGTGATCAAATTAAATAAATTAAAACATTTATTTAATTTAGAGAAGAAAGGTGATAAAAGACAAAGTATTTAATGATTAAATTAAATACCTTAGGGACATTAGAGAAAGAGGAAATATTAATTAAATAAATTATTTAATTAACATCGATGAAGGATGTGAGATATATGAATAAAGGGGATGAATTTGACCATATGGGAGTGGTCAAATTTGGATGTCTATAGATATAATCAGAAAGGGACCCAATGGTCCTCTTTACATAGCCAATTGAATCAATGACAAGCCCACTAATGGGATATTAATTGAGCCCATCTATGGAGAGGATGTGATCACTGAAGAATTCTTACTTGTGCATTAACTCTATCAAGATACATATGTGAAAGTTGGAAAATTGGTTGCTCTCCCACCTTTAGATTTTAGGTACCTAAAAGGGGTGATTTTCACTAATGGGTATGTGCAAGATCATCATGGAGAAAAAAAGCCCTTAAGTGGTGAAAATTTCAAAAAAATCAAAGTTAGGCAACTTGATGTAAAAATTTGAATAAGTTATCTATATTATTTCAAAAATATGTAAGAATAGATTTTATAGAAAATTGAATGTAGTTTCTAAACTACTATGTTTATTTTTTTTTAAAACTCTATTTGGTGAAAATTTGAAATTTCAATAGAGTAGTACATAAATTTCAGGGAACAAATAAGAAGTAGGTGTTTGTTTGACCACACTAACCACAATAAAATGATAATATTTTCTTATAATATTTTAGATATAAATATAGGAATCATGTCTCGATGTGATGCATATTTTTTTGTAATTTTTTCCAAGTAAATAATTAATTATGAATTTTATATTACAACTTTTAAAAAATATAAAAACTCGTATGTCTGACCAACTTAACTTGGTCAAAACTTCATGAAATTCATTTTTTTTAATTCTATAATATGTGAAGCATAGAATGTGATGCATGTGGGTAAGTGCACCATCTATGACACAATTTAGGTGTCAAATTGTAAAAATTCACAAAAAGGGGGTAAAATTGGCCATTTGGCACATGCCAAGTGACTTTGAGTCATTTGGCTTGCACCAAATTGAAAAGCTAAATAAAAGTAAAAAACACATTTCAAACCCTCATTTCTCTTCAACCCGTGGCTTGGCTTGGAGGATTTGAGGTCTGCAACTCGTGCTCCCCAAATATCATGCATTATTTTCATTGTTAGCTTGCTATCTTTCACGAGGATGCTTCCAACATGCCAGAGACATCGAAGATTGCGAAGAGGTATGCATTTTTATTCTATTTATTTTGAATTTGATTTAGAATGCAGATTGAAATAGGTTTTTATAATAAAATTTTGTTCTAATTATTAGGGAATGAATCTCCACCTCAAAACTTTGAGAATTCATAGTCACTCCCTCAGGAAGAGCCTCCTATTCAAGAACAACCTGAAAATCCTCCATAAATTCATATGCATCCTCAAGGAAAACAAGAAAATATTCTAAATCAAGTTGAAAATAATAAAAGAGACATTGAACAATTAATTGGAAGATGAACCGAGCATGCTGAAACCCACCCTTATAGGAGAGGAATTATTGAATCATTGAAGTCAATTGTATCTCATGTAGGAGAAATGAGTGAGAAAATATTTTTTTGGTCAAATAAGAGGCATGAGATGAGACAATATTATGCTAGAGGTTTGTCATATACAGATGTTAAAAAACAAAAAAATAGCAAAGTTGACTTGTGTGCCCTATTTATAGACCCAAAAACTAGTGCACCTTTGTCTCATACATGCAGGAGGTTCCCCATCCATTGGTGCCACCATGAGTTAATTAAAAATAAATTTTGGGAGTGGTGGTGGATGGTATTTGACCAACCTCCATGCAATAACCATGAGGTACCACAATAATTTTTCAGGAAACTCTATTGTGAGTTTATCCTCATTAAGATGCCAAATTATTTTGACATCTTAGACTTTCAGGGTAGAGGTGGGGGATCCACACATGAAAGACCTATTGCAAGACATAATCCACAGTTGGCATCGAGACCGTTGGCCAGACCCATGGTGGAGCATGTCATTGTTCCTTCCATTGTTAAGGATATTGTAGAGTTGGACACACTGGAGTCAATTGGCTCACTCACCCAGACCATTTTATAGTATGTGAGGCCTCTAGTAGAGTCTAGTGTGGAGGAGACATGTAGGCCCTAAGCTCCACCCCACCATTGTGGCACTTGTGGCACAGTTTGCACGCATGATTATCAAAGTGCTCAAGATGCAGCTACACAACCTACATCAGTTGCAAAGGCGATGGATTTTACATATGATTTACTAAATGGTATATTCAGCATTGGCAATTAGGTAAAATTCAGCAAGTTCCTTTAATGTTGTTTATTAAATTATATTTTGAAATTTAAGAATAAGCAAATTAGTAGAATTTTGATTTGATGAAATTTCAGGGTCATATTTTTCATGAGATGTGCCCCATTCCTAAAAAACCTTATTTTTTCTCAATGTTGAGTCCACAGGTATGCAACTAGTATTAAAGATATTACTATTGCATTTGAATAGTTGAATTTTGTATTTGAATGTTTTTCTCATAACACGCTTTGGATTTCAAACAATTTCCTGGTGGACCTTCAACCTCCACACCTCGCAATTCATTTCCTCAAGGACCTTACACTCAGGTAGCCTTTATTCAATAATGGTTTTGTAAAACAATGTTAGCTAGTTTTCATAATTTTGCATATACAAATCTAAAAAAATTGATGGGAAACACAAACATTGCATTTGTATTCCTTGATCGTGTCACATTGTCTTCTCCTAATTCACTTTTTATTCCTTTATTTCTTCCTAATCACATCCCATTAAAATTTAATAGTTCACCCTACCATTTACTCTTTCATTTACCATTTGCAGATGTTGACATCAAACAACTCTGTTGATGTTGGCGGCACGATGGATCATGGAGATGTTGCATCAATAGCCAGTTCTAATCCATTGAGAGAGGTATGCAACATATTAGTTGATTTGACATTATATTTGCTCTTTTATGGTCTATTATAGAAAATTTTCATGATACTTTTGTGTACCTTAATTTCTATCTTGATGGTTGCTACAAGTGGTTGTCACTCCAGATTGTGGACATGGTAATGATGTAAATGTGAATGATGACTATCTGGATGTGGTAAGCAATTTTATTTTGTTATATGTCATTCCACAATTCAATTTCTATGTATTAACATCTTTACATTTTATTCTATTAGTTGAAGGTCCAGAGTGAAGAGAGGAGGACTAGCGAGCGTGTTCGAAAGACTAGAGAACCAACAGTCACTCTGTATAGCCGAATTTTGAAGGCAACACAAGATCTATTTCCTTCCCCTAGAGTGAAATGACTGTATTGGGGTCATTTGTTGTATGCCGTACTGGCATTTTGGAACATATATTTTGTACAAGTGAAATATATGTGACATTTTATTTCCATAATATGGCTTCTTTGTACTAAGTCTGTATGGCTTTTTTGGATATATTGTATATACTTTTATCAATATATATCAATCTATACCTTATGGATTTTTGATTAAATTTTTTTTATTTTTCTACTGCCATTCTTGAATGATGTTATCATGCGTATTGTGTAAATCATATGCTTTAATGTTGTAGGCATGGATTTTGTTTACATATAATGCTTAATTAATTACTGTTGATTTCTCAATTAGCTCCACCTAAAGTGTATTGTGTAAATAAGCTTCATTCCTGGTGGTTTGTATCCTTTGGAATGCTTCAATTACTTGTGCCTCACTTATTCACAAGTATGCTTCACTTATTCACATGTATACTTCATGTATAGTGTGTGTATTCATGTGTATGCTTCATGCTTCCAATGCATAACAACAAAAATATTTTGGGGAAAATTTTGACAAACCAAAAGCATAAGAGTTTTTTAAAAAGTCGAGAAAAAAATCATATTTAAAAAAAACATAAAAAATTATAGAACAAGAGATAAAATCTATTTATTTTGAAATTGAAAGGTATTTCCATAGCATATAGAGATATAGAAGCAAATAAAATAAATATTTTAACTAATGAATTGTAAAAAATATTTTTTTGTAGTTTGTATTCATATCGTTGATTACATTTTATTACACATATTTCAAATTCAAAGCATTACTTCACACAGCATAACTAATAACTAGATGTTGATTGATGACAAAATTTCAATTACAATATAGTTTTTACAAAGTCAACCTAAGCAGTTATGCAATTACTTCACATTGCATAATTAATAAGTAGGAGCAGCTGCCAATTGCATTTTCTTATTATGGCATTCTATGAGGCCAGATTTCTTTGACATATTTTATCAAATAATTCATTGCTTTGTCTATGTTACCACATTTTTCATACATGGACCTACCAAATTATTTTTTCAAATAGTTCACTACCTTGTTTCTATGGCTAAAAGCATAAAACAAGTGCTTTCAAACAAGTTATGGATGCTTGGAAAAAATATATCAAAAGCATAATAACAAGCAATACTATAGACAAGGCAATGAACTACTTGGAAAAAATTCCTAAAAGAAATGTGGCCTCATGGCGATGGAATGCCATGACATGCAAATTGCTATGGATTTTCATGCCATTCCATTGCCATGAGACCACGTTTCTTTGAGGCATTTTTTCAAAAAATTCATTTCCTTGTCTATGCTACCACATTTTTCGTACATGTTTACCAAATTTTTTTATCAAATAGTTCACTGCCTAGCTGCTATGACTAAAATCCTAAAATAGGTGCTTGCAAACAAGCTATGGAATCTTGGAAAAAAATATCAAAGCATAATAAGAAGCAATAGCATAGACAAGTGATGTAGAGACAGGAGACCCAAACTCACTCAAAGTGTCAACTTGCCTTCAAGAGGAATATAACAAGATTAAAAGGATCTATTGGAACAATCCAAACATCTCCCAAAGTTTGAAATCAATCAGAGGTAGAATTTCCCACTTTCACCCTTGCAAACCTAGTAGCAGTGCAAACTTGTTTTTAGGCACTTACCTCCACAACTTCCCAAAACACTTGAAAAAAAGAAGGATGATTTAGATACCCATTACAAAGTTAAAAAAAATATCTTTTCCCCTCATATGACTCCTTTGGAACAAATTTTAGAAAACTAACTTTCTCGTCATTTTAGGCCTCCAAATAGGTCAATTTTACAAAGGACCCCCCTCTTAAACTTGTGCAAAAACTCTAAGAATTTAGGGAAGTATTTGGCAGGTTATCAAACCCCTAAATACCCAATTAGATTTCTTTTGTATGACCACATCCACACCAAACCCAAAAACCCTTATTTTGTGCACTTTTGATGAGAGTTTATTGAAAAAGACATTGCGGGGCCCTTCCCAAACTTTCCACCTAGTAAAACACCCTTGAATTCACCCCCACAAGCTTAAAATTTCATAAGATAGCTTTTCCTAACACCCCATCATCAGATTCAAGTCTATACCCATTAAATAGATGCATTTCCAATGGAAACAACCCTAGGGACTCACCCAAATCAAGAAATACGCCTTCCCTAGACAATAAAAGATGAATACATGTTTATTTCACCTATCTAAGCCTATATACCAAGTTATAGGAGTATACAGTGGGTGGAAGGCTTAGAAACCCATTTTGTTCCCTTTTAAAACCCCCAAAATAGGGTAAATGAGCAGTCCCAAAAAAATAAAGATTTCTCCCTCAATTTGCATGTTTAAGACCTCAAATCTGAAGCATTAGAGATCAAAAAAAATACCTAAAACATATAAGAATATTTAGAGCAAAGGAAGGCTGTACGGATCTGTGCCAAGCCTTCAAAGTTAAGAAAAATAGGAAAAATGTTATTGATAATGTTGTATTTCATGAAAACAAAATGTGCACAATATTCAAACTTCCTTCAATAACCCTGCACGAGCCATTTTTGAGGCTTTTATAATGATTACATTCAAGTCCAACTTCTCCCAATGTCTATAACTACCAAGTAATAACTTTTCAAAGGAGGTAGCCATTGGTTTTCAAATTTGTTTCATTTATGCAACTTACAAATTTGAAATTTTCCTCCTTCTGACTCTTTATTATTTCCTAATCCCCTCTACCCTCTTAAATGACATCCTATTCTACTTACCTTGACAAAATTTGACCATCTTGACAAATTTTAACATGATTACAAGTTATGGCCAAGTTATCATATGAAAACTCCAAATCATTTTGGAAACATGAGAATGGTCTAAGTAGACCTTAATGAAAAAAAAGAGTCAAACTCTCCTATCTTAACCACAATTCCATCCATGATCATTCAGTACCATATCAGGAGGCTTGGTGCTCCTACACCAACAAGGCAGTGAACTGTTAAAAAAAATGCCTAAAAAAATGTGGTCTCAATGTGCCTCTCATGGCATTCCATCACCAAGAGAACACATTTCTTTGAGGATTTTTTTTCAAATAGTTCAATGCCTTGTCTATGCTACGACATTTTTCATACATGTCTACCAAAGAATTTTATCAATCAATTCACTACCTTGCTGCTATGGATAAAATTCCAAAACAGGTGCTTTCGAACAAGCTATATGGATGCTTGGAAAAAATCCATCATAGCATAATAGTAAGCAATAGCATAGACAAGGTAGAGAACTATTTGAAAAAAATGCCTCAAAGAAATGTGGTCTCATGGTGATGGAATGCCATGACAAGAAAATTCCCTAGATTTTCATGGCCTTCCATCACCATGAGACCACATTTATTTGAGGCATTTTTTCAAATAGTTTACTACCTTGTCTATGCTACCACATTTTTCATACATGTCTACCAAAGTATTTTATCAAATAGTTCACTGTCTTGCTACTATGGCTAAGATCCTACAACAAGTTCTTTTGGACAATCGATGGATGCTTGGAAAAAATCTATCAAAGCATAATAGTAAGTGAAAGCACAGACAAGGTAGTGAACTGGTAGTATGTGATGGATGCTCCCATGTTTTACAAATGAGGGGTGAGCTCAATTTATAGGTTCCTTGAATATAATTCAATAGAAAAGATTGATTTCAAATCAATGACTGATATTACAAAATAAAAACCTAATTAGGGTTTGTCACAACTAACTACCTCTCAACCAATGACAAAAATAAATTTGGGGACACTTGTCCTTCTGCTAAATATAAACCAAGAATAAAAAGTTGTTGCATTATGAAGTGTCAGGTTCATTGAACCTAGACATGATAGCTTGGAACAATTTGATTGGTTGGAAGATGATGAGGAACCATCTCAACGTGTTGGATGTCCCCTTTAATCTTGGCCTAAGGTGGACTTCAAGATATGTTTTCCATCTCTTATTTTCAGCTTGGGGCTGACTTTAAGTTGTCTTTGCCATGTATGCTTTAAGCTAGGCCAACTTTATGTTGTCTTTTCCATGTATGCTTTGAGTTGGGCGGAATTTATCTTTGTCTTGGACAAGCATTATTCAAGTGAAGGGTGGAATTGACAGAAGTTTGGACATAGCTTTTATTTCCCAAGCAAACTTTGCATTATCTTGGACATTTTCCTTGACCATGGGCATGGCAGACTGTGCTTGTGCCTTGCTAAGATTGGGTAGACTTGCTTTTGACTTAGACATGCTTATTTTCCTTCCAAGTGAAAACTGAGAGATGTTATTGTAGAGGGGAAGAACATGATCCCATAGGTTCAGACAAGAAGTTTCTAAGAATCACAGTGTCTAAGTAACCTCATGTTGAAGTTTGCAACCATTTTTCACTTCAAACTCTTAAAGGATTTAGTTGGTTGAACGTAGCTCAGAGTGATTTGAAATGTTTGGGTACAAAAGAGGACCATTCCTAGTATAAAATTACCCACTAGGATGCATTGGAACAATTAGTTTGGTCACATGAGTTGCATAACGAAAGTTGCACCACTTTGCAACTTCCCACTACTTGCATTTGACAACTTTTTCTCCAAGCGAAATCTTCCAACCATATGAAAAAAAATACAAGATACCAAAAAAAGAGAGAGGTTATTGTAGAGGGGAACAACAAAATCCCATAGAATCAGACGAGAATTTTCTAAGCATCACGGTGTCTGAGTGACATCATGTTGAAGTTTGCAGCCATTTTGCACTTCAGACTCTTAAGGGATTCAACTAGTTGAACATAGCTCAGAGCGATTCAGCACATTTGGGTGAAAAAGAGGACCATGTATAGTGTAAAAATACCCACTCAAATGTGTTGGAATATTTAGTTTGGTCACATGAGTTGCAAAACAAAAGTTGCACCACTTTGCAACTTTGCACTACTTGCATTTGACAACTTTTTTCCCAAGCGAAATATCACTGCCACAGGAAAATGCCTCAGAGATAGCACAAACTGAGAGAGCTTATTGTAGAGGGGCAAAAAATTATCCCATAGGCTTATATGATAAGTTTCTAAGAATCATAGTGTCTAAGTAACACCATTTTGAAGTTTGCAGCCATTTTGCACTTCATACTTTTAAGGGATTTAGTCGGTTGAACGTAGCTCAAAGTGATTTGGCATGTTTGGGTGTGAAAGAGGACCATTCCTAGCATAAAAAATACCCAATTGGACACATTGGAATACTTAGTTTGGTCACATGAGTTGTAGAAAGAAAAGTTGTACCACTTTGTAACTTTGCACTACTTGCATTTAACAACTTTTTCCCCAAGTGAAATATCGCTGCCACAAGAAAACACCTCCAAGATAGAAAAAATTGAGAGAGGTTATTGTAAAGGGGCACAACACAATACCATAGGATTTGATGAGAATTTAATAAGCATCATGGTGTCTGAGTAATGTCATGCTAAAGTTTTCACCCATTTTGCACTTCAAACTCTTAAGGGATTCAGCCAGTTGAATGTAGCTTGAAGTGATTCCGTGTGTTTGGGGGTGAAAGAGGACCATTCCTAGCATAAAAGTACCCACTCAGATGCATTGGAATAGTTAGTTTGATCACATGAATTGCAGAATAAAAGTTACACCACTTTGCAACTTCGTACTACTTGCATTTGATATTTTTTTCTCCAAATGAATTCTCACCACCACAGAAAAACACCTCTGAGATAGCAAAAACTGAGAGAGGTTATTTTAGAGGGGTACAACATGATATCATAAGCTTAAGTGAGAATTTTCTAAGCATCACAGTGTCTGAGTAACATCATGCTAAAGTTTACAACCTTTTTGCACTACAGACTCTTAAGGGGTTTAGTTAGTTGAACATAGCTCAGAGTGATTCAGCATGTTTGGATGCAAAATAGAACCATTCCTAGTGTAAACATACCCACTTGGATGTGTTGGAATAATTATTTTAGTCACACAAGTTGCAGAACGAAAGTTGCATCACTTTGCAACTTTGCACTACTTGCATTTGACAACTTTTTCGCCAAGTGAAATCTCATTGCCATAGGAAAACACCTCCGAGATAGAAAAATTTGAGAGGTTATTGTAGAGGGGCATAACATGATCCCATAGGATTAGACAAGAATTTTATAAGCATCATGGTGTTCAAGGAACGCCATGTTGAAGTTTGCAGCCATTTTGCACTTCAAACTCTTAAGGGATTTAGCTAGTTGAATGTACCTCGTAGTGATTCGATGCATTTGCATGCTAAAGAGGACTATGCCTAGTATAAATGTATCCACTCAGATGTGTTGGAATAATTATTTTGGTTACATAGGTTGCAAAACAAAAGTTGCACCACTTTACAACTTCACACTACTTGCATTTGACAACTTTTTCCCCAAGCGAAATCTCACCACCATAGGAAATGCCTCCGAGATAGTGAAAAACAAGAGAGGTTATTGTAGAGGGGCACAACATGATACCATAGGCTCAGATGAGAATTTTCTAAGCATCATGGTGTTCGAGTAACACCATGTTGAAGTTTGCAGCCATTTTACACTTCAGAATCTTAAGGGAAGTAGCTTGGAGCGATTTGAAACATTTGGGTGTGAAAGAGTACCATGCCTAAACATGAATAAACAACTTCCAACTACTTTCCCCATGAAATACAACAAGATGACTCTTGAACTTCCACCATTTGACAATAAGCTGCAATTTTGACAACTTTTACAACTTAGAACTTCCAACCACCTAAAGACCTATAAAAGTACTCCTTACATCATAAAATGGTCTAAATGACCTTAGTTTTTGAACAAAAAGACTCAAATACCCCTAAACAGCCAAAAGACCTCAATTGTCAACATTTGCATAAAATTCTCTTGGTGCCCCTGCACTAGTTACTGCTTAAGGTGTCTTAATGTTTTTGATCATGAATAAGGTCCTTTGTGATGCAAAGAAATATAGGTCCACAACTATTCAAACTCAATCACATGTACTTACTTTGGAACGATACAATCAAACTGACATTGAATGCTTAGAAAGGGGCTCTAATTAGCCCACTTTAACAAAGGAACTCTCCTTCAATATTGCTTACCACTCAAAATACCATTTGAAAATCCTCAAACTACCTCCAAAACCACAAATTCTTCAACCACTAAGTCAAAAATCACTTGCTAAGACCCTCTTTCATGAAACCCTCATTTTTCACTAAATAAGCAGGTGTTTATTGAAAAACCCATCTCTAGACCTCATTCAACCTCAAAATCTTTCCAAAACATTTAATTTCACCCTACAAAAACTTAATTCACCTTCAAATTATGCTACCCCCAAATTTCTCACACATTTCCTTCTTAAAACTTGTCAATTTCACCCATTTTCACTCTTTGTTCAACTAGGGCTTCAATCCCAAACATCCAAATGACCTACCATGCCTTTTGCAGACCTTCTATCACATCAAACTCCACCTAATAACACTAAAACAACCAAGTTCTAACCTTCTCCCAAACTATTTCTTTAATCTGGTACTTCAATCTATGCTTCCTAGGCCTAAATTCATACTTTTTCCACAGGCGCAGTGTGGAAATTTCCACCAAATGTCTTTTCCACCTATTGTATTCTACTGCAACTTAGTGGAATGGTATAATTCAGTATAGGGGACATGTGTGCATGATTTCAAGAATAGAGGTGGCCATTTCGGGGTTTGGGCATGATGCCTAGTTGTCAAGAATGTGTGCTTTGAGTGAAATTTGGAGGTTAAGAGTAGGTAGTGATAGAAAAAGCTTGGGGAAGCACTTTGTAAGAGTTAATTAAGAAAGGGAATACATATTTGAAGGTGTTAGAGGCATTGAAACAATGAGGAGAGGTTTGGAGGTGAGGTTTTTAATAAACCCCCTTTGAAACTTGTCAAAAGTGAGAGTTTTGAGTTTTGGAGTGTTGGTGAGTGTTTCATTGGAAGATGATTGTTGATTTAGTGCTTATGTACATTGCTTATGACCATCCAATGGTGTTTTGATTTAGTTTATTTAGTGTTTTGTGAGACAATGACATTTGTGTATTTAAACTTTAAAGCTAAAATGTTAAACTTTACCATTGTTCTTATCTTCAAAGTTGTTTAAACTATATAATTTAACCATAATATGACTAAGAAATATATGATATAATTTAACCATTATTCATTATTTTTGATTGTAAACTATATAATATAACCATGGAATGCTTTAGCATTTCAAAATACCTTTGATATATTTTAATTTCAGGAAACTTTTATACAAAATCAGAAGAAAATTGAGTTTGAGTGGTATCCAAATAATGCTTTGGATGTTTCTCATGGATTTCACTACCAATTCTCCTTCTTACAACATCTCTTTGATTAGGAGAGGTCCTTGTGTTATCCTTCCAATAATCTACTATTAAAGATCTGAAGCCTTGAGCAATTCATTTATCTTTTCTTGGCACTCTACTCGAGAATGCCCATAACTCATTGCTATTTGGTTCCTCCAAAATTTCATTCCTTCCTTTGTCTCTCATTAGCTATGATCTACTTATTTTCAAATACTTACTTGTCTTTGTAAGGTTCACCTTGTTCCTTGTTTGACTACTTAACAGTGTTTTTTTCATCACACATCTTGTGGCACAACTATCCTTTGTGCATGAGGTAGAACCCACACTCTCATATGCACTCATCAAGTTCTTTACAATGGAATTTTCACTTAATTGATTCAAAAATATCAGCCCAAGAGCCTTCATGGTGGGCCTAAATTTGAGTTTCCTCATCATTTCAACAAATAGTTGGCATCTTCCTCCCTCACTTAGATTCTAAAAAATAAAATCCATATCCTCTGTGTAGCTCTTTGACATGTATGTGGACATCTTATCAAGCATCCATTTCAAAATATTGGAATCAATATCAATAAAAAATCTAGGTTTTCTATACAAAACTCTAGGAGGAGTTCTCAAATGTAATTTTTGTCAGCATTAGGAATGTCAACAACATTGGGGATAGATCATGTACCTTCAATCAGAGGTGCAATTGATGACATACCTTGAGATTGACATGTAAATGATGTTGTACCTCCAACTTGAGATGTCATTGGTGGAGTGACTTCAAATAGAGGTGTGTTTGCTGATGTAATTTTGAAACAAAATGTTGTTGACGGTGTGTCTTCAACTATAGATGTGATTTCTGATGTACTTGGAAGACCACATGTTGTTGCTGGTGTGTCTTCAATTGGAGATGTGAATTCAACTACACCTATGGCTGATGATGTGCCTCCAACTTTGGGATCCATTTGTGTCCTTCCATGAACTTTGTCCATTCATGCCCTTTGTTTTTCCAGTTGTACATTTCTCTTTGATTGCATGGGAATTTCTTGTTGTATGGGCTACAATTCTTTTTCTTCATGAGCTGCAATTTTTTATTCTCCTCTTTGAATTTTTTACTACACATTCTTCTAGTGTTAGAGGTTTTGGTCATTTCCTCGACATGACATTGAATACTGTATATTCACAATCTCACATAGAACAAAAGTAAGTAATGCATTTTATGAAACATATTGATAATGTTGATTACATTACAATTTATGAAAAAAGGTAGCGAGTTGTTTGGAATTATCAAACATTTCTATATGCTACAACATTTTTCATACATAAATCTACCAAGGAAGAATGGTAAATGGTATGGATGAATGGAAACTTTCATTAAACCAACTATGTCTTGAGTCACTTGAAATTATCTAAGCACGTGATGAAGGTAAATTCTTTATAGCACAAAAAAATTAATAGAGACTTGCACATTAACATTGATGAAAGCTCGATTAGGTTTTCCAAATTAGTTGAAAATGAAATTTTCCCCACAACCATCAGTAATAATGAATTTAATGTTCAATTCTATGTGTAACAATGAATATTAATAAAATCATTAAATGAATGGTCTATAAATTGTCAAAACAAAACAAAAAACTTGTGTTAAGTTGAATTCGTTTATCTAAGCATGCCAGAAATGGACTACTATGAGTAATGAAAATAGAATTCATAAGAAAATTTGTGTTAATTTGATGTCGTTTATATAAGTTTAAACATAAATTCATCTAAATTATGTCATGGTTTTCATTTTTTTCTTCAAATTCATAAAAATTAAACTTTTCTATACAACTATCATTTAATTCAATGTTGAATTCTATGTCCAATTGTTGTGATTAATCAAATCATTAAATGAATTTAAATTATTGTCAAAAATAAAAAAATACTAAATATAAAAATTTTAATATAACCAAAAATGAATATATTACCTGAGATAATGTAAAATGATGTAGAAACTTCAAAATGTCTTCATCTATGTTGTCTGCATGCAAATTGGTGGAAAATAGGTGATGGATCAAGCATATATTGGTACAACAGGGAGTACATTGCGTAAAAAAGGTGTTTCTCTATCGGATTAAGCATTGAACTAGACAAAATCAAAAGAAAGTGGACCATAATCATGGGGTGAACCCCTATTTTACCATTTCAAGGTAAAAAACATATTTGGCGCTCGCCAAATTTGGCAAGCACCAAATGTGGTGCTTTGAAATTCTTTCACAATATCAATAGGAAGGGAGTGAGACTTGAGATAGAGGGAGAGGAGATATGAGAGAGAGATTAGTCCTAGTAGTGTGGGTAGGACTAAGACCTAAGAGTGATAGATACTTGAGAGGGATAGAGAGTTATCCAGTTAGGGTGGGGGGAAATACCTCACAATGGGAGAGGGGTTGGAGTGAAATATATTTTTCTACCCTCTACCCTTAAAACCTCAACCCTAAAATCCTCAACTCTCTCTCCCCGAACCCTCTACCCTCTACCCTCTACCATAAAACCCTACAATCCTAAACCTTAAACCCTCTACCCTCAACCCTTAAACCATAAACCATAAACCATAAACCCTAAAACCCTAAAAACATCAACCCCCTTTCTCTCTCTCTCTCAACCCTACACTCTCTACCCTAAACCCTAAAAATCTTAAACTCTCAACCCCCCTCTCTCTCTCCTAACCCTACACCCTCTACCCTCTACCCTCTACCCTCAACCCTCGACCCTTAAACCCTCTACCCTCAACCCTTGACCCTTAAACCCTTAAGCCTTAAACCTTAAACCCTCTACCCTTGACCCTCAACCCTCAACCCTTAAACCCTAAAAACCTTAAACCCTCAACCCCCTTCTCTCTCTCTCAACCCTACACCCTCTACCCTTAAACTGTAAATCCTAAAACCATCAACCCCCCTCTCTCTCTCTCAACCCTACACCCTTTACTCTCAACCCACAACCCTCTACCCTCTATACTCTACCCTCAACCCTCAACCCTTAAACCCTCTACCCTCAACCCTCGACCCTTAAACCATAAAACCCTTAACCCTCTCACTCTCTCTATCTCTCTCTCTAAACCATCAATCCCCCCTCTCTCTCTTGACCCTTCAATATTTAAACCCTCAACCCCCCCTCTATCTCTCAACCCTACACCCTCTACTCTTAACCCTCTACCCTAAACTGTAAACCCTAAAACCCTTAAAACCTCAACCCCACCCTCTCTCTCAATCCTACACACTCTACTCTCAACCCTCAACCCTCTACCATATACTCTCTACCATTAACCCTCCCTATACCATCTACTGTAAACCCTCTACCCTTGACCCTCAACCCTTAAACCCTTAAATGATCTACCCTCTAATGTTAACCCTCTTCCCCCCTAAAACCCTCAACCTTCTCTATCGCTCTCTACCTCTACTCTCTACCCTCAACCCTCAACCCTCAACCCTTAAACCCTCAACCCCATTCTTTCTCTCTCTCTCAAACCTACACCATCTACACTTAAACCATAAACCCTAAATGATAAACTCTTAAACCCTCAACCCCCCACTCTCTCTCTCTCTCAACCCTACACCCTATACTCTCAACCCTCAACCCTCTACCCAATACCCTCTACCCTTAACCCTCTACCCTTTACCATCTACCCTAAACCCTCTACCCTCCACCCTCAACCCTTAAACTCTAAACCCTTAAACCGTCTACCCTCTACCCTTAACCCTCTACCCCAAATAGTAAACCCTAAACTGTAAACCCTAAAACCCTAAAACCCTCAACCTCCCCTCTCCCTCAACCCTACACCCTCTACCCTCTACTCTCAACCCTCTACTCTATACCCTCTACCCTAAACTCTCTCTATCTATCTCTCTCTCCACCCTCTACCCTCTACCATCAACCCTCAACCCTCAACCTTGAAACCCTAAAACCCTAAAACCCTAAAAACCTTAACCCACTTCTCTCTCTCTCTCAACCCTACACTATCTACCCTTAAACCATGAACCCTAAACCTAAAACCCTAAAACCCTCAAGATCCCCTCTTTCTCTCTCAATCCTACCGCTCTACTCTCAACCCTCTACCCTCTACCCTATGCACTCTACCCTCAACCCTCTACCCTATACCATCTACCCTAGACCCTCTACCCTACACCCTCAGTCCTTAGGCCTTAACCCTTAAACTATCTACCCTCTGCAATGCTCTACCCTAAAACCCTCAACCCTCTCTATCTCTCATTCTCTCTGCCTATACCCTCTACACTAAACCCTCAACCCTCAGCCCTTAGCCACAGATCCCCTTCTCTCTCTCTCAACCCTACACCCTCTACCCTTGAACCATAAATCATAAACCATAAAATCTAAAACCCTTAAACCCTCAACCCCCTCCCTCTCTCTCTCAACCTTACACCCTCTACTCTCAACCATAAACCCTCTACCCTATACCCTCTACCCTATACCCTCTACCCTCAATCCTCTACCCTATACCATCTACCCTAAACCCTAAACCCTCTACCCTCCACCCTCAACCCTTAAACCCTTAATCCTTAAACCATCTACTCTTTACCTTTAGCCCTCTACCCTAAACCCTAAATCCCTTAAAACCTATACCCTCCACCCTCAACCCTTAAACCATTATCCCTTAAAGTATATACCCTCTACCATCAACCCTCTACCCTCAACCATCAACCCTCAACCCTTAAATTCTAAAACCCTAAAACCCTCAACCCCCTTCTCTCTCTCTCAACCCTAAACCCTCTATCCTTAAATCGTAAACCCTAAAAGCCTTAAACCCTCAACCCCCCTCTCTCTGAACCCTACACCCTTTACTCTCAAACCTCAACCTCTACCCTACACCCTCAACCCATAACTCCTTATCTCTTAAACTTTCTACCCTCTACCCTTAACCCTCTACCCTTAACCCTAAAACCCTCAACCCTCTCTATCTATGTCTCTCTACCCTCTACCCTCTACCCTCTACCCTAAACCATCAACCCCCTTTTCTCTCTCAACCCTACATGCTCTACCCTTAAACCCTCAACCTCCCCTCTCTCTCTCAACCCTACACCCTCTACTCTCAATACTCAACCCTATGCCCTATACCCTCTACCCTCAACCCTCTACCCTATACCCTCTACCCTCAACCCTCTACACTATACCATCTACCCTAAACCCTCCACCCTCCACCCTCAACCCTTACACCCTTAAACCCTAAACCCTTAAACCATCTACCCTCTACCCTTAACCCTCTATTGTAAACCATAAACCCTAAATCATAAACTCTAAAACCCTTAAACCCTCAACTTCACCCTCTCTCTCTCCCTCTCAACCCTACACCCTCTACTCTCAATCCTCAACCCTCTACCCTATAACCTATACCCTCAACCCTCTACCCTATACCATCTACCCTAAAACCTCTACCCCCCATCCTCAACCCTTAATACCTTAACCCTTAAACCATAAAACCTTAAACTATCTACCCTCTACCCTCAATCCAAAAACCTTCATCCCTTTCTATCCGTCTCTCTACTATCTACCCTCTACCCTCAACCCTCAACCATTAAACCATGAAACCATTAAACCCTCAACCCCATTATCTCTCTCTCAAACCTACACCCTCTACCATTAAACCGTAAACCCTAAAATGTAAACCCTAAAACCCTAAAACCCTCAACCCCCACTCTCTCTCTCAACCCTACACATTCTACTCTCAACCCTCAACCCTCATCCCTCAACCCTCTATCCTCAACCCTCAACCCTCAACCCTCAACCCTCAACCCTATAACCCTTAACCCTCTCACTCACTCTCTCTCTCTAAACCCTCAACCCCACTCTCTTGCTCTCTCGACCCTACACCCTCTACCCTTAAATCATAAACCCTAAACCCTAAAAATCTTAAACCCTCAACCCCCCCTCTCTCTCTCTCAACTCCACACCCTTCTTCTACCATCTACCTTCAACCCTAAACCTCAACGCTTAAACCATAAAACCCAAACCTTAAACCCTATACCCTAAACCCTTAAACCTCTACCATCTACCCTTGATCCTCAACCCTCAACCTTCTACCCTCAACCCTCAACCTTCTACCCTCTCTCTCCCTCAACCCTCAACCCTCACCCTTAAACCTTAAACCTTAAACCCTAAACCCCTTTACTCTCTACCCTCTACCCTCTACCCTCTACGTCCAACCCTTAAACCCTAAACCCTCTACCCTTAAACCATTAAACCCTAAACCCTAAACCCTTAAACCCTCTACCCTCTAAGCTTAAACCATAAAACCTGAACCCTAAACCTTAAAACCCTTAAACCCTAAACCCTAAACCCCTAAATCCTCTACCCTCTACCCTTAACCCTCTTGTACAATAGAAAAATGGACCTTTCCCATTTTCATAGTCTTTTAGACCTTGTTTCATAGTGTTGGAGCTATGTTGCTTTAATTTTATGATGTATCTTGGCTTGAACATGCTTATTTTGGTGCTAAAACTCAAAGAATGACATCTTGTGAAAGTGTTGTGAAGTGTTGTAAGACATTTCTACATTCTTCTAGACTCTATTTAATACACTTCACCTAAAAATCACCTTTTCATACATCAAAAAGTCCTATTTTGAAGTGTTTTAAAGTCTTGTAACTAGATTTCACACTTTTCTAGGCATAAATTTCCTATTTACACCCTTCTCATGTTCTATTTTTTCTTTTTATGCCCTCATATGCTTATATTAAGTGTATTTTTGGGTCTTATCCTAACAAATAGCATTAAATATGAAATTTTCCTTAACACTTGGTTTTGGGTCCTGGGTGGGACTCATTTGCCAAGGGTGGTGAATGAGTCCCCCTTGGCCCCAAATTCAAAATATTTCAAATTTCTTTTAGGATTTTACTAAAAATTCACTTCATGTCAACCTGTGATGAGGTATGAATGGATACTAAGGCACAAGATTTGTATAAATAGGAATTTTTTGCCTCATTTTACATCTCCTAATTCAAGTGATCTCTCCACATACAAGCATTCAAGTAATCAAGCATTTTGCATCTTCAATTCAAGCACTTTAGAGCAACCTTTTGACATCCCTTAAGATTTGCAAATTCAAGGATGTGGTAAGTTTACAATAAATCCATGTTATTCATTTATCATTCCTATTGCATGTCATTCATTTCAATTGGGTTTAATTACTAAAGTGAGGCTTGACCAAGGAAAACCCCTATTCACTAATCCCCCAACATTTTTCCCCTTTGCATGTGTCTTTCTAGCCCTTTTTTTGTAGATTTAACAGATTTAATGGTGTTGAAAAGTGGATTCCATGTCAACTAGGCTCTTCAAATCAACTCATCATCAATTCAAGCTATTTGAGTGACTTTCAGCTCATTTTATGTAGAATTGACCCCGACAACCTGATATTCAGTCATTACCAGATTTGGAGAAGTAGTGTTGACCTTTGAATTTTTAGAAATATTGGGGAGGACTGATTTTCCACCCTTGGTGAATGAGTCCCACTTAAATTTGGAAATCAACATTTTTTCATAAATCAACTCCTAGCTATCAGAAATCAATTCCTAAAAAGTTTTCACTAGTCAGAGGACCGATTCACCACCCTTGTCGAATGAGTCCCACTGTGAAAAATCAAAAAAATTGATCAAAATTCTAGACATTCCAGAAAGCTCATACATCACCTAGGTGCACTCATATTTGACCCTATACTTTATGTTTTGCATATTTCTTTCTATCTCTTCATATTTCAAAGTTTTTGCATATCACATTATGTTTTCAAACAAGGCATAAATCTTAGTTTTGCATGTATTTTAGATCATCTTAATCAGTTAATTGCATTTATTTTAGTTAGTTTACATCATATCACATCACACATGTCCTTATTTGAATGAACATATAGCATTTTAGGATCTAAATCTCTCTCTTTCTAGGTGAAAAACTTAGGAATAGAGCAAGCATTTCAGGTGCTAACATCTATGTTACAACTCTACCCTCAAACCACCCCTCTCTCTCTCTCAACCCGACACCCTCTACCCTTAACCCTTAATCCCTAAACCCTAGACCCTAAAGCCTCTACCCTCTACCCTCTACCCTCAACCCTTAAACCCTAAACCCTAAACCCTAAACCCTCAACCCTCTACCCTTAAACCCTTAAACACTAAACCCTAAACCCCTAAAGCCTCTACCCTCTACCCTTAACCCTTAACCCTTAACCCTCTACCCTCTACCCTTAAACCCTAAACCCTAAACCCTAAACCCTTAAACCATTAAACCCTACAACCTACACCCTAAACCCTAAACCCTAAGCCCTCTACCCTCTACCCTCTACCCTCAACCCTCAACCCTCAACCCTACACCCTTTACCCTTAAAATGTAAATTTTAATCGATAAACCCTAAATCCTCAAGGGAAGAGGGAGTAGGAGGGATAGAGGGATGGGAGAGAGATGGAGGGAGTGAGAGAGAGAGGGGGTGGGGGGATATATCTAAGAGAGAGGGAGAGAGAGAGTGGGAGGTGGTGGGAGGGAGATACCTAAGAGAGAGGGATAGAGAGAGGGTGTGGGACAGAGATAGAGAGAGTGAGTGAGAGAGACAAAAAGAGATCTGACACAAGGAGAAGGGGTAGGAGGGAGAGAATTGAGAGAGAGAGGGAGGGAGATGGGGTGGGAGGGAGAGACTTGAGAGAGAGGGAGAGGGAGAGAGAGTGTGAGAGAGATAGAGGGTGTGAGAGAGAGAGGGAGAGGGAGAGGGAGAGAGATAGAGGGAGTGAGAGAGGGAGGGAATGGAAGAGAGATAGAGGGAGTGATTGTGAGGGAGAGGGGTAGGGAGGGGAGACTTGACAAAGAGAGAGAGGGAGAGGGGGTAGGACATATACTTGAGAGAGAGAGGTAGAGGGGGCGGGAGGGAGAGAACTGAGAGAGAGAGAGAGAGAGTGGGAGAGAGATATAGAGAGAGAGTGAGAGAGATAGAGAGGGAGACAAAGTGGGAGAGAGGGGGTGGGAGGGAGAGACCTAAGAGAGTAGGAGAGACATGGAGTGAGAGATAGAGGAATGGGAGAGATACAAAGAGTGAGAGAGAGACTTGAGAGAGGGAGAGGGAGTACTTAGGATAGAGGGATGGGAAAGAGATGGAGGGAGTGAGAGAGAGGGGGGGATGGGGGAGATACCTAAGAGAGAGGGAGAGAGAGAGAGAGAGGGAGTGAGAGAGAGAGAGGGTGTGTGAGAGAGATAGAGGGAGTGAGTGAGAGAGAAAAAGAGAGACTTGATAGAGGGAGAGAGATAGAGGGGTGGGATAGAGAGACTTCAGGGAGAGAGAGGGAAGGAGAGGGGGTGGGAGGAAGAGACTTGAGAGGGAGAGGGAGAGGGAGAGAGAGTGAGAGAGAGTGGGAGAGAGATAGAGGTGATAGAGAGATGAACTTGAGAGAGAGAGAGGGGGAGGTGGGTGGGAGGAGATACTTCAGAGAGAGGGAGAAGGAGAGGGAGAGAGATAGGAGCTTAGGGAGAGGAGGGAGTGGAAGAGATAGAGGGACTGAGAGGAGATGGGGAGGGAGGGGAGACTTGAGAAAAAGAGAGAGGGAGAGGGGGTATGGATGAAGATACTTGAGAGAGAGAGATAGAGGGAGAGGGGGTGGGAGGGAGAGACCTGAGAGAGAGGGAGAGAGACAGAGTGTGAGAGAGATAGAGGGAGAGAGAGAGAGAGGGGGGAAGGGGTTGGGAGGGAGAGACCTGAGAGAGGAAGAGAGAGTGGGAGAGAGATAGGAGTGAGAGTTAGGGAGTGGGAGAGAGAGAGGGAGTGTGTCTATGTGAGAGAGAGAGAGAGGGGAGAGAGATAAAGTGCATGAGAGAGAGAGAGTGGGAGAGAGATAGAGGGGGTGAGTGACAGACTAAGAGAGGGAGATGGGGTAGGAGGGAGAGACTTGAGAGAGAGAGAAATAACAACCTAAGAGAGGGAGATGGAGTGAGAGAGACAAAAAGACCAAAGGGGGAGAGAGAGGGAGAGTGAGAAAGGGGGTTGGAGTGAGATATATTTATATAGGTACCTAGGTGGGAGGGAAAGAGATTTGAGGGGATTGGACTGAGAGAGAGTAGTCTAGGTCTTTTGGTAGGGAGTGAGACCTAAGACAGAGAGACTTTAGAGGGATAAAGAGTTATCTAGTTAGGGTAACTAATTAGAGAGTGTATCAAAGGTAAAACCTCAACTATCCATCTAGGATCATAAACTTTGCACTCTAAGCATTATCAAAGTTGTCAACCAAAGAGAGGAGAAATTCAGGTTATGTTCAAAGTAGGTCATTTGGCGAGTGCCAAATTTGGCACTCTCCAAATGACACATCACATTTGGTGCACGCAAAATTTGGCGCTCGCCAAATGTGATGTGCCATTTGGCAAGCACCAAATGACCTACTTTGGACATGTTAATTGACAAGATTTTCCAAATTTCCTCATATTTTCGTATGTGCTCCCCATCTCATTTACACATTTTTCAATGCAAGTTTATAAAAAATAGTGATAGCATTGACCTCTCTCTTAGCTATATAAATATATAATTATTTTTTCATTTTGATTTAGTTAAGGTTTTGATCCATGGCTTCTATTGTAAATGCCTCTTTTTTTGGTCAAAAACCAACATGTGCTAGTTTTAGGATAGATTTTTACTCGTTCATCAAAACATGAAAGAAATTACATTTTTTGAAACTAGACTCCATTAGATACACATGATGAAAAAGCTAATAATCAATTTTTTATTAGTTTTCAAAAAAATTAGGGGGGAGCACACTCAAATTTTGGATTTTTAGGATGTGTCCACTTTGAATATTTATAAAATATTATATATTCATTAAAATAATTATTTGAAAGAACGAGGATAAATTACATGGTGTTAGCTAATTTCTCACCATTGGGATTTTTGAAATTCTAAAAAAGTTAATGAGAAACGGGGAGACCTCAGGTGCTATGCTATTTTTTTTGATAAAAAAGGTACTCAGTTTCCCCCACTTTTTGAGACCCTTAATATTCATTAACTTCAAAAAAAAATAGTAGCTTAGAAACAAAACTCAAAACACTTCAAATTTTTTTCTTGTTGCATCTTTAAATTTTGAGTGTAACTATCTTCATTTTCTCGTGCAAATCACATTTTACTAATTTAAGGAAAAAGAGTGGCATCTTAAGAGCCAAAATTGTGTCACATATCCATGCACTTACCCATGTTTTGGATTCAGAAAATGTGATATCGTTTGAAAGCTATAGATGTTTTTCAATCATCCTACCAATTAGGACTTTAGTCATAATTCAAATAGAAAAGGAATAATAATTATTTATTAAATTAAAAGTAAAACACAATTTATATTGGTGGAAAGCTGGGAATCTCCTTTAGAAAACTTTTTTCATTTCATCAATTTTAGGTAAAAAATAAGTTTCTAGCCACATACCCTACACATACCCATCATATCACCACTTTTTGGCCCATCATGATCCTGCACATACCCTAACTTTCATTCAAGAACAAACCCTTGAGATCTCAATGTAAAAGAGAAAGAGATATTACAAGAGGGTTGTTCCAGGGGTAAATATGATCTAATAAGGGGTTCACCACCAATTTTAGATTTGGAAAAGATAATGAAATGCAAGATGAAATAAAAAACCCTAATCCAATACAATGACCTTTAAAATGGCTTATAAATGCAATAAAAACATAACGAAAAAGCCTAAAAACAAATAGTGTGCACTTGGGAATCTGGGAGTGACTGATTGTAGCTTTGAAACACTAGAAATTTTGACTTTTTGACCAATTGGGACTCATTCGCCAACTTGGGAAAATTAGTCCTAAATCTAGATTTCTACATGGAAGCCTATTTTAGGAAAAAGGGTATATGAATATGCAAACATATCTAGAATACACCTACAGTGGGACTCATTCACCACTCCTGGTGAATTAGTCCCATTCTACTTTTTTGGGAATTTAAAATTATGATTTGTAGTTCAACACTTGCCCTTTCCTTCCAACATGAGTTTTGAATTTGAATTTTTGAAAATATCAGCAAAATAATATGTAAACTTGATTTGTTAATGGGGGGCTTGCCTCAGTCAAACCCCTATTTTGGAAATTAAACCTTGATGGAAATAATGAAATGTGCCTGAAAACCCTTTCCTTAATTGTGTCTAAGACTAATAAATATGAAGCATGATGCAATCCTATTGTAATGTGTAAGAATATGATGCAAGAAAGGAAATATAGAGATAAGTGACTTATTTAAGGAGATCTCTAATCTCCCTAAATAATATCTAATGATGCTTGTACCTTCCTTAGGATGAATATAGAGTGATAATGGAGGATGGAATCACTTAGGAAACAAGTCTTTAGGCTTGGCTTGATGGCTAGTTGCATCTCTGCAACCTAGAAACCATCATGATTCACCATAAACAGCCATAATCAACCCTTCAAAATGCTAAATCTTAAATAAAAGTGACCTTGAAGACCTGCAAAAACATTTTAATGTTGCTCCAAGACTTCAACTTTGCTTTCTTTTAAAACTTGAATACTTTTGTGAAAGATTGCTTGAAGATTCTTGATTCTTATGTCTTGAAATGCATGCTCAAATTTGCTTAGAATGATAAAAATGACCTAGAAACTTTCTTATATAGGCATTAACACCTAATTTGACCATTATCTAGATCTCAAAGGCCACCATCAACCAAAAATTTGAATTAAAATGGTGAATTTCCTACTAAAATTTGAAAAAAACCCCAAATGGGACTCATTCACCACCCTTGGTGAATGGGTCCGACCTAAGGGGACTCATTCGCCCAAGGCAGCGAATGAGTCCCACCTTAGCTTTTGAGCTGGGTTTTCAAGATTTTTGGTGTTTTAAGTAATTTTGTTGAGATTTTAGGTGAAATAAGCCTTGAGATTTGAAATAATAAGTCTTAGGGGCCTATTAATGATGATTTTAAAGGGTAATTAATGCAAGGGTGCAAAAATAGGTCCAAATTAAGTGTGAAATTTGTAACTTTTAAGAGCTTTCAATTTTATACAATACAATATGATAAACTGAAAGCATGGATCAAAATGCATAATGGTTTTGCTTTCCCTATGATAGGTTTGATCAACATTCCTTTAAATTTTTTACCAAAAAAAATAGATATCTCATTCTCCATCATCCTGACATCAAATCAATTATGTGTGAAGATTGGTTATCCATGGCTATGCTCCATGGAAGTTGTCTCATCGGTTGTGCATAAATGTTTAAATTTTTCCTTTGAGATCTTTATTGCACACCGTAGTGGCTTTAATCCTTTGTCTTCTTGTGGAAATTTTTCATTGGATTTCTTTTGGCCCAAACCTATTGAAGCTATTAAACCTCATGAAGATTTATTTTTCAAATCCCATCAACAGTTTAAGGAAAAATGCATAGAAAAATTATCTCTTCGAAACATGCATCAAACCTTGATTGAGCCTCCTATCCTTAATGAAACCATGATTGAACCAAAATCCCTTCCAAGTAACCAAGACCAACCCAAGATAGATCATTTTCGTATCTCCTACAAATGACCAAGAGAGAACCAAAAAAATCCCTTCATGCCTCCTAAGGAAAAACAAGTTTAAAAAGCTTAAGAGAAAGTGGTTGAACAACCTCCCATGGTTTCATATATTCCTCATTTAAGGGAAGAAAACAAACCAATGGCTGATAAAAATGGTCCTACACAAGCACAACTTGAAAATCATTCTAAAAGAAATAGAAATGCTAGAGAGTGTAGGTGTAGACGTCGTGCTATTGCTCAAAGATTAAAAAAAGAGAACAACAAACAAAATAAACATCCAAACTTAAGTAATGCAATAGTATAATTGTACATCATCCATCAATAAGTAGAATCACCACATAAATTAGTTTCTATTATAAAAATAAGGTGTGTATAAAAAATTATGTTTGTATAAAAATAATTAAATACAATATTTGTGGATTCTGCTATAGTAAAGTGTGATACATCTTTGTGTAATTCCTAACCATTGATCTCTAACCCATTATATACTATGTGATAATCCTCTAAAAGTTTGGGTTCCTATGTTGGTGATATATGTTAAGGATGTAATATAATGAATGTTTCATTCTCTTCTTTTAGTATCTTTCTATGACATACTATGAGATGGATGTACTTACATTTTTTGTATTTCCCATATGATGATGCCCTTCTTTATGATATGATATGAGTATGCTATGATTATGGAGGATGTACACATGATAATGGTTTTTGGATGTATGATGGATGCATTTATGATTTTTGTTGACTATCATGATATCGTTTTAGCATGGAAATGAGATAGAAGAATAAGATGAATGGATTTGATGATTGATTTCAAGATTGATTTAGAAGTCCAACAAGTCCATGAGTCATCAAGACTTTATTAGATATGGTGATGAGATTGATGATTTTCTCATTTCTAGGATTGGGACACTTCGTCATTCCTTATTTTTGGTATAACACATAGACATGATGCATCAAGGTATTATTAACCAAGATGACACTGTATCTAGATAGTGTAATGGACTTTGACTCTGGAAACATATAAGATAATCTTTGTCCACATCTTGACATATGGAAACCACATTGGAATGCAGTTTAATAGAAGTTTAGAATATTTCAGACCAAAGCATATGCAATAGTGAACAATCTACTCCAAATGACTTCCCTACACACAACTAAGTAAGTATGCACCAAGATTATTTTACAAGAATACCCCACAAGAACAAAAAATGAAAGATAATGATCTATGCCCCATTCATTTATCTCTAAATCATTTATACATCATCGAGAGGTCCTTGGAAATGGGTCAATAAGATAAATCATAAAAAAATATTAAAAACAAACAGTTAATGTTATTTATATCTTGGACCAAAGTAACATAGCTAAGGTGCTTTTTGATGATGATGTCCATTGTAGGAAGGATACATTATAGGAAATGTTTATCAGATGTTTTGACTAAGACTAAGTGTTTGATAGGCTATTGATACAAATGTTAGTGACTTGTTTACCTATGATCTAGACTTTAGATTTTGACATTTAGGTTCACACTTCACGACTTGCCACACTTTTTTTCTACTTGTTTTTCCAAAGTTTGAAGATGATTGATTTATTATGGATGGAAGCTTATTGTGGGTGAAAGTGAAATGGGATGTGTGGTTTTGGATTTTTTGGAATATTTCAATGTTTTTGTGTTTTTGTAATGTTTTGAGGTTGTTTTTGGTCTTTTTGAATGTTTATGTGAATGTTTTGGTTTTTCAATTATTTGAGGCTATTTAGGATTTTCTAGTTTTCAAATGTTTTTGAGTCTTTAGGTGTTGATAATTGGTAAGCTCTTGATGCATAGCTCACTATGACAAAAAATGGGCCAAACCAATTAGGGTCAAACTTTCCATTACTATTTTGATTCTACATGACGACAAGATCTCCTATCTAGAAAGAAAAAAATTTGATCTTCTTATTGTAGCTTTGTTTTAGTCATTTTTAGTAAGCTTGTAAATGATTTAGGGCATGAAGGCGATGCTCATCCAAGAATTCTAACTCATTAAGTCGAGACACCCTATATTTAGTCAACCTCAATAGGTAGGATGGATTCAGATCCACAGACTAAGGAGAAATGGGTTGTACCTATAGGTGTGCGAATATTATTTCTATAAGCCCATAGGGCAGGGTTTAACTACAGATGCTAGTCATGACCAACTTCATTGACCGTCTTCTTTAGGATTTTTAGAATGGTATTGTTTGTAGCCTTAGCTTGACCATTTCCCTTGGGGTAGAACCGATGTTGGATGTTGAATTGTTGGCATAGCTCTCTTACATTTTGATTCTTGAAGGGTGTTTCATTATTTGAGATAAGGGCTTGTGGAATAGAATAGTAGAAAATAAGGTAATTTAGAATAAACTTGGAGATTTTCTTCCTCATTATATATGTCATAGGAATATCTTCCACCCACATTGTAGGTATTTAGTGGTTGTGATGATGAATTTGTGGCCATTAGACAAGGTGGGGGTAATATTTCCTATGAGTTCAAGCCCCCACTATGAGAAAGGACAAGGTGTAACAATTGGATGGAGCTCCTGAGCTAAATCATGAATAAGCTATCCATGCTATTGACACTAGATACATTTATACACATACTAATGAGCCTCTCTTTCCATGGTTGGCCAGTAATACCCCATCCTTAAAGAATTTGTGAATTTTTAAGCCTAATGGAATTTTAGTGGTCCTAAAACATAAAGAAAAGCAACATATGATAGGTTATAATTTTTACATAAGTATAAAACCAATTTTATAATGTATGGTCAAATGATAGTATGCTCCTTCACTTCAAGTTTTTTCCAATTTGCAAAATAAATTAGCCTTACAAAAACAAAGCCAAATGTTAGTAAAAGATCAGAGAGTATGTGAAATTGAAAATTTAGAACACACATGAAAATTGACTCTGTATTTTTTACCAGTAAAAAAGTGTCACTATTTCCAAATGCGTCATTGTAGCTATCAAATGTGTCACTGAAGGAAAAGTGTGTCATTCTAGTGAAATATGAAGGCGTCACTCTATAAAAAAATAGTGACATCAATAGGGTTGCTATATGGTCCATGGTACTATATTGAAAATCATGATATCAATCAAAAACATGTTAGTGTCTCTATATTTAATAGGCATCACCATAATGTGTCACTATATTTAAATAAAATGTGTTGCTATATCCTAACACACCCTTCTAGCATCACTATAGCCATCAAAAGCATCACTATTCCTCTAGAACCTGCAACTCACATAAACTTAAGAGAAACTCATCAAATAAAATTAGTAAATCCCTCCTAGCACCAAAATGTGTTTGTAATCATAGTATAAGCTAAATGCACTAGATCCAAATGAATTTAAGCCATATTTAACCCCTTAATCTATAATTCCAATGAGATATTTGAAAGCTTCAAAAACCAAGAAACCATTAAACTAAGAATGAAATAAACATGAAAGAGTAAAAGAAACCTAATCTAGAACTCCAAACCTTTTCCCATTAGGGGAGTGGTGTCATATTGATATGGAATAATGACCCTTTCCCAATCCCTTTGATAAAATGAGCATCTAATCGAGCTCCATTATTGAAAACTAAGATAAAACTAGATGAAGTTACTATGTTATGGGTGGATGAAAAAGATGAAAAAGATTGATAATGGATGCATGGATGAATAAATGTAGTATTCGAATAAGCAACATAACTTTCCTTTGATGGAAGTGGATCCATTTCTCTCCAAAATGTGAGGTATTAATAGGAGATAAAATGAATAATCAAGGGTCAAGATGAAAAGGATTAATCAATGGTCAAGATGGAATCAAGGGTGAAGACATGGATCAATGATTCTCATCAATGGATGAGAATCAAAGATCACATGGATCAAAGAAACCATCAATGGCTCACAATGATTTAAACAAACACACTTTCAAAGTTTGTTAGAGAGTTTTTTAGGAAATAATATTCCATTTTTTGAGCCAAATAGAAGAATATTCCCTATGCAAGTGGATGGGTGAGGGAAAATAGAAAATTAGTTAATTAAAAAAAAAATTAATTGTGCAAGTTGAGGAATAATAGGATGCTCATAAATTATTAATTTATTCAATGAAAAGGGGAAGCAAATGACATTTAATTCAATAATTTAGGATTATTCAATGAAATGAGAGCATGTAAGGGGGTTTAAATTGAATAATTTGCATTATTCAACTAAACAAGATGAAAGGTTGATGTGAAAGGGTGAGAACTAACCTAATAAAATTAATTATATTAATAGATAAAAATGATTCATTTAATTAAATAACTAGGCTTATTTAATCAATCAAACAAAAAGAAGATGAATTTTAAGAAAAAAAAATGTTAGTAATTAGATTCAAGTGTGTAACATCATTCAAGATAATTTTAAGTGTCTACATATATCAAAACATTAAAAAAAATAGTATAATTGTACATCATCATATACATCATCCATCAATAAGTAAAATCACCACATAAATTAGTTTCTATTACAAATATAATGCGTGTATAAAAAAATATGTTTGTATAAAAATAATTAAATACAATATTTGTGGATTCTACTATAGTAAAGCATGATACATCTCTGTTTAATTCCTAACCATTAATCTTTAACCCATTAGATACTATGTGATAGTCCTCTAAAATTTTGGGTCCCTATGTTGGGTTGATGGTTAATGTATAGGCTTGAGCTTATAGGGAATTGTGGTTAAACTTCATATCACACACAAAATGAAACATATACATAACACTTATAATATGTCATAAGTGCTCAAATAAAGGTGTCATAGATGTACCTCATTCCAACCCCCTATTGACATGTGATGTCACTCAAAAAAACTTTACAAAGTTAGCTTTTTCAAAATGTGAGTGTGATCTAAAAAAGTTGAAATTTGGTCATTTTTAGAGTAAGACAAAATATGCTCTCATTATAATGTGAGCACATTTTTTCTTCCTCTAAAAATGATAAAAAGGTAGGAAACCAGTGATTTTGGCCCACATGCTTTATTATTCTCATTCTTTTGCATGCTATTTAAAAAAAAAATGATTTTTCGTGCTATTGGGGAAAGCACATACAATTTTTACACATTCCAACATCTTTGCACCACCTTTCTCTAGTTTTCCAACTTAGGAAGGAGGAAATGATAGAGTTTTTACATGAAATTTGATTATATGTACTCAAATTTTCATGTTTGTAGTGTTACAATGTTAATTATGATTTTATTGTTATAATTTCACAATATAGATTGGTTAATTCTATAGTTTTTAGTAATTATATTAGAGTTATATAGAATTGAATGTTGAAAAGGAAGCAAGTTCATGAAAAGCTCAAATTCTTTAGGAATTTGAAGCGATAAGAAAAAAAACTACACATAATTAGGTAGTTTCTCAAATCGAATCTCTAATTTTAAGGTATGTCAAGTCTTTATACACGTGCTTTAGATTTTACTTCATTCTCTTATGTTTCCTTATCACTTCTCATCATACATTCTTAATATAATATTTTGATTTTGTTTTCATGTTAATGTTGGGATTAGATTTTGCTAAGTTTTCAAAATTATGAGTACCCAACATACACAACCTTAATCAAATTTATTAGATTTGTCTAAGGAATTAGATGATATTTTGTTAATATAATTAAATACATCATATTAATCATATCTTTAACTTCATTAGGTCTTTGAAAACCATCTTAGGATAGTTATAGCTTCATTAGGACTATCGTAACTTCATTATTGCAATCCTAATTAGTCTATGACAGTCTTAACGAATATATGAACTCAACATTCCTTCTAGTTACAACCTTTTTTTGTGATAGGGTTATACAATTTTATGCCTTGGATTCTTTAGTGTAGTTTATAGGTATGTGCAAGATCATGATGGGCCAAAAAGTGGTGATATGATGGGTATGTGTAGGGTATGTGGCTGACGACGTTTTTTTACCCAAAATTGATGAAACAAAAAGGGTTTTTAAAGGAGATTCTCAACTTTCCACCAATATAAATTTTTATTTACTTTAAATTTAATAAATAATAATTATTTTTTTTCTATTTGAATTACGAATAAAGTCCTAATTGATAGGTTGATTGGAAAAAATATATAGCTTTCAAATGGTATCATAGTTTTTAAATCCAAAACATGTCAAGTTCTATGCTTCACATACTATAGGATTAAAAAATAAAAAAATGAATTTCATGAAGTTTTGACCAAGTTAAGATGGTCAGCCATATGATTTTTTATATTTTTTAAAAGTTGTAATAAAAAAATCATAATTAATTATTTACTTGGAAAAGAACTTACAAAAAATATGCATCACATCTGGACATGAGTCCTATACTTATATCTAAAATATTATAAAAAAATATTATCATTTTATTGTGGTTAGGGTGGTTGGACAAACACCTACTTCTTATTTTTTCCCTTAAATTTAAGTACTACTGCATTGAAATTTCAAATTTTCACCAAATAGATTAAAAAAAAAAACCTAGTAGTTTAGAAACTACATTCAATTTGCTACAGATTCTATTCTTACATATTTTTGAAATAATATAGATAACTTATTCAAAATTTTACATCAAGTTGCCTAACTCTAATTTTTCTAAATTTTTTGCCACTTAAGGGCTTTTTCTTTCCATGATGATCTTGCACATACCTTATGAAGATGCACTTTCTTCTTTTTTCATCTAATTTAGGCACTCTTTCCTTTGTCAAATTATGTTACACACAACCTTTGTGGGACATCTATTTGGAAACTATAGTATTGTTGCAACAATTGCACATTAATATTCATTTGGAATCCCCTTAACCTTCAACATATTTCTTACAATATCCATGATGGTTGTATTCTTTGTCATTGAGCTACAATATCTTTTTGTTAAGTATCACTAGTTGTAAACTCTCTATTAATACTTTCATTTTCACAAAAAAATATAAATTATTTGGAGGATTACTCACCTCTTCTATCTACTCTAACTTAAACTTAAATATTTTCTATATTCTTTCTTGACCAAGGCCTTGAATTATTTGAACTTATTAAAACTTTTAGATTTATGCTTTAATAAGTAGACCCATGTCTTTTAGCTATTAAATGTTAGAGCCTAGAATGCACTTTTTTTATCTCATTTTTTGAAATATATATACATATTTTGTCAACACTTTTTAGCCTTTTTGGACTAGTAGTCCAACATTAAAGAAATTATGTTTTATGTCTAGAGCATAATATTAGTATTTTGTATTTTTATCAAACTAAATACTTTTATGATGAATGCAAATAATTTCTATTTCCACTCATATGATTGTGACATCTAATATCTAGGTACCAAAATTTATCAATATCCAAACCTCTTATGTTCATTTGATCTTTGGGGAGGAAGGCCAACCCTATTTTGGCATCATTTGTGGATTTGAAGTGAAATCAACAACTCATCTATTGTCATCTTTAAGAGTTCTTTAACATCTTCTATTGCATTGACTATTGGGTCAAATATTATAGGAAAAATCCTAAGGATATTCTAAACTAATATATTAAGGTGGAAAGCCTTTGGGATTCTAAAATGGACTCATTAAATGGAAATCCTAATGAATCTATGACAATCATATCTTCAATTGGATTATCATAAGTCCATTAGGACAATCCTAATAAATGTAGGACAAACATAGGCTCATTATGAATGTTAAGTCATTACAAGTTTTCCCTCCCCATGCTCTTTCCTTCCCTCTTCATGTACAAACACTAGAATCAATAAAAATTTCCTTAGTTTCGTATCCCTTCATGGACCTCCTCATGCCCTTTACTACCCTCTTCATGCAAACAATTGAGAATCAATAAAAATTCCTTAGTTCCATATTCCTTTCAGCCCCTCCTCATGCCCTTTATTTCTCTCTTCATGCAAAAACTTGAGAATCAATAGAAATTGCCTTAGTTTCATATTCCTTGTTACCCCTCCTCATGCCCTTTGTTTTCCCTCCTCATGTCTCTTTTGGATGGTCATAAATTATGTGTATCATAATTTTATTACAAATTTTAGATTTATGTAAGATATTTATTTACTCTATAGTACTATGGTGGAACTAATATTTATCTCTTTTTTATACTACAAATAAAATTCTTGGTCATGCAAAGGAAACAATAAAGGATTCCTCTAACATAGCATGAGAAAGAAGCTAAGAATGCAAAGAAAAGTAAAGAAATGAGAAAAAATTGTGAGAAGAGGAAATTGAGCACGATAGAAGAATACATGGCAATTGAAGAGGAGCATGAACCGTCAACAAGAGATATGGTATTGGTGGCACAAAGGGAGTGAATATAAAAAATTTGTGCCATGAGATATTTGAATCCTGTAGTTGGAGACACATCCTCTACTGAAAGTCAAGATGGAGGGACACCATCTACAACATCTCAAGTTTAAATTACATCATCAGTCACATGTGAAGAAGGAGGTATGTCATCTTTCCCATCTCAAATTCAAGGTATGTCATCTACTCCATCTTCAATTTAAGGTATTCCATCTATCCCATTTCATTTAAATATTGATGATCTTCATAATGTTGAGGGAAATTTTCCTTTGAGAACACCTCCTAGAATTTTGCATATCTAAAGCCAAAGTTTTTTATCGAAATTGATGAGAATATTTTTGCATACTTTGATAGATGATAAGATTCCAAACATATTTGTAAAAGATATATGCTAATAATATTTGGAGATTGTTCTTTGAAAAATTCAATGAAACTGAAAGATGTCAACTATTTGTTGAAATGATGAGAAAGATCTAAAGTATATGTCCATTATAAATATTCTTGTGTTGAGAACATCAAAAGCTTTAAGTGAAAAATTGATTATGAAGAATCTAATGAGTACATATGAGAGTTTGGGTACCACCTCATACACCAAAGGTAGTAATGTCACATGATATGTCATTACATCAACAATAGTAATTAATCAAATGAAAAAATATTGTCTCATTGTAAAGAAAAGTCAAACATTGAGAATTAATAGAAAAAAAATATTGAGAGTTGTTGTAAGGTGCCAAAGAATTGAGGATAGTGATGATAATGAATTATGGAAATTCTCGAGGAGACTACCATGAAAAGATAAACCAATTGTTGAAGCATTAAGATCCCTAACTAAATTCTTTTGGAAGAATAACACAAGGGTATCTTTGAATCAAAGGGATGAGGTAAGAAGGAGAATTGGTAGTAAAAAATGTGAGCCACATCCAAAGCTTTTTTTGGATATGACTCAAACACAATTTTTTCGTAAATTTCTAGACATGTATCCTCAAGTTAAAATTTGTGAAAGATTTTTTGAAATGCTAAAGCCTTCCTATGTCAAAATAAATCACACATGCACTACTTGTTGTTGTAGAGTACATAATGAGTTTTCTTATCATTTTGATGTTTATCGATGTATATGTTTAGATTTGCATACTAAGAATATTTTGCAAGACTATGGAATACATGCCCCACATACATCTTCAAGAGATTTCATATCAACAATTTTATGTGAAATAGAGGAAGGTTAAATATTATACAAATAAATTATGTTTGGATCACACATGTCAGCATTGTGGTGGCTTGCAATGTATACCAATATGTAAACATATGGAAAGTACACATGCAGTTGGAAAATGAACTAGTAGAATTTGGCAAATATAAGATAGTGGCCTACAATACAAAAGATGGTAAAGAAGAAAAAAGGTGTGATTTGATTATTCAAAAGATTTCAATGTATCAATTTATTTCTATATTTCATGACAATATAGTGTATGAGTATGCAAGGAATACCCATAGAGCTCATTGGTTGGAATTGTAATTCATGTTATGCAAGGACACATTTCCACTTGGAAGGATTATTTTAGTCATCAACTTTGCAGATAACTACATTATATAGCCACAACATGAGGTGCAATCACAGTATTAAAAATTCACATAGTTTAATATATTTGTGCACATAGCATTCATTCATACCAATGATAGTATAGAGGATGACAGAAAGATCATAAGGGAGTATCATTTTTATATCAATGATGATCAAATGCATTCTACAAAGTTTGTGCAAGGTTACTTTGAAGTGTTCTACCATGATTTGGATAGAAGGTGCATATCATTTTGTCAACATATCATATGGTTAGATAATTGTTCTTCATAATTCAAGAATGTGTGGATGTTTTATTGGTTGAGCAGGGTGCATAATATTACAGGTGTTTAGCATATATAAAATTTTTGTGAAGCTAGCCATGGAAAGGGGGAGCATGATGGTGTAGGATCATGTACCAAATGAGCCATAGCATGAGAAGAGTTAAAGTATAAAGACAATGAAAAGTTGATAGATGTCAAATAAATCATCGAGGGGTGTAATTCTTTGATGGGTCCAAGTAATGAAAGTAAGTCTTCAGTTTGTAGATTTTTTTGGTTGATAGATGAAACTAAAATTGCACAATATGAGAATTTTTGTACACTGATAAGATCAAGTGAACTACATTATTTCAAAAGATCAAATGAAGGTTCATGGACTATCCATATGCGAAAGATGGCATGCTTATGTTCTTCATGTATAGTTCAAGCTTGGAATGAGTGTAAGTCAAAGGAGTGGGGGGATGAATGATGGTTAAGATGTCTAAGCCCACTTGACACATATCAACTCTTGATGACACTGTAACTAACACAAATGGAATCATTAATTGATTTCAATTACATATCAGATATATTTTAACCAGGTAATATATCTACTTGCATAGTTTTTGAAATTCATAATGCTATCTTACAAGTGTTTTTGTAATGTTGACTAAATTCATCTAATTTGATGAACATATCAATGCAAGGCATGTTTATATACATATTGTAGATGAAGACAATGAAGAGGAAACATATTATTACTTGTGTCATTATTTTGAGGCCAAAAAGAAATTGGAAGCCCTAGTTACAGATGGAGAAAACATCGAATACCCTACATGCTCAATAGTTGTTATTAGAACATGGCTTAGAAGGTACCCAATTAAGAGTGTTAATGTTTGGTTGTTTCAAGACTTTGACACACATTAGAAGATTCTTCATTACTCAAACCTTTTCATGGCATCCAATGTTCATTTTATCAAATAAGGGGGTAGACCTTTGAACATGAATTTGTGGAAGGTGTGTGTGTCTATCCATGAGATAGTACTTGAAAAAATAAAGAGTAGAGAAGACCTGAATGGTTTGTTGGATTAATATGTAAGTATGTAAATTAAATTTGTAAATTCATGTTATTGATCACTTTTTTGAGGAATTATTTCATAGATTTAACTCAATCCATATGTTTCATTTTTTACATTAATCATGAATAAAATATAAAACTATTTGTGTTTCTATGTTTTCAATAATTATTTTGATATTAATGTATTACAGTTGATAGTTATAACTTTTCCTGTCACATTTTAATTTTACTTATGTTTTGGTTCCAAATTTCATATAGCATGCGAAGGAATTACCACCCCTGTTTAACATAAAGTTTCTCGTTTTCTTGTTGCTATATTTTTAAACATATATAGTGAATGTTGGATAGATTATATGCATGTTTATGGCAAGTCTATTTAAAATGGTACATAGTGGACTTTGTTGTGATAAAAATTATATTCACCTTTTTTTATCGTGTTTCACTATCAAGTCAAAATGAGACCAAAATAAATTGTCAATACCCATATTTAAACTCCTCATACAATTTAGTTTGGAAAACATAGTAGAAGGGTTACAATGATGGACTCTTATCTTGCAATATTAATGTATCCATGTCAATATCCACATTTTTTGAATAAGATGATTAATTTACAATAACTGTATTATTTTTTGTCTTTATTTTATTCTTGATATTTTAAAGATTTTTCTCTAACATAGGGTTATCATGTGCTTCTATTTATTCAGTCTCAATTCTAAATTTCATATTTAGTTTTTGGAAAAGTTGATCAATAATAGTAGCAACTAGAGCTTGGGAATGACTCTGTTCTCCTTGTGTAATGATAGACCGCTTTTTGCTGCCCCTTAAGATTCCTTTGTGCATGCAATGCAAACTTGTAAGGTGGAATACTTTTTGTTCTATTCATCACACGACCAAAAAAAAATTCCAACATGTACAAATGGGTAGGTTTATGCTAGGCAATGTCCTATTTTGCACCCTAGTATACTGCAACATTACCGGCTACATTGCACCAACAATATCTCTTAAAAGACCAAAGTGTGAAATGGCCAAAAAATTTGACGATCTGTTACTCAAAAATTGTGGCAAGTAGAAACATTTCATCTAAACATATAGGATCATGTAGATTCCCTATAAAATAGCCTCTCTTAGTTTTTCATATCTTCAATCCATTTTCTTGTGGTGATAAGTTTTTAGTTCATGGAAAAAGCATTAGATGCATGCAGTGTAAAGTTGTAAGGTGGTATAATTTTTGTTCTATTTTTCATGTGACTAAACGATATTTCTAACATGTCTAGGTAGGTATGTTTATGCTAAGAAAGGTCTTGTTTTTCATCCCAGCATGTTGGAACATTTTGGGCTACATTGCACCAAAAATTTCTCTTGAGAGACCAAAGTGCAAAAAGGAGGAATACATTGATGAGTTGTTACTCAAAAACTATGGCAGTTAGAACCATCCCATCTAAAGGTTCAAGATCATGTAGATTCCCTCTATAATAACTTTTTTTTTCATACCTCCAATCCATTTTCTCATGGTGACAATTTTTTAGTTGATGGAAAAAGCGTCAGATGCATGGAATTAAAGTTGCAAGATGGTGTAATTTTTGTTCTACTCATTGTGTGACGATACCAATGGATCTAAAATGTCTGGGTGAGTAGGTTTATACTAGGAAAGGTCTTGTTTCACACCCTAGCATGTTGGAGCGTTCTAGGCTACATTACACCAATGATCTCTCTTAAGAGACCAAAGTGTAAAAGGGTAAAAAAAATTGATGAGTTGTTACTCAAAAACCATGGCAATTAGAAACATTATTTATAAAGGTACAAGATCACATGGGGTTCCTATAAAATAACCTCTCTTTTTTTCATATTTCTAATCCATTTTCCTATGGTGACAAGTTTTTCAGTTAATGGAAAAAGCGTTAGATACATGTAGTGTAAAGTTGCAAGGTGGTGTAGCTTTTTTCTATTTTTCATGTGACCGAACCATTAGTTTCAACATGTCTAGGTGGGTAGGTTTATGCTAGGCAAATACTTTTTTTAAACCCTAGCATTCCAAAACATCTCGAGCTACATTGCACCAATGATTTCTCTTAAGAGATGAAAGTGTGAGAGGGAAGAAAAATTTTATGAGTTGTTACTCAAAAAATGTAGCACTTAGAAACATTCTATCTAAAGTTACAAGATCATGTTGAGTCTACTAAAATAACCTCTCATTTTTCTATATTTCCAATCCATTTTCTTGTGGTGATAAGTTTTTAGTTGATGGAAAAAGCATTAGATGCATCTAGTGTAAAGTTGCAAGGTAGTGTAATTTTTGTTCAGTTTTTCATGCAACCAAACCAAAATTTCCAAAACATCTAGGTGGATATTTTTATGCTAGGAAAGGACCCATTTTTCTACCCCATCATGCTGAAACATTCTAGTCTACATTGCACTCACAATATCTCTTAAGAGACCAAAATGCGAAAGGGAAACAAACTTTGACAAATTGTTACTCAAAAATCATGGAACTTAGAAAAAAAAATTCTAAAGGAATACAGTCATGTAGGGTCCCTCTAGAATAACCTATCTTAATTTTCTATACCTCCAATCCATTTTCCTATGGTGAAAAGTTTTTAGTTGATGGATAAATTGTCAAATGCATGTAGTGTGAAGTTCCAAGGTGGTGTAATTTTTGTTTTATTCATCATGTGACAAAACCGATAGTTCCAACACATCTAGATGGTAGGTTTATGCTAAGAAAGGTCCTTTATCACACCCCAACATTCCAAAACATTCTAGGCTACATTGCACTGGCAATTTCTCTTAAAAGACCAAAGAGCAAAAGGGTAGAAAACTTTGATGAGTTGTTACTCAAAAATTGTGGCACTTAGAAATATTTCATCTAAAGGTATAGTATCATGATGGGTCCCTCTAAAATAACCTCTCTTGGTTTTTCATACCTCCAATCATTTCACCTGTGGTGACAAGTTTTCAATTGATAGAAAAAGAATCAAATGCATGGAGTGTAAAGTTGCAAGCTGGTGTAATTTTTTTTCTATTCATTGTGATAGCAATCTAATAGTTACAACATGTCTAGGTTGGTAGGTTTATGCTAGGAAAGGTCTTGTTTCACATACCAACATGCAAGAACATTTTGGGATACATTGCACTAGTGATTTCTCTTAAGAGACCAAAGTGTGAAAGGGTAGAAAACTTTGATGACTTGTCACTCAAAAACATTTGCACTTAGAAACATTTTTTTAAAGGTATAGGATCACGTAGGGTCACTCTAAAATAACCTCTTTTAGTTTTTTATATTTCCAATCCATTTTCCCATGGTGACATGTTTTTAGTTGATGGAAAAAGCAATAAATGCATGCGGTGTAAAGTTATAAGGTGGTGTATTTTTTGTTTGGATTTATTGTGCAACAAAACTGATAGTTCCTACAAGTCCATATGGGTAGGTTTATGCCAAGAAAGATCCTATTTCACACCCCAACAAGCTGAAACATTTCCGGCTACATTGCACCAACAATTTCTCTTAAGAGACCAAAGTGCAAAAGGGTAGAAAACTTTCATGAGTTGTTACTCAAAAATCATGGCACTTACAAATATTTCATCTAAAAATATAGCATCATGTAGGGTCCCCTTAGGATAATCTCTCTCAAATTTTCATACCTCCAATCCATTTGCCTATGCTGAGAAGTTTTTCAGATGATGGAAAAAGTGTCAAATACATTCAATGTGAAGTTACAAAGTGGTGTAATTTTTGTTTTGTTCATCATGGGACCAAATCAATAGTTCCAAAAAATATAGGTGGGTAGGTTTATGATAGGAAATGTGTTTTTTTGCACCCCAACATGCTGGAACATTTCAAGTTGCATTGCATCAGTGATTTCTCTTAAGAGATGAAAGTGTGAAATGGAAACAAACTTTAATAAGTTGTTACTTGGAAACCGTAGCACTTAAAAACATTTCATATAAAGGTACACGGTCATGTAGAGTACCTATATAATAACCTCTCTTCCTTTTTCATAACTCCAAATCAATTGCTCGTGGTGATTAGTTTTCAGTTGATGGAGAAAGCATTAGATGCATGTAGTGTAAAGTTGCAAGGTGGTGTAATTTTTGTTTTGTTCATTGTGCAGCCAAACTAATAGTTCCAACATGTGTGGGTGGGTATTTTTATACTATAAAATGTCATGCTTCGCACATTTTCATGTCAGAACATTCTAGGCTACATTGCACCAACAATTTCTCTTAAGAGACCAAAGTGTTAAAGGGAAAAAAACTTTGATTCATAGTTGTTACTTGGAAACTGTGGCACTTCCAAAATTCCTTCTAAAGTTACAGGGTCACATAGGGTCCCTCTACAATAACCTCTCAATTTTTCATACCTCCAATCCATTTTCCCATGGTGACAAGTTTTAGTTGATGGATAAAGTGTCAAATGCATGCACTGTAAAGTTGCAAGGTGGTGTAATTTTTTTTTTTTTGTTCATCATGTGACCAAACTGAAAGTTCCAACACATATAGGTGGGTATTTTTATGCTAGGAAAGGTCCTATTTCACACCCCAACATGCCAGAACATTTTGGGTTACATTACACTGACAATTTCTCTTAAGAGACCAAAGTGCGAAAGGGTGGAAAACTTTGATGAGCTATTACTTAGAAATCGTGGAACTTAGAAATATTTTTTCTAAAGGTAAAGGATCATTTAGGGTCCCTCTACAATAACCTCTATTAGTTTCTCATAACTCCAATCCATTCACTTGTGGTGACATGTTTTCAATTGATGGAAAAGCATCAAATACATGCAGTGTAAAGTTACAAAGTGGTGTAATTTTCATTCTATTGGTTATGTGACCAAACCAAAAATTCCAACACATATAATTTGGTAAGTTTATTCTAATAAAGGTCATGTTTCACACCCCGACATGCTAGAATATTTTGGGCTACATTCCACCAGTGATTTCTCTTAAGAGACCAATGTGCGAAAGGGCAACAATATTTGATGAGATCTTACTCATAAAATATGACACTTAGACAAATTCATCTAAAGTTATAGGATCATGTAGAGTCCCTCTACAATAATCTCTCATTTTCCATACCTTCAATGACTATTAGGATAGGTGACATTATAATTGTTATCCTAAGTTGATTTATGTGTCTCCACATTCTCTGGAAAGTGTTCTAGGGGTTGTGAGAGACAAAATATTTATAATTTTTTTTCCTATGGGGTGAAATCACAATATTGTCACTTTTTTTCCAAGATGGACATTTACATCAATATTTTTATCTAAATCTTCATCTTTTGAGACCTATAGCAACTAAACCATTAAGAATTTGAAGATGATGTGACTACTGATTTGTGGCAATTTTTGTGTAGATTCTAAATATATATTTTTTCAAATTTTCTGAAATAAATCATAAATATTTTAGCATCTCCTTTAATAACTAGTTTTAAATAGAAAACAACATTATCAAAAAGTAATGTTTGTGTCATACAACATAATTTTTTTTATATAAAGGATTAAATTCTAATTTTTGAAATATAGATTCTCAACATAAATATCTAGGGAAAGAATATTTTTTCATATTTTTTTGATTGATATTTTTTATTTTAAATTAATTTTTGAAGTCAATGTAACTATAATTTGGACATATGTGTTTTTCATACAAATGAACTTGTGTATATATCAAAATCCTTTTTTTCAGGGGATAAAACAAGGACATTAATACCTAGGGAAATGGTATTTTTTGAATTTTTTTTACAATGGCTTACTATTTTTCCACCTTTGCACAACAAAGAGCTTCATGTTTAGAGAAAAACCTATGTTTAGTAAAAATTAAAAATTAAATACAAGATAAAATGAAAATATATCAAAACTATACATGTTGGAAAGCTCGTTCCAAGGGATACAATCTTGTAAAATATAATTTTTAAATGGCATTATTTAATCCCTCAAAAGGTAAAGAAAAAGTGGTTTTTTACCAACATTTTGATAGGTGTGAAGTAGAATCCATTGTAGATATGATTTAATACTCGAGGGGTTCTATCCAAAAGGATTTGATCTAAGAGGGTCTTATCTATCCCTCTTCACTTAAAACCCTTTAGATGGAGCCTCTCAAGACATAAATCATAAGTTTTTTCTTAAAAAAGTGATTCCAGGTAAAAATCAACACATACCAAAAGTGAGACACACTATTGTGGCATCAACCTATGACAAATTGTAATTGCATTCAAAGAGGTGGACCCATTACGGTGGTGGTTACAAAGCATCCCGAGAGAATATTCCTCTTGGAAATCCAACTTTGTTGGTGGGAACCACTTTATTGTGCATGTTCTTGCATGTTATTAGCATGTTTTTCATGCTCTTGCATGGTTGGGCGCCTAGGTTTGCATGTTGGTGCATGTTCTTTCATGAAGCCATTGAAGAGTTATGGAGCACTCGGGTTTGAACAATTCTAATTTGCTATGGGTTAAACACCCATGTGAAGGCCATATGATAATGGGGGCATGGGTTTTTCCAGGTGGTTGTTCTTGTTGTTTTGGGATATTATTTGTGGTATTCTCTCCCACAAACTTCTATATATTGGAGCCTTGAGATGGTGGTTTAGCATGAGTTCTTTATAGGTTGTCAGAGATATGAAGTGCTACCGAATTACAAAGAGTATTGTTGTATTGATGTAATTATTTGAAGATTAATACACACATTGGATAACTTTGGGTGTGGAGTTTTTTTCTGCAAGGTTTTCTCCATGTATATATCTTGTGTCACTCTTGTATGACTTGTAATATTGTAGATTTTTCTTTCATTTTTGCAATTTTTAATCACACAATATTTATGTTGTTACCTTGAACATGAACTTTTATAATTGCAACCACTTTAATCAGTTCATATTTCTACAAGTTATACCTTTATTTCCATCATTTGGTATCAAAGCTAACAAAACTGAACATACGAGAAGGATGCTTTTCTTTTGAACATTGAAGGTTTTTTTGTTGCAAGCAGGTATTTAAAAAGAAAGTTGGAGCATATGGTCGGTTAGAGCAATACAAGGACAAATTGGTGGCCAAGGGTTCCTCCTAGAGATAGGGAGTTGATTTTGGTGAAATTTTCTCTTTTGTTGCTAAGTTAACTTCTATTAGATTCTTATTATCTATTGTTATTGCTTATGATTTTTTAAACAAATAAAATGGATGTTAAAACCGATTTCTTGCATGGGGATCTTGAGGAAGAGATTTATATGCAATATCTTGACAGTTTTGTTGTGGAAGGAAAAGAAAACTTGGTTTGTAGGTTAAAGAGATCTTTATATGGTTTGAAACAGTCACCTAGAATGTGGTACCAAAAATTTTGATGCTTTTGCATTGAATTTGGGTTTTTTTAGAAGTGAGGAGGATCATTGTGTTTATATTATTATTATTGATCATATTCTAATCACTTTTTTGTATGTTGATATCATGTTGTTTATAGGTAGCAACAACATGATTATTAAATAGATTAAGACCTGACTTTCTAGCACATTTGATATGAAGTGTTTGGGGGCTGAAAACTTTGTTCTTGGGATGGAGACTAGTAGAGATCAAGTTCACAAAAATATTTGGTTAAGTCAGAGTAAGTATATTGATAGAATTTTGTAGAGGTTTAATATGCATGACTATAAACTAGTAAACATTCCATTTTCGGTTGGTTCTAAGTTGAGTTTAGACATGTGTCTTGATTCAGATGATGATATTGAATAGATTTCTAACATTCCTTATGTTATTACCATCGGTAGTTCAATGTATGCCATAATTTGTACTAGACTAGATATAGCCCAATTAGTGGTAGTTTTGAGTAGGTTTACATCTAACCCTGGTAGAGAGCATTGAAATTTTGTTAAGAGGGTGTTTAGGTATTTGAATGGTACTTTAGATTATTGTTTGTTTTTTCATGGTATTGAGGATGTGGATAAGTCATTAGACATGCACGGTTTTGTTGATGTAGATTGGATAAGTGACTTGTTTAGTTAAAGGTCCACCAGTGGTTATGTTTTCACTTTATTTGGAGGTGTAGTGAGTTGGATGATTAAGAGGCATCCTAAAGTTGCACTATCCACCACCAAAGTATAGTATATGGTAGCTACACATGCTTCTAAAGAGGTGGTTTGGTTACACAGACTTGGGAGTGGAATCAGTTTTGACTAAAAGAGACTGAGAATTGGATGTGACAGTCAAAGTGCCATATGTTTAGCTAAAAATACTATGTATGATGCTTGTACTAAGAATGCTAATGTTCAATATCAATTTTTATGAGGAATGGTTGAGAATAGTAAAGTTCTAATTAAGAAGGTTGACACTATGGATAATGTTACAAATTCTCTCATGAAGACAATGAACATGGATAAGTTATCTTCATGTAAGAAGGCCATGGGACTTGATCACTTTAGCTTATTATATGTTTTATTTATATCTCATCGATGCAATTACAATGCATAATGTCAAGTGGGAGAATATTAGGATATGTGACATTATAATTGCTATCCTAAGTTGATTTATGTGTCTCCACATTCTTTGGAAAGTGTTCTAGGCAACATCAGAGACAAAATATTTATTATTTATTTTCCTATGATAAATTTTAATTGCATTCAAAAGTGGTGGACCCATTATAGTGGTGGTTATACAACATCTCAAGAGAATATTCCTATTGGGCATCAAACTTTGTGGGTGGGAAACCCTTTAGTGTGCATGTGTTTGCATGTTATTTGCATGTTTTTCATGTTTTTTCATGGTTGGGTGCCCATGTTTGCATGATGGTTCATGTTCTTTCATGAAGCCATCAAAGCCATCAGGGAGTTATTGAGTGCTTGGGTTTGACCAATTCTCATTGGCTATGGGTTAGGCCCCCATTTCAAGTCCATGTGATAATCTAATATTTTATTCCATGTTTATGGATTGTCCACTAAGGGGGGAATGGGTTTTTCTAGGTGGTTTTTCTTGTTGTTTGGGATACCATTTATAGTATTCTCTCCCACAAACTTCTACATATTGGAGCCTTGAGATGGTGGTTTAGCATGAGTACTTTGTAGGTTTTCAGAGTGACAAAGTGCTACCAAAGTACAATGATGATTGCTATATTGATGCAATTCTTTGAAGATTAATAAAAACATTGGATCTCTTTTCATGTGGATTTTTTTCCCACAAGGGTTTCTCCACGTATATCATGTGTCACTTGTGTTGATGACTTGTGATATTGTAGATTTTTCTTCCATTGTTGAAATTGTCAATCGCATAATCTTTCTATGGTTATCCTCAACACTGCATACATCTAAAAATGATCACATTATAATAAGTTTGGTAATTAATTAAACACAAGTTATTTAGTTAAATTTCTAATTCAATCTACATATAAATAAATTTAATTATTTATTTATATTGTTCATTTTCTAATTCTTCTATCTTAATTAAATAAGTTTAATTAATTATTTAATTTAATAACTTTAATAATTCTTCTTAATTAAATTAAATAAGCTTTACAATTTATTTAATTTAATTATCACATTGCTTTATTTTGAATAAAGTAAATATTCTTCTTGTTTTCAAAATCATGAAATCATCTTTAAATCTTCTAAAAAATCACATTACTTTATTTTAAATAAAGTAAATATTCTGCTTTTTTTCAAAATCATAAAATCATCCTTAAATCTTCTAAATATTCTTCTTTCTTCCAAAATCATGAAATCATCTTTAAAATCTTCTAAAAATCCATCTCACACATAATCAAATATTTTTCAATATTTAATTAGAAACTTCCAAAACCACATGTCACATGAAATTAAATAATTTTATTATTTAATTAATGAAATATCTTCAACTACAAAACCAACTCATAACTAAACTTGACAAATGGCAAGTTGCCTTCATTTTTGAGTGAAAGTTTTTGTGGGAAGGAAACATCTTCCTTATTTTTCTCTAGCTTCCATCTTTCTCTCCAACTTCTCCATCTCTTACCATTCATCTTACCAGAGTGAATCTCAACTATTGATCTTTGCCAACTAAGCTTTTGTCTTTAAAAACTCTATAAATCTAACCTTTCATAGGCCATTTGCATTGAATTCTTTAGACATCCTTATGTTGTCAAAATCATTCTTTTATCTTCCATCCATCTCCATATATCATCTTCATCAGGTCGTTATGCTACAAAATTGAGCAACCAACATTCCTTAAACAAGCAACCTTCAAAATCTCGCATTCTCATGCAGGGGGAGAAGAGCCATGGAGATAAATCAAGTCTAGTTTGAAAATTGGTTTGCATTTTCATTCTTTATTTTTATTTTCATTCTATAGTTTGTACTTCATGGTGCTTGATAGGATTTAATTAGTTTATTGTTTTTAACACATCAAGCCTTTGGATTTTTCCCTATCTACAAACAAAAATATTAAATTTACAACCACTTTAATAAGTTCATATTGTTGCAAGTTATACCTTTATTTCCATTAGTGACAAGTTTTTAGTTTACGGAAAAAGCATCAGAATGCATGCAATGTAAAGTTGCAAGGTGATGTAATTGTCATTGTGTTCATCATGTGACCAAATAAATAGTTCAAATATGTTTGGGTGGGTAGGTTTATGCTAGGAGAGGTCCTTTTTACACCCCAACATGCCAAAACATTCTAGTCTACATTGCATTGATGATTTCTCTTAAGAGACCAAAGTACGAAAGGGAAGAAAATTTTGATGAGTTGTTACTCAAAAACCATGGCATTTAAAAATATTATTTCTCAAAGTTTAGGGTCACATAGGGTCCCTCTACAATAAACTCTCTTAGTTTTTCATATCTCCAATCCATTTTTCCATGGCGGCAAGTTTTTAGTTGATGGAAAAAATATCAGAGACATGTAGTGTAAAATTGCAAGGTGGTGTAATTTTTGTTCTATTCATCAAGCAATCAAAATAAAAATTCCAACATTTCAAGGTGGGTATGTTTATTCTAGGCAAGGTCTTATTTTGTACCCCAGCATGTTGAAACATTCTAGGATACATTGCACTAGCAATTTCTCTTAAGAGACCAAAGTACGAAAGGGTGGAAAACTTTGACGAGTTGTTAATTGGAAACCATGGTAATTAGCAACATTGTGTCTAAAAGTGTAAGGTCACGTAGGGTCTCTATATAATAACCTCTCTTAGTTTTTCATATATTGAATTCATTCCACCATGGAAACAATGTTTCTAATGTTCAAAAAAGTGTTAGTTGCATTTAGTAATTTTTTTTCAAAAGGCATTGTTTACATTCTTTATCTCCTAGGGGTAAACTAAAAATTAAAACATGTTGGGGTGGCTACATAATAAGTCCACTTTATGATTTTTGGTTAATGTAGGTGTCTTTAAAATATTATGACTAAATAATCTACACTAAAGAACTATTCCTCTATTGATTAAACTCATTGCAGTCATAAACATTTTGGTCAATATAGGAAAAACAATTTTTGAGATGAAGGAAAGTGTGGCCATGAAGAATACATCTATATTTTTGGATTAGTGATCAGCCAACTAGAGGATGGGTTCATAAATGGATGAGTACTTGAATGGATGGGTACTTTATAACAGTTAAATAAAATTATTTCTAATGTAGTGTAAATTTTTTGTACTTTGTCTTGAATAAATCTTGATGTTGTAACTATATTCCAAAAATATGTCATCCAAAACCACAAAAAAATATTGGTCTAGGAAAGATAATAATTAACCAACAAATATAGGTGAAATGAGTGCAAAGTAAGTTATGAAGCATGGAATACAGTTGGATTTTAAATATTTGAAGTAACCCATCTACAAATATCCATTGAAGCTTATGATTCTATAATGGAGGAAACATATTGAAATGTAGAAAATTATTGCTCTATGTTTTAGGGGATAGAACCACCAATTTCCTTCAAGTTTCGTTCAAGGAAACCTTAGAGATCTCAATCTAGGGATGAAAATGAGGGAAAGAGATATGAAATAAGGTGTCCTAGGGGTGTGATTAAAGACTAAAATTGGGTTCACCACCAAGCAAGGGCTTGGAAAGAAGAATATGAAAATGATATGCAAACTTAACTATGCAACCTAAGATATGAAACTAAAAAATTAGAAGAATGAACTAAGAAAGGACAGAGGAGCACCTGGAAAACTAAAGAGGCTTGAAACAAGGTTTGCACTCCTGAAAATATCAATTTTAATGCACAATAGAAATCATACACCAATAGGGGTGATCTAGCCCCAGTATAAGGTTTCAGGCTGAAACTGAAATCTAGAACTGCTAAACCAAGATCTATAGAAAATGTTTGAAACCTAGTATACTAGGACTCATACGCCACAAGTGGCAATTTAGTCCTAGTGTTAGGTTTGATGTAAAACTCTAATATCCTATAATTTTCTCCTATAGCTTCTCTCCTATCAAATCTTTGACTCTGAAACATTGAATTGTAACCTGTCGATGACTTTGCATGATCTTGCAATGTAGATCTATGATAACGTTGACAGGTTGAAATTTTTTCTCCAATCTTGCTCTTAAATTGATCTTCAACCTAAATCTAAAAATCACACATCAAAGAGAGGGAAATTTTTTGTTTTGTTAGTGGATAGTTCCTTTCCTTGGTCAATCCTTGTTTTGGTAATCAAACCTTGAAATGAATAGAAATAGAAAGAAGAAATGATTAATGAACAAATATGCAATGTTGCAACTCATCAAACCCTTGTAATAAAGGCTACAAACTTGTATGAAATGGATATCATGAATGTATATCTTGACTCTTGATTGTATGTTATGGATTTTTAATTGAATACTTGCTTGAATCATGAAATCCTACATCATAAATGTTAGCTCAAAAATAAACATGATGTATGATGATGTTGACATGATGCTTGATTCTTGAATAATGCTGCAAAATGCTTGATAATAACTCTTGAATTCTCTTGATCACCAATTTGATGTAATGTGTGATCTCAAAAATTCCTAGGAGAAAATATGTGAAATAACCTTGTACTTATACTTGTTTATGCAAAATTTCATGAAATTACAACACTATAAGCCAACATCAGATCTATCAGAATAAAATACTGCCAAGAATTTGAATTTCAAATAGGTCTAGGCTAAGAGGAACTAATACACTAGTTGGTGTGTATGAGTCCTAGTAGGCTAAGCTTGGGACACAACTTTGAAGAAATGTTTAGTTTTATGCCAAATTCAGGTTCAGGCCCCTAAAAGTAGGTGGGACCCATATTCCCAAGGTGGTGTATGAGTTCTAGATCACTAAATTTGGACCATACAAACCAAAACATTAAATTATGAGTGGTCATTTGATATGTGTTGGGATTATCCTCAGAAATATGCATTAAATATGGTTTGTGGATGCAAACGAGGACCAAATTAAGGCATTAAGAAGCCCAATTTTAGTAGGGAGGGCCCAAAAAAGTGTGAAAATTCAAATGGATACATTATTCTACACTACACATATTATTATCAAAAACTTGAAATCTAGAAATATAATCCTTAATTACCTCTTTTTCCTTGTGTTTTCATTACATGCTTGAGAGATACACATCTTAGCATACCCTGAAGTACTTTGTTTATTGCAAGGAAATAATATAGGAACATTTTCATGAGAAAAAATTAGAATAAAATTTTAATCATTTATATTTATGTCAAATAATTATTTATTAATTTAAATAATCATTTATAATGCAAATATGGAAACCATAAATAAAAAAAGATATGTATTAGCCAAATGGACATATAGGAATACATCAATATATGTCGATACAAGTATAACATATATACAAAATAGCCATGTAGGTGTTAAATAGGTGCATGACAACTTAGAGGGGGGTGAATCAGTTATCACACAATTAAAACTTAAGACATCAACACTTATTAATTCCATAACCACACTTTTTTGTTATTAAGAGCATGAAACACAAATAACATAACTAAAATCAACACAATGAACACCAAATCTTTACATGGAAAACCCAATGAGGGAAAAACCATGGTGAGGATTAAATCAAAATATAAAAGATTATAAAAAAAAGGCTCACTACCAAGGGCACATTGCCTAGAAGAGGACTCACTGTCCAAATACAAAGGCTCACTACCTATAGAAAGGACTCACTGTCCTACAAGGAGGCTCACTGCCTACAGATACAAAAGAGAACAAAAGATCCACCACAACAATTAATGCACATCCGTAGGGTTGCAGAAACCCTTAGCTCACTACCTTCAACACACTAAAAACTTCTATTACAACTCACACACATACACACTTTTGCTCTTATGATTTGTGGCTCACTTTCGTCACTTTGCATCACACTATCATACAAATATTTACACTTCAACTTGCTTTTATACTATCCTCAACCTTAGAAACTTTCTCCAAGGTCGGCCACAAATACCTTATTTCATAAATTCAAAATAGGTTGGCAACTCAAAATTCTTGCAGTGGAAAGGAAGAAAAGTGGACCAATAAAAAATTTAACCAAGACCAAAAAATATCGCATGCTTCCTCAAATTAATTTTATTCTTTGAATGAAGTGTAAACACCAGGTCATCCAAACCTAATGAAAACACAAATAATCATTGATGTACACACTTCCCAACTAGAAGATGACACATGAATGCCACAACATGCTTCCTTAAGCATGAGAATACATCTCAGAATCTTCGAGATACATCTGCAGCAAAACAACATACTTCAACCGCTGAACATCTTTCACCAGTCCATCCAGACTGTATGAACTTCACACTAAATTACTGAAACATAACTTCCAAATCACCAATCTTCAAACCTCTTAGCCAGAGCATAAAAAATAGCTTCACAAGACATATTCCAGATCTACAAGATCTTAAACAAAATAGAGAAAATTTACAAAGCAACAATATTTCTTCTAGTTCATAGAATACCAACTCTGTCATAACAATTCACGTACCGGTGAACATAAATTTCACATACAATCACACCAAAAGCTAAAACTTAGGAGATATCACCACTAAATCACCATTATCAAACCTTCAGGTCTGTAAAAGCATAATATTAACCCAGAAGAAATATAGAGAACATACATGATCACATTCTAAACACTTTCAACATTTTGTTTTCTCTTCTTTATCTAATTTTATCAAAAACACTTAGAAACTTATCAAAAGAACATATCTACAACACTATAAAGATAGCTCCATGTACTCACAACATCTCATCAACATTTCAGCTATACATCTACAACCTACAACATACTAAACTATGTTGACATTAATGACAACACCACCAAACTTGCTCATATATGCAACAATCTCCCCCTTTGTCATTGATGGCAATACATGATGTAAAAAACCATCAAAGACAACATCATTCTTCACAATACCAAGAGAAATATTTATCACATGAATTTTCTCTCCCCCTTTGACATCAATGGAAAAGATCAACAACTCTAATTACTCTCCCTTAGGAGCACACTCATACTACAAAAATGAAAACCATTTCTACTCCCCTTGCAAAGTAGACGGTCCATTTATCAGTCCAAATAAATGATGAATCTGTGAATTCACTAGACTGATGCACCCTCATGTGCACCTAGTTCGGAGGGCCAATGACCCCTAACATCTCCCTAAGATGCTCAAAAGTATCCTTCGAAAGAGCCTTAGTAAATATGTCTACAATTTGTTCTTTTGTTGTCACATATTCCAATCTGGCCTCATTCTCCAACACTTTTTCTCTTAGAAAATGATACTTGATAGATATGTGTTTTGTTCTTGAATGCATAACTGAGTTCTTTGAAATGTTTATTGCAATTGTATTATCACAAAAAATAGAGATAGGCTCATCACATACCACACCAATGTCCTTTAGTGTTTGCTTCATTCATAAAACTTGTGTGTGTAGCAGGATGCTGCAACAATATATTTTTCTTCAACTATGGATAATGAAACATAGTATTTATTTTTGCTCAACCATGAAACTAATCTTCCACTAGGAAAGAAAGCACCACCACTAGTACTCTTCCAGTCATCTACACATTCATCCAAATTAGCATCTATCTAAGCACTCAAGGTGAAATCATTACTCTTAGGATACCATAGTCCATAATTCGGTGTACCTTTCAGATATCTAAATATCATCTTTACAACTACAACATGTGACTATTTAGGATCTGCTTGGAATATGGAAACTAAACACACTACATGCATAATTTCTTGTCTGGTAGCAGTAAGGTACAACAATCCACCAATCATATATCTATATTTTCTCTTATCAGTCTTAGCAGCTTCACCATCTTTTCTTAGTTTACATCTAGCTACCATATGAGTACAAACCGGTTTGGAATCATCCATCCCAAACTTCTTCAACAACTTTTTTACATACTTAGACTATGAAATGAATATCCCTTTATTAGTTTGATTGACTTGTAGACCAAGAAAGAAACTCAATTTTTGAATCATAGACATCTCAAATTCTTTTTTCATTTCTTCAACAAACTTTTTATAGATGCCTTCATTTCCACCAAAAATGATATCATCAACATAAACAACTACTATCAAAATTTTGTTACCTAGCACTTTGAAGTAAACATTGTTGTCAGTAGAACCTTTTTTGAATCCTTCCTTTGTAAGATATTTATCCAGTCTTCCATACCAAGCTCTGGGAGCTTGCTTCAGTCCATACAATTCCTTCTTCAACTTGCAAACCATGTATGGTTTGTCAGACAATTGAAAGCCTTTAGATTTCTCTATGTACACTTCTTCCTCCAACTCACCATTCAAAAATGTTGACTTAACATCCATCAGATACACTTTGAAGTCTTTGTGAGCAGAAAAAGCCAAAAACATCCTTATAGCTTCCATTCTAGCCATAGGGGAAAATGTTTCTTCAAAATCTATACCTTCAACTTGTGAATATCCCTTGCATACTAGTCTTGCCTTATTCCTTATGACTTCTCCACTTTCATTCAACTATTCTGGAACAACCATTTTGAACCAATCACATTTTTATTCACTAGCCTAGGGACTATTTCCCATGTCTGATTCTTTTCTATCTGCAGCAATTTTTCTTTCATAGCTCTCATCCAACTCTCATCTTCACATGATTCACTTACAAATTTTGGATCTACTTTAGATAATAGACACAAATTTGCCTCAGCTACAACACTATTTCTTGTCTTCACACCTTCACTTTTATCTCCAATTATCTGATCATCTGGATGATTCTTCTAAACATACTTAGGAGTTCTAATAGTAGGTTCTAGTTCAGTTTCTTCTTCTCCTTCTTCTTCCACTTGTTCTTCTTTCTCTTCTTCTTCATTCTCCTTGTTCTCCTTAGGTAGATGCCCACAGATGGGATCCTCAGGTTCAACTTCACTAATCTTAATAGGTCTATGTATGTCTTCATCAACTTTCACATTAGCACTTTCAACAATAATTCTCAATCTTTTGTTAAAGCATATGTATGCTTTGCTAGTAGTAGAGTATCCAAGAAAGATTACTTCATCACATCTAGCATCAAACTTTCCAATATTTTTGTCATCTCTTTTAACATAACATCTGCTTCCAAATACCTTGAAATACTTCACTGTAGGAGTCTTACCAGTCCATAACTCAAAATAAGTCTTAGTGTTGTTGCGCCTTATCTAAACTCTATTAAGAACATAAAAAATAGTATGTATATTCCTTCTCTCTAGTACACATCCAATACATTTGATTCTTTCATCATGGTTCTATCAGTATCCTATACTATCTAGTTTTTCCTTTCGACTACTCCATTTTGCTAAGGGGTCCTCAGAGAATAAAATTGTCTTCTTATGCCATGTTGTTCATAGAATGCATTAAATTCACAAAAGGTGAATTCCCCACCTCTATCGGATCTCAAACACTTGATTTTCAAGTTTACTTCATTTTCCACTCTAGCTTTGAATACCTTGAACCTATCTAAGGCCTAAGTCTTTTCTCTAAGAAAAGAAACCCATGTCATTCAAGTGTAATCATCAATAACCAATATGAAATAGTTGTCACCATTCAAGCTTCCAGTCCTAGTCAGACCATAGATATCAGCATGAATTAACTCCAACATTCTGGTAGTAGAATGCTCTTTTCCCTTAAAGATGCATCTTGTTTTTTTCCCCAATTGACAACTTCTACAAATAGCATTGCCAATTCTTGTGATTCTATGAAGTTCCCAAACAATCTCTTTTGCACTAATATTGACCAAGTTATCAAAATTCACATGTCGCATTCTCCAGTGCCATAACCAACTTTCACTAATTTGAGATACAAGGAAATCACCATCAACTCCTTTCAAATGATAGATGTTTCCATGATTTCTTCTAGTAGAAATCATATCTCCACTCTTGGATCCTTTTCTAATTTCACAGGTATTATTCTGAAACACAAGTTTAAAACCATTGCTACACCTCTAACCAACACTTAGAAGGTTATGCCTCAAACCCTTCACACAATATACATCATCAATACTATGCACTCCATAAAAAATAAATGAACCCTTCCCACAGATCTTTTCTCCTAAATCATCACCAAGCATAACTAAACCACCATCATACTTCTCAAGTTTAGTGAACTTACTCTTATCTTTGGTCATGTGATTAGAACATCCATTATCAATTACCCAGTAGTCTTCATCATGTCTTGCATGAAAAGTGGTAACCAAAGTACCTTCCTATTGGTGTTATGGACAGACATTGAGAGGGGGGGTGAATCAATGTCCAAACTTTTTCTACTTCAACCAAGATTTTTCATTCTGATTTCCTTTTCTTTCAACAATAGAGTAGAGTAATCACTTTTGAAAGCACAAAGATATGACAACATTAACTCAGAGTATTAGACAACTTATGAAAATATGATTTGAGTGAGATATCTTGCATTTTCCAAAACAGTTATGGCTAACATTGATTAACAATCAAAGCATGATGATAGTGCAGGTGCACCTTATAAGATTGTGCAAATGATGATCAACATTATTGACTCACTTCTTAAACAATTGATTTGAATGCAGCTTTAAAGACAAGAATGGTATTGAGACAACAAACACCTTTAGCAAATTATAACTATTCTTGAGCAATGAATCAAATGAGAACTTTTAAGCTTCCTTTTGAATTAGACTCTTTAGCAATGACTTGTGCAAGATATTTGAACTAAATATTTGTAGATATGAAGAAACTATCATTCAAAAATGTTCAGACTGATAAAAATGATCACAATCAAGAAACATTATGACATCAAAAACAAAAAGAGCATAAGACAAAGGATTAGCCAAGTGGAAAACCCTCCTGGGGTAGAAAAACCACTCCTAAACTACCTTACTGGCTTAATCTTCAAAAACCACTATTAACAATGCCTTATAGGCTAATTTCTGAGCACCAACTCAAGGAGCACCAACCCCTCATTTTGAAACACCAATTTCAAGGAGCACCAACCCCTCAAATTATTTTTAGAACAATAATAATATCATAGGATCTCTCTGTTTTCTAGTAAGCGCAAGAAACTCAACACTCTTATGTACCTAATACCCTAAGAATCCAACTTTTTGAATCCTTAAAATATTAAATAGAAAAGAATTACAACTCTGCTTTGCATCATGTTTTCCATTTTTTTGTATTATAGAGTTTTCCAATCCATCTCTTGATACAACCAAAATAACTATCTCAGAATTTCTATCTAGTAGATTTCATAGTGTTTATAACACTAGTTTTTATACAATACTTATAGTATGTTTGTGAAAAAGAAAAATCTTCAAAGATTCGTTTATCAGAGGAAATTGAAACTCTCTTGCCATTTTAGGAATGTGTCAGAAAAGTAAATGTCTGCAAGTGTAATGCATTGAACAATAGGCTATCAATAAAATAACAATCATAAATCAGAGTTCCTTTTTGAAATTGCAAATTCCTTTCACAAAAGTCTAAAACTCACTTGCTAATTTTAGAATATGAAACTGAATAATGATAGTTTGTAGATGATGGTAAAAATCAAGAGTAGCGCTTGTCTAGAGGGCTACAAATAATCCATTATTTCAAAACCACGACTGCCCAAAAATGAAACTCAAAGAATATTCTACCATGTAACTGTTCTGAGATTCGATGCCAACCAATGATGTCAGCCTGCAACTATATTTAGAAATTCCCATGGTGGCCACAGTGTTTGAGTCTTTTTTAATCATTCGCTGAGACAACTAGATAGTCCTGCCGAAGACAATTAAATCGCCAGTCATTCCCCTTAGTTATTGCTTTAGCCATGACCCATCAGAGTCGGGGAGAAGTCATAACGAATAAATTATGTCACGCCAAGAGCTTATATGTTATGTTCTTTCCAATCGCTGAGACATAAGAAAGTTTCTCACCGAGATGCCCTTTTGTTTCATTCACTATCACTATAGCCTTTTGATATCAGAGAGACATCTCGTAGACCAGTCTTTATTTTTCTGAGAGCCCCTCATGATCAAACTTGTCACTGTGGCATATCGCTCTTGAGGAGACCTCATATAGATAATACTTCATTATACCGAAAGTCACCCACCATCTTGTGTGTCACTGAGACAAGTCAGATCCTATGTCAAAAAAGTCCTTTTGTGTTCCATCAGCGAGATTAGAGGTCACTCACCAAGACCTCACGCCGAAAATCCTAACTCTTATTGAGATGTATACCTTTATGTTGTTGGTCGATATAAGAAATTAAACTCACCAAGACCTTTCTTCATTGCACATGAGTCATACCGAAATGTTCCTTTTGTTTTATGCATTTCTAAGACATATCAATGTCAGGGAGACCTCTCGGAGAGCACACTATGTCATACAGAAAAACTTTATCCACTCTGAGTCGCTGAGACAATACCAACCTCTCGCCGAAAGCCCCTCATAAGACTTAGTTGGCAAGACCTGACGGGTTCACTATGACATTACATTGAAGCTGAGACCTCCTACCAATATGAAATTTTTCTACCGGCGGTCGGCAAGACTAAAGTAAGTTCACTAAGATGTTACAATGAAGAAAAACCTCTCGCCGAAGAGCACCCTTTGTTGCTGGTCGGGGAGAAATGATGAGTTCACTAAGACATCATTTGATGGTATAGCTCATTTTGATATGATCCTATTCAACCTTCAGTCGGTGAGACATAACAATCTCACTGTGACTTCATACTAATGGTATAACTCCTACCGATAGGGATCACCCTCTGTCGTCGAAACCATGGAGAAGTCCTACCAAAAGTTTCTTGTAAGTAAAATCCAATCATCATGACATCAAAAACGTCTTGCCGATAGGAAACACAAACGTTTATTAGAAAAATGGATTAGGGAGACCCTAGCATTCTCACGCCGATATGTTCTTTTTCTATCACCAAAACAATGTACAAATAAGATAACCTAAGACTGCACAAAGCTCAAACTGATCATTACCATAAGATATTATAATTCTGAATGTAAACTGTCCATTGAATGCCAAGAGAAGTAAACCATATAGACAAAATTGTACCAAGATAAAGCATGAGAAACCAATCTGAAACATTCAACAAGTAGAATCAACAGAAAGGGATTTTGTCATCAAGGACAAACCATAAACACAATTGAGATCCAACACTTCCATCTTATCTCTTACTCTCTGAGCCTTCTTGCTTACACATTTTCCAGGGTTAATAGATACAAATTTACTTTCCAAAGCTAAGAATAAGCATTCACTACCATCAACCTCATTTTCAGATTCATCATCATAAATTCTTGCTTCTTCTTTAACATAGTACATCTTCTTATATTTCTTATCCTTCATATCCTTATCCTTATAATCCTTGTTCTTCTTATGTATAGCTCTATTCAGAAATCTTGAAGCATAATGACCAATATTACCACAACTAAAACATTTAAAGGGAAACATACCATTATACTTTCTAGTTCCTTTCTTCAACTTCCTGGTGAAGTTTGCTTCCAACTCAACAACACCATAACTATCCAGTTCCTCTTCAATATTCAATGCCTTAAATTTCATTTTTGTCTTTTCTTATATCTTGTCTTCTTTCTAGAACTTTCTCATCTCAAATGCTTGCAAGGTGTCGAACAACTGTTCCAAGGTGTAAGTCTTAGGATTATATACTTCTTCAATGACTGAGATCTTATCACTGTAGCACTCCAGTAAGGTTATCAAGATCTTCTCAATTATATCTTCATCTAATAGTTTTCCTCCTTGATTTCTAACTTCATTTACAGTTAGTTCAACTCTTTGAAAGAAACTTGTAAAATCTTCACCTTCTTCCATCTTCAAATTCACAAATCTATGCTTTGCCACCAGCTTCTTTGTTAATTTCACTTTCATTTCCTTCATACATATCCTCCAACTTCTTCTAGACTTCATATGTAGTTTCCAACGAAGAAACCTTCACTTGCTCAATTTTAGATAACCCACTACAAATAGCATACTTTTCCTTTTCGGCTATGTGTAGGGTCATCATAGAAAAAATAGGCCCTTAAGTGGCAAAAAATTTAGAAAAAATAGAGTTAGGAAACTTGACGTAAAAATTTGAATAAGTTATCTATATTATTTCAAAAATATGTAAGAATAGAATCTATATCAAATTGAATGTAGTTTTTAAACTACTAGGTTTATTTAAAAAAATAAAAAATCTATTTGGTGAAAATTTAAAATTTCAATGTAGTAGTACTTAAATTTCAAAGAAAACTAAGAAGTAGGTGTCTATCTGACCACCCTAATCAAAATAAAATGATAACATATTTTGATAAGATTTTAGATATAAGTAGAGGACTCATGTCTAGATGTGATGCATTTTTTTTGTAATTTTTTTTCAAGTAAATAATTAATAATGAATTTTTTAGTACAACTTTTAAAAAATATAAAAACTCATATGTCTAACCACCTTAACTTGGTCAAAAATTCATGAAATTCAATTTTATTTGTTTAATCCTATAGTATGTGAAGCATAGAATGTGACACATATTTCAGATTAAAAAAAAGTGATATTGTTTGAAAGCTATAGATGTTTTCCAAATAGCCTATCAATCCAGAATTTAGTCATAATTCAAATAGAAAATGAATAATAATTATTTATTAAATTCAAATTAAAACATAATTTATATTGGTGAAAAGTTGAGAATCTCCTTTAAAAACCCTTTTCATTTCATCAATTTTGGGTAAAAAAAAAGTCATCAGCCACATACCCTACACATACCCATCATATTGCCACTTTTTGGTCCATCATGATCCTGCACATACCCTTTCATTTTCTTCATAAGAAGATATTTCATATGCAATAGTAAGACCACCAGATGGGGGTGTATACTTTGTCTCAATAGCCTTCCAGGTCTTAAAACCAAAGGAGATAATATATCCTTTCATTTGTCCCTTCTAGTCATTGTAGTCAGTTCTATCAAACATAGGGATTGCCAACTTACGTGCCATCAGATCTTCCTTAAGTGGTTAAGATCAACAACAAGGAACCAAGGCTCTGATACCAATTTTTAAATAGGCACTAGACAACTAAGAGGGGGCGATGAATCAGTTGTCACATAATTCAAACTTAAACCTTCAACACTTATCAATTCCACAACCACACTGTTTTGTTATTAAGTAAGAGCATGAAACAAAAATAACCGAAAGAAAATCAACACAATGAACACTAGATTTCTACATGGAAAACCCAATGAGGGAAAAAACCATGGTGAGAATTAACTCACAATATAAAAGATTATAAAACAAAGGCTCACTACCCAAAAGAGGACTCACTGTCCAAATACAAAGGCTCACTACCTATAGAAAGGACCCATTGTACAAAAAAGAGGCACACTACCTATAGATACAAAAGAGAACAAAAGATCCACCACAAAAATTAATGCACATCTGCAAGATTGCAAAAACCTTCAGCTCACTGCCTTCAACACAAGTTGAAAACTGCTATTACAAATCACACACACACACACACACACACACACACTTCTGCTCTTATGATTTGTGGCTCACTTTCATCGCTTTGCATCACACTGTTATACAACTCTTCATTCTTTCACTTTCTTTTATACCATCCTCAACCTTAGAAACTTTCTCCAAGTTCGGCCACAAATACCATATTTCATTAATTCAAAATAGGTTAGTAGCTCAAAATTCCCATGATGGAAAGGAATAAGAGTGGGGGTATGCGCAAGATCATGATGGGCCAAAAAGTGGCAATATGATCGGTATTTGTAGGGTATGTGGCTGATGACTTTTTCTTTTTACCTAAAATTGATGAAATGAAAAGGGTTTTTAAAGAGGATTCTCATCTTTCCACCAATATAAATTATGCTTTACTTTGAATTTAATAAATAATTATTATTCATTTTCTATTTGAATTACGACTAAAATCCTGATTGATAGGCTGATTGAAAAATATCTATAGCTTTCAAATGGTATCACATTTTTGGAATCTAAAACATGCATCACATTCTATGCTTCACATACTATAGGATTAAAAAACATAAAAATTAAATTTCATGAAGTTTTGACCAAGTTAAAGTGGTCAGACATACGAGTTTTTTATATTTTTTAAAAGTTGTAATAAAAAAATCATAATTAATTGTTTACTAGGAAAAAACTTACAAAAAAATATGCATCACATCCAAAAATGAGTCCTCTACTTATGTCTAAAATCTTATAAAAAAATATTATCAATTTATTGTGTTTAGGCTGGTCAGACAGACACCTACTTCTTATGTTTTCCCTGAAATTTAAGTACTACTGCATTGAAATTTCAAATTTTTACTAAATAGATTTAAAAAAATAAAAATAAACCTAGTAGTTAGAAACTAAATTCAATTTTATACAAATTCTATTCTTACATATTTTCAAAATAATATAGATAACTTATTCAAATTTTTACGTCAAGTTTTCTAACTCTAATTTTTCTAAATTTTTTGCCACTTAAGGGCTTGTTTTTTCCATGATGATCCTGCACATACCCATGGGCCAATTATAAAACATTTAACCAAGACCAAAATATAATATCTCAGATCAATCACATGCTTCCTCAAATTAATTTTATTCTTCGAATGAAGTGTAAACACTGGGTCATCCAAACCTAATGAAAACACAAATAATCATTAATGTACACACTTCCTAACTAGAAGATGACATGTGGATGCCACAACATGCTTCCTTATGCATGGGAATACATCTCAGAATCTTCCAGATACATCCATAGCAAAACAATAGATTTCAACCATTAGCATCTTTCACCAGTCCATATGGATTGTATGAACTTCACATTGAATTACTAAAACATGACTTCCGGACCATCAATCTTCAAACCTCTTTTCTAGAGCACATGAAAGACCTTCACAAGACATATTCCAGATCTACAAGATTTGAAACAAAATAGAGAAAATTTGTAGAGCAACAATATTTCTCCCAGTCCATAGAATACCAACTCTGCCAGAACTGTTCACATACCGATGAACATAACTTTCACATACAATCACACCATAAGCTAAAACTCAGGAGATATCACCACTAAATCACCATTATCAAACTTTCAGGTCCACACAAGCATATGATCAAAATAGGAGAAACGCAAAGCACATATTGGAGCACATTCTAAACACTTTCAACATTTTTTTTTTCTTCTTTATTTAATTTTCTCAAAAGCACTTGGAAACTTATCAAAATAACATATCTACAACACTATAAAGATAGCTCCATGTACTCACAACATCTCAGCAGCATCTCAACTATACATGTACAACCTGTAACATACTAAACTATGTTGACATCAATGAAAACATTAATGAAAACACCACCAAACTTCCTCATATCTACAACAATAGGCTTACAAGAATTTCATATGGGCATACAATGTCATATATATGCAATACAAAATATATGTCCAAAAATTCCATATAGGCATACAACAAAGGGCACTAATAATATTCATTCCCCTCTAGGTGAAGAAAATAGATCACGGGCAACCTTTGATTGTTGGGGGGATGGAGATACATATGATAGCATGGTCTACTTTTAACTCGAGGGCTGCACCTCCTATTTAATTCTCCATGGAGTCATACCTATTATAATACAAAGTATATACATTAATATATAGAAATTACATTATGGGTATGTGCAGGATCATGATGGGTAAGTGGTTGACGACTATTTTTTTACCCAAAATTGATGAAACAAAAATAGTTTTTAAGGGATATTCTCATCTTTCCACTGATATAAATTATGCTTTATTTTGAATTTAATAAGTAATTATTATTCATTTTCTATTCAAATTATGACTAAAGTCTTGATTGATAGGCTGATTGAAAAACATCTCTAGCTTTCAAACTGTATCACATTTTTTGAATCCAAAACATGTGTCACATTCTATGATTTGTATACTATAGGATTAAAAAAGGAAAATTTGAATTTCATGAATTTTTGACCAAGTTAAGGTGGTCAGACATACGAGTTTTTATATTTTTTAAAATGTTGTAATAAAAATTTCATAATTAATTATTTACTTGTAAAAAAATTACAAAAAAATATGCATCGCATCGGGGCATGTGTCATCTACATATATCTAAAATATTATACAAAATATTATCATTTTATTGTAGTTAGGGTGGTCAGACAGACACCTACTTCTTATTTTTTCCCTGAAATTTAAGTACCACTGCATTGAAATTTCAAATTTTTACCAAATAGATTTTTACTTGTTTTAAACAAACCTAGTAGTTTAGAAACTACATTCAATTTGCTACAGGTTCTATTCTTACATATTTTTAAAATAATATAGATAACTTATTCAACTTTTTACGTCAAGTTTCCTAACTCTGATTTTTCTAAATTTTTTGCCACTTAAGGGCCTTTTTTTTCCATGATCATCCTGCACATACCCTTATATAAAATAAAATATTTAACAAAATAATCATTTACTGCCACCAAATTATCTCTCTCCTCATCTACAACAATGACATGCTTATGTTGTGACATTGCAATGCCCTATAACAACCATCTAGATATAAATTAAACTACAAATCAATAATCATTTTATTTTTTAGTAATTAATAGCTAAAGCAATCAATGTAATTTGAAATTTACTAATTTTCCTCATACCCCCATCAAAGGCATCAAGCTCTCTATTGCAGTAGAGACACCATTCTCCATTTCCCTATAAATATGGAGAGAAGTCTCTACTTGCATCATCTAAAAATAAAACAATATTATTCAATTAGGAAAACTAGAAATAGTGATGGAGGTTGAATGGCTTATAATGTATGACAAAGTAAAAAAAATTGAGTACTTATTGAACTATTTATTGCTTCATAGTTTAATATGTAGTTACTGCAACATTATATTCCTTGGGATATGTTAATGCATACAATTCTATTTCAAATCTTGTTTATGATCAGAACTATTCATGAACAACATGGTGAACAAAATATTGATAAAACAGAGCAATATTTCCTGGAGAACCAACAAGAAAAAATACAATGCAGAAGAGCCATATTGGGCAGTTTATAAGTTGGTCTTAAGAAGACATTGACAGAGGAAGACGTTGTTATAAGGGCATCTTGCACAATAAGGGGTCTCATAAATGACAAGGTAGGGTTGTAATAATAGAAGGACAAATGATAGATCAATGTGATAGTTAGGGGAAATGAGGAGAAAGGACGGAGTATCCTATGCTCTTGACTGTCGACATAGTATTTTCATATCAATAAGAGTCTTCATGAGTATCAATTGAATGCCAAGGGTTTTCATGTTTCATGAGGGAAATTTCAAATTAAAGGATAGTCACAAGATGATAGTCCTAGGTACAATCATATCATGCAAGAAAGGGACAATATCATGATTACATAAAGAAGTCATGCAAACCTTTGTTGATGTAAAGTGTGAATTTTTTTTGAAGTGGGGATAAGATTTATAGAAATAATGTAACTTAGTATGATCCTCAGATGCATGAAAAGAAGAAATAATTAGCATTGTCAACTAAGAACAAAATGATGTAGTGATAATGAGCAATGAGGGGACTAAGGTCCTAATATCTTGATAAGAATTCACACCTATAAAGAAACTCCATGATTTTCATAAAAACTCGACATTATATTCATATTCATTGGTGAATCACAAATAATAGATCTAACTAAGAAATGGAGTGAGATATCTTCATTATAGTGGATAGTGTAATATTCACATAGGCAAAGTAATGATCACAAGGAGAAATGATGAATAAAGGACAAAAAATGAACAATAAAGGATATAACATAAATAAAGAACTATAATATGATAGTTACATAAGACTAAATATGATAGTAGATAAAGTCACAAGATGTAAGGACAGTCACATGTATTTTAGTACCAAAGAATGCTTCAAGGAGTAATTGTGGAAGATGATTTTTTATGAGATAATTTATATGTTTTCAACCAAGATGCCTCAAGGAAAAGAGTGCATAATAGCCATGAATGTGGTGGTAATCACATGAACTCAAATACTACAAGATAGTCTAATAGGAGAAGCAACAAACTTAGTACACATTTGGTATAAGAGGAGCATTCATAGTTTATTATTAAAGGATAGTTTAGAGTCACAGTTCCCTTTTAATGATCATATTCATGAATAAAGGATAGTCTTTGTGAATGGATAGAAAGAGGGCATATCATTCTAAATGATAAGTGGATAGCACCTTGTCTATGGAGTAGATACCATTGAAGATCATTGATAGAAGATGACAGTATACAATCAAGAAAGCAAGAGAGTAGTCCTCTATGATGTCAAGCACGTCAAAGGTATAAATGAAAGTCTACATACATAACATGAATGCAATAACATAGTCATCATGATAAGTATAGTCAACATAGGACAAGGGTAGTAATAAGATCAATATCTTGAGCAATATTCATGAGCCCAATAGTGAGCAAACAGATGGTATGCTACAAGCTAGTGATGCCACTAACCTATATTTTTTAACATCAACAACATGAACAAACAAAATTCATAGATTATGAAGTGCATAAAAAATTGAAATCAAATTAATTATAAAGTACAAAGAATAGTTGTAACAAACTATATAAAACCTTCAAGTCATTAAACATTATTCAATTATGAAATACAATTTTCCATTTTAAAATTTTAAATAATCTATATTACCTGAGTGAAACATTGATGACCACCTCTAGTTGTAGGTGTTGCTGAAAAAGCCCCAAGATTAACCTATTCAACATCCAAAATGAGATATAAAAACACTATTCATTATAACATTTAGCTATTGACATGTAATATTTATAATTATTTACTAGTTACATACCTCTACAGTGCATGCAGTCATGTAATAGGGAGGTGGAGGACCAGTAAAAATAGAGTGAACACTATGACCCTAAAATTTCATTATAGTCATTCAACTAATTTAGCTAGTCTTATATTTACTTAACTATCAAGGTTGAATGTCTTATTAAGGAGGGAATCTGTCATCACCATATGATCAACTACAGATGTAACCTAGGCACCTGCATCCTGACTATCTATGGGATCACAAACATAGAGTGATGCACAAACTTGACAATAATGAGGTGGAACTATACTCCCCAAAGACTCGCAAGGCCCACCCTATGCTAGAGGACTGATATGTTGCATAGGCTCTAGGTGAGGCAACTAATCGACTACAGTGTATTCACCTCAACACTCTCCTTCACAATGGAAGGGATAGTTACATGATCATACATTGGTCTAGAGAATGCTCGTCTCACTGTCCATAGTTCATCAATATGTTCCCTCACTCTGTCTTGTGCAGAGCCCCCACCTATACACTAGAAGTCCCACATGTAAAAATAGTTTGAGCTTTTATTGAAGACCAACTTACAGTAGAGTTTCCTCAAAAAACATTGTTGCACCACATTGTGTTTGCATGGAGGATGGTCAAATACCATCCACCACCTCCTTCAAAAAGTTTTCTTTATCCCTTGGTGATTGCACCAAAGGATAGGGAACCTCTTTCTTGAAGGATATAGAGTTTGATTCATTTTGAGGTTTGTGAATAGCGCACACAAGTCCAATTTTATAATTTTTTCATCTTTAACTTGTTTATATGATAATTTATCTACATAAAATTGTTAAACTCTTGTCTCTTCTCTGACCAACTACTTATTTTTATTGATAATTGAATCTACATGTGATATTATCAATTCAAGTGATTGAAAATGCATGGTTCAATGTGAGGTTGTGCCTGTAGGATCTCGCAGCCTTGCAATTAACTCCTCAATTTGTTTTTTTGTTATTTTCAAAATTTCCCATCAAATTTTATTGAGTTTCTAGAGCATCTTGAGGAATTATTCGAGGTGTTTTTTGGGGTTGTTCTTTAGGAAGGAATTCATTATGAGGTGGATTAGGATTTTGAGGAGAAGGAGGTGCATTATCATTTCCTGAAAAATTAAATAAATATATATCAAAAAAATATTAAATCTACCAATTTAATATCAAATTCAAACAAAAAATCAACTTACTCCTTTGACCTCCTCGACATTATGGTGGCATTTGATGAAGAAATGGAGCAGTTTTTTCCTTCTTGGAATGCAAGTGCATTTTTGAGGGTTTGTAAGCTACAAACCAAATTGCAAAAAATAGAAAATAGAATGAAATGAACTTTTTTTTTATATATCTATAAGGAAAAACATGCTCGCATTATAATGTGAGTGCATTATGGCCTTGTAGTGGAAAATCCTAAGGCTTGATCACTCCAAGCCATAATGTGAACACATTATAACATGCTCACATTTTGGAATTTTCAAAAAAATTAAATGGGTTGGCTACTTTTTGACCCCTATCTTTCTATACCCACCTCAAAGCCAAAGGGGGGGATTGTTGGAAAAATGAGCATGATGGTGTATGGATGATGTATAGTGTTGTCTTGATGGCAACCCATTATAAAAATGTAGAAGTTTTGGTTCAAAGAAGACCAAGTGTTTTGGAGAATTGACTAAGTCCCAATGTACATATTCAGTGATCAGAGGAACAGTTTTGTGTCTACATTACTCCGCTATGCATAATCTTGTCATGTAGTTTTGAGGTGTTCATGGTATGTGTTGGATATATCTAAAAGTAAATAGGTTTGGTGTCTTTAGTATTTGAAGATATTGTTGACAGTGTATGGGGCTTAGGAATGGTGTTGTTATAGGTGCAAAGTGCATGTTGAAATGCTCCACATTCCACCACAGATGAATATTATGCTATGTGGTTTTGAGGAAAATAGTTGGAAGGTGTTAGAAGTGTATGGACTCCAAGTGGCAAGTGATTTGGTGGCCTGGGTGTCAAGTTGTGAACGAATAGTTGGTTCACTTAGTTGTTGCTTGACTAGCAGTGCTGACCTAAAGGTTTTAGGGTTATGAGGAGTTGAGTTGTGTATAGGGCATAATCATGGGAATGATTATAGGTCATTCCAACCTATTTTGGTGTGGTACACATTTTTGTTCACTTCATAAAACATGTGTGTTGGATTTTTGCGTCAACAAGTTATTGTGCTACATGTTTTATCTAATTATGCTAACCTAATTGATGGTTTAGTTGGTTGTGGTATATATACAAGGTTAATTCATTGTGTGAAGAAGTGTATTGGATGTAACTAAGAGTGTGTGCAAGATTTGATGTAGTGTGAACTGTGAAAGGTGATAGTGGTGAAGCATGAAGTGTGTAAAGTCAATTTTCTAAGCTTAATTGGAACTATATCTTCAACATGTTGCATATGCAAAGTTAACAATTCATCCTTGTGAGTGAGCCAACCTTTCGTCAATCTCTTTCTATTCTAGGTAGTGAGTCCTTAGCAGTGAGCCTCTAGTAGTGAGCCATTCTTTTCGAATAGTGAGTCCACCATTCTATAAATTTATTACAATCTATTATAATATATCGAACAGCTAATCCTCACCATTGTTTTTCCCTTTCAAGGGTTGTCTACATAAATTTGGTGTTCTTGTATTTATTAATGTAATGCATGCTATAATTTTTCCTTTCCATTTCTACAAGTTTGATGAGATGCTATGAATGCATGTTTAAGGTGATAAAGTTAATAGATTTCAGTGAATACTGATTCACCCCCTTCCCCCAGCCAACCCCACATCCCCACCCCCTTAGTATTCCAGGTGTTCAACACTTCACAACCCTCCATTACACTTTATAATTTAGTGTAAGTATAAAATTCTCTCCCTAAGGAACACACATTCAGTTTTGTGGCACCTTATGTGAGCACATTTACAATTTATTTGCTTTTTGAGATCTTACAAGTTTATGTCATGAGTGAACATATGAAACACTACTCAACCATGAATACACAAATACCTATGAAGTTGAAAATGACAAAAACATAAAATGAGAACCCTCATTATTCAAAAAATGACCCCACCATTTGCAAGTTATTGTAAAATGAAAAAAAATCCCTCCTTTATAAATACTTACAATTTATCTAAACCATTAAAATTTATCGTTAGGGAACATTTGGCTACCGTTGGTTAGATAGACTCGAGTTTCAACAATAAAGGTAGCAGTAATATAATGTTGAAAGAGCCAACAAAATCGAGTTACGCCTGAGTCATTGCCGCTACTTGTCAAGTGGAGGTCGCCGGAGAGAGAGTCTGTTGGCCACTGTACTAGTTCCAGAATACCACGAAACTCCTTGCTGAATTTTCCACTTGTCCACTTTAACTGGCTGATTACTCTGCCTCTCAACTATGCCAACAGCGACTGTTAGTGAAAAATCACGAATATTCAAGAAGCTGCTTAGCAACTCGCATATGCTCTTCATGAGAGAAAAGGCTTGTGTTGCACAATTGCTATTTCAGACTTGCACACAAAACCTGAACAAAGAAAAAAAAAACGAAATTATAATCTTGGTTGCTAAAAAATGTATGGCACACAGGGTTTGTATGACAAGGTGCCCAACAAGCTCCACAGTCTCCTACAAATTCTTTGCCAAGATGAGGCTGCAAAAAGGCACCAAAGAAATCACCAAATATGCCAAATTTGGTACTGCATAGAAGAACCATAGACCCGCAGAGGTTATAATGGCTGGCTAGAGGGCAACGATGGGGTTCTATGAGTCAAAGCCACATGCAAATGTTAAGGAAAACGACTGCCATTAGGCTGTTGCCCATGCACGGTGCATCCAAGAGTGGGATCCTTTCTTTAGAGAAGGAGTGCATAGATAGTAGATATGGTGATCCTCACGCCCACCACGATAGAAAGAGTGTTGGCTTTGGAGCAGATGAAGCAGCCGACTAGAAATAATATAGGAAAGTCTGCGAGCTAGAATGGGTTGGAGATCACAAGGAGCAGAGATAAGCTCTGGCCAAATAGCTATGGAATGGTGTGACAGACTTGTGGAGGGTCGATCTTCTACGCATATAGAGTAAATGTATGGCGTATAGATGAGAGCCCATTGTCGATTGTATTCAAGCCACCAAATGACAAGGATTGAGGTCGATGGGGGAACTCTGGAAGAGCAGGCCGATAGGAGGCTGCTTGATCATAGAGAAATATAACCTACAATTGCAATTTTGAAACACCTACAAACAAGTTGGATAACTCTGCAAATAGGCTGAAACAGCCAAATTTTTGCTATAACCAGTAAATTACAGATACCCAACGCAGATCACAGTTTTACATGCAAATTGCATTACATGGAATTCTAAACTAGACTTGTTGCAAGCTTTTGGGAAGGGTTCTTGCTGCATAGTTCTGATAACATGTTAGGATTTACATCTAAGATCATAACAGCAAAAACCTTATGCTTCCACAAAAACACTTGCACACAATGAGCCTAATTCATATTATCAAAGATATTGATAAAAAAAATGAATAAAATGTATAGGATGACCTCAAGCTTAAATAATCATGGTAGAGGAAATACACCTATCATGTGGATTGACAAGTGCCCCATGATGTAGCACAAATAAGTAGACTAGTGTCCTATAGGCATAAACCTTTGGATCACTTGGAATGTGCAAAGCAACACCCTATTTGACCAATTCATCAACCTTAGTGACAAGTATTGAATGACTATGAAAGTGACCTAGGAGGTGAGATAGAAAGTCTTATAACCTCAAAAGGTATGCACATGAGGTTTACCAAACAACTAGGTAACCTCTAGAGGCCTAAAAGGTTGCACATTCAGTTATACAAGATTTGGTTTAACCTCATCAACCAAAGTACACTTAAGCTATAGTGAATAGATACATTATTCACTCTAGCATAAAATCTTGACTGAATCCTATAATGTATATCCCAACAAGTGCCTTACCCACATGTATTCATCATAGGAATTACCTAATTAATAAATAAATTTAATTTCAAGGATCTTCTTAAAACCACTATAATCCTAAATTTAAAATTCTCACTTAAGATAACTCTCATCCCATGACCTTGGCAAATACAACCATATAAAATAAATAAATTGAATTAGACAAAAAAATACATTACTAATCCCATATTATAACATATATCCACATAAAATGACCTTTGCCTCCACATGGATTAAGGTCAAGGTGCCACTAGGAAACACTATAATGGTTTCTACAAGACCTTCAAAAAATTTCATTCACCATGGAAACCACTTGAAAAATTAAAACAAATATCAATATATCCCATAGTAGTCAAATAAACAATAATCTACTTTAGAGAATCTACAATCTATATAATTAACATTGACAAACATTAATGATGATTTGAATTCATTATCACAATAATACATACATAATTCACATTTATCGAATAATATTATTTCATAGTTTTTTTTCCAAAATGCCATGTCCTTAATAAAATTATTTCTACCAGATTAAATTTAGATTGAAAAAATGCTCATCTTAACATAATTATAATGTACTTCTAAAAATATAATAAAAAAATAAAGAGGTATGTAACCCTATATCCATAACTTAAATAATATTAGTTAAATATAGTCATTATCTAGCTAAAACATCACATGAATATCATAAAATTAATTAATATGACCATGTGCTATCAATATCCATCATATTTTATAATCATAATTATAATATAAAACATAATGTACAAACCCATGAGTATCAATATCCAAAGTAAGCCTATCAAGTGGAAGTTAAAACATAAGAATTATAGGGTGAGCCTCACACTATCCCCCCTATGATTAGGCTTCCTTTCATGTGGCTATGACATCATCATATATTTCCCATTTAACCCTAGCCTATTTGAACTCCTACCCTCAAAGGGATAACACTTAACAAGCCAAGACAAAAGGGTGATTCAAAGCTAGTTTATCATCTATCTCTACCTATAAGGATACCCAATACAAAACTTAAGTGACATTAGGAACATATCTACTAAAACTAGATGGTAAGATAAACAATGGGATATAGGTCCAATCCACTCTAAAATCTCAAAGGACCTACAAAATGAGGTGCAAGCATAGAGCCTCTTCCATAATGGATCAATTTATCATGTCTATGTACTCTCAAAAATACATTATCACCAACTAAGAAGCTCTAATCCAATATCTTGGCATTACGATACTTCTTTGATGACCTTGTGCACCACTTAGAGATTTTGATGATTCAACATGCTACTATCCCTCTATATCTTGATATAACTCTAGAATAATAGCCAATTTTTATATATATTTGCTCAACTTTTTCCTACATTGTATATCATACAATACCTGAAATAGTGGCATACCCCAAGAACTCTAAGGATTTTTGTTATATAAGAAAATTCCCCTAGGTGAAGGTTCTCCTCCAATCTAGACTACTAATCAATCACATACATATGCTACATGTCCTCAAGCACCTTAGAACTTACCATATGTGTTTGGCTATCTATCTAAAGGTGGTAAGATAAACTAAAATTGAAATAAATTTCTAGTGGTTGTTGTAGTGTAGCCTAAAATAATGAAGTGAATATTGGATCTCCATCTAAAATAATCCTATGAGGAACCTCATATCCTTTAACAATGTCATAAAAAATAAAATTTCACTATTGTTAGAGAGTTATATGTAGTTCACATGAGAGAAAATTTTGCAACCTTGGTCAACCTTTCAACTATCACCATAATGGTATCCTAAAATTTTGGGGACAAGGTAGAATAGTTATAAATTCCTTAGAAATGGAGTTCCATTTTTACTCAGGTAAGTCATGAGGCTATATGATTCACATTGGATAGTGGTGCTTAACTTGACCCTAGTGATATAAATATCAAAGATTTCCATACATGTTCTTCACCCCAAGATGAGGTGCGTAAGGTTTCCTATGAGACTCTCACAAAACTATTGTATGAATATTTATTGAAGGAGGTACACAAAGATGACCACAAAGAATATCAACCCATTTCCATCCAAATTGTATCCTATAAAATTTCCCTTAAGGTCCCTCTATGACAACAACTCCTACTAAACCTCTCTATACAACTCATCCTTTGGAAATAATTAAAGAATATATCCTCTCAAATCCATGACCAAATTCAAAACCATGATTTCATATCACCTCTTACTCAAGGAATTTACAAACACATTAAAATTTACTTTTATGTTATTTTATCAAATTAATAATCACATAAGAATTAAATCTAATGCCATTGGTGGGAAATTATATTTAGCTACATAAAATATTAAATATTATGATGATTTTTTTGAATCTCAAATTAGTGCCCCAGAAGAAAAATTACCTGCCTAACCAAGGCATGCACTATTTCTACTAACTCAAGAACATGTGTTGGATATTTTAGCTCATGGTTGTTAAGTTTTTGTGACACATATGTGATCACTAAATCCTGTTGCATAAATAGTACATTAATCCCCTAGATATAGATATTATTGTACCAACCATAAAATCTACTAAAGAATCAAGTATTATTAGAATTAGTTCACTAGTAAGGAAATTCTTAATAGTCTAAAATTCCATTTCATATCAGCTCTATCCAATTGAACTTCTTCTCTTTCTACTTAGTAGAAGTAATGGGATATGTGATCTTGGAGAATCTCTAAATAAAACTATGATAATATCTTGTGAAGCCTATGAATGTCCTAACCTCTATCATAGTAGTGGGTGGTAGATAATCTAATATATCTATGATATTTAATAGATATATTGTCATAGAATTGCAAAATTTAAGATATTTCTAAGATAATAAACCCATGATAAAAATATGCATGTACTTCAACAAGTTACCATCAAACTAGTTCTCTCTCAAGCATTGAAGAATGTGGTCTAAGTGCTCCCCATGCTCTTCCTCTATCTACCAATAGATAAATTATTCATCCAAACAATCTAAGATAAATCAAAACAAGATCTATGGATTACCCCAATCATGAGGTTCATGAGCACTATAGGGTTATTTATCAAATGAAATGGTACCACTATAAATTCATAATGACCATGTATCAATTTTGAAAAGTTATGTTATGAATATATTCCTCTGTAATACTCAATTTGATTATATATACAATTGAAATCTATCTAAGACAACACCTTGGCACCTTGCATCTAGTCAAATGAGTCATTGATCCAGTAATGGATAAAATTTCTTCATTATTTTTTTAATTGTTTATATTCCTTGCAAAGGTGCGGGGATCCATCCTTCTTATTAATGAAAATAACTACTACATCTCAAGGAAAGATACTAGGATTAAGGTGACCATTCTCCAACCCATCTAATTACATCTTGAGCTCACTAGGCTCCTAGGTGGTCATCCTATAAGGTGGCTCTAAAATAATCTCAACTCCCAACATAAGATCTATATGAAAATATTTTTCTTTCCAAGATGGCATTTAGAATAACTCTTGCAAAAATAGATCAACAAGCTCTCTAATAATAGACTGATCATCGAGAGTAATCTTTGGTCCAACCATTAATATATCACTAACAAAAATAATAATTCCCACTATAAAACAAGCGAGTAATTTAAAAGTAAATAACTAAATTTATGAAGAAATTAATAAAATAAATAAAGATATTCATCTACACTTAATTAAAAATTTCCTTAATGATATGGATATAACATTGGAAGCTTTTTTGCAGCAAATTGAACAAGGATTTTATTGCCAAGTTATATTCTTGTAATGTTATTCAATAGTTAAGTTTACAAACTGAATACATTAAATTTATAATGCATCAGTGTTAAAAAAAAATTAGTGCAATATCTATGCAACCATGTCACAAATTAAAACATGAAACGTAGGGAACAATATTAGTTAGTATTTTTTGAGATTCAACAAAGACACTTTTCAATCTACAATTCTATATATATCAATAATACAATAAGGAACTCAAAAATAAAATATTCTTCAACAAATCCAAATGATGCTCTATAAACCTGCAAACACTGAGTAGAGCAGCCCAATCCTTCTCTCCTCGCAACCATAGGACTGATATGTCAACTATTGAGCAGGAGAAAAAATCCAAATGCTCATCATAGATTAAATTCAGAAAAACATAAACACTAACTCACACACAAATAATCCAATCACATAATTCTTGTAAAGGGGCAGAAGGGGGATTCCATTCTCTCTTGGGGAACAACCATTTATTCAAAAATTTCAACATACAAGTTGATTTTCAACACACAACTGCCACCATCCATCCAAAATTTTCCACACACAACCACCACCATCCACCCAACATCCTCCACACACAACCACCTCCATGCAAATCCTCCCAATAACTAACTCATCTCCATTCATATAATAATCCAATTTTTGATTCATAGCTCTCTGTTATCATAGACAACTCCACACAATTTCATATTTGATCAAAATCTCCAAGAGAGGCTCCTCACCCTCCTTAAACCCAAACTAAGGAGGCTCTCATCCCTCATGCGAGATCCACTCCTTATGCACACCCAAACCCCCTAACACTCAAAATGACACCACACAAAACAATAACAAATAATAAATTTTCCAACCATCTATCAAAATTTAAAAACACAACATTTACCAATACAATTCAAGCATACCTTGGTTGTCCAAGTTAGGATCAACCCAAATAGTCTATCGAAATTTACAAAGTCTTTTGTCAACCATTACCATCCTACAAGCAATTCATTCCTGCCATCCCTCCCTCTTCAAAGAAGAAATTAATAAATAGAGAATGATGAAAGAATACAATCCAAAACACCCACATTTAATCTTCACCTCCCAACCATTCTAATTCCCTCTTTAAAATGAAATAAAATAACTCCCAACTCTTCAATTTCCTTCAAAATACTCCAAACAAGAAGATAATTCAATAAAAACATCCCTCCATAGTAAATGGTCAAGAAAATCAAAATACACTCAAACATTAAACTTCCCTGACAAAAAATTAAAATGAATATTTAGCATTTAGACTTTGTCTCCAATTCTTAAGGAACTTGGATTGCCCACCTAAAACATCTCACTAGGAACATTAGTAATTTTTTGGAAATTATAGCTAAATCAATATAAACATTAAAATTTCTAACATCAAATACAAATCTATCATAATAATTAGAAATAATTATTTTTACACAAATTAAACATATGGCCATAATACTTCATAATTGAGTTATTTTATTAGATGAACATATTATTTCATTATTAAGAAAATAAATATCTAAACATTGATATACAACATTTATGTCCAAAATCTGGTCCAAAACACCAAACTATATAAATATATCGTGAAACAAAAATCTTTAATATAATACTAGCTATGCCTCATAGTAGGGATCCATCCTTCTTTTTAATAAAAATAACTACTACCCCAAAATGAGAGATGTTGGAGTGATCAACCCAAGATCTTCAATCTACAACACTGAATAAACTCCACAAGAGATAGAGAGAAGCAACAATGGAAGATGCTATTCCACCAAATAAGGATTGCAATATGATACAATATGATCAATGCAATACACTACAATACAATGCAAAATATGCTAGAGATGCCTTGCTTATAAAGGAAAGGATGAGAGATAGGATTAGAAAATATCATGACAAGTGTCTTAATCCTATCACATGAGACAACTAACTCATAACTACCTAGGAAAGCGTAAAGTCTAGATAAGACAACTATGACTTCTAGAAGATACAACTAATATCCTAAGTAAACTTAACATGTGAATTAAGTCCTCTAAGTCCCCAATAAAGGAATAAACTAGGTACAAGACTTATTCACACCAACACCCTCCCTTAAGTGCAACTTAGGGAGGAACAAACCAATGCAGAATGCAAAAGATGGGTCCCGACAACAAGGCCTGATGAGGTACCCATGTACAAAAAAAAATCTCATAAGCAGAGAAAAGGAGAAAACCCTTGTGGGAGAAAACTCCTCTCCAAAAGAGAGAAAAATTTGCTAAGAAAATAAAAATCTAATGAAGTAGGACTCCTCAAGACTCCCCAAGGACAACTTCCTTCACCCCAAGCATCGATCACAACTGAAGATAATGAGGCGATGCCAAAGGTTTAGTGAAGATGTATGCAACCTGTTGATCTGTAGGAAAATACTCCAAGTTGAGAATGCCATCCTGGATGAGCTTCCTGATGAAGTGCATGTGGATCTCAATATGCTTAGTATGTTGATGCTCCACTAGGTTGCGAGAAATATGTATGGAACTCTGATTGTCACACCAAAGAGTAGTGGGCTGAGTGGAAGGGAATCCAAACTCAATCATCAACTGTTGAAGACACAAAACCTCCTGACTAGAAAACATTGCACCTCGATACTTAGCCTCTGTTGATGATAATGCAATAGCAGTTTGCTTCTTGCATGACCATGCAATCGGACTAGAACCAAGAAAAAAGACAAAGCCAAAAGTAAACATCCTATCATTGACAGCACTAGTCCAATCAGCCCAATCGGAGTTAGTGAAGCCCAGTATCTTAGATGCACCTGAAGTGTAGTGAATGCCAAAATGAGTAGTGCCCTAAATTTATCTCAAGATACGTTTGGTAGTCTTCCAATGACTCTCATGAGGCTCATGTGAGAAGTGAGAGACAAGTCCAACTGCAAAGGAAATATCATGATGACTATGTGTCTAGTACAAAATATTGCCAACCAACTACCGATACAAGGTAGGATCAACTGTAGGAGTAGTACAACTGGTAGACAGTACAACACCTGACTTGAATGGAGTAGGGGTAGGCTTGCAATTAGCCATGCCAAACCTCTGAAGCAAATCAAGAGCATACTTCGGTTGGAAAATGAAGATCCCCTGAGAAGTTTGATGAACCTAAAGACCAAGGAAGTAATGCAAAAGACCAAGGTCAGTCATATCAAATCGCTCCATCAATGCTCGATGTGTACTCTAAAACATGGAAGTAGAACTCCCTATGAGAATAAAATCAAGCACATAGAGCACAAGTATGAGTAGATCCTCTCCATGTATCTGAGTATAAACCATGGGATCAGAATGGTAGTGAGTGTAGCCAGAAGCAAGCAAGAAACTATCCATCTTCTCATACCAAGGCCTAGGGGCTTGTTTGAGACCATACTGTTGTGCCCTTAGCACACACACCTCATTTAGAACGGGGACCCTCTTTTCTTTTTCCTTGCCAGGTTTTTTTTTTAGTGCCTTGTTTTGTGTGCCCCTGTTTGGTGTCCTAAGTGGTCAGCGTGCCTCCAAAGTTTCATCTTAAGTTGACTATGTTTAATGCCTTCCATTTTAACAAGTCCTAGATCCTCGCGGAACCTCCTTGGCAATTTTATTCTGTCAACGACCTTTGAGCCTGCCCCACCGAGTTTCCCTAGCCGGGTTTCCCTCGGGTGTTCGCCGTTCTGAACGATGGAAGGCTTCCACCTTCCCAAGCCCTGGGACTCAGCTCCCTATTTTCTGTTCAGTGAAATTTGCAGACATTTCAGCCTGCCTTCATCTCCTTCGGGCCTGATCATCTAGACTTTCAAGTCTGAAACTCCATGCTGCTTTTGTCATTTACAATAGCAAACCTTCGATGGTGCTCCACTATTCAAACTATATGTCTTCCTTTGCCGTCAGTTTCCAAAAGAATTCTGAAATGGCCATCAACCCATGTCCTTCCGGCTCCCGGGCCCCGGACCTCCCATCGCCTTCCGAAAATTTGAACTCAACCGATCAACTGGTCCTCTGTACGGACATTAAATGCTGGCATTAATTGCTATTTTGGGTATAAATATGGAGGTTCACCTGTCATTTTTCGTTTGTCAGGTTTGCTAGAGGGATTAGAGTTCTTGCCAGAGGAGTCCAGTGCATCTGTCGACTATCATCCTCGCGTTCGCGATCATCATTCGACCACCCTTAGCGAATTTCACGCCTTGCCTCATCGGGTTTTTGAGGTAGGTTTTCTGTCTGCCCTCCCTAGATTTTTTTCATAATTTTAACACCTAAAATGATGAACAACATGGGTTAAAAACATGTTTAATTGATAAAACTTGATAAAATACACAAAACCCATGTTCTAGAATCTTCAGAAAACTTCCAAATGCCCTCAAAATCAGTCCAAAATTTCACCTCGTTGAGGCCATTCATCACCAAGAGGCGTTCACTTCCTCCAGGCCCAGGTCTTCCGATGGCCATCACAACTTAGAAAAAAAATTAACTCTCCAAACAACGATTTGTCCTCTTGGGCCTAGCTCCTTAGACCTCCGTTGTTCGATTTTCGTCAAAATTGAAAACTTAAACATCAAAAATTCAGCCTCCATTTTGGCTTTCTGGGCCCGGGCCCTTAGACTTACATGTCTAGAATTCTGTGATGCTTTCACTATTCTATATGGCAGAGTCGACCCATCCGCCCGAGCCTCGGAACCTGCCTTGCCTTTTGTCGACCAGTGTTGCACGCAAACCCACCTTTTGTCACCTCGCCAGATCCTGATCCGTAGACTTCCTCAGCTACTTTGCTATTTTAAATGGTGTTTCATGGGAAACCTTCCACCTCTCTGACTCCGAGCCTCCATTCATCGCAAGACCGAAAAACATTGAATTTTGACATCCTTGCCCTTGCCGAGCTCTGCGCCCCGGGATTCCGTCCCATCTCCACCAGTCCTAAAGGGAAAAGCGCACCCACCTTTCCGACATCCAGGCTCCACCCTCTTGTTCACTGAAAGAGAACTTGACATAAAATTTTACACCCAACCTTGATGCAGGGTTTAGTCCGCCAGGTCACTCCCTTTGGACTTCGGTTCGGTGATTGTTGTTTTGAATGGCGAAGGCGGGTTGGCTTCCTGGCTCTCTAGGCCCGAGCACCTCCAAATACGAAGGAAAACCATGGTTGTCCTTGGACCTCCCAAGTCCCGGACCTCAAAATTCCATCTCCTGAATTTCCTTCATTTCTAGCCATTTCAAACAGCCAAACCCTGATGGCTTTCCAGCCTTGTACCTCTAGATGCTCCCAAGGTGATCCAAACGACCTCAAATTTGAAATCTGATCTCGACCCACATGCTCAAATTGATCCTTCTCTTGCATTGACCTTTTAAACCATCAAAATTTGGTCGAAAGAAGTCACCCAAATTGTCCCACCTTGTTTGCCCTTTCAAAACAACATTCCTACTAGGGAAGTTCGACCCTCCGGGTCCAGATTGTCCAAAGTTCCTCCAATAAATGGCTAATGGTATCTTGAAGAAAAAATTTGATTTCATCAGTCATATACTGTCTAAATTAGGTTTTGACTAACATCCATACCTTTATAATTGATTGTACTCATTGTGTCCATCCTTGCAGAATATATGGAATCAGGTGTAGGGCCCTCGAAGGGGACCGTAGAGAAGGACAAAGGAAAAAAATTAGGAAAGACTCCTCATGGGAAAGAGGATAAGGACCAGATGAAGTTCTAGTTCCAGGGTGAACCTCTACGATCAAAAATCACCATGGATTGGAAAGAAATAATAGAAACCAATATTGGCCAGGTCGATATTGATGAATTTACGCAAAGGGTCATAATTCACCGGAGGACTGACAATGCCAAGTTAATTAGGCAAAGAGGAATTGCAAAAGCTGCAGGCTTCCCCCCATCTCTCATTGCCCCTGAGCTAGTCATGGCCTATTGGTAGGCCTATCAACCTGAAACAAGGACCATTGTTGACAGAGATGGTAATATTTTAGCAGATATGTCAGCTAAGGGCATTACAAAGACCTTCCACATTCCCACTTTTGAAGAGATGGAAACACCCACCATAGAGGAATGTAAGACAACATGGGATGACAACCCAATGGGTTGCAAGAGACTAATAAATCAACATTGGCTCAAGGAAAAAAGGGGCAGTGTCACGAAGGTTCCCCAAGAACTCTTTCGCGGTGATTTTCACGAAGACTACCATGACTTGGTCACCATGCTAAGCCGGGTAATGGGCCTACCCACTGCTGCGTTCTTTCAAGAATGGATGGCTTACTTTGTTGAGAAGATCCTCTATGGGAAAGAGGATGTCACCACAAAGGCCTTGTTCTACTAGGGAGGCATGTTAAGCGACTGCTTCCATGAGCAGTTCATGAACGTGAAGAAAATCTCCAAGTTCTACATGACCTCCTATTTGGTCTACTCTTTAGTAGAGCAGAGGCAGTATAGTGGACTATTTATAGCACCTGATGAGGAGCCAGGGAGAAGATTGAAAGTCTATGACATACATCCCCAGCTCCAATTCAAAATTTTTAAGAAGGAATACTGTAGGGTCAATGATGCCTTCATTGGCCATGTCATCCAACTACTTGGAGGGGACTTTGAGAGGAGGGTCTCCCATAGTGCGCAGGCATTCCTGAAGTAGTACGCCTTCCTATTCCTTCAATTCCCCAAGTTTACTTACATTCGCTCCCAGGGTTTCACTGAAAGGACGAACAGGTTACCACGGTACCCTACGGTGCTGTCATAATAGTGGTTTACAATTCCTGAGAGGAACAAATTTTAGCTGAAATCACACATTTTTAGAAAATATAATGATTTAAGCATTAAAATGTTCCATTTTAATGATTCCAATTGAAGAAGGTTTGATCAAATCACCTTAGATCAAACCCCCTTAGATAGAACCTTGCTAGTTTTAAACCATACCTATAAATGCGTCTCCTTTACACCTATCAAAATGCTGATAAAAAATCACTTTTGATTTAGCTTTTGGGGGATCAAATGAATTCATTTAAAATTTATTTCAAATGATTATGGTATTCCTCAGAACAAGCTATCCAATGAATATAATTTTAATATGTTTTGGTTTTGTTATGTGTTTGTTTTTTAAGTTTTATTAAACATAGGTTTTTCATCAAAAATGAATTTCTTTGTTCTTCACATGTGGAAAAATAGAAGATTATCAAAAGAAAAATATGAGTGCACCATATATTGAAGTCCTTGATCCAAAAAAAAAATTAAATTTTTTACATATACGCACCCTGACTTTGAAACTTGATTAAGGAAAAATATTCAATAAAAATATCTAACCAAGTGGAAGCACTAGATAAGTTACAAATCTAAATTTCAAAGAATTAGAATTCTATCCTTCATGGAAAAAAAGTTATGCTCACTTTTTAAAAATGTTGTTTTTGAAAAAAATCAATTTTCATGGGAGATGGAAAAAGAAGTGCAATTTGATTCCAAAAATTTTGAAAAAAATATTTTTAGAATCTACAAACAAAATTTGATGAGACTCTAGTTTGCACCATCTTCAAATTCCTCATGGTTTAGCTGCTATAGGTGCCCGAATGTGAAGATTTAGTTAAAAATAATAATTTCAGTGTCCAGTTTGGCCAAAAATTGTAAACCACTATTATGGGATCACCTCCTAATGACTAGATTATACTACTGGAACTCTCCTGAAAGCTGCAACATGTGCACACCATCCTCAGCAACAAGCATTTGGCAGGGGTCTCTATCCCTTGACCCTCGGTTGGGGCATGTACAAACTACAAACTTCCGAGTGCACTGGGAATTTAGAAAAGGAGTTTGTGGAATACCATTTCCAACTACACACTCCTCACCCACAGATGAAATCATATGGGCATGTAAGAAAAGCACTAGGGCCAGAGTACGCCCATTTATATAATGTTGAGGATTTCTGGGGAAATTATTAGGATGACAAAGAGGTGCAGGCCAGGCACTATATGAGGATGACCACATACTTCGAAGGAAGGGCGCAACTATTCCCCATACTAGATCAAGTAGAAGAAGATGAAGGCACTATCATGGATCCCCAATATAATGCAGTCACCAATTTACCGCTGCCTGCAATTGATTGGGATGAATAGGAGGTTGATGACCTTGACATCATGACCAAACCCATCATGGCCCTAACTGAAGAATGGGTTAAAGGACAAGTGATCTAGCTAAAGTAGCGAGGAGTGGTCCTGACATATGAAGGGCTAAAGAGTGAGCCCAGTGCCACCGAAGATGTCACCGCCATGACTTCAACGAGCGGGACATCCAAATCTCCTCTAATCACTAGATCTAAGAAGATGAAAGAAACAGAAATAGAGTAGTCTCCGAATCCCAAAGAATACACAAGGAAAGATACAGAAGGCTCACCTTCTAAAAGGCTCAAGCAAACAGGGGGCACCATGGAGTAGCCTGTAATCCAGGAGGAAGAAGAAAAAAGTACCTAGATCAGTTAGAACCTCTTTTGGCTCTCCCTGTTTCAACTACCCATTCATCTGCCTCCCTAGCCATGGTCGCCATATCACTGCCAGTAGTGGACATCTCAGTCCATCTTGCTCCTTCACCTCTGGTCGAGCCTATAATAGTAATTGACTCTTCCTCTATCGTAACTACTCCTCCTTCCTCTACTTCCATGTCACCTACCACATCACTCCCATTAGCTACAGTAACGATACCAATGCCAGCTCCTTCCTTGCCTTAGGCCTTCTCAAAACACATGCAGAATCTCCCTTCCGAGCTCTCCCAGATCCTTATGGACCCCACTCTTTAGGCAGCCCTAGGGCAGGTCCTTGCTACTGCTAAACCTTTGCAGCCTCTGGTAGGACCACTAGCTATGGAGGCCACCATGTTAATCTCTGAGGAGTGGGAGAGACAGGAGCAAGAGGCCTAGAAGCCATTTGAAGAGGAAGCTGACAAATACCATGAACACCCAGATATGAACACCAGACAATTGATAGGGTGGCCTACGAGGAGAAAGGAACAGGCTCTTTCGAGAGTGGGGATGAGGAGGAGGATGTCGGAGGTAAGGTCATCATACAAACCTTTGATGATGATCTTGAAGAAGAGATGTCCCGACAGCTAAAACATGATGAAGAAGAGGCAAAAGGGTCACCTCTTAAAGAAGAGGAGGAGGGTGATAAGACAACATAAATTGTGGAAACCCCTGTAGAGGAAAAACAACTGGAAATTGTGCCGCCTCCCACAGAAGAAAAAGACAAAGAAGAGGACCAGCCCGAGTGGTACATGCACAAAGATGAATAGATTGAAGACATAAAGGAAAAAGAAACTGAGGAAGAAGGGAGTCCCAAAGGACAGTTGATTACTAAACCTCCCATCAAACACCTCACATTCATCTTGTATTTCGATGAGGAAGAGGGAGACAACACCAAGGTGAAAGGTGCACAAACAGAGGGCCTAACATAGAAGGGTTAAGGCAATCAAGAGCCACCAAAAGAAGAATCTTCCATGCTTGAGTGGTTGGAGAAACAACTTGAGAAGAAGACTCTCACTCCTAAGGATACGAGAGCAAGGCTAGAAGCTATCCTAGCCTAAGCACAAAGCTCAACCAGGAAGGAGAAAAAGCCTAAAGTGAGATCCAAAATAATGATGGATGCTTTTGGTTCTTGAACTGCATAGATAGCAATGCCCATGGTAGGCCAGGTTGGTGTAAGCTACAACATTTCCACCATTGAGTTGGGGACTGCTACTAGAGAGCAGAAAGTGGGGCATCTTGAGGAGTTAGTGGCTATAGTGGTGCACCTAATAAAACATGACAAGGTCTCGAAGGATGAACTCAAAGCATAGGTTGCTGTCTTGATGGATTACATCCAATAATGGTCTTTGGTGGATTACCTACCTACAACATCTACGGCTCCACCCCAACTACTATCCAAAGAGAAAATTGACAAGTTGGAGAGGAGAAAGAGCTTGGACAGGACTGTAGAGAGCTGGTTCTGGCAGGTCATGTACATTGGGAACATGGGTATTAGCCAGGATGTTCGAACAGCCAACAAGTTCTTGGATCTACAACAATCTCTATAAAGCACAAAGAAGCTCTGCACTAACTTCCTTGCAACGTATGACTCCACCTATCCAAAGATTGAGGCCATCCCTAATTTACCAAAAGCCGCATGGGAAAAGGAGCTTGCATTCAAAAGAGATGATCACTAGTTGATGGATGTGTGGAGGTAGGATTTTGGTAACAGAAAGGAAAGGTTGGAATAGATAATGAGTAAGGTGGATCCAGACATCGAATGAGTCAAGGAAATTAGGGCGAAATACGCTCAAAATCTCAAGTTGATGACAGAGTATGACATGCCCGCAATATAGATGGACCCAGAGAAGATAAAACCTTACTTTTAGAAGAAGATGGAGGATGGGACGTCCAATGAAATAACAGTGGAATTCATGAGTTTTGCAGCCCATGCCTTTGACAAATCAGAGTTGTTCAGAGATTAGGGCATAAAGTATGATGAAGAGTGGAAAAAGCTTGAAGATAATGCAAAAGAATGGAGCTATCAGATGTTGTGGTACAAGATCATTGAGGTAGACAAGCTCTAGCCAATTATTCTAAAATTCATGGAATATGCAGTTTTGAAGAAGCAGGAGGACATCCCTATTATCAATGAGGAGCTCCCAAAGGAATATCTACAACAAAAGAGCAATCAACAAAAGACAAGATACTACAGTGCCAACACTAAGTGACAAAATAGGGAAAGGACAAAGATGTATTTTTAAATTATAATATATTGGGGGTTGGTGAAACACTATTTTGTAATGAATCTTGGCCACACAATGAAAATCAATCTTTTCCATTCATTTAACTTTTTGGGCACTATAAATAGGGGTCTCCTCTCATTTGCAAGGAGAGTTGAGTTGTTGTAAAGACATGCTGCTGAAATTCATAATGAAAATATATTGACTTGGTGTATTTTCTGGTTTCTTCACATGTTTCATGGTTCAATCTCCATTGTTAGATGCTTTTGTTAGGTTCACATTGCTATTTTAGCTAATTGTATCCATGCTTTGATAGATTTTAGTCCTACTATTCTGTGACTATAGAAATTCATGTTGTGTTGATGCCTCCTAGCCCATACTTTTTGCTATTTGCTGCTGGTAAATGGCCTTACAAACTTAGCCTAGGCTGAAATTTAAAGCTGAACTCTTTGAATCTTTATCTTTGTTCATGCATGCAAATGGTGGATGAATGGTAAAATACTTGCAAACCTTTGAAGATAGCATAGATTTCATGATACTGTAGACCTCTTGGTTAAGTGGAATCCTGTTTGAAAGGAGCTTTCCATAGCAAAACTTCCATGATCACTATTCACAATTATTTGTAGATCTAGGAACCTTCCCTCTTCCCTGCTCTTTTCCTTTTTTTAAGAAATAGCCTGTGCTAAGGTTCATTGCACATTGTAAAGCCAAACCTCAAGAAAACATCAGAGTTTTAGATTGTTGTTCGAACCTACAACAAAATACACTTTACTTCCCATCTTAGAAACTTTGGATTTGAAGATCCATCCCGCATTCAGCTACGTAAGTCCACCCTATGATTACCAGCAAAATCACATCAAAATCAACTACTTGGAGTTCCATGCAAGTCATGACCTAACACCTGAGAGACCTTGGGGAGATTTTCAACATCTTGTAGTTGGAGATTTCCTTTCAAGAGAGGTAGTACACCTACCCACTGCCTATGTTGAAGTGCATAAAAAACACATCAACACATACAATGAACGTTGAAGCCTACAAACAAGTGAAGGGTCCTACATGAAACCTGGTGGTTGCTCCATATAGATCTCTGCATGAAGATCCCCATGCAAGAAATTACTCTTCACATCCATCTAATATACTAACCATCCCTGTGATGCAGCTATAGCAATGACAGGGTGAATAGAATCCATCTTGGCAACAAGAGCAAAGGTCTTAGAATAGTCAATTCCTTCAACCTAAGAAAATCCCTTTGCAATAAGACGAGCCTTGTACTTGTCAATGGAAACATCTACTGCATACTTGGTACGATACACCCACTTGCATGAAACCAACTTTCTTCCCTTAGGAAGAGGCACAAGATCCCAAGTATGATTATTCATCAAAGAAGAATACTCATTAGCCATAGCACTATCCCACTCTGGAATACCTGAAGCATCTAAAAACTTTTGAGGATCATCTAAAACTGTATGACTCAAAAGATTGATTCCTGAAGTCTGAGAATGAGTGCGGAAAGTGTCTGTGGGATGACCAACAAGAGGACCAACCTCCTCAAGAGTAACTTGAGCCCATCGTGGTGAAGTGGTTGATTGAGGGGGAGGTGGATCAAGACCATAATCAAAATCTTCCTCAAGTAGGAAAGCATCATCAACTAAAGAAGACTGAGTTGGTTGTGATGAAGAAGAAGTCGAGGGAGGATCTGACTGGGTGAAGGTCTCAGCAAACTAAACATCACGTCAGAAATGACCCTCTCATGTGTTAGGATCAAACAATCTATATGCCTTCACATCCTAACAATAGCCAACAAAGATGTATCACTAAATCTTCTTCTCCATAGATTTATGCTGACCATTCAAATGAATTCCCAAGCCTCACTACTAAATACTATGAAGAAGGATACATTAGGCTTGTGATGAGACCAAGCCTCCTCAAGGGTTATATTCCACACTGCCTTGTGGGGCATACGGTTCTAAATATAGTTGGGACAATTGACAACTTTGGCCCAAAAAGCTAGAGCCATGGACCTAGACTGAATCATACAATTGGCCATTTCCCTAAGAGTCCTGTTCTTTCTCTCTACCACACCATTTTGTTGAGGAGTATAAGGAACTGTGTGTTGATGAAGAATACCATACTCACTGCAAAAATTCTAAAATGCCTAATTGACATACTCCCCCCATTATCTATGTGTATCTGTCAAAGAGAAAAATTTGTCTGCTTCTCCACAAATTTTTTAAAGTTCTTGAAGTTGGTGAGAACTTCACTCTTGAGCTTCAAAAAATAGATGTTTGGTAGGAAAAGTCATCAATGAATTGAGCACATTTAGCCCATGAGATGACTATCACTGGACCAACTCAACCCATTTAGCTTATTGCTTGATATTGCTTGCAGAACACAACCTTGACAAACACCATCCATGCATGTGATCTTTCAAAGACCAACCACTAATATCTTGTTCAGTGTTCATGCCAAATGCTCATAGAATCAACATGAGAAACAAAACAAGAACCTGATGAAGACTCAAAGCCATCAAAGTGATACAAATGGTTCTCATGATCAACTATCCCTATAGCAACAACCTTCTCAAGATCTTGCAACTGTCTAATAGTCACATTCTATGGAGTAAACTCAACTGACTTCCCATCTCCAAAATGACAAATCTGATATATGGAAAGTAGATTCACTGAAATATCAGGAACAAGAAGAACGTCCTCAATGCACCCATCTAGCATCTGAATGGAGCTTGTCCCCAAAACTGGAATCTGTGAAGAGTTCCCAACTGTAATATGAGAAGTAGAAGTATGAACAATGGAATCAAGAAGATCACGAGAATTGTTCATGTGATGTGAAGCACCTGAATCAAGAATCCAACTATCTACAGATGAATGAATGGCCTATGCTGAAAGAGCTTGACCTTTTCCCATGGAAGAAGGCTTAGACATTGAAATGTTGTGCTTCTTCATAGCTTTCTCTGATGCTTCCAATCTCTTAAAACAATGAGTTGCATCATGCACAATTTTTCCACAAAATGAACAAGGTTCTCCTTTCTTTTTCTTAGACTTGGAAGAAGAATCTCCAAAGATAGAAGGAGAAGGAGATGGAGTGGACTTTTGATTATTCTCCAACTTTGGTTTGGAGGGATTCTCACTACCTGAAGATGATTCTGCTTTGGGATTCTTCTTGTTCTTTCCTTTACCCTTGGATGATTGAGCCATGAGAGCATGATTCTTAGAATTAGGTAAGGCATCCAACTGAATCAACTTGGCCTCCTCCCTAGTAAGACGCTCACAAAACAACTCAAATGTAGGCTTTTTGTAATATTTCCCCATTGCATCCATAGTTGAATAGAAAGTAGAAGAAAGCAGTTGATAAGGGCCCTTTAACTTAGACATAATCAAGAAGATACATTCATCACTAGATACATCATGTCCACATCCTTTCAACTGTGACAAAATCATCTTGAATTGTGCAAGGAAATCCTGAATTGAAGGAAATGCATTTAGAAAGAGTGATTGTAGATCTACTTGAAGTTGCAAGGTTCTAAAATGATTTGTTTTACCATGAAATTCTTCAAGTTTATCCCAAAAATTCTTAGGTGTTTTAAACTCCAAAATATGAAAAAACTAATTATTAGATACATGTAAGCCAACGAGCCCTTTTGCTTCATCCATTTTAAATTTATGGAAAAAAAATTCATAGTCCCTTGTGAATTTATGTGTTTCTACATCTAACATTGGCCATAGACCCTTAGATTGTAATAATTGAGTCATTTTTAGCTTCCATGTATGATAATTGTGTGGAGTGGGTGGTTCACTTTTCCTTAGATCTACCATGAACACCAAAAGAAAGAAGACAACATGGTGTTCGAGTTATGGATAGACACTGCGAGGGGGGGGGTGAATCAGTGTCTAAACTTTTTCAACTTTGACCAAGACTTTTAATTCTGATTTCCTTTTCTATCAAAAATAGAGTAGAGTAATCACTTTTGAAAGCACAAAGATATGACAACATTAACTCAATCTATTAGACAACTTATGCAAATATGATTTGAGTGAGATATCTTGCTTTTGCCAAAACAATTATGGCTGACATTGATTAACAATCAAAGCATGATGACAGTGCAGGTGCAACTCATAAGACTGTGCAAATGATGATCAACACTATTGACTCACTTCTTAAACAATTGATTTGAATGCAGCCTTAAAGACAAGAAAGGTATTGAGACAACAAACACCTTTAGAAAATTATAACTATTCTTGAGCAATGAATCAAGTGAAAACTTTTAAGCTTCCTTTTCAATTAGACTCTTCAACAATGACTTGTGCAAGATATTTGAACTAAATATTTTTAGATATGAAGGAACTAACATTCAACAATGTTTAGACTGATTATAAAAATTATCACAATCAAGAAAAATTATGACATAAAAACAATGAGACCATAATACAAAGGATTTTCCGAGTGGAAAACCCTCCTGGGGTAGAAAGACCACTCCTAAACTGCATTATTGGCTTAATCTTCAAAAACCACTGTTAACAATGCCTTATTGGCTAATTTCTGAGCACCAACTCAAGGACCACCAACCCCTCTTTTTGAAACACCAATTTCAAGGAGCACCAACCCCTCAAATTATTTTCAGAACAATAATAATATCAGAGGATCTCTCTATTTTCAAGTAAGCTCAAGAAACTCAACACTCTTATCTACTGAATACCCTAAGAATCCAACTCTTTGAATCCTTAAAATATTAAATAGAATAGAATTAAAACACTATTTTGCATCATGTTTTCCAGATTTTTTTATTATAGATTTTTTCAATACATCTCTTGATACAGCCAAAAAACTATATCTCAGAATAATGACTAGGAGACTTATCTTCAGTGTTCACAACACTATATTTAAATATATTTTCAAATATGTTTGCCAAAGAGAGGTCTTCAAAGAATTTGTTTATCAGAAGGAATCTGAAACCCCCTTATTGTTTTAAGAATATGTGTCAAAAGAGTAAATGTCTGCAAGAGTAATGCCTGAACATCAGGCTATAATTAAACATGTCAATGATATATCACCACTCTTTTTCATAACTACAAGAGTTTTTAAACAAAAACCTAGATCAAGTGCAATTTTCTTCATAAAAATATCATTTAAAACTAATTTTAGAAAACCCAAATGCTCAAACATTTATTTCTAAATACCCATAAGCTGAAACTATAATTTTTGTAATGAATGAAGAGATTTACAATTGAAACTGACAAATTTCTTAAAAAGCACGACTACCCATTGTCTGAAAATCATAAATAGAAAAACCATATGCTGAATCCATTAAAGTAATGACAGGTGGAAGATTTCACAGAAGTATCATTTCCTGTTATGTTTTATGGTTTACCAAACTATCAAGAAATGTAACCGTTTCATTTCAAAATTAACACAATGATCAATAATAGCATTTGTAAAGAAAATCTGATACAGGAGAAAGTGTAAGTGAACCCATATCATGCAAAACCATCTTCAGCCACAAAGAGCTATCCAAAAAACAATAACACACAAGGACTACCATTTGCTAAATAAAAACACCAAATAATGATACTTGTTTGTGCAGCAAAAAGATCAAATAAATACCAGTCGAAATTTGTAGCTCCCACATTTTCCCTTGAAAGAGAAGAATCTTTTCATGCAAAGAGAAAGAACTATATGCAAGTCGAGCTCTCATGATGAGTTGAAAAATTGAAGAAGAGAGGAGATCACAAAGATTTCATGATGGTAGCTAGGCTAGGGTTTCTTACCCAACCAAAAACATAAACCATGAATTTCCCTAACATGCTTTCTTTTCAATCGATGATTTTGTTGAAATGAAATGTGATTTGAAGTCAACTCAAAGTCAAGAAACATAATAATAATCAACTTCAAAACTGATTTAATTCATTGTCCAAAGAAAATGTCGACCACTATATAAGCATCAAGTAGCATGATCAATGATAACACATAATACTTACAAACTGACTTTTGATATTTGTCAAAGAATCTCATAAAGCCGACATAAGCTTATGGAGAATGATGGATGTTGATGACTTTACCCAAAGTCAATTTTCAAATGCAATGAGGCCTAAAACCATTGCAAGTTTAACGTTTAAGAATGAAACTGAAAAATCATTACCATCTCTTATATATGAGACAAGATACCTTTAGATGTCGATCAAGGCTCGTGCAAATGTGTCTTCATATACATTGTTAAAATTGTATGACTTAAATCAAAGTCATTTATCAAAATAAACTCACCAAAGTCAAACACCTTCGAGCCAATTAAATATGTGTGAGCCTGGAAGATCATGAGAATGATATCGACCTTAGGTGCATAAGCAATAAAAATGTATATACCAATATGATGTATCACTGAAGTGAATTGAATCATGTAAAGAGATCATAGTAATGAAATCTGATAGTGCTATCATATGATAATGATTGAATTTGCCAATGAAGCAAGCAAGATGAATACCATATGAAGGAATATATGCAACAATAGTGATAATACAAACAAAAATAAGATATACCTTCACTTGAAGAACCTTCACATTGAACTGAACATCACAAACACCTGAAAGCATAAACAGTGAATGCCATCTGTCTGCACATGGAACTCGAGGCATCAGTAAACAACAAACTAAATCAACTGTGAAGGCACACAAGTCTGTCCATGAATAATTGTAGAATATCAAAACCAATTGAAACCATTTGAATGTAAGCCAATGCCAAAATTCAACTAAAACCATCTAAATGTAAATCAAATCCAATGTCAACAAAGAAGTACCATAATAAAGCGTAAAGAACCAATATGAGACAGTCAACAACTGAAAGTGGTTTTGTCATCAAGAAAGAACCATAAACACAACTAAGATCCAACAAACTCTCCCTTTGTCCTTTATGACAAAACAAAAATGACTCTCCCCCTTTTTGCCTCCATTACAAAGGATAGAAGAGAAGAATGTGCAATTCCATGAAATACAACTAAGAAGCCAACCAAATACCATAAGAACTGGCTAAAGATTGAAGACCCGTTACTTGAACATACCACCATCTTTGTCATGTTCGTTCAAGGCACATTCAAGATCACCTACTCCACATTCAATTTGAGTAAAATCATCTTTATTTCTCTTCTTTTCATCTTGGTTGCTCTTTCTTTTCCACTCCAATGTAGCCTTTTTCACTTGTTTGCTTAAAGTACTTGTCATTCTATTGAATCTGCATTGGTATACTTTATGCCCAATGTTATTACATCTAAAACAAATGACTTTGTGATTGTTCTGAGAAATAGTATACTTCCTACAGACATTTCCCGCATTGTTCCCTACATTATTATCACTTTTATTTATTCTATAGTCTCTTCTTAAGTGACCAAAATTGTTACAGTTGTAACACACCACATCCTCATTTCTAGGGACATTAGAATGATTCTTATTTGACCATCTTATGCAATCAATTGCCTTATGACCATAGTCATTACAAACATAACAATATCCTTGAAAAGAATGATTATACCTAAATGAATGATCATGCCAAGGATGTGAAGATCTGAAGGCATTTTTCCTTTCTCTATGAATACCTTTAGATTGTCTTCTAGTGTCAATGTTATCCTTTGGTGCAATAATACTGTAATGAAGATCAACCTTCATTCTTGGTGATTACTTGGCTGTAAAATTTTTTCCATCTGAATTAGTAAACATTGTTTCATGTTTAGATTTGTCTACAGAGCTTTGTCCAACCTCTTATCCCACTCCTATAGGATCTTTAGAATGCTTTTTCCTTCCCAACATCTCATTTAATATATTAGTACTATGATCAAATTTTTGAATTTTACTAGATTGAGACTTGACACTTTCAAGCTCTTTTCTTAAAGCAACTACCTCTTCTTCAAGTTTTAGACAAAAAAATATTTTTAATCTCCAAATCAGAACTCACAACTTCTGCTATCCTCTTATATTCTTCAATTTCAATTTTCTAACTTATAATCATATCATCCTTTAGAGTTAGTTCTTTACTACTTAATTGTATCTAAGGCACATAGGAGTTCACCTTCCAAATCAACCTCACTTTCTAGTTCATCATATTCCTGTTCAGAGGTAACTTCACCCAAAGATTGATCTACTTTTACACAAGTTTCTTGATCATTTAAATATTCATTAATGATCTCCTTGGACTTATTTTCAAAACTATGAAGGTTTACACCTTCTTCACTCTCAGATGTTTCACAACTTATTTTAGTACCCAAAGATATCTCCTCTTGTAACTCACTAAATTCTAATTCATTTCAGTCAACTTGTCCTAAACTTCCTTAGCACTACTGTAATGAATGACTTTTGTAATGACTTTATTTGGAAAGTTATTAAAAATAACATTTATAGCTCTGGTATTGAATTCAAGTGCTTTCTTCTCCTCAAGAGTGGAAGGAGATGTTGCAAATGTAGTGCAGCCCCTTTCAACTGCTACCCACACTTCAGACCCTAGAAAAAGTAAGTATGTGTCCATCCTATGTTTCCACATAATAAAGTTTGTACCTTTGAACGAAGGAGTTCCAGATCTAGGATACTCTACCATTTCAGAGCTACTGTTTATGAACTCTTCCTTGTTATTCATTATCCTAGATTTAGGTTGAACATGATGAATAGCATTTTGCTGAGAACATCCTTTTCCCTTATTCCTTTTGTTCTTTCCAGTATTAACCAAAGTACTTCGAGAAACTAGGAACAATCCTAAGGGGTTTAGACCTATCAGATGACCCTTTGTTATGATACCAATTGTTGGAGTTATGGATAGACACTGAGAGGGGGGGCGAATCAGTGTCTAAAATTTTTCAACTTCGACCAAGACTTTTAATTCTGATTTCCTTTTCTATCAACAACAGAGTAGAGTAATCACTTTTGAAAGCACAAAGATATGACAACATTAACTCATTCTATTAGAAAACTTATGCAAATATGATTTGAGTGAGATATCTTTCTTTTTCCAAAACAATTATGGCGTACATTGATCAACAATCAAAGCATGATGACAATGCAGGTGCAACTGATAAGACTATGCAAATGATGATCAACATTATTGACTCACTTCTTAAAAAATTGATTTGAATGCATCTTTAAAGACAAGAAAGGTATTGAGACAAAAAACGCCTTTAGAAAATTATAACTATTCTTGAGAAATGAATCAAATGAGAAATTTTAAGCTTCCTTTTGAATTAGACTCTTCAACAATGACTTGTGCAAGATATTTGAACTAAATATTTGCAGATATGAAGGAACTAACATTAAAAAATGTTTAGAGTGATAAAAATTATCACAATCAAGAAACATTATGACATCAAAACAATAGACCATAAGACAAAGGATTTGCTAAGTGGAAAACCCTCCTTGGGTAGAAAAATAACTCCTAAACTGTGTTACTGGCTTAATCTTCAAAAACCACTGTTAACAATGCCTTATAGGCTAATTTCTGAGCACCAACTCAAGGACCACCAACCCCTCATTTTGAAACACCAATTTCAAGGAGCACCAACCCCTCAAATTATTTTAGAACAATTATAATATCAGAGGATCTCTCTGTTTTCAAGTAAGCTTAAGAAACTCAACACTCTTATCTACATAATACCCTAAGAATCCAACTCTTTGAATCCTTAAAATATTAAATAGAAAAGAATTAAAACACTGTTTTGCATCATGTTTTCTATATTTTTTTATTACAGAGTTTGTTAGTACATCTATTGATACAGCCAAAAAACTGTCTCAGAATAATGACCAGGAGACTTATCTTCAGTGTTCACAACATTGTATTTAAATATATTTCTGACAGAGAGAGGTCTTCAAAGAATGTGTTTATCAGAAGGAATCTGAAACCCTCTTGTTGTTTTAAGAATATGTGCCAGAAGAGTAAATTTCTACAAGAGTAATGCCTGAACAACAGGCTATAATTAAACATGTCAATGATATATCACTATTCTTTTTCATAAGTGCATCTTGAGTTTGTAACCAAAAGCCCAAATCAAGTGTAGTTTTCTTCATAAAAAAGATCATTTAAAACTAATTTTAGAAAACCCAAATGCTTAAACATTTATTTGTGCATACCCATAAGCTAAAACTATATTTTTTGTCATGAATGAAGAGATTTCCAATTGAAACTGACAAATTTCTCAAAAATCACGACTACCCATTGTCTGAAAAATCATAAATAGAAAAATCATATGTTGAATCCATCAAAGTAATGATAGGTGGAAGATTTCATAAAAGTATCATTGCCTATTGTGTTTTATGGTTTACAAAACTATTTAGAAATGTAACCGTTTCATTTCAAAATTAACACAATGATCAAAGAGGGCTGAGAGAAAAATTGAAGAAGAGAGGAGATCACAAAGATTTCATGATGGCGGCTAGGCTAGGGTTTCTTACCTAGCCAAAAACATAAACCACGAATTGCCCTAACATGCTTTCTTTTCAATTGATGACTTTGTTGAAATGAAATGTGATTTGAAGTCCACTCAAAGTCAAGAAACATAATAATAATCAACTTCAAAACTGATTTAATTCGTTGTCCAAAGAAAATGCCGACCACTTTATAAGCATCAAGTAGCATGCTCAATGATAACACATAATACTTACAAAGTGACTTTTGATATTTGTCAAAGAATCTCATAAAGCCAACATAAGCTTATGGAGAATGATGGTTGTCGATGACTTTACCCAAAGTCAATTTTCAAACGCAATGAGGCCTAAAACCATTGCAAGTTTAATGTTTAAAAATGAAACCCAAAAATCATTACCATCTCTTATATATGAGACAAGATACCTTTAGATGCCGATCAAGGCTCATGCAAATGTGTCTTCATATACATTGTTAAAATCGTATGACTTAAATCAAAGTCATTTATCAAAATAAACTCACCAAAGTCAAACACCTTCGAGCCAATTAAATATGTGTGAGCCCAGAAGATCATGAGAATGATATCGACCTTAAGTGCATAAGCAATGCAAATTTATATACCAATATGATGTATCATTGAAGTGAATTGACTCATGTAAAGAGATCATACCAATGAAATCTGATAGTGTTATCATATGATAATGACTAAATTTTCCAATGGAGCAAGCAAGCTAAATACCATGTGAAGGAATATATACAACAATAGTGATAATACAAACAAAAATAAGATATACCTTCACTTGAAGAACCTTCACACTGAATTGAATATCACAAACACCTGAAAGCATAAACAATGAATGCCATATGTCTGCACATGGAACTCGAGGCATCAGTAAACAACAAATTAAATCAACTGTGAAGGCACACAAGCTTGTCCATGAATAAGTGTAGAATATCAAAACCAATTGAAACCATCTAAATGTAAACCAATGCCAAAATCCAACTGAAAGCATTTGAATGTAAATCAAGGCCAATGTCATCAAAGAAGTACCGTAATAAAGCATAAAGAACCAATCTGAGGCAGTCAACAACTGAAAGTCATTTTGTCATCAAGGACAAATCATAAACACAACTAAGATCCAATACATGGCACATAAATTATGCCTTTCACCCCCCCAAAATGTATTAAAACAGATTTTTCAAGCCCCCCAAAAAATTACAATGAACAAATTTTGCAATTTTTACAAGCGACAAGCTCAAATCAACCATTTATAACACGTTTATTTTTATAATTTTTACTAAAAAAGCTTTCCAAAACTTAAAATAGAGGTTACAAACAGATTCCTTACGCTTTTCTGAGCAATTTCCAAAAAAAGTTTGCCAAATTTTGACTTCGCCAAGAATAAGCAATAAATGCACTTGTACCTTCAAGTTGAAAAAACTGGCACAAAATGTCAAAATCTAGAAAAATCAGCTACACCATTGTGAAGTTCATTGAACTAGCTTTCTGACGATATCCTGTTTATGAAAATCCGACTTCGTGGCGAAAAGTTATGCAAAATTGAAAAAAAGGCCTATTTGAGGCACTTTGAAGACTAAACATGAGCAAAAATTAACACTATTTGGGTGTAAAAATATAGCACCTGGGGGCTAGCAGGTGGGAACCCATGTGACCATGTGCTTTATAGGCGTAAAAAAGAAGCTGCCACCCTAAGTGGCGGCGGGGCTGAGCTTTGATAGACATGTTGTGGTGAGAGTCTTAGCACCACCCATAGAGAGCTAAGGGCCTGACACTTATAATAAAGCCACAGGCTCGAAGAAAAGGGTGTCAGAGAGAAGACTGATGATCAAAGCCAACAACTGCGAAGTGGATGCTGACAAAGGAGGTGCTGATAGGTGGTAGGCTAGCCGACCGGTGAAAAAAGCTAGCAATGTTGTAGTGAGGCCGGGGCTGATGAAGGTGTGGCTCAACAATCGGCCAATATGACCCTATCAAACAAAATAAATGCCATCCAATCCAAAAAAAATGCCCTCCATATTTTGAAAAAATATAATATGAGCCACAAAAAATTAATCCACCAATAATATGCCCCTTGAAATCTCGAAAACGGCCACTCAGGTGCAATGGGAGGCTTATTTTTTGTCAAAAATGCTCCTATAAAAAGTTGTTCACTAGATCTAAGCTCCAAACCCTTCTTTGCCAAAAATGCAACCAATGACGAAATTGAGTGAAAGAAAATCCAAATTTGACTTTCTTGAGCCTCCTAGACACAATGGGATAGCCTAAAATACTACCACTATAGTCAAAAGCACTGCAATCACCAGATCCTACCAAAATGAATACATGCAATATAGGATACAAGAAACACAAATCACAATAGAAATTGATGGAAACTCTCTAATGAAAAAATGGAAGGGGCTTGCCAGATTCAAAGCTCTTATACCATGTTGGAGTGATCAACCCAAGATCTTCAATTTGCAACACTGAATAACCTCCAGAAGAGATAGAGAGAAGCAACGATTGAAGATGTTATTCCACCAAACAAGGATTGTAATATGATATAATATGATCAATGTAATACTCTATAATACAATGAAAAATATGCTAGAGATGCCTTGCTTATAAAGTCAAGGATGAGAGATAGGATAAGACAAGATCATGACAAGTGTCTTAATCCTATCACATGAGACAACTAACTCATAACTACCTAGGAAAGTGTAAAGTCTAGATAATACAACTAAGACTTCTAGAAGATACAACTAATATCCTAAGTAAACTTAACATGTTAATTAAGTCCCCTAAGTCCCTAGTAAAGGAATAAACTAGGTACACAACTTATTCACACCAACAAGAGATACTAGGATGAAGGTGACCATTCTCTAACCCATCTAATTGCAACTTGAGCTTAGTAGGCTCATAGGTGGTCATCCTATAAGGCGGTTGTGAAATAATCTCAACTCCCAACATAAGATCTATATGAAAGTATTTTTCTTTCCAAGATGGCATTTACACTAACTATTGCAAAAGGAGATCAACAAGCTCTTTAATAATAGATTGATCATTGAGAGTAATTTTTGGTCCACCCACTAATATATCCCTAACACAAATAGTAAGAAAATCAAAGCCCCTCTATATACATCGAGTAAGATGCATATTTATAATCATGCAAAGATAAATATGTCTATGCATTCCTAAGACCTTAGATCCAACACCATGATCATTAACACACTCAATTTCCTATTTTTGATAGTTTATCTTAGTTTGATCAGTGTTGTGCTAATCCATAGCCAACACCACTCCATAAGAACCCAAGGGAATTAGTCAAAGATCCATCAATGTAGTGAGGGTTCCATGTCCCAACTCACAATCCCTAATCAGCAAATATACCACCAATATGGCCTATTTATATTCACTCAAATACAAGGGATTTGCAAATGTAACAAATCCCTAATTTAATCCACTGTATCATGTGAAAAGTCCATTGTATTCTACTACTACATCTAATGTGGTGAATCAAGATGAAATCACTCCACACCAACCTTATCTATATGTTTCACATAATTTTATGGACTCTTGTTATGCTTGCTAGGCTATATAGTGTGTTTGTCCTTATAATGTTGTGAATGATCTACATGAGGTCCCTTTATTGCATTTGGTATCCTCTCCTACATCATAATGCTCCTCTACCAAAGTTTTTGGAGGATAGATATAGTTTGAGCCTAGGAGGTGCTTGTTGGTACATAGACTCTACTAGTGGTAGCTCTAGATCTAAGTCACTTAAAAGTGCACAACCTAAATATGCATCTGCAAGAATATCCTCTCTTAAATTTAGACATTATCCTACATTTAGTAGAATACCATAGTTGAAACAAAGTTTAACTCAAGTTCCTAGAGGTGAGGCCATGCTTGTATATACAAGTGAGAGCATGATAATACTTGGGTTATATTGGAATCTTGATGAATAGTATGATAGTGTTATGATGTATGTCATAGATCATCTTTGAATTTAGTGAGAACAAAATTAGGTGGCCAAGTGAGCTAGTCAACCATAATAGGCTATGGCAGTATAATAAATTATAGGGAATATTCTAAATATTTTAAAAATAATAAGAACGACAATGAGGGATTATAATTTGTTCTATTTTGAGCTCATGAATTGGGCCATGATTATGTAAGACAAATTATAGTTTCTAGTTTGTTTTTCATCTATTTATTGATGCTTGGGGATGGATTTAGAATGGTTGATTTGCAATCATTCTTATGATATTAGAATTATTTTATATTTGTATGTTGGTGATAATCACTAGAGGCATAGCCCAGACATTGTATTGTAATCATTGTTACTGAATAATAATACTGGTCTTGCTTTTGGAGAGGAGATTTTCTTTTGAAAGAATTTTCTCCATGTCAACTTTGTGCTATGGTATATTTTATAATATATACTTTTTGTAATGACAAAGATTAAATGAATTTGCACCCACCTCTCCTCATTGATTAGTGTAGAAAGTAGTTTTTGTAACTCTAAATATTTCATTTAATAATTAAATTATGATCAAACTCACAATTTTAAAATAAATTTTGTTATATATCTTGTTCTCAAATTTATTTTATTAAATATTTTATAGAAAATTATATTATTATAATAAAAAAATTCATGTTATCTCAAAATCCTTGAACTGCCCCCCCCCCAAAAAAAAAAGAAAAGAAAGAAGAAGAAGAGGAGAAAGAGAAGAGAAAAAGGACTTTCTAGTTTTTAATTCATTCAAACTCATTCAAGAATTTTAGTTTGGTGATATGAAGGCCACAATGGCCATGAAGGTGGATGTAAGAATTTTGTTGCTATGGATGTGGTGGCCCATGAAATATAAGTTGAAAAAGCACAAAATTTCGTCTCCATACAAAGTGCATAGTGGATTACAATATGATAGTGGACTACCTAAATATTTTTTAAAGGTGCAAGAATAGAGGCAAGAATAAAAAAATATAACTACTGAATGATTTCATCATATGTTTCCCACGTTAACTTTATAGTGGATCAAAGGTGTGCGCACTAATGGTGGCACTAAGAAAAGTTCAAAAGGATACAAGGTATGCCACGTACATATTAAATGAGAACCAAATAATATGAATTATGTTCATCCTGAATAACCAAACCAACCTTTATAGAAAATAGAATTTGATTGAGTTATATGCCAGCGAGTTGTGTTTCTCTGGTTGACAGTCTCAAAATATTACACATTTTCCTGCACAAACAGGTGGCTAACGGGCTTCTCAGTCAATCAAAGGTATTTGAAGACTCAAAAGCATTATCACTGTTTTATAACAAGAATACTGTGTACTATTATTTTGTAACATGTATATAAACTTTTCTATGGAAACAACGCAGTATATTCCAAAACATTTTGATGATGCACAATGTGTGTAATGAAGGTGCTCGCCATAAAGTTCATTCCACCAGGATTACCCGCGGCCAAACCTTCCTCTGTCACTATCCAGAACTCTCCGTCTGCGATATTTATACATTGATGGCGTTTTCACTGTCTGGTAGCATATCAACAAATAATTTTATTTGTCTGCTTTGTTATCGGTGCCTCGGTGTGCCTTTTAGACTTCCACCTCCGTCATAAAACACCATCCATTCAACCTGGCATTCATTGGCAGGAATGGAACTCGACAAAATATTGTTCACCTTTTTCATTTTCATGCCATGATTATCAGGAGCTCTTTTTATAACAATTGCTAACGAACCCTTCAATTATGAGAGACTTCTAGCAACCCAACTTTTGTTGAACCCAGCTGGCCGATAGCACCGGATTTGTCGCAGGACCCGCAGAGTCACTATGAATCTGCCACACTCTCACCGAGCGGTCCAGACTCCCGCTGTAAACAAAAGCAAAATTGTTGAAAGCATCGATAGTAGTCGCGATGGATTTAACGGGTCCACCATGGCCCTGCAGCACTATCACGCTGGTATGCAACATACCCGCATCCCTTCTCCACACCCGTATTGTCTTATCCGCCGACCCACTCAGTACAAGATTCGAAACCGTTGCAAGGCAAAGAACGGCAAGCTTGTGGCCTCCAAGGAATCCCGCATGCCGCATAAAGTTTGAAGTCTTCTCTTTTTCCCAGTAATTGACAATTCCGTCAGCCGAACCGGCATACAGAATCCCTCCGTCGGGACTCACGGCGACCCCGTTTACCACAGAGTGCTGAAGATAGAGAGTCTGGGTGAGAACATGCCTGGCTTTAAACCTCCTCAATACTTTAACCGTACAGTCTGCGGAACCCGTGAAGAGTAATCCGCCGGGTCCGACGGCCACGGAATTGACGGCGTCGTGGTGAGCATAAATCGACTCAACACACTTCCAATCAGACATCCTCCACACTTTGACAGTCTTATCCCATGAACCGGAATACAATAAACCTTGTTCCTCGTCCACAGCCAGGGAAGAAATTACGTCAACGTGCTTGATCCACAGAGCTTTATGGTGCCGACGTACATGAACAAAATTTCTGGGATTAACAGAGTTCTGAAGCTGATCCTTTACAGTCGGTAGCGTCCTCATTCTTTTGCCCTTTCTCCATATACGAATCTTGTGGTCGCTGTGGGCACTGAAAATTCTGTCACCGACGGTCACAATAGCTTTTACGGACCCGCCTCCCGATCTCAAGCAACCGCTCTGGCAGAAACTCGGTTGTTTCCACACGCGGATGTTTTGGCTCTCGGAGCCGGTGTAGAGCAGACCTTCAGCGGAGGAAATCGCGAGGGCGTAAACATGGCCGACTTCTCTGACCATGCTGGCAATGCATCCAAATGACCTCTCGTCCTGCAAAGGGGTTACAACCGGTGATTTCCATGGAGACAGCACCCCTGGCGATGGAGACCTGTTGTTCCACGGCGACATTGGGTTTGGAAAGAGAGGAGTAAACCGAACCGGCGACCCGAGTCTGCTTTCCAGAAGAAAAGCGGAGTTCGCCGCCTCCCGCTTCGCCACAAAAGTTTCTCCGACGATGAGCTGCTTTGGGCGGAGGGCAGGCTCAGGAAACTCGAAAACATTCTCCTAGCTTTTTGTGTTTCCATTCCTTTCAATTAACAGGCCAACAGGTAAGCATTATAGCTGATGGAAGACATTCCAGGTGCTCAATCGCCCGTTTCATTCGGGTAAACAATTGTCCAAATTCAGCGCAACAACTGCACAAGCTTTCCCAACCAATTAGATACGCGTGTTCGAGTCCCTACATACGGCTATTTGTATATATAAGCCACCTTTATCGCGTCGCGGAACTCCGTCGTCACATTTGCGAATGCAAATATGATTACAAACGGTATCGGCTCACATGTGTCGCTGGGAGACTAAATTCAGGGTAACAAGTGGCTGCTTGATGAAACGACCAAATTATGGGCAGACGTCCTACAATTTGTCGGAACTTACGTGTAAATGAATGAATATGACTGCACCAAAACCGTAAATGTGGATTTCTATTATTAGCTCAATTATATTGATGGAGTGAGACCTGAAGGATACCTACCTATAGTATTGATCTTCGAAGACAATGCTTTCTCATTCGAATGGTCAAAAGGTTAAACGAAATGTTAAGATAGAAGCGATAAATGGTGCACTTATGTTACGTGTATTAAAGTGATATTCTGGGATGTATATCTCTAAAAGATAAAAAATCATGAAAAAACCATGAAAAAACATGATGTGGGATAGGTAGTAAGATTGCTTATTTAACAAGGATTTGAATGGCTTCTCAATATTGACTTTCACATAACTAATTGCTGCCAAACACGTCTACACAGGAAAGCTGTCGACATGTCTTCTTTGCGTGTGACTTGCAATAGTGAGTCTCGATGACATCACTTCTCTAACCCTCTTCATAGTTGTCATGATTTGGAATACTTCTTGTTTCTACTCTCAATGCAAATGTTGGGATATATAAGTAGAATAAAAATGGAAATGGATCTTTTTATAGTTCAGACGATCTACTTTTTGGTCTATAGATAGATTATAATAATAGGAGATTATCATGTATTTCAAGTAGGGGCACCTAATTTTATTACAAATTCTCCATCATTAGAACATTTGAGTGTAAATGTTGTTACTAAATTTAAATTTAGTTTTTTTTTTTTATTCGTACACATTACTTTTGTTGTTTAATTTGTTTATTATTGAAAGTTAAATGTATGAATATTGAATTTATTTATGCTGATTTTTTAAGTATGGAAATGATATTAGAATTTTTATATGAATTTAAAGTTATTCCATCAAATAAATTTTTATTTGTGAATTTGAATACATAATTTATTAAATTTTATATTAAGATATTGTATAAACAAGAAACATTATTTCACTTTTATCCATCCATAAAATTCTCATTCCAATTTTCATTATCACTCAAGGAGCATTCACTAGGGCATTACAATTTCATCACTAACACTAAAAGTTATCTTAGGCATCATTGTATATTTACCTGTATTAGATCATTTGTATTGAATTCTTGAATCAATAATAAGTGTTTGATAAAAGGGGAATATTTCTTTCCTACCAAACTCTTGAATGATATTAATTAACATCACCACTTTTGAGTAGTTTATTCTAGAAATAAGGGTAAATATGTTTTGAACATAGATTTTTATGTAGATTGCTTTGACATAAAGGTTTCAAATCTAGAAGTGGGTTCATATCCTTAGGAACAATAATTAATTCTACAAAATAATAATCCCATAACAACATGCCCCATTTTTTGACCAAACTAGGACAATGAAATCAACATTTTAAACTAAAGTAACACTTTTTAACTTTTATAGCAACTAAACTATTAAGAATTTGAAGATAATGTGAACTTGTCACATCTGATTTTTTACCCCTTTGGATTAAGCTATATTTTGATATATATTTTAAATTATGATAAAACATTTTCTGAGGACATTTATATTATAATGATTCTGCTTTATTGTGTTAAGACAAATATCAGTTAGATATTTTGTTACAAGATGTATATGTGAAGTTGCTTATCATGAGATGTTAATGAATGATTTTTATTATATTTTGATGATACAATTATAAAACTACATAACTTATTAGTTTAATGAGGCGAATGTGGGAGATGGTTTTTCCTCTCCTGAACGAGGAGAGAGAGAATCACCAAAAAGAGGGAAGGAAATCTAGAGGAATGTCATGACCACCATGAATTTGAGAACTCTTACATATACACACATGTGCACAAAATAAAAATGTATGGTCACAAATTCATGTGGATGATCATTTTGATTTGTTTGATCATGATGGTTTTGGTTATGCTTGTATTTTGGGTCACATCTCCATGAAATATTATTTTTGATAAAGGAAAAAATGGGTTTTACAAAGACCCAAAACCACAAATTTTACAAGCAAAATAGAGATACAACATTAGAAACCCTAAAAAATAGGAAGGCTACCCAACAAAAATAACCAAGAGAAGACCACAACCACCAACCCAAAGCCACCACAGGACAACAAAAAAATAGCACAAAAACACCAAAAACTAACCTAAAGACTTTAAAGTATCAAGAACTTCAGCTTCAAGGTTGCACATATCCTGGGTACCCTTTTTCATAGCCTAAATCTCTTGTGGCATCTTTTGGAAATTATCTGTTTTCTCAACCATAGTGCTCATGAAAGTGGCATTATGTTTAGCAATTCTGTGATTTTGCTCCATGATAGTTTTCATAGTGTTCCTTATTTTTCTCAATTCTCCCTCCAGAACCTTAATCTTAACCTTGTAATCCTTCTTCATCCTATCCGTAAGCTCAACATTTCATAGAAGCCTCTCGGCCATCAACCTCATTTTCTTCTCAGTATACACAACCACATCAATATTTTGGGTAACCCCTTTAGCTTTCATTTCTTCTAGCTTACTAGTGAGAGCCCAATTTTTTAAGTTGAGGCCCTTCATCTCATGAAAAACTCACCTCATAATCTTGAAATAATCAACAACCCCATTTATAGCTATAGCTAAAATATCATCAGGAAACTCCCGGTCAGGCTTAAAGTAGTGGTCTTCAGGGTTAAGATTACTAGGGAATCTAGGTCTATTTTCTCTATCTGTGGCAGGGTAAGAGGTATAGGACTCCTCAATGGATTTGTGGGCTTCACTTTTATCCTCCGGGGAGTTCTCAAAATAGGAGACTAGTTTATTGGCAGGGGGTCCTTATTCTTTAAATTCTCTTTCTGAGCAGAGCCGACGGGGGTTTTCACAAGGAACACTTTTTTGGTCAAGGGATTTCTCAGCGGAGTTTTCTTGCTCAATTTTTTGGGGGAAGGAGGGTCTTCCTCTTTCCAATCAGGGTCCTGGTTATCTTTTGCCTCAGACAAGTTGTTATCAGTATCATAATCTTCAGAGGTCAAAGCTGAGATAGGGTTAGACAAAGCCAACATATTTTTAAAATGTTCACAAATAAGCCGAATGAGGCTAGTATGCAAGACATGATACTTCCTAGGGTTCTTTTTATGATCTTCCATGCTATTACTCAAGGAGCAGTACAAATAGTGAGGGAATGAAACCCTTACCTTATGATGAAAATGATTGAGGAGGGAAAAATGGTATCCATAAACTCTAGTAAATTTGCCATCCAATGTGATGTATTCCATTATAATTCTGAGCACTTTCCTCCATAACGCCTTGATTGAATCAACACCAAAGTAGCTACTGGAAATTTTGATGAGCTCTTTCTTTTCCTTGTCTTTTTTGGGAAACTTAATAACAGCCTCATCAGAAAAAAATTTGTCATGGAAGAACTTCATCCCTTCAGTTGAAAGACCAGTGACCTCCCCAATGAGATTCTCATCCACATTGACCTTCCTGCCAAAGAGAACAATTTCTCCATTCCTCGAGTGTTTCACAAAATACATAGTAGCTTTTGGGTTAGGACTGTGAAGCTTTTCGATGAATGGGAGAAGCCCACCATGCACGATTTACCTCCAAACATTCATATTTTCCTTGTGCATTTCATAGCTAGTAGAGCTCATACCTTGAATCAAAATGTAGTAGCCGAACCAAAGCACCCACAAAATGTGCCAGTTCTTACATCTAGTAGAGTTAATAAATCTGGCCCCACCAAATCTTATGATGACTCTGTACTTGGCCTTGTTCTCCTTCAACATCAAAAAATGTGGCAAATTTCCCATGAATAATATCATACTCAATCAAGGCTCTTACGTCAACTCCCAAATCATTGAGGTTCTACCACGTATTATACCCTTCTTGTTTAGGCCCCTCATTAGTAAAAAAGTCGTGCCACACTGTTGGCTTCCCTAAAGGCATGAGTAACTCTAACTTTATCAAATTTGGATAAAAGAGCCTTAGCATCTTTGATCCAACATTTAATGGACCATGAGGGAGGATATTTACCAAGGATGTAATCAATAATGTTTTTAGAATCACCCTCTAACCAAATATTTTTAACATTCATTCTACTTGCAAGGTCAATAACTTGAAAAGCCCCTATGGATTCAGCCACATGATTAGACTGTGTACCTAAGGACATGGCTTCTGCTACAACAAACTTACCATTATAATCCCTTATTACTTCCCCACTTCCAGTTAAACCCGTGTTACCCTTTGTTTCCCTGTCAAAGTTTGCTTTTGTCTAGCCTCTAGGCGGATGACTCCAACACAATCCTTCATGGTCCTTTATAGCTAGTTTTGTGTCCTTTGACACATCACATTTGATGTTACAATCCTTAGCCATCTTAAGGTCATAGGAATAATAGACCACAACTTCCCTCATATTCTCCTGATGGGGTATGATATTGAAATTTTCCACAAATAATCTGAAAGTTTTCTCATACATAATGTTCTTTGAGGTTTCCTTTTCCCTGAAGATTCTATTATTTCGTTCCTTCCACACACACCCCAAGCTAAATAAGGGAAAGTAGAAGCCCATAATCTTCAAATATAAGGATTCAAAGAAGGATAATTCCACTAGATGAAAAAGTATTTGATAGAATTAGGAAAAACCCATGAAAAATTCCAAAGAGCCAGAAATCTTCCCCAAATTGCTACCGCATACAGACAATGAAGAAATAAATGGTTGGTAGTTTCTTCCTTTTCCTTACACAAGTATCATTGGTTAGGGATCTGAAAACCATGCTTGCAAATATTGTTTACCGTGAGCACTTTATTCTGAAGAAGGATCCAAAAAAATATATTAACTTTGGGAGTCAAATGTTTTATCCAAGCTTTGGACCAAAAGGGAGAGGGGGCATGAGAAAGGTACAACAAAGAGATAGCCAAAGAAACAAAGTAGCTGCTCGAAGGGTTGGCTATCCAAATTAAGAGATCATCCTGCTGACTCGACCTCATCCTAACAGCCATCAAAGAAGATTGAATCAGAACAAGATCCGAGCTAATCTAGAGCAGATTCACCCAACCCCCATTTCTCCAATAGTACTTAACAAGAGTACCAAAAGTCTCTTTGCAGGTATTAGCCCACCTATTAAACCTTTCATTAGAAATAAGGGGCACCTTCAATAACCATCTATCCTCCCAAAACCTAGCTTGATTCCCACTTCTTATACTCCACCCAACTCCTAAATCCATAATATTTTTCCCTCTAGTCATATAATTCCAACAAGCCGATCCACCGGGAAGATTAGGAGAGTCTAACAGAGCTTTAAGAGATCCAATATTAGCCATATATTTGTTTCTTCAAATATTTTTCCATTCTCCATTAGATGAGAAAGCTCTCCAAATTTGCTTAGCAAGGAGCATTTTATTCATCATTCTGAGCTTTCTTAGACCCAAACCTCTCAAAATTTAAGGTCGACAAACCAAGTCCCAACCTATGAGAGGCATTATTTTTCTTTCTTCAACACCCAACCAGAGAAACCATTTTTGGATTTTCTCAATAGCTTCCGCATATTTGGCAGGGATATTAAAAATATTTAGAGCATATATCAGAAGGTTTTGAAGAGTATATTTGAGGAGCTAGATTTTACCTACTTGACTGAGAAGAGCACCTTTCCAACCAACAAGATTTTTTGTTGAACCTATCCACCAATGAACTTCAAAAGGAGTTAGGAGGTTTAAGGCACAAAGGAAAGCGAATAAAAATAGAAGGTAAGGACTCCACTCTGCATCCCAAGAATTCTAGAAATCTTGTTTTGTCTAGTTTCAAGGGTGTTGAAGAAGAAGATAGAGCTTTTTTGTCTATTAACCATTTGGCCAGAAGCCCTCTCATACTCATCTAATATTTTTTTATAGACTCCTAGGTTTAGCCACTGTAGATCTCCCCATCAACATGGTGTCATCAACAAACTGTTGGTGAGAACAGATCAGGTTACTGGAAGAGGGTCTTAGCCCAACTAAAGAACCCTTATCAACCAATCTTTTCAATTTTTTTCCAAGAAATTTCACCATTATAGTAAATAAAATAGGGGAGATAGGATCTCCCTATCTTAAACCTCTTGAGTTCTTAAAGAAACATGAGGGAGACCTGTTAACCATGATTGAGATGGATGCAGTAGAAATGAGTTGACCAACCAACTAAAGGACTCTATTACTGAAGCCAAGCATCCTCATGATTTTGAGTAAAATGTCCCAATCCACTTGATCATAAGCTTTCAAAATTTCCAATTTTAGGAGAAAGCCTTTAGTTTTAGATTCCACCAGAGAGTGGATATTCTCATGGACAATAATTATTGAATTGAGGATCTGCCTTCTAGGAACGAAGCCATTCTGCTGAAGGGAAATCAGAGAGGGCGGAATAATAAGTAACCTTGAAGTTAGGACCTTAGATATAATTTTATAGAAAGAGTTACAAAGGCTTATAGGCCTGAAAGCTTCAAACCCCATAGCTCCTGGTCCTTTGGGAATTAGGACCAGAAAAGTAACATTAAGTTCCTTAAGGAGACTCTTTGAGCCATAGAACTCTTTAAGCGCATTAACCACATCATCTTCAACAATCTCCCATAACCACTGAAAGAAGAACATAGGAAACCCATCAGGGCTTGTGGCCTTGTTCCCTTTAAAAGAAAAGACCGCTTTCTTAATTTCTTCCCTAGAAGGTATAGTAGTAAGCATTATGTTATCTTCTTCCCTAACAAGTTTAGGGATGGCCTCTAAAATGTAATCTTTCTCTTCTTGAATAACTCCATTATTCGTTGAAAGGAGATTACTGAAGAAAAGGACATATTGTCTTCTAATGTCTTCATCCTCCTCAAAATGGCTTCCATTGTAAACAATGTGGGAGATACTATTAGCAGCCCTATGTTTAGAAATAGACAAGTGAAAATATTTAGTGTTTTTATCTCTAGTAGAGATCCACAGAGCCCTAGATCTCTGTCTCCAAAAATCCTCCTCTTTGGCTATTATATAATGCATATTCACAAGTAGTTCATTTTCTTTCACTTTGTTATCTACAATATATCCTTCCCGCTGGATTTTTTCTTGAATTTCCATCAATTCAAGTTGAAGCTTAGACTTGATGCTGAAAATATTACCAAAATTTTCTTTATTCCACCTTCTAATTTTAAATTTAACTTCCCTTAGTTTCTTTGCCACCCTAAACATAGCAGTCCCAAAGACCATGATGTTCCACTATTTCCTCACCTCTTCAAGAAGTTGAGGATGGGAAAGCCACATGCATGCCCTCAAATCTAAAAGGAAAATTACTCTTGGCCATTATAGGGCCTTCCACAAAACTAATCAAATAATGATCTGAACCCACCCTAGAGAGGTTCTTTAAAGAACAAAAGTAATTTAAAAAACATTGATAAAAAATTAACGTTCTGTCTAATCTAACTTGAATTAGGTCCTTGCCAAATCTTCGATCTGACCAAGTATAGGTAGCTCCTTGTAGATCTAGATTAATCAACGCTTGATTATTAATGAAGTCCAAAAGTCCCATTCTTCTTTCTAGATTAACCTGGAATCCTCTGAAATTCTCACTTTACTTAAGAGGGGTGTTACAATCTCCCATAACAACCTAGGGTTCATTAGTGAATATCCTACAGAAGGTAGCCAACTCTAGCCAAAAGGATTTTTTGGCCCCTTTTCAATTGGGAGCATAGATATTTGACTGAATCCAACAAAAATTATCTCTGATATGAGTAAATCTAGTTGCAACATGGTTTGAGCTCATAATCAAAGGTTCCCCTCTGATAAGATTCTAATTCCAGAAGGTAGCAATCCCCCCTGAGGCACCCTTAGAGTTGTTTCCATTGACTCAACAAAACTTATACATCTTAATCTTTTCCACTTTATCTTTAGGCATTTTGGCTTCTTGGACATGTAAAATGTCAGGTTTATGGTCCCACACAAAATTTTCCAGCACATCTTTCTTATGGAGGCTATTTAACTCCCTTATATTCCATGGCATAATCTTCATATCTTATCAGGAGAATGGAGTTTACAAATATCAGGAATTGTCTTCTAAACACCATCTACAATATCCTAAAAAATACCATGCTCTCTCAACCATTTTGTTTTTTTTCTTCCTTGGTTGCTTTTTGTGGCTCCACAGTTTTCCTTAGCTCTAGTTCTAGTAGAGACTCCACTTGGAGTATTCTTCTGTTTGTTTTTCTTGTTCTTTTTTCTAGAATGGGAGTTGACATCATCTTTGTCTATTTCTTCTTGACTATCCAACTCTTTTCTTGATTCCCAGTCCTTATCTGATATCCCCCTTTGATCCAAGAGGAGGGTGTCCATCAACCCATTATTATACTAGGTTTAATTATCACTTGAGAACTCTTGAGTCTGAATCAAGTCCGCAAAGGTGTCCTTGACAACTTCTTGAGAATTAATAGTTTCTGGGATCTAAAAAGACTCTTGGGTTGAAGGGAAACTTCCTCCAAAAGCAGAAGATAAGAAAGGAATCTCGATATCTAGAGACAAGCCCTAAATAGGGATGTCATCCAGGCCTAACTCTCCAACCTCCTCTCCATCTGATTCATTCTCTAGATTATTAAGGGGATGATCCTGATTTACCAAGCCAGACCCATTAACATCCATAACATTCTCTCCATCATCCTTCCCTCCAAATTCATTCTCTAGCTTATTCCTTTGAGGCTCTTGGATGCCCAAATCAACTTGAATTTCTAGGGCTATTAGAAGAGCTTTGGATTTCTTTCTCTCCAACTCTCCATTGGCTATCTGGGTATGTGCAGGATCATCATGGAAAAAATAGGCCCTTAAGTGGAAAAAAAATTATAAAAATAAGAGTTAGGCAACTTGATGTAAAAATTTGAATAAGTTATCTATATTATTTCAAAAATATGTAAGAATAGAATATGTAGCAAATTGAATGTAGTTTCTAAACTACTAGGTTTGTTTAAAAGGAAAAAATATATTTGGTAAAAATTTCAAATTTCAATGTAGTAGTACTTAAATTTGGAAAAAATAAGTAGGTGTTTGTCGACCACCCTAACCACAATAAAATGATAAATTTTTTATAATATTTTAGATATAAGTAGAGGACTCATGCCCAGATGTGATACATATTTTTTTGTAATTTTTTCCAAGTAAATAATTAGTTATGATTTTTTATTACAACTTTAAAAAAATATAAAAACTCGTATGTCTGACCACCTTAACTTCGTCAAAACTTCATGAAATTCAATTTTTCTTTTTTTATCTGATAGTATGCGAAGCATAGAATGTGATGCATGTTTTGGATTCAAAAAATGTGATACCATTTGAAAGCTATAAATGTTTTTCAATCAGTCTAACAATCAGAACTTTAGTCATAATTCAAATAGAAAATGAATAATAACTACTTATTAAATTCAAAGTAAAGCATAATTTATATTGTTGGAAAGTTGAGAATCTCCTTTAAAAATACTTTTCATTTCATCAATTTTGGCTAAAAAATTAGTCATAAGCCACATACCCATCATGATCTTGCACATACCCATCTCTTTGACTTTTATTTCATCCCCTTCAGGCTTTTTTCCAGAAAGTCTTTGGATTGGGCTAGGGTTTCTCTTTATCCTTGCTAACATTGAGCGAACATTTCTTCGCCCAGTTCCTAGCTTTCCTACACTTAAAGCAAGCGAAGGGGATCGATTCAAACTCAATATTTTGAGTCCAAGTACCTAGCTTCAATTGAATATCGATAGAAGAAGGGAGGTCAGCATTCTGGGACACCCCCACATAGATTCTAGCAAACACAAGAATTTTCCTTTCCATTCTCATTGGATCTCTTGAGAAAAGCTCCCCAAAAGAGTTTGCAATGTCGATGGAGACATCCTCATTCTAGTATTCTAGAGGAAGCCCAGGAAGTCTAGCCCAGATTGGAACATTCTAAAAAATGGATTCTGAAAGATCTAGATTAGAAGTCCATTTCTTGAGAGCTAGGGAATATTTTCCAATAATCTAGGACCACCACTCCTCACATCCAAAATGTCCTCCTTGCAGGTAAACTCAAAAGAAAAATAGCCTTTAGGAAGTGCTGCAATAGAGACTTTTCCATTGGTTCTCCACTTGTTTTTGACATATGCCCTAACAACTTCAATATTTTGTATAGGGCCCATAAACTTTCCAACTAGTGTATTGTCCATTAAGGTAATATTATGATCAATGATCAAATCAGGGACAGAGATGGAAAACTTACCTCTTACTGAGTCAAAAATGTTGTGCATAGGGGGAAACACTGATTTTCCATTAGGTTTAACTCCAAATAGAGAAGACCATGGTTTATGTTTAGCGCCTTCCCCACCAGTGGCCCCCACCACATCTTTGTCCTTTTCAGCCTCCTGTCCTTTGCTATTCCCAATAGGATTAGCAACTAGGACATCCTTCCCCCTGGGTCCACTAGAATATTTCTTTTGGGGTCATTCTCTTCTGAGTCCTCCTTATCTTGCTTCTCCCTCGGAACTTGTGCCAATTCTGCCTACAAATCTTTAGAGCCTGCACCTCCATGGCCTGCTCCAATGCTTGAAGATTCAAAATCCTTCTTTTCCCGCCCATCCATGCTTAGAAAAATTATTTCTCCATGAAATATTGTTTAAAATTATCATGCTTCATATTTTATATCTAGCTAGTTCTAATTTAAAAATATATTATTGTTGACAACTTTTTTCACCTTAGTTCCTTAAGGGCTTAAGATAGTAGAAAAGGGATTAAATTTAAAATTTTTAGGCACTACAGAGTTTTGGACTGAAACATAGAAAAAGAGAGGCTATGATATTTAGCCCCCTTTTTCTAGGTTATAGTTTCATTCAAAAGATGAGATCCAAGAACTTTGAAATAATTATCAACCCAAGAGGTGAATTGGGTCAAGATTTATGGATCTTGCAATTGAGATCCAAGAACTTTGAAATAATTATCAATCCAAGAGGTGAATCAAGTCAAGATTTAGGGATCTTTCAATCTTTCCTTTATGCAAGGATGGGGTCGTGAGCTAAATTATAATTTAGGGAGAAGAAATTGAGCTCACAAATAAACCTTAATTCTAGGTCTAACACATGAAATGCATGAATCTAATACAAAACAAAAAGAACTATAACTTTTCTGGTAAAATAGGAAGTAGATAATGTTGTGCACCTAATAAAATTTTTCTTTTTTGTAGTGCTAATAGGGACTTATTCACCACCAAAGGCGAATGGGTCCTGGGTGTTGCCATAATAGTGGTTTATTCTTTTTGGGAGATCCTGATTTTTGCTGAAATCACATATTTTTAGAAAATATAATGAGTTAAGCATTGAAAAGTTCCATTTAAAGGATTCCAATTGAAGAGGGTTTGATCAAACCACCTTAGACCAATCGCCCTTGGATAGAACCCTACTATTTTTAAACCATACCTATAACGAAATCTCCTTTACACCTATCAAAATGCTGATAAAAAACCACTTTTGATTTACCTTTTGGGGGATCAAATGAATTCATTTTTATTTTTTTGGTAAGTATGTATTCCTTATTATAAGCTTCCAAAAATTATAATTTTAATTAAATTAAATTTGATTATTATATTTATTTATTATTTCTTGTGAATGTAGGTTTTTCACTAAAAATCGAGCTCTTTGTTCTACACATGTGGAAAGATAGTAGATTATCCTTTTTTTTTTTGAAAAATATGAGTGCACTAGATATTGAAGTCCTTGATCTAACAAAAAAGATAAATTGAATTTTGATGCATACAAAAAAAGTTATGCATTATATGGTCCACCTATGTCTGAATTGTAATTGATTTGACTTTGAAACTTGATTAATGAAAAAATGTTCAATAAAACACTATGAAACCAATTGGAAGCACTAGATATCCTAGTTATAAATCTAAATTCAAAAAAATAGAATTTTATCCTTCATGGAAAAAAAATTGTGTTATACGGTGAGCGTCACTCCTTAAAAATGATGTTTACTGAAAAAAACTAGTTTTTGAAGGAAATGGAAAAAGAAGTGCAATCTGATTCCAAATTTTTTGAAAAAAATATCTTTATAATCTACAAAAAAATGACACAAATCACTCATTTGTATCATCTTCAAATTCCTCACAGTTTAGCCGCTATAGGTGTCTGAAAGTGAAGATTTAGTTAGAAAAAATTATTTCAGTGTCCAATTTAGCCAAAAAATTTAAACCAGTATTGTGGGATCACCCTCCTGGTAGGCCTATTCGAAGAGCTCTAAATCTAGAATTGAAACTTGTACAATGTAGGATTTGTTGCCCCTCAAACCTTAACATGGACTCATTCACCACTAAAGGCGAATGGGTCAAGTTAGGTCCTCCCAGAAAACTCTCAATCTGATCTTCAACTTCCAATGCTGCACTCCTTCCTTGCACTTTGAAATTCTTGTTTTCAAATCTGGATCTGCTAATAATCTACAAGACAAATTTTGAAGCTTGTTCGGAGATAGGGGTTTTCTTGAGTCAAACCCGTTGTTGGTAATTAAACCTTTGATGATAAATGAAAATATAAAATATGTAATGTGCATGCAATCCTAACCTTAAGTGTGTCTAAGATTAAGATCCCTAATAATGTAAAGGTAATTCCACTCAATTGTGTTAGAATAGAACCCTAAATTGAAGCATGAACAATGCAAGTGACCTACTATAGAAGATCACAAATCATCTTATAAGATCACAAATCTGAAAATACCTCTCTCTAGGCTACAAGTAGGATGATCATAAATTATGGAATCACTTAGGAAACAAGTCCTTAGGCTTGGTTGTATGACTTCTACATCTCCCAACACCTAGAATCCCTCATGATTCTCCATAGGCATCTATCATCAAACTTCACTAATCCTTGATCTTTGACACAAAGTGAGCTTTAAGACTTGTAATGCTATTCCAAACTTCACTCTTGCTTGTTTCTTGACTAGGAATGATTGATCTCATGAAAATTCTTTGTCTCTTAGCTTGCTTGAAATCTCCTTCAAGTTGAAATTATGTAAAATAATTTTGTATTTATATGTATAGTTTGATAATTAACCCAAAAATTCAAATAATTCAATCCAAAATCAGATCTACTATTGAAAAATCATTATAATACTACCATAATTAAATTCAAAAAGGGGCATCCTATGTGAGGAGGACCCATTCACTACTAAAGGCAAATGGTTCCTAACACAACTTTCTAAAACCATGCTTTGTGGGGATGAAATAACATAAAAAAAACACCTCAAAAATGAAAAGAAAGGGGTGTCATATGTGGAGAGGACCCATTTTCCACTAAAGGCGAATGGGTCCTAGCACCATTTTCCAGGACCTCAAAATATCCAAATTAAATATTATGCAATATCATTATTGGGTGTCAAGATAGATCCTTTGAAAGGTGTAATTAATAATGATTAAATTTGAATTAAAGGGGCCAATTAGGCTCAATTAACCACAATTAATTAATGAAACCCTAGATAACTATGAAAATGTAATACAACACTCCAAATAAGGTACAATTTAAGTGCATTTTATTAAAAGATGCCCTAGATTCAATGTGAATGTGTACAACACATTACAACACCAAATAAAGGAATTATTAGGTTAATTTTATATCACTTATTCCCAAATTAAGTGTGAAAAAGGGTTAAAATTTTTCTACACTACATGGAAAAACTAAAAAATGAGTCTTTAATATTCTCTCACACCACTAACCAAAGAGAAAGGCCTCCACCCATGTTGCATAAGAACTCTAGGGTTTTTGTTTTCTACATTGAAGAGGTTCCTATGTTCTATTTGTGGAAGTAACACATTTTTGTTCCATCTTCAACCACATTGAAGAAGATAGACACATTGTAGAAGAGGTGAAAGAGTAATGATATGATGCATCAAGCTTGAGGAAAGAGGTTGCAAGATATAAGAAAGTAATTATAGGTCATTAACCACGTGTTTACCATCACTAAAGTGTTGGTTCTACATGGTATGTATTCCATTTCTTACCATGAACTATTTTTCTTTTCATAGTTAGAAATGAATCAAAATATTATGTTACAAATAAACCTATATGTATTTTACTTTTGAGTCATGGATGGTCAAGTTAGATGTTTACATGAAACTTTAATGTATCTCTCATTGAAGCTTGCATTGGAACTATTTAAATGAAGTCTCCCTACATGATGTTAAACATGATGTCATACCTTTCAATGTTAAAGAACAAGAATATACTCTGTGTGGTCCTAATGGCATGAGCTAATAGTGGACAAGAAAGTATGCGTTAGTGATAGAATATTTCCTAAGCATGCACAATATTTTTGTAGTTTCAAGAAATGTCATCGGTGATATTTTCACACTTTTTTGGGACCTCCTTATAAAATTGAGCTTAATGTGGCCTTGACTTAGTGTTGTAATGTGTTTAACACACTCACATTAGGTATTCGGCCCTTGTAAACTAGATAAACCTAATCAAACCTTATTTTAAGGTGTTGTAAATTGTTGTAACACTCTTTCACACTTTTGTAGGGTTGTCATTAATAATTGGGATTCTTTATGCTTTAATTGGCCTTATTTTGCATCCACAAGCCTTATTTAATGCATCTTTTTGCTTGGATAATCTTGAAACAAGTCAACATCCAATCATAATTAAGGTGTTTTTAGGTTGTGCAGCCCAGATTTGGTGGTCTGGGACTCATACGCCACCTTGGGCATATGGTTCCCATCTAGGGTTTTGGGTCCTGATCCTGATTTTACAAATTTTTAAGCATTTTTGAAATTGGTCCCATAAATTATTGCTAATGGCACTCATACGCCACCTTGGGAGTATGAGTCTCATGTGGCCCAAAATTAAAATTAGTTCAAATTCTTGGTGGGATTTTTTCCCCCTAGATCTGATGTTAGCTTGTAGTGTTGTAATTTTAGGAATTTTTGCATAATTAAGTATAAATACAAGTTTCTTTCATGCATTTTCACCCCCAAGCATTCAAGTATTCATGCATATAGCAAGTTTGAGTTCATAAGACCATTCAAGTGTTTACAAGAGCATTCAAGAGCATTCAAGAGCATTGAACAAAAGATTATAATGCATTTTAGAGCATTATTCAAGCATCAAGCATCATGTCAAAGTCTTGATGCATCATGTTTGTTGTTTGTGATCTAAAAATTGTGATGTAGAGTTTTATAATTCAAGCTAGCATTTCATCCAATATTTATCTTATTCAATCAAGAGTCAAGGTCTACATGCATTGGAGCCATCTCATACATGTTTATAGCCTCTTATTTCTAGGGTTTGGTGAGTTGCAACATCATATTTTGTTCATTCTCCATTCCTATTTCATTTCATTTCAAGGTTTGATTAATAGTAAGGCACATGAAATTCAACCTAAAGTAGGTTGCTTGCACCCCAATCATGTTCATTGAATATCAAAGGTGGACAGCTAGCCAAAGGGACAATAGCAAGTGTTGAACTTGGGTCATTACCAATTTCAACACTCTTTCTAGGAGAATTATCATGTAAGCTCATGGAAGAGGAAAACAATGTTTTCGATGCATTATGCACTTCCTCATCAATTTTATTAATCTCCTCATCATCATCCAAATTAATCACAATAGGAGGTTGAATGATAATGTATAAAGAAGGCTTCAACTCTTGTTGTGGTTGTGTTATAGGATCTTTTTGTTTCAAGGTAGGGGTAGAGTCATCATGCATTGCTCCAGTCAAGTTCTAATCTTTATTTATTTGGTTTATTTCTTCATGTAACCTTTGAGGAAGGGCATGACATCTATGCCTATGCTCTCTAGCACCTCTATTTCTTTTAGTTCTTTATTCAAGTTGTGTTTGTGTAGGAGCAGGTTGATCAACCATAGGTTTTTTATCTTCCCCAAGGGGAGGAATAGAAAGAACCATAGGTGGTTGTTCAACCACTTTCTCTTTAAATTTGTAAACTTGTTTTATGCTAGGAGGTGTGATGGGACTGTTTACGTTGTCTCTTGGTCTTTTGTAGGAAGTAGGTAAAGGTTCAGTCTTAGGCTAGTCTTGGTTATTTGGAATTTCTTCAGGTTCAATCATGGTTGCATCAAGGATGGTAGGCTTAGCTGTAGGTTGAGGCATGTTTCAGAGAGATAATTCTACTATTTTCTTTGGCTTGAACTTTTGATAGGATTTGAAAAAGAAGTCCTCTTGTGGTTTGATAGGTTCTATAGGCTCAGGGTATGTGTAGGATCATCATGGAAAAAACAAGCCCTTAAGTGGCAAAAAATTTAGAAAAATCAGAGTTAGGCAACTTGACGTAAACATTTGAATAAGTTATCCATATTATTTCAAAAGTATGCAAGAATTGAATTTGTAGTAAATTGAATGTAGTTTCTAAACTACTAGGTTTATTTATTTTTAAACAAAATCTATTTGGTGAAAATTTGAAATTTCAATGCAGTAGTACTTAAATTTCAAGGAAAAAATAAGTAGGTGTTTGTCTAACCACCCTAACCACAATAAAATGAAAATATTTTTTTATAATATTTTATATATAAGTAGAAAACTCATGTCCCAATGTGATGCATATTTTTTTGTAATATTTTTCCAAGTAAATAATTAATTATGATTTTTTTATTACAACTTTAAAAAATATAAAAAATTGTATGTCTAACCATCTTAACTTGGTCAAAACTTCATGAAATTCGATTTTTTTTTTAATCCTATAGTATACGAAGCATAGAATGTGATGCATGTTTCGGATTCAAAAAATGTGACACCGTTTGAAAGATATATAGATTTTTTTCAATTAGCCTATCAGTTAGGACTTTAGTCATAATTCAAATAGAAAATGAATAATAATTATTTATTAAATCAAAAGTAAAGCATAAGTTATATTGGTGGAAAGCTGAGAATCTCCTTTAAAAACCCTTTTCATTTCATTAATTTTGGGTAAAAACTTTTTTGTCAACCACATACCCTACAAATACCCATCATATCACCACTTTTTGGCCCATCATGATCTTGCACATACCCCTCAGGCCAAAAGAAATGTAAGGAAAAATTTCCATGGGAGGACAATGAGTGAAAGCCACTATGATGGATGGTGAAATTTTCATTATCAAAGGGAAACTTTTAGCATTTATGTACTTGACCAAAGGGATTGCATTCATGGTGCGAAGCCACAGATAGCCTAACTTCACACAAAATTGGTCCTACTATGGGATGATGGAGAATGAGATATCCAATGTTTTTCATCCTATTTGTAAATGAAGGGTGATTGACCCCATTATAGGGAAAGCAAAACCATTATGTGTCCTTATCCATGCTTTTAGTTTATCATATATATGTTGATTGAGTTCATGCAGAAGTAAGAATTCTTTAGTGATCAAATTCTCTCCACAGACGGTATCTATTAATATCCCATTAGTGGGCTTATCATAGATACGACTGGCTATGTAAAGAGGACCATCGAGTGCATGCTTAAGCATATCCTTAGAGGAGAAATCAATCTCAAGAGGCCTTTTAGTTTGGAACTTATGAGGAATGAAGTCTATCACTCCTATCATATCATCCATAGGATCATTATCTATAGGATCGTGTTAAATAGTATCATTGTCATCATAATCCATATCAAAATTCATCACATCATTCTTTGTAGTTTCACTAGCTTTGACAAATGAAATGTTATGATTAGGCATAGGGTTGGTAAAAATTTGCAAGTTTTGGTTAGGAGGGGAAATGGACATATTTCCTTGATTATTAAGATCTCCAACAAAAAGATGACCAGAATCAATGGGGTCTTGCACAAGATGTTTAAGATGCTTGCAATGTTTTGTATCGTGTCTGTTTTGTCAGTGATAATTGCAATAAGATCTTGGTCTATAGTTTGCGGGAAATGGTTTATTAGGATTAGGTGTTTTAATGGGAGGACAGGTAATCATCTTCTATTCTAAGAGTTGTGACATTGTATTGTGGAGGGTATTGGGTAAGGGAGTGAATTGCCTTTTCGGGTCCCCATACCTAGAGGGTATCACAACTTTAACAACTACTTGGTTATTAGCATTTTGAGTTGTTTGTTGAAGGGGATTGAATTGAAGGAAACCTTTATTCTATTTTCTAAAAATTTGAGAATTGTTTTGATTTGAGAGCTTAGAATTCTCAGTTCGGCTAGGGGTCGATTTTGTATCTTGACTACTAACGAAAATTTGATAATCACCGAGGGTAGTACACAAATGCATGAAGGATGAAAATTTCATCATGGTAAGCTTATCTTGTATCTAAATTTGCAAACTTTCTATAAACATCTTTTGAAGGTGAGGGTCAAGGACCATTACATCAATTTGGGAATAAAATGATTGGTAGCGCAAGATAAAGTGAGTAATTTCCTCTTCCTTTTGCTTACATCTCATCAAATCTGCCAAGGTCATCTTAGGAGTCATATGTGATGGAATCCCTCAAAAAATTTCCTTGGTTCCATTTTGAAATCTTGCAATATTAGGTGTTGACCCTCGTTTTAGGCTTAGGGTTATGTCCCTGATCATTGTTTTAGGGTTTGTGTTGCCAAAACCCTTCCAAAATTAACCTTTGAGTCTAAAAAATATTGATTTGCATTCTATTGTGTTGTTGACCTTTGATGCAAGTTTCTGGTTGTCTAAGTTTTGACTCTTTCCATCAAGTTTGTTCTTTTACTGGCCCCTAAGTCCTAATGTTACTAGTTGGTGCCTGTGGTTGTTTTAAAATTACTATTGTTATTTTCCAAGGTTGAAACCCTATATGATAATTCTCCTAAGTCTAGGGTCGAGTTTTAATATTGCCTAGGGTCTTAATCCATGTCTTCATGTCCTCAACCATCGTCTACCTAGTAGTGGCCCTATTTTAAGACTAACATTTGTGGCATGTGTAGATTTTGGTTATAAAATGACCATTTGATCATCATGGGAAGATCTCGATCATTCCCCGTGCACTCACTCCATTGCATTCTTCACTAAAATAATCAAGTGGGCTAGTGGGTGATTGTTGCATGCCATGTTTGGCGATGGGTCCATTTCTTCCAAAGGGTAAGTGGGCTGAGCTTTAAGAAAGATCAATGACCAATGTCTTAACACGTTTCTTTGTTTGGGATGTTCCCTGTGCACTTGTCTATTCTATGTATTACGGTAAAGTAATCACATAGGCTAGCAGGAAAGAAAAGAGATCAACGGTTGATGGTAGGTGATGTGGGTCAATCCTGACCACTCCCCACCATCCCATGAGGGGCCCACTTGTATCTCTCATTTCTCAACAGGCGAGCAGGAAATTTTTTCCACATCGAATATTTTAAGGGCTTCAATGGGCTTTAGTGGAGATAAAGTACAACTAAAATTTGGCTGAAATGGTACGAAGATTAAAACAGGTGCCATATTAGAACTAGTTTCTTTTGGCACGTGTTTGAGATTTGGGAAGTTTTTTTTATTGTGGTCGTTAGTTTTGTCAAATGCTGGCATACATGAGAAGGTGAAATTGAAGTAAGGCAAAGTATGGGTCAATATTCTGAGATCAAAACAAGATTGCTCCATGTCTTGTTGTTATAAATTGCAAGTAAATTAATTCCCATGTGCGAGTAGGTAAATATGAAATGATAGGTTTTATTAAGTGCTAAGTATTTGATTAAATATGCATACATAATGGATGTATATCCAGTTGGAATTTTCTAATTAGGGAAAAGGCATCAAGCACATGCAATTAACATTGTCATAATTAATCATTCTGATTGATTATCCATTGATTTGTCTAAATGTGTGATCGAAGGTTGAGGTTCAAAAATCAAAGTAGTTGATTGTTAGCTCACTTGCACAAGTTTTTCCCTAGGTGTTAATGGTAGGAATGCTTACATTGCTCAATATAATGAGGACTGATAGCCATATTTCCCTCACAATTTGTAGAAAATTAAGCTCAAGTTCGTGAGAAGGTTGGAGAATATTTTCTTTGGTAAAAGGTTGTAGAGGTATTGTGATAGAATTTTCCCTAGGCCTTGTTCTCATCTTGATCATTGTGAAAATGCATAAGCCAAGTGTGTCTGTAAGACTAGTCTGAAGGTTCAGGAGACTCATTCTCCTTGAGCCTCAAGGGGACATTCAAAAGAACAAGCAAGATATTCCTAAAGTTCCTGTAACTTTGAGGAAGAAAACAAAATATGGTGAGAAATCTATGTGGAACGTTGTCAAGTGTATCTATCATCTGAGAAGTAGAATTGTTTTGGAGGAATTGGTTAAAGGTAAAGGGAAGAAATTTGATAGACCCAAGAGGGAGGTAGCGAGGAAGAATAAATACCACCGAGCTTATCTAGGAAAGCATCATTCTCCCATTGAAGTCTCAGATGATCCCTTAGATAGTGAGACTAAAACTAATTTAGGGTATTGCCAGTATCTTATGGCCATGACTAATTTGGAAAACTTGGATGATGAGGTGGTGGTAGCCTCCCCAATTTTAGTAAGGACACCAATCAGGCATACTTACTCTACTACTAACAAAGCAAGGTAGTGCCTTTTTTTATTTCTAAACTAGTTCTTGGTTTTTGGTCCTTTGTGCTGACTTGGTTCCTTTTGGTTGGTATGTTAGTTTGTTCCTTGGTGTTGATGGTGACTTTTTTGGGTTTATTGTGGACGTGCAAGTTTTGATTCTACAACAATGCCACCTTTTGGAAGGTTGGCGGGTCTTCTCTGACTAACTGTTTTTGGAATTTTTCTTTATGCTTTCCCCTATCTTGCAAATGATTTCTTATAACTATTTGGAAAATATATCACATTCAGGTGTAATTAGTTTTGAAATGAAATTGAAATGTAATATGTAATTCAGCTCGATGCTTGTTTCTCCCTTGTTCTATAAAATGGATTTAAGGGTTGATTAAAAGGAGAGAGGTCAGTTGGAATTTTTTTGAAGGGGTCATACAGAAATAGAAAAGAACACTAAACTTCCTAATAGCATGTTTTAGGGATGAAGTCTATTGATATGTACATGGTTTTTTGATAATGATAGTGATAATATATATATATATATAAGTAGTATAAAGTCTATAGTTTGCTCTCCTATGTAATGGTTCTACAAACTATGAATAATATAATCAATTATTATTTTATTTATCTCTGTCAGTTTCCAATGGATGTACTATTCTGTTTTTGTTCATTAATTCAATGAATGGATGTCAATGCTTGAGTATAACTATAGGTTTTTAATAATTCACATGTATGAGGCTGCTAGTAGGAAGTGAATGGTTGAGATGTTAAGTGAGAATACTGCAGTGTAGTGTTTTCAAGGCTTTGGGTATTGTCATGTAAGAAAATTGTTGTCAAATCATGTGGGTATTAGGATTGAATCTGTTCCAAGCATATGGCACTGGTTTACATAGGGTAACTATATTGCAATTGTGATGAAAAATTCAACAACTAATCAAAAAATTAAAATAAATTTATGTATCTAACTTATTGTGGGTGTGTAATTTAATGCATAATATGTCTCATGCTTTAGTTATACATTGCCAAAAAATTTAGCCTAACCTTTAGGGTATTGTGTCTGTTAAACATTGAAGGAGAATCATCTATTTACTTTTTGTTTGATGCCTAGACACACTGGTGTTTATAAACACATTTTTGGGATCAACCTCCCAAGTTTCATAGAGCCTAAAGTGTAGGGGAGAAAAGGTTACATATCAAATCTCCCATTTGTTGGCCACTAACTTTGAATATTCTTGATCATAAGGGTTGGCTACTCTTTAGAGGATTTCAAGGTTCTACTCGAAAAAAAAACCAACAATATGCACTTGGAAATGGTTGACAAATGCCTCAACAAGTTCATTGAATGAATGAATTGAGTTGTTCAGTAAAGAAGAAAACCATTCTAAGGTAGTATCCTTCAAGGACCTAGGGAAAAGCTTATCCAAGAGTTTATCATCAAGGAAAAAGTCACTACATAAGGTGGTATAAGCATTAACATGGTTAGAAGGATCTCTTTTTCCTCCATATTTCTTGAATCTAGGAACCTCTACACCTTGTGGCATCATTCTTCACAATATCTCCAAGGAAAATGGGATGCTTTTGACATAATATGTAGGTGGGCCATTTTGAATTTGGTTGATGGTGGATTTTTTTTTTAAGGGATGAAATAGTTTGAAAAAGTTGATTTATGAGAGGATCATTGCTTGTATTCTAAAAGGGAGGTGAAAAAGGTGAAGGTGTGTGTGTGTTCGAAAGACAAGTGAGTGGAATTCTTATAGGTGGTAAAGTGGTAGGAGATATAATGTGTGATGCCACAAAGGCACCAGGGATGCTAGTGGAAATACCCAAAGAAGGAATCACATTGTTGGTAGCATTGTTGTTGTAACTTGAGGGTTGGTATAGGTAGGAATAGAGGCAATTATTCTGGGAGGAGGAATTTGAATTCCTCCCTGGATTGTGACATTATTGGTTAGTAAAGGGCAACTAGTGTTTGAGGGAAATTATTTTCCAAAGATTTGAACTATTTTTTTTCACAAGCTGAAGTCCATCTTCACTTTCAAGCATTAAATGAATGTTATCTATGGTAGGTATGGTGGTAGTTGAAATATTATCATTTTGCACTTGTTGTTGTAGGTTTGCTAAATCTTCATGAATTTGAATTTTTTTTTTTTGCGGAACTCTAGAAACCATTGTTTCAACATATATCACACTACTTGAAGGCAAAGAGTTCTTAAGGGTATGGTCCATGCCTAGTGTACTAGTGTCAATACTAGGAGTGAAAGAGCTAAACAACCCAAGATCCATGGTGATTATGCTATCAAGATATGACATGGGTTTTGAACTTCGTCTCACTATAGTATTAGCAATAGGACACCAAATACTCATTCAAGGGTTACTAAATGCAAGATAAATGCAAAGGCAATATAAGCTAAGAACAATGAAATGACTATAACTGAAATTATGTAAACTAAAATAGAAAGGTATCCACAAAAAATAGGAGCACAAAAATAGAGCTTTAAATTCTATAAAACGTAGTGTAGAATCTGCATTGGGATTGATTTACCTAGAGGGGCATATAAGTCCCAGTGGGGATTTTTTTCAAAATTTTGAAAAAAAAATTCAATTGATTTTTATGCTTTTTATGTTGTATGATTTGTAACCTAAGCAAAAATGTAAATTTTGTATGAATTTAAATGATTTGAGATGCAAAAATGCAACCTATGTGATTTTTGGAGTTAAATTTTTTAATAAAATAGATTATTTGGTGATTTAAATAAGGCTACAATAATTTTTTTTTAAAATGTGACGATTCAAGTCACAATGTAGCTTGAACTATTAGCAAATTTTTTATTCTTAAATATCAACTATTAGCCAATTGGTGAATATTAGCGACTAAAAAAATCATTGGCGGAGGTGGCAATAAGATACCTAAGGAAAATGTTGCATGTTGATTATGTCCAAGACTTTGAATGGGCTAGAAATTTTATCAATTATATTCAGGAAATTGCTAATGTACAGTTTAGTTTTCTTTGCAAGATTTGAACTATGTTCCTTTTGAACAAAAAATTATAATTTCCTATCATAGAAGGATTAGTTGTTAGTAAGGTTTTGTAACTATTTCTGGTTGGTTGGGTGTTTGGGGGTTGAATTTCTAAAGACAATGTTGAGTACTATGTTTTTGGGGAAGTCACTTTAGACTGTATGCAAGGTTGTAGGGGATAACTTATACATGTTTTTTCTCTAGTTTTTCCCTTGATGGGTTATGATTGTAATCAATTTTAAACGATGTATTTTTTTCTAAGATTAATATAAATAGTTTATTCCTTTGGCCTTTTATCCAGAAAGAAAAACTCTTCATTGTTTAACATTCTCCCCTATTTGTTAGTTTTTTTTGTGTTTGTCTTATTGCTTTAGCTCTTTTAGAGTAGAAAAATGTATCCCTTTACATTTTCACACTTTTCTAGTCCCTCCCTACTAAAATTGGGCTTCTTTATGCCTTATTTTGTCCTATTTTACATCCACAAGCCTAGTTTAATGCATATTTCAAAGGATAATACAAAAACATATCTAATGACTAATCATAATTTCATGATTTTCAGTTGTGTGTCCCAGATTTAGTGATCTAAGACTCATACACCACCTTGGGCATATGGTTCCCACCTAAGTTTCAAGGCCTAATCCTAAATTTTGCATAGAACTTAACATTTCTTGAAACTTGTGTCCCATGCCTAGGCGACTGAGACTCATATGCCCTAGCTGGTATATGAGTCCCACTTAGATTATGTAAGAGAGGGGGACCAACCATGTCAAGGCCCCAGGTCATGGAGAGCCAAGAACAGAAGTATTCTCTAGCTTAGCTCACTCTAAAGGTGTGTTTAAAATGAAGGATGAGAATGATGAGGACTATAAAGTCCTTAAATCACTTTGTAGACTAGAACTTTAGTTTGGGCTAGGTGAGCTAGCATTTTTGGAGTCAATTTTGTGCCTCATATGACTCTCTATCTGAGGATGATAGTGCAGTTCTGGGATGTCAGCACGACATGCTGGCATCTCTCAGGTGCACTAGCATCTGTATGGCTAGAAAATAGTGAACACAGTAAAACTGCTAAAAAGGCTTACTAACAAGCTAGCTAGTTCAATCTAGATGGTAAAAATAGAATGAGGAATTGTGAAAAATAGATACTGAAATGATAAAAGAGACAAGAACTAGGGTCACAAAGCAATCTCACAAAATTACCTATTTTCTAGCTAGCTCCAAATGCACATCCACCTACACACAAGAAATAGGGGTAATTTTTTGGGGTTGTATAGGGGCTTGCCTCAGTCAGACCCCTCTTTTGGTGTTTCCACCTTCATGGACAACTAAATAGAAATGATAGAGAAATGTATGATAAAGAAATAAAGAAGGAAGGAATGAAAATAACACTACAAAATAGTATATAGCTACTCAACCAAATTGTAAAGGAGAGGAATGAAACATTACCACCTCCACCAAGAGCTCACTAGCCAATGATGGAGAAAGAGAGATTGAACAATCACCATAGTGTCAATTGCAATGAAGGGAACTATTACAAAACCTCAAGCCATTGTTGCAATGGCTTGCTTCACACTTGCGTAATGGAGTTGATGGAGTGTTTTTCTTGCAATGGAGTGTTAAAAATGATAGAAAATGTTGAGAAACTATGAAGATGGATGAAGTGAATGCTTGAAGATTGCAAAATGAGATGAGTTGAATGCTTAGAGGATCCAAATGAAGTGAAGATAGATGTATTTGAAGGAGAAGAGGGGAGAATCTACCATTTTTTGGGTTGGTTGGTCGAAGAGGGATGTTACAAACCATTCCCAATAGGACATGTAATGCCTCTACCAACTTTAGATGCAACAATTTGTTAGGAACGTAAGTGCGTTGTGTAGACCTTAGCACACCGCGCATGTATCTCTAACAAATATTCTTTTACTGAGACAATAGAAAGATGCCAAGTGGAAGGAAATTAGCCAGCTGATGTGGAATTTTTCCTTCGGATTTGGCTTTCTAATGTGAGGATGTACAAAAGTGGAATTTACGTAAGGGGTGAAAATTCACTCCTATACATTTTTCCCCACTTTAGCGAGCACGAATACTAATGAGTGCTTTGATAAAGTAGATCAAATAGTGAATAGTGTTAGAAATTTATACCTAAACCATTGAGGAAGCAAACCACAATTTGGCAAGCTTGAAAGTGTAGGGCAGACAAAGGACTCCATAGCCCTATAGAACTATGAAGTTGTAGAATGAAAGCATCTTACAAGCCCATAGACCTATAAGGAGATGACTCCCAAGATCTCTCACATGAAGGAAGCCCCAAGAAGTGCCTCATAGGCCCACAGACCTGTAAGGAAGGTGTCCTCCAAGATCTCTCGCATGAAGGAAACCCAAAAAAATCACCTTATAGACCCATAGACCTACAAGGAGGGTCTCCTCCAAGATCTCCCACATGAAGAAAACCCTAGAAAAAGTGCCTTACAGACCCGCAGACCAGTAAGGAAGGTGTCCTCCAAGATCTCTCACATGAAGGAAACACAAGAAGAAGCGCCTTATAGACCCACAAACCTACAAGGAAGGTGTTCTCCAAGATCTCTCACATAAAGGAAACCTAGAAAAAGTTCCTTACAGACCTGTAAATCTACAAGGAAGGTTTCCTCCAAGATATCTCACATGAAGGAAACCCAAAAAAACTTCCCTACAGGCCTACAGACCTACAAGGGAGTGAATCCCAAGATCTCTCACATGGAGGAAGCTCAGAATAAGCACTCTATAGGTCCACAGACCTACAGAGAAGTATCCCCCAAGATCTCTCACATGGAGGAAACCCAAAGAAGGGGACTTCACAGAGTTAGAAAGTTGCTTCACAAGCACACCTATAAAGTGACATGTTTACCCATAGATAGAACATGTCTGAAAGTAGCCACGTAGGAAAGTAAGTAGACAGTCACAATGACCATCGATAGATTGGAAAGCTTTCAAAGGGTCCCCTCAGGAACCCGACATGAAAAAAGGGGTCCACTCAAGGGATGCACTATTTGAAAGTGCAGAAGAGATGTTTTGAATTGAATCAATTCATCATCAAGGAATCCTTTCAAAAGATGTTCACTTCATCAAGGAATTCAAAGGGAAGAAAATTCCCCCTCATGAGGGGAAGGTTGAAGTTGCTCCCACCTCAAAGGAAAGGTCCCTAGTTATTTATTTTTGAACCCATGATGAAGGAAACACATTCCATGAGGGTTTGAAGTCGAGAATGCGATTCTTTCAAAGATTCTCAAAAAAAGATTTGTTGGCAATGAATGCATTTTCTAAAAATTGAAGTGTTATATAAATGGCATTTTCACACATGAAAAATACAACTCAAGTAAAGATGAGAAAAGGATAAAACAAAAGCTAAGAGAGACAAATTCATCACAAACAAAGGGCATAGGGGTGATATGATATTTCAGGGTTAAAACTACTCATAAATATATAAGTATAATAATAGTATATAAAATGAACTATCATCAACCACCTACTATATCATACCATGTGAAGAATGCACAAGAAAAAAAAGTAAAAAATAATAATGGGGCAACATGGAAGGGAAGCCTAAATGCCCCCAATGCTTTGCATCCTCCTCAATTTTGTTGAAAGTCAATCACAAACATAGAAGAATGATTATGCAAATAGAAGAAGGTTTATTACACAAAAACCACCCCTGTATCCAAGTACTAGTAAGAGTGACAAGGGTCATCCAGGAACACATAGCACAATCATGGGGGAATAAATCACAACACACACACATCTAATCTAAAGATAAAGAAGAGGCCTCCCCCTAACACTGATAAACCAGGAGGTCATCCGCTTCCCACTCCATATCATCATAAGGGGAAGGATGATGGGGCCTATAGTGGTGGGATGTTAAGAGGATGAGCTTTTGACCCTCCTGCAACAAGGGCTAAGGAAGAAGGCCTCGCAAGGTCTCCTCCATTCGACTCTTGTGGAGCTATGTTGAATGATTTCATGAAAAATCGCTACCAAGGCCAGAACTTCATCTAGAGAGTTAAACATGCACTTTATTGGAGTTCCATATCATACCTCAACAGATGTAGAGGGTTGTGCCCAAGATTCACTGCTAGGATCACCAAGAGATTCAGTAGTGGTGACAAACTTAGGGGAAGCCAGGACTAGGTCCATTACTAAAATAGAACAAGTCAGCGTGGGCCCACATTTCATAGAAGGTGGAATCCTCTTACATCCTCCATTGCTGGAAGGACCACTCTCCATCTTTTGCTCCATCGAGGGATGTGATCTCCCCACATATGAGGAAAGAGCTGAAAAAGAAGAGGAAGAGAAAACCATAGTAGGTACCATTGAAGTGTTCTAAATATCTATGGGTTTTAGGAAAGGTGGGACATTCAGAAGGTACATCAAGAAGGGTGACTCCATTGAAGGAGTGATGAACACCTACACCTTTTTTGGGTTAGGCATATTCGTACTCATAGAAGAAGTCAGAAGTGATGTGGAGTTTGGTTGAATGGAAGCAAAGGGGAGGAGAGAGGAGGACATAACAAGAGGCTCTAATAAAGGGGTTGTCGTCTCCTCTTCCTTCCTCTATAAGGTAGCTTCCTCAACTATGAGATCCTTTTTCCAGCACTTGTGCTCACGTGCATGGTGGTTTCTATGACTCTTAAAGCTAGAGACCGAAGGTTGCGAAGAAATAGAAGGCTCCTGCTTAGCCATGGGAGTGTCCTCAATAGTTGTTTCCAGTGGAGGGGTAGATTCCTAAATGGGAGCAAGAGGAGTGGGTTGAGAAGCGATGTGGGGAGTCGACTCTAATGCCTCAGCAAAGGGCCTCTTCCCATTTACCACCTTGGGAGAAAAAGTAGTAGGAGGCTGTGAAGGTTGAGGCATAAAAGGTTCATCATGGGAAGGTTTCTTCCTGCTATACCGAATGGGCCTAGGCTCTATGGGAAGAACAAGAAGCTCAAACACGGGATGCTTGGGCTTTCACCAAGCAGGCACCATAAGATTCTCTCATAGACATGGAACAAAATATGATGGCGCCACAACAGGGCAAGAAGGAGGGTTAGATTGAACAACGAAATGAGGAAGAAGGAGGATCTCGAGACCGCTTCTCTTCTTCCCTTCTATGCGCCTTGGAGGCATCACTATTAGCTATTAAGCAAGCCCTATGTGAAAAAAAATAAGGCAATGGAAGGTATCTCACTCTCACCATTAAGTGCCCTCTCTTGTAATTCTAATAAGTTCAATACAAGGGATTCTTCCTAGGTAGAAGAGGACCAATGGGCATAGGCCAATAATAATCCAAGGAGTAACTACCATAGGCACCTGACGGTTTATAACTAGTGTCATGAATTACATGCACAAAACCTTTGTGGATAAATTTTAAACATTTATGTACAATTGAGGGCACTACATTCATAGCTATTAATCAGGGGATACCTAGATTCACTCTAAAGAGTTCAGATCTAGGGGTTATGTTGAACAAAAGCTTTGTGGATTTAGGTGCAACCAAAAATGACAAGAAGATACTACCCAAAGAAGGTAAGGAAAGTCCATCATGCGTGCAGATGGTGCTCACAGGTGCATCGTACCTATATACACCTAAAATTGGTCAAGATAATTAATTAATTAAATACTAGCTATTTAATTAATGAACTCCTTTATTTCAAGTACTTATAAATAAATTCTCAATTTATTTATATAGTTCACACTTTTCTAAATTCTTCATTATAAACCACATTCTTCTAAATTTAACTAAATGATCAAATGACTATAGTTTGTTTTTATTTAATTAAATATCTCCTCACTAAGTTTGAATAATTTTAAATTCAAAATTAGTCACATGTTTACAACACTTTTTGGCCATGTCATAAAATGTCACAAGTATTTAAATATGACTAATATTTAATTACATTATTTTCAAACAATTATCTTCAAAAAACTTTTAACACATGGCTTATTCTTCACACACTTTATTCCTTCATCCATTTGGCATGTTGTCCTTGGTCAAGGGAACATCCTCCTTGATTATTCCATCTCCACCGTTCATTCCTCATGTTTGAATCTGTATCATCAATCACTGTCACATCACAAGATGCTTTGAAAATCCTATAAATACAACCCTTTACTACAACATTATCAATCACATATTTTAGAAAACTTATTATACAGGAATATCATTGGAGCATTGGAGCATTTGGAGTTCATAGTTAGCATTGTAGTATCATTTTAAATTAGAATCATGTCTTGCTTTATAGTTTCATTTTATTTCATGTCTTTCCTTATAGTTTCATTTTAGTTTATCTTACCAATTGTTATTTGAGCATATGAAAAATCATTTTAACTTCTTATCACTATATTTGCATCATATAAGTTAGCATTATTATCCATTTTTTCAATATCACCATTATAATACCATCATGGCTTTTATCACATAGTTTCATGTAGGAACTTTGATTTCTTGCATTTTGAACAACATTTCGTTTCTCAAGTTTTCATTCTAACAATCATAGTGCACATATAAAATATGAGAGCCAAATGATTTAATGAATCCTTGAGAATAGTGAACAATGGAATGCTTTTGAGGATTTATTTTGCTACAATTAGAGTAGTTCTTTGATTCAAAACTTTAATATAATACATCTCATTGATGTTTTTGTGTTTAGTATTGATTTTATAACTCTCCCACATTTCACACACACATAAATTGGCGCCCACCGTGGGGCACAACCTTATTTTTAACAACTTTATGGAAAATTTCTTATGAATAGGCTAGTCATGATGTTTTATCATGACCATGAGTTCTTTTAGCACATACGACCAATCTTTTAGCACATACAATTTTTGTTTTGGCGCATATGACAAATCTTTCTATGCACCTTGGGTTTGTTATGACACATAGAAAATTTCTTTTGGCGCATCAAGCAAATGTTTGAGCGCATTCAAGGAGTCTTTCAGCACTTCCAGTCAATTCTTTAGTGCATTCATCACTTCTTTTAGCGCATTCATTAGTTCTTTTAGTGCATACCTGAGTTCTTTTAGCATGTTGAATAGTTATTTTAGCGTATTGGGATGGCATTTTAGCACATTGGATGATTGTTTTACCATATCTATTTAAATTTGAAAAATCTTAAAAATATGAGAACTAATTGGTGTTTTCTGCTTGCACGTACTTTTATACACTAGTCAAAGACAATCTTATCAAACTACTGATGATTTATGTAAGGGCTAGAGTTTAATGCTTTCTTTTGATTAAGATAGGCATCTAGCTTAATGAAAAGGTTAAAGAACACCATGTTTTTTGTGCTTGATGAATGGTAGGAATATGCTCTCCCTTTAACTAGGTGACCAAAAATCTAGACCCATTCATTTTTATTTTGTTTCATCCTTCGAGGGCCTACCTTGTGGGAAAAGTAATCACCCAAGGGAATGACCCAATTAGTAACACACTAAAGCCAAGCGACTTCCAACTGGTATATAAATGAGGATACTTGAGGAAAGTTCAAGTATCACGAGGATTGTTCTGACAAGAAGGGCAACAATGGTCTCTTTCCGTATGTGTGATCCCCCATGAATGGAATCCACAACAATGAAGGGGAAAAAATAACTAAGGAAGATATTGAAAATGCTGAACAAGATCCAAATTTCCACAAGTGCTTAGAAAAGATTTTTGAAAGAAATGGGGAAAAATACTCCTTAATGTCAGCTAAACAAGGTGTCAAATTTCCTGATGACTTTGATGTTAATCAATTGAAAGCACCTCCCAAAAATCCTGAAAGTGATCTAGAACAAGTGGTTTCCCTAACTCATGAAATGAAGAACCTTCAACAACATATTCTTGAAATGCAAAGGGGAACATCAAAATGATACTTGATCCAAGACATTTTTCCATATCCTTTTGATCAAGATATCCACATAATTCCTTTTCCCAAACATTTTGAATTCCCAATGTATGACAAATACAATGGTAAAACCAATTCAATAGATCATTTGAGGGAATTTAGAACCATGAGTCTTGAATTTTCTCATGAAGAAAGTTATTTAATGAGATTGTTCCCAAGAAGTCTAGGTGGAAAATGCCTTGAATGGTTTTCCAAACTTGCACCACCAATTAGAACCTTTGAAGAATTGGTTAACAAGTTCATCACCTAATATTCTTATAACATCCAACATGATATAACAATGAAATACCTTTTCAATTTGAAACCAAAAAAAGGAAGAATCATTCCTCACATTTCTACAAAAAATGGAGAAGGTTGTTTGCGAGGTATTCTCGTCTTGTACCTAAAAAAGAAAAGATGGAAATCTTTATTGATAACCTAAATGATGAGATGAGCTATAGATTGGAATTGCAATGTCCACCTACCTTCAAAAAATTGATTGAAAATGAGATTGAAATTGAAGAAGCTTTGGTCAGAAGAGGAGTCATAAAAATTTATAGTGAAATCAACTCATCAAATTCCTTCATCAATTACAACAATGGTCACAAACCAAAGTTTTGGTAATGAAACAAAAATGTGGGTAAAAATGATGGTGCAATTGAAACCCAAAATGAAAAATTTGTATTCAACTTAACAACAGCTGCCACCAAAACCAATCAGAACAACAATCCACCCAACAACCAAGACAACCAAAGTGTCAACCAAAGCAACAATCAAGGTAATATTGGATCTAGAATACCATCATATCAAACTTCCTCAAATTGAATGAGGTTCACACCTTTGGGAAAATCATCAGAGTCAACATTAAAGGGACTTCTTGAAGATAAAGTCATAACATTACTAGAGGCAAGAAATTGGGAGCCACAAGTTAAGCCTCCATGGTGGAATGATGCACATTTATGTGACTTTCATCAAAACAAAGGGAATGAAACCAATGACTGAATGCAATTGAAGCACTTGATACACGATTTGATTGAAAACAAGACAATATTTGTAGGACTCCAAACAAAAAATGATCATGGAGTGTTCAAGAACCCTCTACCCAACTACGAAAAAAGGAGAATATTCTTCTTCAAATACGAAGGGAAAAAATGTGAACTATATTTATGATTCTACCATTCATTGTGTTGAGGTAGCCTAACATCAAACCAAGGATATTGAAACCAAGAGGCAAAGAAAAATTGCTACAACTAAAAATCACCATGACAATATCGACACCACCTCACATCAAATCAATGACCTTGTGCCAATAAATTTGATCACCAGTAGTGCTACAAATGAAAACCAAATCAACGTCATTAAAATCAAAGAAAAATAAAAAAATTCACCAATCAATGCAATCACAAGAGGAAAAGCCAAGGTAACATTGAAAGGAGCTACCCCTTCCACATCCAAAGCAACTATTGTTGTCACTGCAACTCAATATAACATCGTTGAGTAGTTACAGAAGATACCCACTCAAATATCCATATTAGAGCTTCTCAAGATTTCACTAGTGCATAAAAAAATCTTAGAACAAGCTCTAGTGGCCACCACAGTACTCAACAAATTGGAAGTTTTCCAATTTCAAACTATGGTGGGACATTTGACTACACCACACTGCCTATCATTTTGTGAACATGATGATGTATCTATCACCCATCCACACAACACTACTCTCCACATTGAGGTTTTAATCCATAAACATTGAGTTAAACATGTTCTAATAGATGGAGGAGTTGGCCTAAATATCTGCACTCTAAAACTTGTCTGTGCACTTAGATATTCTGAAAATGCTAGTGATCCTAGAAGGAAAATCACATTAAAAGCATATGATGATGAAGAGAGATCCTCCCAAGGATTTATTTACTTACCAATTCAAGTAGGCCCAATTGTCGAAGATATAGTATGCCAAGTGTTAGATAAAGAGTTGACATACAACATACTCTTGGGACATCCATGGATGCATGAGATGCAAGCTGTACCATCGACATATCACTGGTGTTTGAAATTTCCTTTTAACATAAAAGAGATCACTATTGCTATTGATTCCAACAATCCCTAATACTACAACACACTCAGAACAACCCACGACAATTTTGTGCCACACAATAGGGAAGCTACAACTTTTGGTTCATCGAATAGTAAAAAAAAGTAAATTCCTTATCAAAGTGGGTGGAGAAAAAGGACCAATCAAAAGATAAGGGTATCAGTTAGTCTACTCCATCAAATCATGAAATTCAACTCAATGCCTTATCAAAATAGGTTGAAAATATCCAATTGAAAGACAAAGGCATGGGGGAATACTAATTTGAACAATCCTTGTGTTTATCACAACTTTCATCTTCTCGTAAGTCATATGGATAGTCATCAACATCAAGAAAACAATCATCACAAAAAAACACACTCTTTGATGGAAATTTTGTAAGAGAAGGAACCTTAGTGGATTAATAAAAAGACAAAGAGATTTTGAATTGGTTGTACAAGGACGAAGAACAATCACAAGCATTCACTTCAAATGTACTGATAGAGCAGTATGGCAAAGGCAAGACAATCTTGGAAAAGATGGGATATGAGGGAAAAGGTCCTATTGGTAAAAGAAAAGATGACATCATAGATCAAATACATCCCATCATAATGAATTCAAAGGAAAATTCAAGATTAGGGAACAGGGAAGAAGCAAAATAAGAAACTAGACAACAAGTTGTTGAGAGAATCCTTCAATTGAGAGATAGTTTTGAAACATACTCCAATGAATATGAATGGGATTCACTCTCTGAAGAGTCTTTCCATGATAAGGAGATTGATGTGGTACAAAAGTATACACCAACACGTATAGAGGGACAAATCTTAGGTTACAAACCACTCGAAATTGGATCACAACATATCGATGACTCAAGTGAAGAAAATCATACTTCAAGTGAGATAGATACTTCAGAAGAGAGGAACGTCATAGACCTCAATATTGCTATCAAACACTTTGATGACATTTCCATCATGATGCTTACCCCTTCTGACCTTAGCCAATTTGATGATTCCATGCCATTAGTACACCCCGAATTGATTGATTGGGACCAATCTGAGTTGTTTGATCTACCCACCTTTCCAAATGATGATGCCATCATTTACTTCCTCTATTCTGATAACCCTGAAAAATGTTCCATCATCAAATCTCATAACATAACTTTATACAAGGAGAGTGCCAAATCTTCTAGCTGCAAAATGAATACCAAAAGAAGATCTAATGGTGAAAACCATTTAATGGAACTATTCGATCTACAAAAAAATAAAACAAAGAGTGTATCTCAAGGTGAAAACCTCTCTGGGCCACCGAGAGATGGAAGACTTGACACTCTTCTCAAGCACTATTAAGAGAGATCTTCAATGCTAATTGAGCCCACAAAATCCATCAATGTTGGTACAATGGAAACAATGAAGACCTTGCATTTAGTGGCATCCATGAAAAAGGAGGAAAAACCCAGTTTCACTAAATTCTTTGAAGAGAGGAAGATCAACTTTGCTTGGTCTTATGTTGACATGCTAGGTATAGATCTAGAACTCATCATGCATCATTTATCACTACCACCTAGGTAAACCCAGTAATTTTTTTTTTTAGAAAAATGCACCCTTTTATCACCCTCTTGGTAAAAGCCAAATTAAAGAAGCTACTAGATGTGGGATTTATCAGACATATTGACTATGTTGAGTGGATATCAAATATTGTGCCAGTCTCAAAACTAGACAAAAACATCAGGATATGTACAGACTTCAGGTATCTTAGCAAGGCTTTCCCAAAAGATGATTTTCTACTACCTAACATTGACATCATCATAGACTTGATAGATGGACATGAAATGCTCACTTATGGATGGCTTTTCAAGTTACAATCAGATAACGATAGCACCTAAAGATCAAGATAAAATAACCTTCACATGTCCTTGGGGCACTTTCTGTTGGAATGTAATGCCTTTTGGGTTGAAAAATGTTGGGGCCACAGATCAGAGAGAAATGACCGCCATCTTCCATGACATGATGCAAACTTTTATGGAGGATTATGTATATGATTTAGTAGAAAATTCATTCACCAGAGAGGGACATCTAGAAATTTTAGACAAGATCTTCACTAGATTGGAGAAATTCAATGTGAGGTTGAACCCGACGAAATGTGTATTCAGTGCAAAATCAACTAAGCTTTTGGGGTATATTGTATTGGCTAAAGGAATTGAGGTGGATCCTATAAAGGTCAAATCCATCATGGATATGTCTCCTCCTAAAAACATCAGCCAACTCAAATCATTACACAGACGATTTCAATCCATCAGGAGGTTCATCGTGCAACTGGATGATAAAACCCACCCTTTCAACCACTTATTACACAAGAATGTCTCTTTCAAGTGGGATGAGAAGTGTGAAGCAACCTTCAATCAACTCAAGCAATATATGATGTCACCACCAATACTAGTACCACCAACCAAAGGAAATCCATTTTTACTTTATAGTGCAACAACTGATGTATCTTTGGGTGCTTTACTCTCACAAGAAGATTCCACAGGAAAGGAAAGGGAAATTTATTACATTAGCAGGTCCTTGAATGGTTACAAGATCAAATACACCTTTATTGAGAAAGCTTGTTTGGTGGTAGTATTTTTTTCCCAACAACTAAGACATTACATGTTGGCTCACACTATTAAACTCATAGCTAAAATTGGTCTCTTAAAGTATCTACTCAGCAAAGCTACCCTCACAGAAAGACTAGCCAAGTGGGTCATGATATTGAGTGAGTTTGACATTTAGTACGTGGAAAGAAAAGTAATGAAGGGTCAAGCCATAGAAAATCAACTAGCTCAAGCACCATTCCAAGACAATCATCCTTGATGAACATTGAGTTTCCAGATGCTGATGTCCTTACAATATCTACACAATAATGGATGTACTTTTATGGCTCTTATACACAACATGGATCAGACATAGGAATCTTGTTTATCTCACCACAAGGACATACCATTCCCAAGTCCTATAGATTAATGTTTCCTTGCACCAACAACACAGCCGAATATGAAGCATTGATCATTGGAATCAAAGTAGCAGTCGAGTGGAAGATCACAAAGTTACATGTCTATGGTGATTCACAACTAGTCATTAATTAGGTGAACGATGATTGCCAAACGAAAGATGAAAAATTAATGCCATATAAAAGAATGGTTGATGACTTCAAAAAGTACTTTGTGGAGATAAAATTTGAGTAGTTTCCTAGAGGCAACAACAAATTTGTTGATGACATGGCTACCATTTCTTCTCTCTTACAAATTCTTGAGAAACGAGCCCGTTATGTGTTCATGGTGGAACAATTGTTCAACCCATCCTATGAAAACCCCAAATTCCAAGTCATTTACCATCTAGCTAAGGACGATGCTTCTACCTATGGGAAAATCTACACCTATTTGAAAGACAATACCCTCCCACTCAATTTATCCCAGAACCAAAAATGAAATTTCATCTGACAAGCAGCTGGACACACCCTAATAGTTGATGTGCTTTATTGATGAGGTCTTGATGGTACTCTCCTTCAGTGTATAGAACGTGATGAAGTTGAAACCGCCTTATGTGAGGTCCATGATGGTATCTATGTCACACATTCAAGTGGCCTAGCTCTAGCTAAGAAACTCCTACATTTGGGATACTACTAGCTGAATATGGAAAATGAATCATTTCAATATGTCAAGAAGTGTCAAAAGTGTCAAATCAATGGAAACTTGATACATGCACTAACACAAGAGTTGCAACCTTTCACATCAACATGACCTTTTTGTTAGTGGGGTTTGGACCTCGTAGGAAAGATTCATCCATATTCATCCAACAGACATGGGTTTATCATCACAGCCATAGTGTAATTTACGAAGTGGATTGAATTGGTTCCCCTAACCACCATCACATGAAAAAAAATTTCCTCATTCATCCTGAATTACATCGTTTGTGGGTATGAAATTCCTCAATCCATTATCATGGATAACAATAGACCCTCCAAGAATCAGGATTTCTAAGAACTCTGTGAGATGTTCCATATACAACATCATTTTTCTACCCCCTACTATCCTCAAGGAAATGGCCAAGCAGAGGCCTCAATCAATACTATCCTAAAAATATTGAAGAAAACCATCAACGAGGCTAGACGTGATTTACATGTTCAACTGAACCTTGCTTTATGGGCTTATAGAACTAGTATCCACACCCTAACCTGAGCCACACCATAGGCCCTAGTCTATGGATCATAGGCCATTTTACCTATCGAGGTTGAGCTACCATCACTCCATGTGTCATTAAAAGGGATCATTTTAGATGAGGATTACAAAGTGTCTAGGCTACAAGGGTTAGAACTATTGGATGAACATCATCAACATGTCGTAGATCACTTGAAAGCATATCAATAGATGATATGTAGAAGTTACAATCACAGAGTAAAGCCTAGAAAATTTCAAGTAGGTGACTTAGTCTTGAAAGAGAATCCCAATAACTAACAGGATCAAGAGAAGGGGAAATTTGAACCAAAATGCCTAGGTCCCTTTGTTATTGTATCCATATTTGGTTCAAGAGCATATTAGTTGTCCACACTAGAAGGGGATTTATTTGATGAACCCCTCAATAGCCCGCATCTTAAGAAATTCTACACCTGACTCATCCAATGCATCAGAAAGAGTCGTGAAAAAATTCTTGCCTTGATGAAAACTTGACAAACATGCATCTTGGTAACAACAACAAAAAATAGAAAAAGAGAAAAATGTAAAAAAATAAAAAAGTGAAAAATAAAAAAAAATAAAAAATTCATAAAATATGAAAAAAGTGCAATTAAAAAAAAATAGTGAAAAACTAGTAATAGGTGCTATTTGTGATAGACTAGCTTTCCATATATTTGAGCATTCCGGCCATTTTCTTTCGCCATTCACTTTTTCCATCAATTTTCCTATCATCGAAAAGCTTCAAGTACATATCCTGGCATCGTGGTTGTGTCTCACCCTAGACTAGGGGCAAAATCTTGAACTCACTGGGGGCAATAAACTTTGAGCTTGAACCTACAGACAAATAGTGGTAGGACAAACACAACAAGCATAATGATCATAGTGCAATCCAACATTGAACATCAATCAAAATTAGTAACACATCAACCATCCAAAATGAAATAGCCAAATCAATCAAAATCCAAGAAAACTTAAAATGGATAATGTCCTTTTGAATCATGGCTTTATCACTGTGGCATGAATGTTCAACTGTTGAACTTTTATTTTTGTTATCATATCTCTGAAGAAACTCAATGATGTATTGAACTAGAGAGGCCAAGAAGGAGTATGATTTTTCTTTGTCTGATGTCTATGAGTTGATCATTATTACTATGCAAATTGTCATAGGATGTGCTCTACAAAGTATCCTTAATGACATTTTGAATTTGCATAGGAAAACAGTTAACTCTTGTCTATTTACGCAAGAAATACTCAAGTCATCTCAGTTTAATTATACCTAGATGCTTGTGTTAATTTGTAATATCAAAAATCATGGAAATAGTACTTAGGTCATCATGTTCTAATTATACCATCAATGCTTTTACTCACTTTCAACATTTCAAAGGTTCAATGATGAAAAAAAGCATGACAAATTGGCTGTTATAAATGACAAAATTTGCATATTAGATATGCATGGTTAAGTTAGATTTCATCCTATTAGTTTGCATCGGTATCTATGGGATTTCCAAAGCTACAACAATTTCACAATGATGTTATCTTTGACACTAATGGATTGATTACACTTGAAATTTCAAAGAAAAATTTATCTTCATATAAAAAGAGCATTAGTTGCATCATCATTTGCATAAATTAGAAAACATTATCATATAAAAAGAAAATCAGTTGCATATATTATAAAAAATTATCACATCATTCATCCATCCATGCATTACATTAGGGTGTGTGTAGGATCATGATGGGCCAAAAAGTGGTGATATGATAGGTATGTGTAGGGTATATGGTTGACGACTTTTTTTTAACCCAAAATTGATGAAACAAAAAGGGTTTTTAAAGGAGATTGTCAGCTTTCCACCAATATAAATTATGCTTTACTTTGAATTTAATAAGTTATTATTCATTTTCTATTTGAATTATGACTAAAGTCTTGATTGATAGGCTGATTGAAAAACATCTATAGCTTTCAAACGGTATCACACTTTTTGAATCCAAAACATGTGTTACATTCTATGCTTCACATACTATAGGATTAAAAAATAAATAATTGAATTTCGTGAAGTTTTGACCAAGTTAAGGTGGTCAGACATACAAGTTTTTATATTTTTTAAAAGTTGTAATAAAAAATTTATAATTAATTATTTACTTGGAAAAAAATACAAAAAAATATGCATCACATCGGGACATGAGTCCTTTACTTATATCTAAAATCTTATAAAAAAATATTATCATTTTATTGTGGTTAGGATGATCAAATAGACACCTACTTATTTTTTCCCTAAAATTTAAGTACTACTACATTGAAATTTCAAATTTTCACCAAATAGATGTAAAAAAAAAAAAAAAACCTAGTAGTTTAGAAAATAAATTCAATTTGCTACAAATTTTATTCTTACATATTTTTGAAATAATATAGATAACTTATTCAAATTTTAATGTTAAGTTACCTAACTATGATTTTTCTAAATTTTTCACCACTTAAGGGCTTGTTTTTTCCATGATGATCCTGCACATACCCATCATAATGTTTGAATCAAAAAACACAAAAAGAATTGCATTCCATCTCACTTGCATAATCCAAATCATTTCATCAATTATTAAGGGATTAAGAAATTGGTCCATTAATATGATTGAAAGGCATGTCGAGTAGAGTAAGATTTAGAAGAAGAAAGAGTTGTTGAAGGACATGACTGGTAAAAACATAATGCCATTGATATGAATATCTAAAACTAGTAGTGAAGACATGAATTTTTTATTATTCAAATCCAAGATTGACAAAGGAATAACTGGGTCATCACATACACATCATACATCATTTGCATAATCAATTCAATCTCACATAGCATAAAACATCACCCATAAAGCATATTAAATCATTGATCATGCATTATCATATCATCGTTGCATACATCCCATAATCATCATTACATAATCATCATAATCATCATGATGATCATCATATAAACATCATACACATATATAGAACTATGCACCATCATGTGATCATTTCATACACATTCATTCATTCATTGCATCATTTATTTGCATTAGAAAAGCACAAAAACATAAAATGCATCACATTTCATAGGCATAATAAAGTCCATCACATAGGCATCATTCATAAAGCATCATAGAGTCATAACACATTAGTTGCATCATCATTCGCATCCATAACATATCATATCATCATAATATAGAACATCACATAACATAAAATAGAAATCAAATGCATCCACCATAATCATCATGATCATCATCATATAAACATCATATAGACACATGGATCATAATCATCACCCCATATCATATAGCCTCAAAATCATATTGTCAAAGCGTACAAGGATATCCAAGGGTATAAAGAGATACATCAATATTCAAAAATGGTAGAGTATCATAATGACTAATATCAAGAGGTACAACATCAATATCTCAAACACATCAGTGTATACATGTACAAAGTACATCAGAGAATCACAATCGGAGCTATGTTATGTTCCCCCCAGATGGTGTTGGCATCACATGACTAGTGCCTCCCTCACCTGATGGATTTGCACCAAGATCTCTCCTATCTCTTGTAAGTGGCTACATAACACCTTTGCTAGTGGTCCAAGATTGGGACCTACCTGATCGAGACTCTGGAAAACTCTCTCGCTACTCAAGATGAACTGCATCATGATATTGAACCCTATAAAAATCTACCTCTTGTGTGGTATGACGTATCTCCCTAAAATATTCTAAAGCACCAGAAGCCACTACAACCTACTCTAATCTCTTAGAGACAACCTCAGCCTGATCCACCTACTATCATAAAGTGTCCCTCTCTGCAATAAGTGTCACAACCTATTCTTGCATTTGTCCCTAACCCTAAGCCTTGACCTATGCAAGTTGAGTGTGTACCTATTGTACCTCTTGTCTAGCAACATCCCTCTCTATTGTCAATATAATAATCTGCCCCTGGGCCTACACTAGTAAATCCTAAACCTACTCTAGATGACACTATAGTGTCTCAACTTGTACCTGTAAAGAAGCAATATGTGTATGTTGCTATGACGAGGGTAGCCGAATCTCCCCATGTTGTCTCTTGTGAGGCATTATCATTTCTCCAACATCAAGACTTGGGCCTCCTCCACCCTCATCATCATCCCTGCCACCTCCATCTCCATCACCATCCATGTCATCACTACTATCCTCCTCCTTCTCCTCTCCCCTCTTCCTACACCCATGACCTACTGCCCTCCCATCCTCCTCTAGTAATGGCACTAGCTCATCTAGGATGGTGATCCATGGGAATGGATGAAAAGCTAGGTACTGAGCATACTCATCTGACATTAAAGCCTCAGTGATATCTGGATGAATATCCCAAAATATAACTTTCAAACTTTGATACTCCTGTATGAAAACATCATAGGACAAAGTCAACCCCCACTCAGTCACATCCACTTGATGCCACACATAATGTTCCATGCTTTGGGGCATCCCCTACACTTGGCCATACTGTCACCACACCCTCCTCAACAAAAATATCTTGATAATGAATCATGTCCACCGAATGAGGTACATAGATTGGAACATATAAGGTAGCTTTGTATCATCCTCCAACTACTGCTTGCAATCAAGGTATGGCTACCATACCACAAACTCAAGATCATCCAATGTCCTCCTCTAGTGTTCTAGTTTTGCCAACCTAGGCTGACCAACTCGATCAACATAAATATGAACATATAACCTCATGGGAGGTCGTTGTCTGTGTCCAACTATTCATGCAACCACTATATGCTCCCAGGCCCAGACTTGAAGCAATGTAACCCCAGCTGATAAACTAGCCCCGCGAAGATAGACCGCCTAGTGTAAATCATGGTACATATGAGCAAGCATACAACAACCCCATACATATCTAGTGCCCTGAGTAATCATGCTCTCAAGAATCCTGCCCCATCCAACTGATAGTCCCTTTGACCTAATATCAAGACAAAGGAACCCTCCAATGAATCTGGTAAGCATAGTTGGTAGTGTGGCATAAGCATCAACCATATCTCTCCTTGGAATCTTGTAGCCGCATATCTGATCATCCTAGAATACTCTGCATAGCACAATAGTCTCGCCCTTCTCCCGTGAATCATATAGGACAAGCTCTCCAACAACAGGAATCTATAGAATTCAATAAACATTGTCTAGAGTCACTATCAACTCACCAGTGGGAAAATGAAAGGTGTTGTGCTCATTGTGCCACCTCTATGCTAAAGATGTTAGCAAACCCCTATTAATCCTAATGTCAGTTGGGGAATCAAATCCCACATCTTGGGAAAATTCTCTCTAATATTCAAACTCATCAACGACTCTTATCATGAAAAAATCACAAATTAGTCAATCAATCAATCAACATCAATCAACCTATCAATGTAATCAACTCTGGTGAGACTTTGATCAAATCTGGTGGCATCAATCAATCAATTCAACCTCTCCTATCATGAGGTTCATTAATCAATTTAACCTCACCTATCATGAGGTTCATCAATCAATTCAACCTCGCCTTTCATGAGGTTTATCAATCACTGATACATTTTGAACCATTTTTCAACGACAACTCATCAGAATTTGAAATATCAGGTCAGAATTTTGACATTTCAAATGTCATCAAAATTCTGATGCAAAAATAGCAAGAAATAGCCGTCAAAATTCTGATGGGCTATCGTCAAAAAATGGTTCAAAATGTATTAGTGAATCAATCATTCAACCTCACCTATCATGAGGTCAATCAATCAATCAAACTATAATTGATCCTTTCCTATCATGAGATCAATTATCATCATCCTATCATTGAATCTCACCTATCGTGAGATCAATGGATATCTAACCTATCAAACATCATCAATCATCATCAAATAAAAGGCTGACACAATCAAACATCATCGAAATCAAGGGGTATAATCAACAAAATCATCAATCTAGTCTAAAATCTCACCAATGCACTACAACATACTTTCTATGCACTGAAAGAGTCTATACACCAGAAAAATCCATCAATGTGCTATAACAGGGTTCCAATGTGCCAAATTATCCAATGTGTGATTACATTTGATCAATGCATTAAACCCCTCTTCCTATGCACCAATCTACCTGATGAGCTATAACATTCCTTCTATGCACTAAAACATGCATCTAATGTGCTACGTCAGTCTATGCGCTAATTTACTCCACCTATGCACTAATCTATTATATGTACAATTATAGTCTATGAATGCACTACATTGGTATCCCTATGCGCTATCCTATTCTATGTGCTATAATAGTTTTCAATGCGCTACATCAGTCCTTCTATGCACCAAAACAACAAACACCAAATTCAAATGAGAAAAATGCAGGAAAAAATAACTTGCACAAATTATGAGGGAAGTTTTTGGGGTACATACTGGAGGACTATACGCCACCAGGTGGTTGTGACACCTGACCCACTCAAACCAATGCGTGTGGTAAGGGATCACCATTTTTCCAAATGTGCACAAATCACTCACTCACTCTCAAGTTTTCCAAATAAAAATGGTGAAATGAACTTCTAATACAACTTTTTAACCATTTTAAGGATAATTAAGTGGCATTTTTATGGGGTTGTTTTATTTTATTTTCAAATGGGCTTTAATTCATCAAATCATTACTAGGTGACTTATACATCATTTTTCGAGAGATAAATCATTTCTAAATCATAAAATTTGGAGATCATCATCAAATCATTGACAAATCATCAATATTTTCAAAAAATCACTAATTTATCTGTCGAGGGCGCATATATCCATCATCACTTGAAAATCAACATTTTAGGCATCGATTTTTTTTTTTCGACATAAGCAACAAATTTGTCTTTGAAGCAACATGTAAACACATTACTTCAAAGAGGGGAAAAATGTATACACCTAAAATCAGTCAAGACAATTAATTAATTAAATACTAGCTATTTAATTAATGAACTCCTTTATTTCAACTACTTATAAATAAATTCTCAATTTATTTATATAGTTCACACTTTTCTAAATTCTTCATTCTAAACCACATCCTTCTAAATTTAATTAAATGAAAAAATGACTATAGTTTGTTTTTATTTAATTAAATATCTCCTGACTAAGTTTGAATAATTTCAAATTCAAAATTAGTCACATGTCTACAACACTTTTTGGCCATGTCATCAAATGTCACATGCAATTAAATATAATTAATGTTTAATAACATTATTTTCAACAAATTATCTTCAAAAAAAATTTAACACATGGATTTTGTTCACACACTTTATTCCTTCATCCATTTGGCATGTTTCCCTTGGTGAAGGGAACATCCCCATTGATTCTTCCATCTCCACCAGTCATCCCTCATGCTTGAATTTGGACCGTTGATTACTGCCACATCACAAGATGCTTTGAAAATCCTATAAATACAACCCTTTGCTACAACATTATCAATCACATCTTTTAGCAAACTTATTATGCATAAATAGCTTTCAAGAATTGGAGCATTTGGAGTTCATAGTTAGGATTGTAGTATCATGTTAAATTAGAATCATGTATTGCTTTATAGTTGCATTTTATTTCATGTATTTCCTTATAGTTGTATTTTAGTTTATCATATTAATAGTTATTTGAGCATATGCAGAATAATTTTAACTTCTTATCATAGTATTTGCATCATATAAGTTAGAATCATTATCCATTTTGTCAATACCACCATTATCATAGCATCATGTTTTTTATCACATAGATTCATGTAGGAACTTCGATTTATTGCATTTTGAACAACATCATGTTTCTCAAGTTGTCATTCTAGCAATCATAGTGCACATATAAAATCTAAGAGCCAAATGATTGAATGAATCCTTGAGAATAGAGAACAATGGGATGTTTTTGAAGATTGGTTTGGTTGCAATTAGAGTAGTTCTTTGATTAAAATCTTTAATATAATACATCTCATTGATGTTTGTGTGCTTTAGTATTGATTTGCTAACTCTCCCACATTTCACACATAGTACCGATCTTTATGCAAGAAGTTGATTAGCCTGATCTCCTTAGTTGTGCGAACCCCAATCCTAGTACCTGCAAAACAACACGAATAAACAAGTTAAACAAGAGATTGCAAGCTAAAACAAGGATTCCCCATGAAATTCATTTACAACACTCAAATTAGGAAGAAAATAGTAAAGAACAGAATGAAAATGACAAAACAAAGATTGAATCCTAATTAGAATAGCAAACACATGATCCTATGGGGGAATTGGTGCAAATTTGATGTGAAAATTGGCCCTTTCCCAATTCCTAAGATGCAAGCTTGATATGTTGATGGAGATTGATCCACTTTTACGGTGAAGAATGAGAGATCCAATCCAAAATCTGAAAAAACCTAGCTAAGAACTCAATGGTGATGGATGAAAATGGCTAAATATTTTAGCATAATAACTTTGCATAATTTGTGGATGATCAAATGAGGATATGAGATCTTTATTTATAGAATACCAAGATGGATGGATGTCCAAATTTGAGCAATGTGGGACTGAAATTCATCCAATGGCATGATGCCACTTTTCAATCTATGAATGGATGATTGATGTGCAATATTTGGGGATTGTGCCAATAAATGCATATTTTTGAATTTCAAATTTTGTTGAAATGACTTGTAAGAGGGAAGGGAAATTGCAATAAATTCCACTTGGCTCAAGACAAAGGACATATAAGATAAAGTTATTGCCTTGTTGGATGTACGTGTTGACTTGGAATTTTTGAATTCAAATTTGGAGAATATTCCAAAAGATGCCTTGTGAGGAAAATAGAGATTTAATAAATGAATTAAATCTATTTTCAGGTGCAACTTGAAAAATCTAGAGGATGGGACATGGGATGAGATTAAATTAATCAAAGGTTAATTAATTTAATGAGATAGGTTAGATGATGTGACCTATTTGACTCAAATTTGTGGATTTATTTAAATCAAATAAGAGAGGAATATGATAAAAGATTAATTAAATAAAGATTTTGATTTATTGAATTAAAAGAGGTGGCGTAAAATTAAATCAAACAAGGTTTTAATTTATTTAATTTAATGGATAGACTTTAGAGATTTAATCAAATAAAATTAATTATTTAATTAAATAGGGATAATTAGATAAGATGAATTGATTTAATTAAGAAAGGAGATTGACTTAATTAGATAAAATGATTTATTCAATTAAGAGAGGAATAGTGATGAATTTAATCAAATAAGGAAATTTGATTAAATGGTTAGATCGAAGGATGATTCAGGATGAAATGATGTTAGTAGTCAGAATTAGATGCACAATGTCAATCGGTATATTTTATGTGTCTACATTTTGCCCCTGTTTGAAGCAATGCACTTGTTGCGTTGGTTCAAAGAATAAACGATTTTGATGAAAGCTAAAAATTTGATATTTTAAAAACTTGCCCCACTACTGCCTAGCGAGAGAAAACATGCCATTATAATGGGCCCTTGAGAGATTGGACAAAAATTTCAATTTTTGGGGGATCTCACGAAAAAGAGGACAAAGTATCTGATAGGTCCAAAAAGGGCTCCGGGAGACTAAAAACATGTCTAAACGCAATAAAATGATAAAAAACAAGCCTTGGCTAGACAAAAACAAGTTCGGGGGTCCAAAGCCCTAGCAGGACAGCCAATCAGGGTGAAAAACCCCTAATTTTTAGGCTTAAAAGGGGCCCGAGGGGTCACTTTGAAGTCATTTTCAAACACCTCCAATAGTAACCTTGAGATTTGAGCTCAGACCTCCTGACGATATGGCACAATGATAGCTTCCTCTACACATTTTTGATCGAGTTCAGATGTACCAGCCGCCACCTAACATTGGGGCACCGGTAAGTGGTCCTTACCTTAGGTTCATTTTTCATTTATTGCCTTAATTAATGCTTTAAAGAGTTGGTCCATCTGCACTGGCGCTATATAGTGCCACTCAAAAGTCAAACTGCATCGCTTGGTGTTAAATAGCATCGCGGCGGTGCAATTTGGAGTTTAAAAACTATGACACTGAGCTCAGGGTCAGCGGGTTGATTTACAAAGTGCAACATGGCAGTGCAATTTGGCCCAAAGTGTTACGCTGAATGATAAAGTGCACCACAGCAGTGTGATTTTGCAGTTCTAGGGACTAGTGTCGGAGTTTGATTAGAAATCAAACTATGATGCCATCATGAGTTGCACTGCTGGAGACACTTCTTGAACATGCGAAAAAGATTTTTTCAAAATTTTTAACACGATGACCTTCCTTGATGCAGGATGCAGCGAGGGAGCTCTACTCCTAAGAGCACAGGTCGCGGGACTTGAGTGACAGTGACCAAGATCAACTCTAGATTGTGGGGTTGTGGTATATTGCTTACGCGGTGCTTGTGCAAACACACTTAGGGATGTTGTGAGTACAAGCCAAGAGATGGCATAATGAGACATCTTCGTTTCATCTTCCCACTTGTGAGGCCACCGTCACCCTAAAGGACATTTGGTGTATTTTGTGATTGTCGATTCACAGTCGTCAAGCAATTTTTGATATGGACGAGGGGCGCGAGGCCTGTTTTAGAGTCCTTGCAATAGATGAGATTGTGTTTTGTGAGGGGCAAATAAATCTTGAGTAGCATAGGATCATAGCACCTCCCTACCGCTGGGTGATTACAGCCATTATTTTGGGTCTTGTCGCCCTTGACAGATGAAGGCGATATTTTAGTCCCAGGTGGGGATCCTGCTGGGAGCGCATGGTTCGAGACAAGCTTGTTCATTTTACTTAGGGGCCTATAATTCTAGCTTCACTTTACTAAGACCTCCATGAGTGCGTCTACATGGATGCCAGAGCATTGGGAGTAGGAGTGACTCTACTTCATGTTTGGGCATGGAAGCACATTGCTATGCTCTAGTCACGCATTGTTTTAGTTCCGATGTTGCTAGACAATCCCCTCGTGGCATGATACAGAGGCGGTGTGTCCTTCACACACACCGATGAGCATGGGATCTCCTTTCGGAGGAGAGTTTTGGAAAAGATGCAGGTTTTTACCTGGCGACCATACCTTGGCCGGCCCACAGTGCCGATCAGATGTTCTATTGCCACCAAGACCAATACATGCAGGGGCGGGAGCATACTATGATCGAGAGGTACCTTCCTGGGCATGTGCAACATTAGTTAAGAGAGCTGCAGGATCGACCAAATGATGACTATGTGGCCGTCTTCACCCAATTGATGACATAGGTATCATGGGGGTGGTACATTCCTGCTTCAGAGGCAGTGGATAGCTTCAGATAGTTGGTAGCCCGACCATGGGCTTATGATCAGGGGCTAGAAGATCTAGGCACTACCTAGACCTTCAGGGATTGGTTTCAACCTCCACTTTGTTTGATGATTTTAGGTGTAGTTCCAGATCCACAAAGAGTCAGAGGCAGAGGGGGAGGACGAGGACAGAGAGCTGAGATTCGATAGGATCAACTAGTTGTGCCTCTAGTCCAGCCATGGCATGGAGACGTGCACATACTAAACTATTAGCAGGATCCACCACGAGGCGAGGATCAACCTCGAGTGCAGCCATAGGTGTAGCTAGTAGGTCAGGTGAATGCACGAGATACTATGATTGTGTAGCTGCAGGGCCAAGTCTAGGTCGTGATAGTTGAGAGAGATCAGGCGAGGATCGAGAGAGAGTAGCTCAGGGCCGAGAGGGATCAGGCCATACAACAGAGACAGGCTGCAAAGCTATAGGAAGCCACTGAGCTAGGCTGGAGACAATAGATAGAGAGCATGAAAACTACCTCCTCCCAGGGTACAGTGTCAATTTGATCCTATAGGGATGTTGTCCAAGAGGCAGAGTATTATCAGCGATTTTATCATGAGGCCATCCCTAGAGCAGAGTGAGTCCCAGAGTATTCAAAGCGGGCCAGCCACAGACCAACAGAGGGTCATGGTGATAGGGGCGAGGGTAGCAATCCATAGGGATAGAGCTTGGTTAGGATGATTTGATACTTTTCATTCCTTATGGCTCATTTTTGATAGTGCGATGGGCCTTTTGTACTGATTGACATACATGTACAGTGATCTGATTTATTATTGTACTATGATAGTTGCATTATTGATGATATATATATATATATATATATATATGAGCCAATGATAATTTTGATGTGATGTGATGTGATGTGTACTCTTTTATTATTATTTATGCATGGATGATTTATTTCTATATGCTATGCAATGATTCTTTTATGGATGCATTTATTTCCAATGATGTATTATGATTATGACTAACAGAACTATATTATGTTGCCTTATGATATGCAAAATGTGATGTGCAATGATGTTGTCGATATAATGATTTATATTTTATGTTAATGCAAATGATGATGTGATATGTGATGTGGTTTGTAATATGAAAAATGATATGGTATATACATGAAATTTTATGTGAATTATTCTTATATATGAATCGATTATGGATGGATGTATGCTTTGTATATGATGGACTATTTATGCTTATGTGGAATGATTTGTGTAATGAATGATTTATGATGCTATTTATGGGATGATGTGGATGATGTAAATGTGATGGTCATGATATGATGCAAATGAGATGGTTCTCTAAGATGCTTAGAATAACAAATGTCATTATCCTAAATATGTTTAACTGGTGATGTTATGTATGTGATGTATTTAATATGATGTAATATATGCAATGATATGATAATGTTTTATGCAAGATGAACCAAATATGTGAGATGACTTTATGATGTTATGCAAGTATGTATGCGATGGATTATTTATAATACTTATATACCTATTGTGTATGATTATGCATTATGTGATAATGGTGAAATGATTATGAAATGCTTATGCAAATGAATGTTATGCCATGATTTATGTAATAAATGTAATGTAATGGATGAAATGTGATGAAATGGATGTACCTACCTATGAAGAATGCCTATGATAACCTATTTATGTGATGATTTGAAATGCAATGCATGTGTTTCCTATATGATATGTTTATGCAATATGCTAATGATTTGATGACGATGATGGTGATGATGATGATCAACTGTCATAGTACCTTGTTAGTGTGGTTAGCAAGAAAAGAAGAAGTCATTTCAAGAAGACACAACATGACACAAATGCAAATGATGATGATGATGACGATTGCTTGCCAAGGAATTGGGATTTTCAAAGGGTCGATTTCCTTATGTTTGATAACACACGTGGTATGATGCATCAAGGTATAGGAAACCAGGATGTCATGGTACCTAGTGTGATGGACTTTGAATTTGACAATTAGATAGGAGTATCATTGTTCACACCTGACATATGAAAACCTTGCTAGGATGCACTTTAGAAGTTGAAAACAGCGTAGACCAAAACATGGAAAGGTAAACCTATCCATGCAATAGTCAACAAGTTGTGTAAAACCTCCTCCATACATACCTAACAAAACAAGTATTCGCCAAGGTTATATTTCAAGAACGTCCAACAAGCATAGCAAACAAAAGATAATAATTGTTGCCCCATTCCTATTTCTCTAAATGCTTCATTCAACTATCATTGAGAGGTCCTTGGAATGAGTGCAGATAAGATAAGTCAAAGGATAAAGACCCAGTAAAAAAACAAGATGATGCTCTTCAATACCACTAATGAAAAAGAGAATATGTTTTCTAAGGATAAGAACTAAAACTTATTGCCAAAAGATAATGCCCATTGTAGGAAGGATACATTCTAGGACATGTTAGTGGATGGCGGCACGCCATTTCGTTTATCCAAAGTGCTCTTTTTGATAAATAATGCCCCTTGTAGGAAGGATACATCCTAGGACATGATGTTATTAGATGATTGATATGGGACTATTTGGATGATGGACTATCAACACAAAGAATTGACCAACTTGTTTACGTACTGACTTAGACTTGAGACTTGATGTTTTTGAGTTTTCACTTTTAACCTGCTAGACTTGTTTCTAACTATTTCACCAAGGATTGAGGATGACGATTAGTTTATTATGAGTGGTGTTTATTGCAGGTGTAAGCGAGATGAGATAGATGAATTTTTTGAAATATTTGGATGTTTTTGATCTTTTTGACATGTTTTGAGGCTACTTTTGGTATTTTTCAAGGTTTTCAAATGTTTTAATTTTTGATTTTCCAATATTTTGGGATTTTCTAAGATTTTGACCAAGAGACTAACCTAAGGACCTATCCTAGGGATCTCGGGGGCGGATCAATAGATTAGCCTTGCCTACATTAAACATGTAGAGACCACATAGTTCGACTGACGACTTGATCAATTTACAAATGATGATATACATGATGAGATGTCAGTTTATTATGATAGACTCCTAAAGGACTGACCTAAGTGTCTCGGGGGATGATCAAAGATTAACCTTGCCTATGGTCAAGCTTAGAGATGACGTAGTTCGACAAGACGACTTTATTTTTGAATTTTTGACTGACTTTTGACTTGTTTTTGGATTTTTTTACATGTTTTGAATGTTTTTGGATTTTTTGATGTTTTGATGTTTTTAGATTTTCTGATTTGAGAACTTTAAGAATATACATGAATCTGATCCAATGAGAACATGTCCCTAGTGTGATACAATAGACTACTCTGACAAAGGTAGGACAAACTAACCTTGATGATGGGCCAAGTAGTACTAGGAGGGATCATGATATGAAAATAGAACCAAGCTATGGTGCAAATGCGAGTGGCTGAGTGATAGATGGAGACCTGAATGCAATGGATGATGGAAGCAAAATGGATGGATGATGCAAAACAAGCTGTAAAGATCTTGATGGATGGAAAGTGCTTATTTACACAAGGCGCCTATTTTCCAGGTTTTCATCAAGGTACTTGTCTGAAGTGCCACTGAAGTGGTTTTCACTAGAGGACGATTTTTTCTCTTTACTATTTTTTGATCCGTTTGCTAATTTTTTTTTTAATTTTTTTTTTTTGGATTTTTTTTTTGTTACCAAGATGCTTGTTTGCTAGGTTTTTGCTGAAGTAACCATTTTTTCAAGACATTTTCTGATTTTTTGGATTTTTTGGTTCTATACTTTGAAAGATTTAGGCATAAAACTTTTTGAGGTGAGAGTTATTCATGGACTCTTGCAGAGGTTCCCCTTCAAGTGTTGATAATTGATATGCCCTTGATTTGTAACTTGTTGTGATGACAAATGGTCATAGTCAATTGGGCTCAAATTTTCCTTTGCTGCTTGGGTTTGGGACATTCTTTTGATTCTCCTTTAATACCAGTTCTCCGACTTGGAATGTCCTACTTTTGATTTTCTTATTGTAGCTTCTTTTGAGTCTATTTTGATAGATGTGCAAATGGTTCAAATCATCTATACATCTCTCATCCAGTAGCTCTAGCTCATTTAGTCTTGACACTTAGTAGTCTTCATTAGTGATGAGGTTTTGTAGTGATATCCTGAGGGATGGGAGCTCGATATCAATGGGGAGTACGACTTCTGATTCATAGACCAGGGAGAAAGGGGTGGCGTCGGTGGGTGTGTAGATATTGGTTCAATAGGCCCAAAAAGCAGGATTAAGCTGCAAATGTCAGTCATGACCTATGTCATTGACTATTTTCTTGAGGATTTTCAGAATGGTTTTGTTTGTAGCTTTTGTTTGGCCATTTCCTTGGGGATAGTATGGTGTGGAGAAGCGATGTTGGATTTTGAATTTTCCACATAAGTCATGGACATCCTGATTCTTGAATGGTGTCCCATTATCTAAGATAGTGGCTTGTGGGACACCATAGCGACAAATGAGATAGTTCAGGATGAAATTTGAAATCTTCTTCCTAGTTATGTATGTCATGGGTATGGCCTCTACCAATTAGTAAAGTACTCCATTGCGGTTATGATGAATTTTTGGCTGTTAGATGAAGTGGGAGTGATTTTTCCAATGAGATCGAGTCCCCATTATGAAAAGGGCCATGGTGTTACGATAGGATGAAGCTCTTGAGCTAGAGCATGGATGAGGTCCCCATGCTGCTGACATTGTAGACACCTTCTAACATACTTATGTGCTCTCATTCCATTGTGGGCCAATAATACCCCATCCTCAGCAGTTTCTTAGCTATGGTTATTCCACTCTAGTGTGAACCATAGATACCATTATGTACTTCAGTTAGAGTGGTCAATGCCTCCTCAATGTTTAGGAAGCATAGTAAGGTTCCTTCTATGCTCATATGATATAGGGTATCTCCTAGGCTAACAAATCTGGATGCCTTTTTGACAAAGGTTCATTTTAGGTTTGATGGTAAATCGACAGGTATGACTCCTATTTGAAGGTATGTACAAATGTCATCATACCAAGGATCATCGGGACCAATGATTTAGCACATGAATTCTGATTCTGGTACCTTCAATGCAGGCACGAGAAGCTACTATATTAGGGATTCATATTTTGGAACATTGTTGGGGATGTCCAGTAGGGACCCAATTGTTGCCATTGCATCTACCGCTTTGCTGTTGGCTCTAGGTATCTACTCAAATGTAATTTTGATGAAGGATTCTTTGAGAGTCTCCACCAATTTTTTGTATAGAGTGGGCTTGTCGTCCTTGGTCTGGTATTCATTTATGATCAATTGGGAGTCTCCATACACTTTGAGAGCTATGATGTTCTACTGCACTGCTATTCTGAGACCTATGGTCAAAGCCTCGTATTCCACAATGTTGTTGGTGCAAAGAAATGCCAGTTTGTAAGACCTTGGTATGCAATCCCCTTGTGGGGTGATGAAGAAGACACTAGCTCCTAATCCATGCTATGTGTATGAGCCATCGAAGTATAGTTTCTAGTGGTTAGCTATGTTGAGATTGAAAATGGATTCATCTGGAAACTCTGAGATGAGGATTCTCATAATAGATAGGTGCTTCTGCCAGTTGGTCTGTGATGACTTGGCCTTTTATTTCTTTCCTCTCCACATATTCGATGTCATATTCTGATAGTATCATTACCCATTTTTCCATTCTTCTTGTGAGCATTGCCTTTGATAGTAGATACTTAAGAGGGTCAATTTAGGCGATGAGTTTTATTTTATGTGCCAACATGTAATGTCTTAATTTTTATGATGCAAACACTACTACGAGGCATGATTTCTTGATGAATGAATAGTTTAGCTCATGCCCAACCATTGTCCTACTGATGTAATAAATAGCCCTTTCTGTTCCATTTTCATCATGTTGAGCTAAAAGAACTCCAAGGGCTCCTATTGTTGCTGACACATATAGAATCAATGGTTTCTTTGGGATAGGTGGTATTAAGACTGGTGGTGTCAGTAGGTATTCCTTGATCTTGTTGAATGCCTCTTCACACTTGGTATCCAATTTATACGCTACTCCCTTGTGGAGTAGGTGAGAATACAGGGTTTTTTTGTCCGCCAGTTGTGCTATGAATCTTTGAATGGATTAGAGTTTTCCTTGTAGACCTCTTAGTTGCTTTAATGTTTTTGGTGCCTCCATCTCAAGGATTGGTTTTAGTTTTGCTGGATCCAACTCGATGCCCCTCATTGACAATATATATCCTAGGAGTTTTCCTAATTGTACACCGAAGACGCACTTCTTTGGGTTTAGTTTGACCTTGTACTCCTCCAGTCTGTCAAAGATGGCACTAAGGGTTGATATGTGATCTTTTCTCTTTTTGGACTTGGCTAGAATTTCATCAACATAGTCTTGTACCATCTTATGGATCCTGTCATCAAATATTAATGTCATGGCCCTTTGGTATGTTTCTCTTGCATTCTTTAATCCGAATGGCATCATGTTCCAATAGTATGTCCCCCATGGACAAGTGAAAGTTGTTTTAGGCTGGTCCTCTTTAGCTATCATGATCTGATTGTACCCTGATAATCCTTCCATTAGTGATAACATCTCATGTCGATGTTGGGAAGCAGGAAGTCATCTTTTGGACATGCCTTGTTCAAATCTCTAAAGTCTGTACAAATTTTGATATTTCTGTCAGGTTTTGAAATAGGTACCAAGTTTGATACCCATTATGGATAGTCTATCAGTTGGATGAATCCTGTGTCAAATAGCTTTTTTAGCTCCATTTTGACTAGCAAGGAGATTTGAGGGTTCATTTTTTGAAGCTTTTGTTTGATAGGCTTTTCTTTTGGATACACTGCTAAGTGGTGAACCATAGTCTTTGGATCAAGTCCTGGCATGTCAGCATAACTCCATGCAAAGTTTATCTGTCATTCTTTTAGGAATGCTACTAGGAGCTCTTGCTCTTTTGATAATAGTGCTTCCACATAGAATGCGATATGCAGGGTCTCCTCTATTCCTAAGTTGACCGGATTTCATTTTTCTACCAAGACTGCTGACTTTTCCTGATGAATAGGTCTTAAAGGAAGATTGAATCCCCCATCCTTGGGTGCCTCATAGAGGTTTTCACCATTGGATGTGTCCTTTCCTTTTACTTTTTTCTTGTTAGAGAGTGCCACGGTGTTTTTTTCACTCAAGGAATTGGATATTATTCTTAATTTCTCACTTTTGTGACTGAAGGATTCAATCGTTTCCCCATAATAGGCATGTGTGTCCAACTCCATTATAAACCCTGCTTTGTGATCTCCCTCTAGAATGTTATCCCGCAATCCCATGAATTCTGACACTGCCTCATCATTTTCAAATGCGTCAAGAAATGGTGGTCCTCGTTGGTCGTATTTGATGAGTTGGGGATATACTAGGCGGATCTCATGATTTTGATGGTCTCTTTCAAAGGATAGTGTACTAATCATGTAGAGGGTGGTATCCTCGAATAGCCTAGGTAAGTTGGGTGTGGGGTCCTCATCATCACTACTATAGATGTCAGTTACATCAAATGTAAAATTATCTATGACACGACCTGTAGATACGAGTAGGCATAGTTATGCGGGGGTTGGTTGAGGAGGATTGTTAACCGTTCTAACTGGAGGACTTCGACCACATATGGTTATGCTCATGGGGTACATCCAAGGCCAAGATTTGTCATCGGTCGCATCTCCAACATGATAGGTATTATAAGCCCATTGTCATTTTGTCCAGGTCCTTGATTTCTGTCACAGCCCATTGCGAGCATCATTTGCAAACCCTTTCTTCTGTCATCCATTGGTAAATCAGATGCTAGTCTTTCATCTTATTATAGCATGTGAGATGGATCTACCTCAATAACTTCTCGTCCAAGATCTCCCCATCTTGTAAAGGTGGGATAGTTTTCAGGAGACATTTGGGATGTGGAGGCTTCATTTATTTACGATCATCCATGTGATCTAGGAGATTGTGGTAACTCTCCTACCACAAAAGAATTATTAGGGAGCTTGTAGTTTCTGCAGCAATTATCTTGGACAATGAACTTGATGTCAGAGATGGTGGGAATGGCAGGAGTGGTGGGTGTCTCTGTCGTAGAAGTGGATGCGAGAGTGGTAGGATCGATGTATGGTGTGGATGGGCCCTCATCAATGGGGGATTTTGTTACTTTGCTTCAAGATTTTTGCAATAGGAGAAGGGTTGGATCTATGGATGGTAACTTTCCGTTATGTAAATTTCACACATTGGTGGAAATTTGAGCTACTCCACATCCATATCCTAGGATGATGTTATATGGCAAGTCGAGGTCCAAGTGACTCCATGATGAGGCCCTACTTGAATAGGGAGTTTGATGCCTTGAGACACTCTTTCTTGGAATCATGATGTCCTTTCCCAATGGAATCTTCACCTTGATGAGACTGAGGGAACTGTTCAAGCCCGTCCACCACCCTTTTGATTTTGCTCTTATAATGTACTATGGCTTCAAGTGAAGTGCATGGTTGTGAGATGGTTGAGCGGGGAAATCTCGGTCAAAGAATGTAAGAAGATAGGCATAATGATATTTTCGACCATAGCTTGGAATTGGTCTGCATCAAGATATGCAGGGACAGTCTACGAGGCTAACACTTCCTCAAGGATCTTCTTATGAGCTGATGATATTTTTAACAACTCCATAATGGAGATGTGTGCTAGCGTTCTCTTGAGTTGATCTAGGACATTGTAGCCATTAGGAACAAATCTAGATGTAGGGACTTTGTTTGGCTAGGATGATCCTACAATGGTTACTTTTCTGCCTCTTGTGGTGACTCCACAATCTTTGGCATAGGCACCCTTGATAGTAATGACCATGCAGTTTTCACCTAGGGAGGCAACAACTGTTTCATACACATGATTTACATTTGAGTGGATGCCTTTCCATTTGTCTTTGTTATTTTTATTCCATTTGTTGCCATGATTTGACATCGGATTCGTATATATCTTAAGATCTTGGTTTCCTGTAGGTTGTTCCAAGTTTATGATTCTTTTATCGATGAGATCTTGAACAATGTTTTTCAATCTCATGCAATTGTTTTTGGTATGGCCTTTGATTTTATGGAATTCACAAAGTTGAATTTCATTATACCAAGGAGGTTTTACATCCGGTTCTTGGTAATTTTCAAAGGTAGGAGCCTTGATGAGTTTTTCATCGATCAAATTTTTCATTATGTCTTCAAGTGGTTCTCCCAAAGTGGTGTATTTTTCATTTGGGATAAATCTTGTGCTGAGGTGGTCCTCTTTCATAATTAAGGTTATTGATTGTTGGATTTTTGTTTGGTTGGTGTGTTGTGTGATGAGTGTTTTGGTGTTGGATTTGAATTTGCGGTGTGGGGCACTAATGACCACCTTGGCATCAATGACACCATCATTAGTAATTTTTATGTTCCTTTCCCACGTGCGAGGTTTATCATTGTAATTGGATGGTGGGCAGTTGCTTTGTTGTTCTGGGTATGATGTTGATTCTGCGGGTTGAGTTATAAGGGCTCTTTCGATGCTAAGCACCTTGGGGATCAATTGATCATATGTGGTGATGCCCTGAACCTTGAGATGAAATTCCAAGCGGCCTTCAAGGTTGGCTATGATGGTGCAAAATTGTTATTCTTCTGGCATGGTCCACTTGCTTCTATTGGCCTTGGATTGCCATCGTTGTAGGAATGAGGCGAAAGATTCACCCTTTCCTTGTTTCAGAGCCGAGAGTTCTTCTAGACTAACATCCATTGCAATGTTGCATGCATAGTTTTTAATGAATGTGTCCATAATTTCTTGGAATGTTCTAATGCCTGAAGGTAGACGAGAGAACCATTCCATAGCATGCCCTACCAAGCTCCTAGGAAATAGTCACATCAGATAAGTATCATCGTATGTGACTTCCATGCAATGTACCTAGAATTCCCTAATGTGGTCTTTAGGGATTCCCATCCCTCGATATTTTTCAAATTTGGGCATTTCAAATCCCTTGGGGAATGGTTTCATCACTAAGCTCCTATCAAATGGATAGAGACACAAGTAGCTTGGTGTTTTTGTTGTTTTCCCTTATTGAAGATCGAGCACTTGTTGCGAGAGCAACCTGATTTGTGTCATTACATCATTTTGTGGATCAAGGGGTGGGATGAAATTGTTTTGGGCTATTTCAATCGTGGGTTGGATGGGTGGGTTGTTCGATGTGTTGTTTGATGGTATTTGTATGTTCTACCAAGCTAGGTAGGCTTCCACCTATTTTGTATGAACAACACATGTTGTTGATCTTGCTGTTGTCGTGCTAAGATTTGTGCTTGCTACTGTGCTTGTTGTTGTGCTTGTTGTTGTTCCAACAACACTTGTTGTTGCGATGCCAATTCAACTAGTTCTTGATACTCTTGATATTGCTTAATTGCTTGTTGATATGCTTGTAATTGTAATGCTTGTCTTTGTGCAAGAATTTATGCTTGTGCTTGTGCATGTTGTGCTTGGTATTGGGAATTTTCCTGAGCTTGATCTTGTGCTTGGGCTTGTGCTTGTGCCACCTATTGTTGTAATAGAACTTGTGCTTGAGTAACCTTTGGTGCTTGCAATGCTTGAGCAGCTTGGGAAACTTCTTGTTGTTGTTGTTGCAATAAAGCTTGGGCTTGCATAGCTTGTTGTGCTTGTAATGTGGCTTGTGCTGCTTGGGAAGCTTGATCGGCTTGTTGAGTGGCTAGTTGTGTAGTTTTTTGTTTTTTCACTTGTTGGAATCCCCTTTGGAAGCTAGCTTACAATGTCGAGTTGTATTGGTTTGATGTGGTGGAAGTTGGTGGTGGTGGGGGTGGTGGTGGTGGATTTGGAATGGCATTTGTGGTGAGCGATGATGTCATGTTGATATTTTGAGTGATAGATGGTGGTGTTCATTTGGTGGTTGGTCCTTGAGAGACCATGCTTTGCGATGTTAGAAGGGTGTTTTATGTTGTTACAATTTCTTGTGCGCTTGTTGTCTATTGTTGCAATATCAATGACAAATTTTGAGCATTTGGAATAATGATTTGATTGATATCTGGGATGTTAGTTTGGTTATTGGTTGGTATGGGAGGAAGCCCTAAACCAAGGAGTGGTATGGATGATAATGGAAGTGGTGGAAGAGGTGGAAATGTGAGGGGTGCAAGCTCTTGCAAGAATGTTGTGGTGTCGAATATGCCCCCTAGTCCAAACATATCTCCCTCCTCTTGTGAGTTTGTGAGGAGAGGATTTTGAGGTGTCGCGTGAAAAAATGATGATGATGGATCATGATGGAAAGTAAGAGGAACATTCTTGTGTAATGGTTTTTCGAGTATGTTTTGTTCCAATATGGTGTTTGCATCCAAGTTTTGATAATTAATGAGGCGGTGTGTTTTAATAGCATTAGAAAATGCATTTCCCTTGTTAACATTAGGTTGGGTTGGACCAAACGATGTCGTGATTTGTGAAATGTTTTGTGTAATGTTTTGAGATGGGGGTGTAGATGACATGGGAATGGTGGATAAGATTGGAGGAAAAGATGTCTCCACTATAGTACTCACATTGAAATCCAAAGGTAACTTGGCCCCTTGTTTAGCTAGCTCAAGCATGTACAACGAAGGGTTAAGCCTCATCATGATGTTGATGATTTTATGGTTCTCCATATTTTGGAGCTTTTCAATCATTTCTTCATGAGACATTCCAAAGGTAAGATTCTCTCCTTGGTTTTCTTCTTGCAGATATTGTGATGATGAGATGGCCAAAGGATTGCTTGATTTGGAGGGATTCATTTCTACATTTTTTTGGCTAAGATCACTTGAAGCGGGTGTTTATTTGTTGGATTCCATGCTCTTATTGTATTGAGATCTAGTAGGAACCATAAAACAAGGATCAATTTTCGAGAATAGGAGAGATGAATCTCTCGGTTCTTTGGATTGATATTTATTTTATGGCTCAAAGTAGAAATTTTTAGGATATCTTAAGGATCAAAAGGTGATATGATGATGATGCAAGGGATGGATGATGTGGATGTTTTTTTCTTTTGATAAATCTTAATGGAGATACTAGGCTTTTGGGACTTTTAGATATGTTTCAGATTTTGATTTTGATTTGATTTTGGATTTTGGATTTGTCCTTGATTTTGGTTTTTATTACTTTAGATTTTGAACAAAAAGACGCTTAAGATGTTGGATGATGATTTGAATATGTGCGGGCAGAAGGATGCATCTACCCACACCTATTCAAAACAAGATGATAGTTTAGCCAAGTATACGAAGAAGGATGCATCTATGTATACTAAGCTAGACAAGATGATTTTGGTATCTTTGACTAAGCATATGTAAAAGGATGAATCTAGACATACCTAGACAAAGGTGATTTTGATAATGTTTTTAAGGATTTAATCTCAAGGATTTTGATGATTTTGATTTTTCCAAAAATCCTAGCATTTAAGGATGATTCCAAGATTTCCCAAAAGGTGATGGTGAGGTGATTTTAATTTTTGATGTTTTGAAGGATGGATGAAAAGGGATTTTGATTTTCTTTTGATCCTAAGATGAACCTAAGAAAGAAACTTTGTTTGCCTAGACCTAGGTATTGAAGAGCATATAGACCTTTGTAACCAAAGAATGATCCAATTTGAACATGCATTTTTTGAACCAAGGATTTTTTTGAGAATTGTGAGTCTTCAAAACACATGAAAGTTCATTTTTCTTAGCTTTGCTTAATGGCTTTATTTTACAAAAAACACTTTCTTTAATTAAGTTTTCAAACTAAGATGTCCAATGTCTTAATTTATTCAAACCGTACAAGATATGTTATGTGGAAATTCGATGAGTTTAAGGCAAGGGTTTTCGTATTGTTTACTTAAGTAGACAAATTGATATGTAATCCAATGTTTAGAAACCTCTAAGGATGTGAATCCCAAGGGCAAGCAATAACATATGGATTGAGTCAATTGTATTTTTCTCCAAAAGGGTTTGAAATTTGGATGATGATGTAAATTGTTTGTTTTCAAGGTGTTTTCGATCAAGCAATGCATTTTGTAACCCAAGAATAAGTACAACCCTATGGATGTGTAAAAAAATATTTGTTGGATTCCCACTTGGACAAGTCTAGCTATGCTTATCTCTAGTAAATGGCTAGATGCTTGACCCCACTAACTTCCCTCCATGGCTCATTAATGTCAATTGAGGTAGCCAAGCATCAACACCCATGAAACTCCCATGGAATGTTTTCCATTTCTACTAAAAGACCGTAAAAGTGTGGGGTGGCTTCAGAACGACCGTTCTTGCACTAACAAATAGATTAAAGGATTTTGGAAAATTATAGCACATGAATTTTAATAAGGACTTTCCATTCATGGAGATTGACCCATATGGCAAGAGTCCCCTTTCAGATCCATCTTGTCAGAATCAACCGTGTGATATTGGCATTTACTCTAATACCCACATTTATATACCGGTTGGAAATACTCTTGGCTTTAGAGTGTTACCAGTTGAGTTGTTCCCTTGGGTGAGTACTTTTTCCCCAAGGTAGGCCCTCTACGATAAACAAAACCGAATGAAGAACAATATTCATAACTCGATCAATCTTTGTTGGCAACAAAGAGAGAATATACACAACAATGCCCCCACTCACACTCACACAAGATGTTCAATTTTAAACCCAAATTGAAGTGTGGAGGTGATTGCTTTGTCTCAACCTAAAACAATGAAAAAGACCTTTTGATTCTCAAGATCACTATAAAGTGCGAGGGAAGTGCATACGTCATTTTTCGATGATGTTAGTTCAAGTAAGCTCTCACAAAACAATGTAGCACATGTTCATTTTAGATCCCATAAAGCAATAATGAATTCGTTTTAGAGCACCAAAAGTCAAATGATAGACACCTTGGTCAATTTGTTAGCCAAATAAACAAACTCTGGTATGTTTGTGATCCTATTGTTCATTTTAGCCTTTGCAAGAAATGAAAAGATTCTTCTTAAACCCAAATGAAATTAGTGTCCTAAGAAAGAAAAGATAACAATTTCTTTAAGAAGTGTTAAGAAAACACTAAAGTGTTCAAAAACACTTTGATTTGATGAAATACCCTCTTCATGCTTCTCCTTTCTTTGTCTTCAATTTCCAACCTACAAGGGGGAAAACCTGTCAGATTCTGGAAAATACAGAGATGAAAGAGCAGAAAACAGAAGAAAAATTTATCATTAGTCAAAAAGCATACGCTAAAATTTTATTTCCACTTTTTACTCCCTACCAGCGGCGCAACTCATGACTGGGTTAGAGTTTGATTTCTGAGCAGTGCCCTAATAGTGCCACTTACCAGTCAGCGTCGCTCTATTTCGAGACAGAGAGCTCAACTACATCACAATTTTTTCCCAGTGTCACAGTTTTCATGTAGCGTCATTGTTTGGTTTTTTTTGTAAACTTCCTACAAGTCAAATGGTCAAGTGACGGAGTTAGAAATTCAAATATTTTAGCGGGACGAGTCCAACGTCGCAGTTTGAAATTCAAGCGGTGCTATATAGCGACACTAAAGAGACAACAGTGCCAAAATAGCGACACTGAGCTCCCAGCGTTGGAATTTTTCTATGTAAGCTAAACACATAAATTTTAAGAAAAGATGATAAAGAATGGTATCAAGCCCTCCTTCTAGCACCAAATATGTGAACCCCAATCCTAGTACATGCAAAACAACATGAATAAACAAGCTAAATAAGAGATTGCAAGCTAAAACAAGGATTCCCCATGAAATCCATTTAAAACACTCAAATTAGGAAGAAAATAGTAAAGAACACAATGAAAATGACAAAACAAAGATTGAATCCTAATTAGAATAGAAAACACATGATCCCATGGGGGAATTGGTGCCAATTTGATGTGAAAATTGGCCCTTTCCCAATTCCTAAGATGCAAGCTTGATATGTTGATGGAGATTGATCCACTTTGATGGTGAAGAATGAGAGCTCAAAGCCAAAATCTGCAAAAACCTAGTGAAGAACTTTATGGTGATGGATGAAAATGGCTAAATATTTTAGCATAATAACTTTGCATAATTTGTGGATGATCAAATGAGGATATGAGCTCTTTATTTATAGAATGCCAAAATGGATGAATGTCCAAATTTGAGCAATGTGGGACTAACATTCATCTAATGGAATGATGCGACTTGTCAATCTATGAATGGATGATGGATGTGCAAGATTTGGGGATTGCGCCAATAAATGCATATTTTTGAATTTCAAATTTGTTGAAATGACTTGCAAGAGGGAAGGGAAATTGCAATAAATTCCACTTGGCTCAAGACAAAGGACATGTAAGATGAAGTTATTACCTTGTTGGATGTACATGTTGACTTGGAATTTTTGAATTCAAATTTGGAGAATATTCAAAAAGATTCCTTGTGAGGAAAATAGAGATTTAATAAATGAATTAAATCTATTTTCATGTGCAGCTTGCAAAATCTAGATGATGGGACATGGGATGAGATTAAATAAATCAAGGGTTAATTAATTTAATGAGAGGTTAGATGATGTGACCTATGTGACTCAAATTTGTGGATTTATTTAAATCAAATAGGAGAGGAATATGATAAAATATTAATTAAATAAGGATTTTGATTCATTTAATTAAAAGAGATGGTGTCAGATTAAATCAAACAAGGTTTTAATTTATTTAATTTAATGGATAGACTTTAGAGATTTAATCAAATAAAATTAATTATTTAATTAAATAGGGATAATTAGATCAGATGAATTGATTTAATTAACAAAGGAGATTGACTTAATTAGAGAAAATGATTTATTCAATTAAGAGAGGAATATTGATGAATTTAATCAAATAAGGAAATTTGATTAAATGGTTAGATCGAAGGATGATTCAAGATAAAATGATGTTAGTAGTTAGGATCAGATGCATAATGTCAATCGATATATTTTACATGTCTACATTAGTTATGATGTTTACTTGAAACATCAAATCAATGAGAAAACTTACTATTCTGTTTCCATTGATTTGCATAAGGATGTAGAGAGGAGATGGTTCCCTATTAAAACCCATCAATAGATCCTATAAGGTGAAGGTTATACTAGTACCAATGATCACAGGCTACATAGAGGGGATACATTGATGTAGGGAAGAGGCCATCCCATGCAATGAATGAAAATATTATAAGGTTTTTTGTGCAATACTTTCAAAACCTTCCAACAATGCCTACTAGGGGTCACAGGTTGGTTTGTAAGGCGAAGGCTTCACAACACTCACACCTACAAAAATCCTAGAATATGAGGAAAGGAACTTTTAGTATCTCCAAAAGAAACCAAAATGGTTCATGTCGGGTTCACCAAAAATGTAAGAGAGGGGGACCAACCATGTTAAGGTTGAGAATGATGAGGACTATAAAGTCCTTCGATCACTCTGCAGACCTGAAATTTAGTTTGGACTAAGTGAGCTAGCCTTTTGGATTTGTTTTTTGTACCTCAAAAATCTCTCTATTCGAGGATGTAATTGTAGTTTTGGGACATTAGCACAATGCGCTAGTGTCTCTCGGGTGTGTTGGTGTATATAAGGCCAGAAAATAGTGAACATTGTAAAGCTGCCAAAAAGTCCTACTAACAACCTAGCTAGTTCAATCTATATGGTAAAAACAGAATGAGGAAGTGTGCAAAATAGATACTAAAATGATAAAGTAAATAGAAAAGAACTAGGGTGATGAAGAAAATCTCACAAAATTGTCTGTTTGCTAGCTAGCTCCAAATACACATCCACCTACACATGAGAAAGAGGGAAAAATTTTTGGCATTGTATAGGGGCTTTCGTTAGTCAGACCCTCATTTTGGTGTTTCCACTTCCATAGATAGAAAATAAAAATGATAGAGAAATGTATGATAAAGAAGTAAATAAGGAAGAAATGTAGATAACACTACAAAATAGTATATAGCTACTCAACCAAATCGTAAAGAAGAGGAATGAAATGTTACCACCTCTACCGAGAGCTCACTATACAATGATGTATAAAGAGATCTTGAACAATCACCATAGCCTCAATTGTGATGAAGGGAGGCATTGAAAAAACTCAAGCCCCTATTGCAACGGATTGATTCACACTTTCTTAATGGAGTTGATGGAGTGTTGTTGTTGCAATGGAGTGTTGAGAATGCAAGAAAAAATGCTAAGAAACTATGAAGAAGGATGAAGTGAATAATTGAAGATTGTAAAAATATATGAGTTGAATGCTTAGAGGATCCAAATGTAGTGAAGATAGATGAATTTGAAGGAGAAGAGGGAAAATTCTATTGTTTTTAAGGTTAGTTGGTCAAAGAGGTATGTTACAAACTATTTCCAATAGGAAGTGTAACACCTTTACCAGCATTAGAGGTAGGAATATGTTAAGGACACAAGTGCACTACACAGGCATCCCCAAAAAATATTCTTCTATTGACACAATAGATAGATGCCAACTAGAAGGAAATTAGCTAGGTGATGTGGAAATTTTTCCTTTAGATTTGGTTTTCTAAGTTGAGGATGTACGAAAGGGAAATTTGCATAAGGGGTGAAAATTTGATCCTATATAGATTGGATCTATTTTAAATTTAAATTCTTGGCATGATTTTATTTTCCTAGATCTGATGCCAACTTTTAGTGTTGTAATTTTGAGAAATTTGGGATAAACAAGTATAAATACAATGTTATTTCACATAATTTCTCTTAAGAAGATCTAGCAAGTTTACAAGCCATCTAGCAATTAAAGTATTCAAGAATTATAGCAAATTTGTGATCAAGAATTTATAAGAGCATTCAAGAGATGATCATCAAGTATTTTGGAACCACATTCAAGATTCAAGCATCATGTCAAAGTCTTCATGCAACATGTTTATTTTTGAACTAACATTTGCTATGTAGGGTTTTATGATTCAAGCAAGCATTCAAGTCAAAATCTACAAAATATAGTCAAGAGTCAAGATCTACATTCATGCTAGGCATTTCATACAAAATTTTAGCCTTTGTTTCGAGGGTTTAGTGAGTTGCATCATATCTTATTTGTTCATTCATCATTCCTTCATTCTATTTGATTTCATTTCAAGGTTTCATTACTGAAATTGGGTTTGACTAAGGAAAAATGCTATCCACTAACAAAACAACATTTTCCCATCTCTTTGATGTGTTATTTGTAGATTTAGGTTGAAGATCCATTGAAGAGAAATACTGGAAAGAGTTGTTAAAGTTGAAAAGTTGTCAAAGTTGTCATCTTCCTTGTGAGATTACAAAAAGTCACCTACAAGTCAAAATTTAGAGTTTTAGACTCAAAGATTGGAAGGGAGAGAAGCTACAAAATATCACTAGAGGATACACGAAGTTTAGATCAACCATGATACTAGGACTAAATCACTAGAATTGGTGTATGATTCATAGTATACCAAATTTTGGACATTTTCTATAGATCCTCTTTTACTAGTTGTAGATTCTTGATTCAACTTGAAACCCTAAAATGGGACTAAATCACCCCACCTAGTGTATGAGTCCCAGTGTGCTTCAAAAGTCATAACTTCAGGATTGCAGAACTTATTTCAAGCATCTTAAATTTTCCAAGTGCACCTCTATTCATTGTAATTTTATTATTTAGATTTTGAGCATGATTTCCTAGGCTACATAGTTATATTTGCATATCATTTTCATTTCCTTATTTCTAATCATTTGATTAGTGGTGAACCCCCTCTAGTCTTTAATCACTCCCAAGGAGACCTTATAGCAACCCCTCCTCTCAATTCAACCATTAGATTGAGATATCTAGGGTTTCCTTGAATGAACTAGAGTGAAATAGGAAGGGACTCCCCCCTTGCTTGTGTGTTTCCTCTCCTAAAAGGTGGAGCACACACCTATTTTCTTTGGTTTCATTTTGGTGAACCTAGCCTTTGGACACCTTATTTATTATTTGTAGTGCATTGTAGTCCTAGATCTAGCTTACATTAACTTTGCATTGGGTCTTGCATTAGTTAATTTGTATTTAAGGCTTCTAGATCTTGCATTAGTGAAAGTGCATATAGGTTGCATTTTTTGCATCTTGTATCATTGTATTTCATATAAAATCTATAATTGCACATAGTCTAGAAAACTTACAAACCAAAAACCTTAACATTCACTTAGAATTTCCTAAATTTAGTGTCAAAATCCTAATCTAGGACTCATTCACCCCTCTAGGAAATTTAGTCCCAGTATAGGTTGCTTTACTTGATTTCTAGGAATTTTGAGTTGACTATTTTTCAACATTTGAACCCTTCAAAAACCCTAACTAGGACTCATATGACCCTCTAGGAGATTTAGTGCATGTTAGATCTGAATATGCATTTTACAACATTAAAAACCTTGTTTCTATGCTTCATTTTACTATTGTTAGATTGCTATTTCAGTTTACTGAGTTTCTGTTTCATTCATTTAAATAAATCTAGCTTAATTTCATTTGAATAAGAATTAAAAATTATCATTTGTCTTGTGTTCATTGATTGTACCTTGCATGAGCTTTACAACTTGGTGTCCTATAGCTAATACTATAGTGAGACATAGTTTGAGACTCATCTCATCTCGCGATAGCACACTCATCATGGATCTTGGGTTATATAGCTCTTTCACTCATAGTGTTGACACTAGTTCACTAGGCATGGACCGTACCCTTAACAACTCTTTACCTTCAAGTAGCATGAAAAGTGTTGAAACAATGGTTACTAGCATTCCTCAAGAAAACATAATCCAAATCCACAAAGACTTATCTAACCTACAACATCAACTGAGTACTGAAAAAATCTCAACCACTGCTATTCCCACCATAGATGACATACATTGCATGATTGAAAGTGAAGAAGGAATTGAACTTGGACATAACCTAGCTCAGATTTTTGGAAAACTTACTAATTATGCTCGACCTTCAAAAAATGTTCAAAGTCAAGGAGGAACTCAAATTCCTCCTCCCACCACCATTTCCTCTATTCCCACCTATACCAATTTGCAAGTTACAACAACAATGCAACCTACTAGTGATATCATTCCTACCTTGGGTATTTCCACTATCAATCCTAGTACCTTTGTGGCATCACATGTCATATCTCCTACCACTTTACCTCTTGTAAGCATTCCGTTCACTTTCCTCTCAAACACATATATGTACACCTCCAACATATTCACCTCCATCTCAAAATACAACCAATGGCACCCTCATAAATCAAAATTTTCAAAATGTTTCATCCCTTGAAAAGAAAATTTCTACCATAAACCAACATCAAAATGGCCAACCTACATACTATGTCAAAATCAATCTCTTATCCTTTGAGATATTGAGAATTCTGATATCACAAGGTATAGAGATTCCTAGATTTGAGAAATATGGAGGAAAAGGAGAATCTTCTAACCATGTTTCTGCTTATACCGCCTTATGTAGTGATTTTGTCCTTGAAGATAAGCTCTTGGCTAAGCTTTTCCTAGGTTCTTGAAAGATACTGCTTTAGAATGGTGTTCCTTGTTACTGAATAACTCAATTCATTCATTCAATGAACTTGTTGAGGCCTTTATTAACTATTTCCAAGTGCACATGAATCCTAAGAAGACATTAGTTGATTTGATGAGATGTAAGCACAAGGATGATGAAAAATTTATAAACTTCATTTCATTCTACCAATCACTTTATTCCCAAATCAACATAAAGATTCTCGATCCTCACCTTCAATGAATATTCATTGAGAACTTGAAAACTAAGATACAAGATAAGTTTGGCATCATGGAGTTTCCTTCCTTTGTACACTAGTGTACTTCCCTTTGTGATTATCAAAACTCGATTAGTAGTCATGAAACAAAACCCACCTCTAGCCAACCTAAAAATTTTGAATCTACAAATGAAAATAATTACCAACCTTTTAGGAAATAGAATAAAAGCTTCCTTCAACTAAATCTCCCTCAACCAAGTCAACATGTTGATACCCAAGTGGCTTCTATAAAGAAGAAAACTCATTTTACATTTGTGGATCTGGCTAGACAACTTACTCCCCTACCCGATACCCTCCATATAACAATGTTACAACTTCTAGAACATAAGATGATTTCCTTACCTCCCGTTAAAACACACAATCCTAATAAGCTTCTACCTCTAAACTTTAGGTCAAATTCTTATAGTCATTTTCACTGAAAAAATGGTTTTGCTTGCCCTATGATGGGATCAATCATCCTTTCTTAAAAAATTGGATTGAAAAATTATATGTCTCATTCTCTATCATCCTGACATCTGATCAATTATAGGTGAAACTTGGTTATCCATGGCTATGCTTCATGGAAGTCATCATGTTGGTTTTTTATAAAAGCTTAAATTTTTCATTTGATAATGAAATATTTACTATATACCATAGTGGCTTTAATCCAGTGTCTTCCCGTGAGAACTTTTCATTGGATTTATTTTGGCCTGAGCCTATGAAACCTATTAAACCTCATGAGGACTTCTTTTTCAAATCCTATCAAAATTTTAAGGTGAAATGCATAGAAAAACTATCCCTTAGAAACATGCCTCAACTTGTGATTGAGCCACCTATCCTTGATGAAACTATTATTGAACCTAAAGAAATTCCAAATAACTAAGATCAACCTAAGATAGATCCTTTTCCTATCTCCTACAAATGGCCGAGAGACAAGAAAAATAATCTCATCACACTTCCTAAGATAAAATAGGCTTACAAAGCTATAGAGATAGTGGTTGAACAACCTCCTATGGTTCCTTCCATTCCTCGCCTTAGGGAACAAAAGAAACCTATGGTTGATAAAATTGCTCCTACACAAACAAAACTTGGAAACCATACTAAAAGAAACAAAAATGATAGAGAGCGTTGGAATAGACGTCGTACTCTTGCTTGTAGGCTAGATGAAGAAATTAACAAAGAAAATCAACATCCAAACTTGACTAAATCAATACACAATGAGTCTCCCTCTTCACTGCAACAAAAGGATCTTATATTTCAACCATAACAAGAGATAAATCCTTCTTTTGACATTATTATTCGACCTCCGATTGTGATTAACTTGGATGATGATGATGAGGTTGCTAAAATTGACAAAGAAGTGCATAATACATTGAATACATTATTTTCCTCTTCTATGAGCTTAAATGATAATTCTCCTAGTTAGACTGTTGAACTTAGTAATGACCCTAGTTGGACACTTTTTGTTGTCCCTTTGACTAGTTATCTACCTTCTGTATACGATGAACAAGATTTGGATGTTGACAAGCTAGTAATAGGTTGACACACGTGTGCCCTACTAGTCTTGGCCTCATTTTCTTTATCATGTTTCTTTTATGTGATTGCATGTGCGTAATGTGATCCCCCATACTATTATGTTTGATGTCTCTCTCTCTTTGTGACATTCCTCTATTTATACCTATATTATTCTCTATGTCATAAAATCCTTATCTTTTATTTTTCTTTTGTTTTCCTTTTGGGGATGACGCAAGGTGTCAAGACATTTATGCCTCTTCCATGTTGACCCAAAATATTTTCCTTTATCTTTTCTTTTTCTTGTGTTTTCCTTTTGGCGATGAAGCAAGGTGTTGAGACATTTAGGTCTCTTCCATGTTGACCCAAAATATTTTTCTTTATTCACTCTCTTTGTGTCATTCTTTGTATTCCATGCATATTTGGGGAATGATGACAATTTTGAGCTCTCTAAAAATATTGTAGTAAATACATACTGACCCCGAATCCTTGGATCCCTCATATAAATTTGGAGTTTAATTTTGGGGGCAACCCATTTTCATGACATAGCTTCATTTGGAAACATATGACTTGGAATATGGCTTTTAGAACAAGCTCTCATGTCCATTTTATTGTTAGAATTTGTCATTTTTTTTATTTAAAGTTACAATTGCTCACAACATGGTGTTTAGCAATTTCTTTAAAGTGGGGGCATAAATTGGCATTATTCTTTTTGCATTTTTAAGACTCATGTTTCATTGTGTAGTATTCTTACTTCATGTGATGCATCTTTCTCTTTGTGGTGAAATTTTGTGTGATGTCCCTCAATAATGTGATCTCTCTTAGAATATGAACCATAGATTTTTGGCTCTCTAAGACTTCTTTAACTCTTCTAGGGTTTTTCACCTAAAAGGAGGAGAGGTAGGGCCAAAAATGCAAACTAGTTCATTCAAATTATGTTATGTGCAATGTTGTCTAATCTAAATGAAGTAAAATAAGTGCAATTGAATTATCTAAATGATTAAATATGAATGCAAACAATGAACTAAATGAAGAAATTATGCAAAATAGAAAGAAATAAGATGAATCTGAGTGCACCTGGATAAAATATGATGAATCTATAATATTGTGGATGATGGTTGAAATCACTAATTTTTCATAGTGGGACTCATTCACCCAGGGTGGCAAATTAGTCCTCCTCTTGGTGAAAAAGTGTTAGAAATAAGTTTCTGTCTATCAGAATCAAGAATCTAACAAAATTCATATTTTTAGTCCTAAAGTGGGACTCATTCACCACTGGTGGTAAATCAGTCCTCACCCAAATTTATGAAAAATCATAAGACAACTCTGCAACACCAGATCTGGAAATCATTGAATGTTGGGTTGCCAAAGTCAATTATGTAGGAAATAGATAAGAAACCTTCTCCAAGCTTGAAATAGACTTGAGTTGACTTGTAAACCAATCTTCAACACAAAAGAGCTTGTTAAATCTGTATACCTAGGTTAGAAAACACACATGCAATAGGGGAAAAATGGTTGAGGCTTAGCAAATAGGGGTTTTCCTTGGTCAAACCCCACTTTTGGTAATTAAACCCTTAATGAAATAATGAAATGCAAGATAATTATAAACTAAAAAAATGAAAATTATATCAACTAGCAAAACCCTTGATAAGCAAGTCTGAAGTAGTCTCAATGGATGCTCCAAAATGCTTGAATGCTTGAATATGATGTATGAATGTTGAAGAATTGTAGGAGGATGTAAAATGAGGTGAAAATCACATATTTATACACACTTGTTCCTTAGTTAACCATTCATACCTCATCACAAGCTAACATCAAGGGATTTTGAATAAAAACATGGACAATTTTTTTAAAAAAATTGAATTTGGAGCCAAGAGTGACTCATTAGCCACCCATGGCGAATGGGTCCTACCTAGGACCTAAAAATATGTGTTAGGAAATATGTTGTATTTAATGTTGTTTATCGGGATAATATTCAAAAATACACTTAATCAAGTCATATGAGGGCATAAAGGGACCAAATAAAGCATGAGAAAGGGATAAATAGTGAAGATGTTCCTAGAAAAGAATGAAATCTTGTTACAAGACTTTACAACACTTCAAAATAGGACTTGATTAGTGATGAAAAGGTGATTTTTAGGTGAATTGTAATGGATAGTGTCTAGAAGAATGTAGAAATGCCTTACAACAATTCACAACACCTTCACAAGATGTCACTATTTGAGTTTTAGTACCTAAATATGCATGTTCAGGCCATTTTACAACATAAAATCAAAGAAAAATAGATCAAACACCATGAAAAAAGACTTAAAAGGCCATGAAAATTATAAGGGGCCATTTTTCTATGACACATTTAGCCCCCACTTTAGTGAGAGGATGAACTTGCTTCAAAATCACACTAAAGTAGCCATGAACATCGAAAGGAGGGTTCAAATGCACTTACATTTTACAAAATGGAATGACAATGATCAAGAGGGATTTTCAAGCCCCCAAGATGATGATCCCAAGGAAAACTAGACATAAGAACAAAGGAACATAGAAGTGTTGAAATGAAAGAATTAAATGAAGCTTTGATCGTTAATCCAACTAGTTGTAGATTATATCTAGGCTAATTGAGAATGTATACTCACTATGGGGTGACAAAACATAGGATGGTCTGTTGGGTGAGAAAGCCCAAATGTACTCACTCTGGGGCTATAGAACTTCTAGTTGTTTGCGAGGTGAGAAGGCCTAAAAGGTAAGATACATACACTAGTTGGTATGCACTCACAAACACAAAGGTGGCTATGGGGAAAAGTCATGCCGCTAGTTGGGCTTCTTGCTCAACCATATTAAAGTTACACCTATTGATAAGTTTAACAAGATACCATAAAGAAAATGTCATGAACAAAAAGAAAGGCACCACAGGCATGTAAGTTGCGTTATGCAAGGTGGAAAAGATGCAAAAATGTAAAATGTAAAAGTGTTAAATGTTTGAAGGAGTCTTGTTCAGTTCATGCATTGTCAGTCACTTAGGAGACATTGTGTCTAATGTATCCAAGAGAGGACCAATCAAAGAATAGTATATTCACAAGTTAGGGGATGCAGTGCGTCACAAAAATGAAAAAGAAAATGCATGACATATACAAAGAGAAGAAGTGGATGAAGAGAAGGACCATTAAACACACAATATGTGGGGCATGATACACACATGAAAAGGAAAATAAAAAGAGAAAAGAAAAAAGGCTAGTTAGGTGAATGCAAGTCAACCATCTAACAAGTCATCTTCCTCCCAATCATGTTCAATATAATGTGAGGGTGGTTGACTATCCAAAGGAAGAATTGTAAGCGCCAAACTAGGAGTCGTACTCGGTTATTCTCTTGGTGGAGAGGTTGTATCTTTTAAGCTTATTGTGGATGAAAATAAAGAGTTTAAATCGTTATGAACTTCTTCATTTATTTTTTCTATTGTCACATCATCATCATCATCATCAAGATTAATGACAATGGGAGGATGAAGGGTGATTTCTAAGGATGGATGTATCAAAAGTTGAGGTTGTTGGGTTGTTTCATTTTGTTGCGAAGGTTGCACTGGAATGTCATGTGGTAGGTCATGAGAAGGAGGGTGGTCATCTATTACTCCTGTCAAAGGTAAAGGTATATTTTATTTATTATCTTCCATGAGAGATTGACAAGTAAGGAGACGATGACGACACCTACATTCCCTAGCACTGCAGTTTCATTTAATTCTATTTTGGAGTTGTTGAGGTGTAAGAGTGGATTGAGGCACCATAGGTTCTTCTACTTTTGAAGAGGGAAGAACAGAAGAAATTGAAGAGGATGGATCAACCACTTTCTCTTTTACTTTATACACTTGTTTAATATGAGGAGGCATGACAACAATTGTTTCATTTTCCCTTTGTCATTTAAATGATGGCTAGGAAGTATCTAAGGGTGGTTGTTCATGAGGTTGTATCATTTTCTCAATGTTAGACTTAGGTAGAAGCATGGTTTCATCAATGAAAGGAGGTGTGGAAGTAGGCAGGGATGCGTTATGAAGAGAGAATTCAGTTATCTTTTTTGCTTTGAACTTTTGGTAAGCTATGAAAAAGAAGTCCTTTCAAGGGGTGATGGGTTCCATGGGTTCAGGCCAAAAGGCTTCTAATGAACAGTTACCTTTAGATGATAAGGGATTAAAGACACTATGGTGTATGATAAATATCTCATTGCCATGTGGAAAATTCAAACACTTGTGAACAACCGATGGGACCACTTTCATTGAGTGAAGCCAAGGGTGGCCTAGCCACAAACAAAATTGGTCAAATTGTGGAATCATTGAAAATGTTACATCCAAAGTTTTAGGTCCAATTTATAAGGGAAGTATGATCGATCCAATCATAGGAAATGAAAAACCAGTATGTTTCTTAATCCATATAGTTGGTTTATTATAATCATCTTGATATAGCTCATGTAATACTAGAAACTCCTCTGTGATCACATTCTCACCACAAGCGGGATTTAGTAATATCCCATTAGTGGGCTTATCATAGATTTTTCCAACTATGTAGAGAGAACCATCAAGAAGCTTTTGTAGTATGTCTTTAGCAGAAAAAGTGATATCAAGGGATTTAGTAGTTTGGCCCTTACAAGGGATAACATCTATCATAACCACAAGTTGATCCATAGGATCATCTTTAGTAATAGGTGATGTATCATGTTGTTCATTGTGTGTATCAATAGTCATTAACACCATTTTTGAAGGTTCACTAGCCTTGACAAATGAAGTAGTGTGTTTAGGCATAGGATTGGTGAAAATTTGTATGTTTTGGTTAGGGGTTGCAACAAACTTATTTCCTTGATCATTAAAACCCACAATGGAAAAATGGCCTAAATCAATGAGGTCTTGAACTAAATGTTTTAGAAGCTTGCAGTGTTCAATGTCATGTCCATTTTGGTGATGAAAAGACAATAAGCATTAGGTTTGAAAGTGGGTGGTAAGGGCTGGTTTGGATCAAGTGGTCAAACGGATGGAAAAGTGAGCATGCGTTGTTGAATTAATTGGTTCATTGTGTTATGAAGGGTATCAGGTAAGGGAGTAAATTGTCTCTTCGGATCCCCATAGTTATAAGGCACCATTGATTTTACAACTTTTCCACTTGAGGTTGTGAAGGAGGAGGTGGATTGAACTGTAAAAAGCCTCTATTTTGTTTGCAAAATTTTTGTGTGTTATTTTGGTTTTGATTGTTGTGTTTAGGTTTGTTAGTTCGGTTAGAAGTGGAATTTGAATTACGACTTGAAACCAAGTTATGGTATTCACACAAGGTTGTGCATAAATGCATAAACGAAGGGAATTTCATCATTTTTAGCTTATACAGAAGGTGTGTGTGTAATTTTTTGATAAAAATCTTTTGCAAATGTGCATAAGGAATATTGACATCAAATTGAGCATACATGGATTGGTATTGTGAGATAAAATCCATTACTTTTTTGTCTTTGTTTTGTCTACATCACATGAGGTTAGCCATTGTCTTTTTAGGTGTCATGTGAACTTGAAAGTGACTAATGAAAGCATCCACCAATTCATTGAATGAACGGATGGAATGATTGGGCAAGTTGGAAAACCATTCCAATGTGGTATCTTTCAAGGTCCTTGGAAACAGTTTGGCTAGAAATTTATCATCAAGGACAAAGTCACTACACAAAGTTGTATAAGCATTAACATGGTTGACAGGGTCTCCTTTACCTCTGTATTTCTCAAATTGAGGCATTTCTATCCCTTGTGGTATCGGGGTACGTAATATTTCTAATGACAAGGGGTTGCTACAAACATGATATGTGGTTGGAGCGGATTGACCTTAGCTAATGGTGGAAAGTTGGTGTTGCATGGATGAAATGGTATTAAGGAGTTATGTAAGAATAGGATCGAGGTAAGTGGGTTGAGGTGGAAGAGAAAAATGTGATGGAGTGTAGGTGATGTTAGGTGAAGTGAAAGGAATACTATGAGGTGTGAAGGTGGTGGATGAGACTTGTGATGCCACAAGAGAAGTAGGAATGCTAGGTGGAATCGAGAAAGAAGTAGCCAGATAATTAACCTATTGCATAGTTGTGTGGACTTGCAGATTGGTGTAAGTTGGTATAGATGCTATGGTTGAAGGGGGAGAAAATTGAGGTCCTATGTGGCTTATAAATAGGAATGTTTATGGATTGAGTATTATAAGAGGCATGTTTATTGTAAATCTTAGAAATTCTCTTCATCACTTGCAAGCTATCATCACTTTCAATCAAAAGATGAAGATTGTCAATGGCAAGTTTGGCAATGGAGGATATGTTTTCTAGTGACAAATCTTGTTCTAAATGTGTAAAATCCTCATGAATATTAATGATCTTTTCCTGTAGGAGGCATTTTTTTGGGTGTCAACATTCATTGGATGGAAAGGTGAAGGCATAGAAGTGGTATTGTCAGTGCCTAATGCACCATTGTCCATACTAGGAGTAAGAGCTTGTGAGATCCCAAGGTCCACAATGAAAGTGCTATCATGGGAAGCCATGTGTCTAGAATTTCATCTCACTAAAGTATTATCAACGGGGCACCAAATACTCATACAAGTACCACAAAGGAGCGGTGAATGAAAATGCAACGTAATCTAAGACATCTAGTATGCAAAGAACAAAAAATATGCTAACTGTAACAGATAGCTAACTACATAAAATAGAAATGTAGACAAATGCTAGAAAATTTCTAGAAATGTTGTGCAAAAAGTGTAGACAGACTGATTCACCTAGGGTAGTGAATGAGTCCTAGTATGATATTTTTTTGTGTTTTTCAAAAATTTTAATGTGATTTTAATGCTCTATAGAATGTAATCAAAGATTCAAAATGCAAAATTTTATTTTTTTCAATAAGATGCAATGCAAAAATAAAATCTAAATGAAGTTTTCACTAATGCAATATGAAAATTCCTAGAATGCAAGAACAAAACAATGTGCTAATTGAATGTTAATGCAAAAGTAATCTAGGATGCAATATGAAAATGAAATAAAAAATGCAAAGTTCTCAAAATGTGGGTTCACCAAAATGAACTGTAGATGTTTGGCTCTCTAGGACTTCTCTAACTCTTCTAAGGTTTTTCACCTAAAAGGAGAGAGGTAGGGCAAAAAATGAAAACTAGTTCATTCAAATTATGTTATGTGCAATGTTGTTCAATCTAAATGAAGTAAACTAAGTGCAATTGAATGATCAAAATGGTTAAATATGAATGCAAAAGTGAGATTTAAGTTATGTTTGAAAACACACTATGATATTCAAACAATGAATTAAATGAAGGAATTATGCAGAACAAAAAGAAATAAGATGAATCTGAGTGCACCTGGAAAAAATATGATGAATCTGGAATGTTGTAGATGTTGGTTGAAATCAGTGATTTTTCACAGTGGGACTCATTCGCCCAGGGTGGCGAATTATTCCTCCTCTTGGTGAAAAAGTGTTGGAAACAAGTTTCTATCTATCAAGATCTAGAATCTGACAAAATTCATATTTTCAGTCCTAAGGCGGGACTCATTTTCCACTGGTGGAGAATTAGTCCTCTCCCAAATTTCTAAAAAATCAAGAGACAACTCTGCAACACTAGATCTGGAAATCACTGAATGTTAGGTTGTCGAAGTCAATTTTGCAAGAAATGGACAAGAAACCTTCTCCAAGCTTGAAATAGACTTGAGTTGACTTGAAGAACCTAGTTGACTTGTAAACCAATTTTCAATACCAAAAATCTTGTTAAATCTACATAACTAGATCTGCAAACACACATGCAATAGGGGGAAAATGGTTAAGGGTTAGCAAATAGGGGTTTGCCTTGGTCAAACCACACTTTTGGTAATCAAACCCTTAATGAAATAATGAAATGCAAGAGAATGTTAAACTAACAACATGCAAATTCTATCAACTTACCAAACCCTTGATAATGCAAGTCTAATGTAATGTCAATGGATGCTCCAAAGTGCTTGTGTAATGCTTGAATGCTTGAATATGATGTATGAATGTTGGGGAATTGTAGGAGGATGTAAAATGAGGTGAAAATCACATATTTATACACACTTGTGCCTTAATTAACTGTTCATACCTCATCATAGGCTAACATCAAGTGATTTTGAATAAAAACTTGAAAAGAAATTTTAAATTTTTTGAATTTAGAGCTAAGGGGGACTCCTTCGCCACCCATGGCGAATGTGTCCCACCTAGGACCTGAACATATATGTTAGGAAATATGTTGTATTTAATGTTGTTCGTTGGGATACTATTCAAAAATACACTTAATTAAGTCATAGGAGGGCATAAAGGGACCAAATAAAGCATGAGAAAGGAATAAATAGTGAAGAAGTACCTAGAAAAGCATGAATTCTTGTTACAAGGATTTACAACACTTCAAAATAGGACTTGAGTAGTGATGAAAATGTGATTTTCAGATGAATTGTAATGAAAAGAGTCTAGAAGAATGTAGAAATGTTTTACAACACTTCACAACACCTTCACAAGACATCATTATTTGAATTTTAGAACCTAAATATGCATGTTCAACCCATGTTACAACATAAAATCAAAGCCAAATAGATCAAACACCATGAAACAAGACCTAAAAGGCCATGAAAATGACAAGGGGCTATTTTTCTACGACACATTTAGCCCCCACTTTAGTGAGCAGATGAAATTTCTTCAAACTCACACTAAAGTAGCCATGAACATCAAAAGGAGGGTTCAAATGCACTTACATTAGCAAGATGGAATAACAATGATCAAGAGGGATGATCAAGCCCCCATGATGATGATCCCATGGAAAACTAGACATAAGAACAAAGGAACACACAAGTGCTGAAATGAAATAATTAAATGAAGCTTTGATCATTAATCCAACTATTTGTGGATGAGATCTAGGCTAAGTTTCGAGGCCTCATCCTGAATTTTGCACAAAACTTAACATTTCTTGAAATTTTTGTGCCAAGCCTAAGCTACTGGGACACATGCACCCCAACTAGCGTATGAGTCTTGCTTATCTTAGACCTATTTTAAATTCAAATTATTGACAAGATTTTATTCTCCTAGATTTGATGTAGGCTTTTAGTGTTGTAATTTTGGGAAATTTGGCATAAAAAAGTATTTAAATACAAGGTTATTTCACATAATTTCTCCTAAGAAGATCTAGCAAGTTTACAAGCCATCTAGTAATTCAAGTATTCAAGCATTATAGTAAATTTGTGATCAAGAGTTTACTAGAGCATTCAAGAGTTGATAATCAAATATTTTGGAACCACATTCAAGATTAAAGCATCATGTCAAATTCTTCATGCATCATGTTTGTTTTTGAGCTAACATTTGTGATGTAGGATTTTATGATTCAAGCAAGCATTCAAGTCAAGATATACAATATACAATCAAGAGCCAAGATCTACATTCATTCTAGCCATTTCATACAAGATTGTAACCTATGTTTGAATGGTTTGGTGAGTTGCAACATATGCTTTTTTTTTATTCATCATTCCTTCATTCTATTTGATTACATTTCAAGGTTTGATAACTAAAATGGGGTTTGACTAAGGAAAAACCCAATCTACTAACAAAACAACATTTTCCCCTCTCTTTGATCTGTGATTTGTAGATTTAGGTTGAAGATCTATTGAAGAGCAAGATTGGAGAAAGCTTTCAAAGTTGTAAAGTCATCAAAGTTGTCATCTTCCTTGCAAGATTATGAAAAGTCACCAACAAGTTGGAATTCAAAGTTTCAGAATTAGAGATTGGAAAGGAGAGAAGCTAAAAAAGATCACTAGAGGATATCAAAATTTTAGATCAACCCTAATACTGGGACTAAATTGACACAATTGGCATATGAGTCTTAGTATACCAATTTAATGACATTTTCTATAGATCCTGCTTTATCAGTTGTAGATTCTAGATTCAACCCGAAACCCTAAATTGGGACTAAATCACCCCAACTGGCATATGAGTCCTAGTGTGCTTCAAAAGTCATAACTTTAGGATTGTAGACCTTATTTCAAGCATATTTAGTTTTCTAGGTGCACCTCTATTCATTCTCAATTTATCATTCAGATTTTGAGCTTGATTTTCTAGATTACATAGCTAGATTTTCATATCATTTGCATTTCTTCCTTTCTAAGCCTTTTCTTAGTGGTGAAACCCATTTAGTCTTTAATCACAACCATGGAGACCTTATAGCAACCCATCCTCTCAATTTAACCATTGTATTGAGATCTTTGGGGTTTCCTTGAATGAACTAGAGTGAAATAGGAAGGGACCCCCCTTGATTTTGTGTTCCATTTTCTAAAAGGTGGAGCACACACCATATTTCTTTGGTTTCATCTCTTATTTCATTTATCTTTGTTGTTGGTCTATTTTTTAATTATATTATTTTTGGTTGTTTCATCTCTATTCTGACTCATCATTCAATATTTCTGTAATGGAAGGGGCCCTTTTTCCCTTTTATTTAGTCAAAAATATCACCTTGACACTAACTCAAGTTCAACAAGAGTGGTACACAAATTTAGAAGCCAACATTAAATTAGCTAATCATAAGGACACAATCATAGGATTCATATGGACTAGCCAAATGATCATTTCAAGATGATTTATGTGGCTTGCTGAAATAATAATAGTAAGAAAAATCATCTAGCTATAAAGATCCAGGTTACTAAAATAGTGTGTCACTTCTTAAGGAACTAATCCTCAATTCATCCATATTTTTAAAAGTATAATTTATTTTGTGTCATTTTTTCTCCTATACGACTTAAGGACATTCAAATAAGCAATTGTAATCAATTTTTTACATTTAAAAACTTATAACAATTTAATCATTAAGAATTTGAAAGTGATGTGATCTATATATTTTTAAGATTATGCATGTAGATTCTTTTTCTTTTAATTTTAAAAAATACTTTGCTGTAATTTTTAAACAATTATAAATAACTTATTTTTAATACTTTACAATATTTTTAGCAAGTAATATTATGTCATTATGCATAATTATTTTATAAATAATATCAATTCATAATTTTTTAAATTTAGATTGAACCCCTAGCAAAGTCTCCTCTATATCTATCAAAATGTTGGAAAAAAAGTAATTTCATTTCACTTTCAGGGTATCAAATGAAGTCATTTAGAGATGTCATTTTGAAATTATATAATCTTTAATATTTGTTTTCTCAAAAAATATATTGTTTACATTTTAATTTTATAATGAATGAAAGTCTATTTTGAAAAAAATAATGACTTTTACTCAAGTCACTATTAAGAAAATTATGTTATAAAAAAATTTTAAAAAGTATATTGCACTCTACATGAGTGATCTTGTTTCAACAAACAAAATTAATGTCTATATATATACTAAAATAAATGTATGACACTAAAATATAAATTTGTTAATTTAAACTAATATCAATTTAACATTTATAATAAATAAAATATTCTAAAAAAGTTTATAAAAAAATTTCATCCCCTAAATATGAAACTAAGTGATATAATTCCAAAAAAAAATTGAATTTTTTAATTTATAGTAAAAGTCATGCATTACATATCAATCAAATAAAAGTGATTGAAATTTTTTGGAATGACAAAAAGAACTCTTTATTATTGTAGAGATTATTTCAAGCATCTTCAGTGTTCCAGGTGCATCTCTATTCCTTCTCAATTTATTATTCATATTTTGAGCTTAATTTTCTAGGTTACATAGCTAGATTTGCACATCATTCTTTCTAATCCTTTGCTTAGCGGTGAACCCCCTTTAGTCTTTAATAACACCCAAGGAGACCTTATAGAAACTCCTCCTCTCAATAAAACTAATGGACTGAGACCTCTAGGGTTTCCTTGAATGAGCTAGTGTGTAATAGGAAGGGACTCCCCCCTTGCTTTTGTATTCCATCTGTTCCATCTCCTAAAAGGTGGAGTGCAAACCCTATTTCTTTGGTTTCAACTCTTATTTCATTTCTCTTTATTGTTTGTCTAGTTTTTAATTAGATTTCTTTTGGTTGTTTCATCTCTATTCTGACTCATCATTCAACATTTTTGTAATGGAAGGGACCCTTTTCTCTTTTATTTAGTCAAAAATATCACCTTGAAACTAACTCAAGCTCAACAAGAGTGGTACACAAATTTAGAAGCCAATATCAAAGATCTAATCATAAGGACACAATCATAGGAATCATATAGGACTAGCCAAATGATTATTTCAAGATGATTTTTGTGGCCTGCTAAAATAATAATTGTAAGAAAAATCATCTAGCTATAAAAATCTAGGTTATTAAACTAGTGTGTCACTTCTTAAGGAACTAATCCTCAATTCATCAATATTTCAAAAAGCATAATTTATTTTGTGTCATTTTTTCTCCTATACGACTTAAGGACATTGAAATAAGCAATTGTAATCGAATTTTTACATTTAAAAACTTATAGCAATTTAATCATTAAGAATTTGAAAGTGATGTGATCTAGAGATTTTTAAGATTATGCATGTAAATTCTTTTTCTTTTAATTTTCAAAAATACTTTGTTGTGACTTTTAAACAATTATAAATAACTTATTTTTAATACTTTATAGTATTTTTAGTGAGTAATATTATGTCATTATGCATAATTATTTTATAAGTAATATAAATTCATAATTTATTAAATCTAGATTGAAGCCCTAACAAAGTCTCCTCTGTATCTATCAAAATGTTAGAAAAAAAGTAATTTCATTTCACTTTCAATGTATTATATGAAGTCACCTAGAGTTGTCATTTTGAAATTATATAATCTTTAATATTTATTTTTTCAAAAAAAAAAATTGTTTATTTTTAAATTATATTGCACTCTACATGAGTGATCTTGTTTCATCAAACCAAATTAATTTCTATATATATATTAAAATAAATGTATAACATTACAATATAAATTTGTTAATTTAAACTAATTACAATTTAACATTTATAATAAATAAAATATTCTAAAAAAGTTTATAAAAAACCTTCATCCCCTGAATATTAAACTAAGTGATATAATTCCCAAAAAAAAATTTGAATTTTTCAATTTATAGTAAATGTCATGCATTACATATCAATCAAATAAAAGTGATTGAAAATTTTTGGAATGACAAAAAGAACTCTTTAAAATATTCAAATATTATAAATTAATTTTCGTTGACCTTTTGCTCATGTCACTGAAATAGATTGGAAATGCTATTAGTAATATAAATCTTATACTAAATATCAGCTTGGATGGTCTCATATTCATATAAATAATAGTGTTTTTTTGGAGTATCTTCTGTTTTCTTTGATATAATTTTACAAAGTCAACTATTGTGTGTCGTATACGTTTTTTTTATTCATACGATTTGTACACTTGTCTGGTCATATTCAGAGTATCGTCAATGGCATTTATGACTGTTCCATGTTGTTGGTTTTTCTACTATTCAGTCCCCTTTCACATGATTATGAATCCGTGTTTGACATATTCTTAACTGGAACATAGCATAGTTTAAAAAATCATTTAGCTAAATGAGAGCTTCACTAGTCATTACCTCCATTATTTGCTTTATTTGGACCGGCATTATTCATGTTAGTGGTGTGTATATAGTGAGCCTTAAACACATGATCAGGCGCTGGATGTTTGAAGCTCTTCAGTCGGTCTGTTTGTGTTAAGTATTTAGGTATTTGTATTTTGTGGTTGGGCTGTGTATTGTAGTGGGGGGAAATTGATTGTGAAGAAGGCGTAATGGGAGAAGCAGAGGGGTGGGTGAGGGGTCATCTGGATGTAATACTGGTTCCAGTAGGGATGCTAATGTTGGCCGCCTACCATTGCAAGCTGCTGTACAGGATTCTAAAAACTCCCAACACCACCTTCATCGGCGTCAACGCAATTAATAGGCGGGCATGGGTGAATGCCATTATGAAGGTAAAGTTTGCAGTTGCTTCATTACTTGTCTACTAGAAATGTGTGGTAATGGTTTTCTTTTTAATGTAGCAAAGCATATTTATAATAGATAATAATACATTGTATGAAAAAATTAGTCGTACTCTTATTTCTTTAGTTCAGAATACGCAGATTTTAGAACCCACTGTTTAATCGAGCTAATAAAGGTTTATTTTCAGCAATACTGAACTAATTATTTGCAAGATATATTATTGATGTAATAGGTGAGTTACTGAGAAAATACTGTACCCAGCTTAACGCTTGATCACTGAATTTTTATTTTATTTTATATATATAATTCTTAATTTACTTGTTGTAAATGGCTCTAGGAAAATTCACGGCCAACAATTCATTGATGGAAAATTCAGGGTCAACAATTCATTGTGGGACCATGCAATTAATTTTTTGCGCGGTGAATTGACATGGCAGTGAATTTTCCCATGGTTAATTGTTGGCGGTGAATTTTCCATCAGTGAATTATTGGAGATGAATTTGCCACCATTCTAAGCAGTTCTAAGTAAATCTATTATGCATTTATCATATAACTAATCAATTGGGTGATACATATTGAAGCTAGCTGATTAAAACAGTAGATTATTCTTTAAAAAATAGCATTTATTACTTAAAAAGAATTATAGAAAACAGTTACATTATAAATACAATTGTAGACATGGACTTAAGAATAATGATTAGATTATTCTAAAAATGTCTCTTAAAATCAAGACAATGACTATGATTATAAGAAATATTATATAAGATCCGAATATTTTATTTCAAGTTTACTAGAGATTTTCAATTTGTCTTTTATCTGAGAATTATTGTTTGTATACAAGAAATCACAATATACAAACTTATAATAAAGACATAATTATCTTCTTTCTTGGAGTAAAGAATAAGCTCAGTTTTTCTTCTCGTTGAATATTCTATTAAAATATCTATCAATTCAATATACTATGCTCCCAACACTTTCTTTAGACCATACAAATCTTTCTTCAACTTAGAGACTTGATCTTTGATCCTATCATGTACTTCAAAGCCTTGTGGCTACTTGACATAGGCTTCCTCTATCAAGAACCCATTTAAGAAGACACTTTCAATATTTATATGATATATGTTCCATTTCTTCTAAATTGCTAATAAAAACACCATTCTAATGATCCCTTGTCTAGCTAGTAGTGCATGTCCCTTCATAACCTATGTCATATTTTTGTGTGAAACGTTCTACAACCAATTGTGATTTGTGTCTTTCAACACTACTATAATTATCATATCAATCATGTAAAATGGCACCTATACAATTCTTATCATGTGAAAGTTTTGTATGCTCCAAGAATGAATTCTATGAAGGAAACCCATTTCTTATTTCATTGCTTGTACTCAAACATCATTAATACACATGTCTTTACGATATGATGGTTTAAAATTATCCTATTAAAAAAAAAATACTACCTCCTCGTAGATCCCTTTCATGTAGTTCACTTCTTCATTCATTTGGTAATTTTCACTTAGCCTTATTACCTTCCGTGTAGAATGTGAACTTTAAACTAGACAAGCACGTGGAATAAAAAATCTAGATGATAGGTTGGTTGGTTGACTTGTATTAAATGAAATTTGAAATACTAGTAAAATATTCATTGAAAATAACTTTAGTAATACAATCATTACATATAGATGTATACTTATTAACATAGTCTTTCAATGACCATACACTCATGAATAAAAAATATTTCTTCACAAAATAATAGTTTTCACAAGAGGATTACAAAATCTATAAGCTTTTATTATTATTATATCCCAAAAAAAAAAACGTCTCACTTTTTTAATCCCTCTCCTTTTTGAGTAGCTATATGAATACAAGAAAATTTAATTTAAATAATTAACATTATAACTTTTTTCATGCAATTATTTACAAGGAGCCATCAAATCAACTGAATTAGTAAGACTCTAATTTAAAATATATACTATTGTTGTTTAAGCCCAGAAATGGCTGTTCAATCTCTATGTAAAATGTTTCTTTCCACTTTAACCACGATATAGTTCTTCACTTTAGCTATATTATTTTGTTGAGGCATGTAGGGATTTGTGAGTTAGCTTTTAATGTCTTTGGAACAAAATAAATTCATAAAATAGATAGACTATAATTATCGTTCATAGTCAGTTACTAAGCACTTTATTCTATAACTAAAGTTATTCTCTATAAAGGATTTAAGCCTCTTGAATATAACACATGCTTCATCACTCTACTTCAAAAAACCAACCTAATATTTGTATCAATATCTATAATAAAAATACTAAAATATGTGATGATTTACTAAAAAATTGTTGACATATTGTCACAAATGTTAGAGTGAATCAACTAAGCTTCATGATGAGCCCTTTATGCTTTACATTTTAAAAACGTCTTACATGTTTTTCTCTATCACATCCTTCATAAAATCTATTATTATCTTCAATTGTAGAAATAAATGTATAATTCTTCTACTATTAGTATATTCAAACTTCAAAAATTCAATTGTCCATATCTAAGATGCTACAACAAACATTTATCTTCATTTATCATTGAAGTAGGATTGCTAGTATATTCTTCAAACTTCAATAAGAAAATCTTATTTTTAAACATGGGCATAACTTTGACAACCCCATATCTTTGTTAGTTTTATAGATTGCACATTGCTTATTATCAAATATCACTTGTCTATTTACTCAACAAACTTGTCAAACAATCAAAAAATTATGTTTTAACATTGAATTTTATTAAATATAATTGACATATATTTCACCCTCTTTGGTATTTACCTCTATAGCTTATTTTTCTACAACCTCTAACAAAATTTTCATCACCAAGCTAGATTAAAATCTTGAAGCTTTCATTTATATTATAAAATAACACATGACTAGAATAATATGAATCTAAATACCAAACATCTTTACAAAACAATTTATCTTTGTCAAATGATAAGAGAAAATCACTAAGAGAAGCCTCCTTATTGTCTATAGAATAGTTATCACTTTTATCTTATTTCCTAATTTAAATATAATTTTCCTTTAAGAGAAACAATACTTGTTGCATTCATTAACAATGAATATATATTTTATCAACTAAATGCCAAAACATTCTTGGAATTGAACTAACTCTTATTTCTTTATTTTATTTTAAATAATTTTGATTCTTGCATTTTTCTTGTCCTTGGTTTCTCTTACAACTAGTGCCTTTATCTTTTATGTTATTCAATTTTGAGGCAATAAAATTTTCATCGCTTTCTCCAAATGCATCACTTAGTCTTTCTTCATGAGTCATAAGGCATCCGGCTAGGTGATAGAACTCCGAAGTAGTTTTTCTTTCTTCAATGATCAGGTGAAATTTTTTCAAAACCTTGCTATTATACAATTTTGTAAGAGTATCCATCTTATTGAACATATTATTTACACTTACATAGTAAACACAAAATTTCAACTTCTTTCACCTTCAATGTTTTAAATTTCATCTTAAATGTCTAAAATATGATCACTTTGATTTCATCGCTACTTGGTAAGCTTCTTATACTCTTCTATATATCCATTGTTGTCTTTACAACTACAATTCTTGAAAGAAGTCTCTTATCTACAACTATATGAATATAAAATAATTCTTAAAATAAATAGATTGGGTCCTTATAAAATTATATTTGTTACTATAAATGTCTACACTACCATCAACTACTAGACTATGAAAAAGTCTTACATATAAATGTCAGAAAGCAAGCACTAGATTAGATTAAAACTATCTTCAAAAATAATCATATGACCAGGTTCTTAACATTTTCTCCATTGATTATCCAACACAATAAATTAATATGATTTTGATATATATATACATATTAAAAAAATGTGCATTATTTCCTTCAAGTCTAGTAAAATTCACCGCTAGTAATTCACCAATGGAAAATTCACTGTTAACAATTCACCGCTACGGAAAATTCACTGTCAAGTAAAATTCACCGCCATCAATTCACTACAGCGAAAAATTAACCGTATTAATATTTTTTAATATATATTTTGAAAACTTTAATTTTATTAAAAATATTAATGCGTAAACGACTTGTTACTTTGTTCGACCAGTATAAGCCTCTGTAATTTTGGAGGCATCTGTTAAAGAACTAAGAATCTATAAATATCAACATGCCAGTGTGTTCTGACATTTTTATCGACAAATATTCCTGACGTTTAAGACGGGTGGCTTAATTTTGTAGGAGGGGATGAAGAACGGCGTGCTAGCAGTCCAAACTCTACGGAACAGCATAATGGCATCCACGCTTTTGGCAGCAACAGCCATAACGCTCTGCTCTGTGCTGGGTTTACTGATGGGTGTGGGTGCCAGTCCTGGTGATTTTACTCTATATGGAATGAGGGGATCTGTCAGTTCTTCCGTCAAGTGCTTGGTGGTGATGCTATGTTTTCTGGTGGCATTCATTTGCAATGCGCAATGCGTGAGGTATTACAGTCATGTTGGCTTCCTCATAAATACACCTCCGTTTGCGCCCGAGATGGAGAATGATCACAGAGAGTATGTATGTAAGGCAATCAACAGAGGGGCTTACTTTTGGTCATTAGGATTGAGAGCATTTTACTTCTCGCTGCCTCTATTTCTGTGGAATTTTGGACCGATTCCAATGTTCCTTTCGACTTGCCTCCTCTTATTATTTCTACACTTTTTTGACACACCCAGCAAAGATTTGAACGCAATTTACAGCCATCGCCAACAGCCAGAGGAAGAAAAAGACTTGAGACTAATTGGCAGTAACCTCCTCAAGGAGGAGGAAGAGGAAGATTCAGGCGCAATTTATAGTCACCACGAGTATCTACGGGAAGAAAACTATGGAGAACCGTGAATCTATAGATTTCAACTGGCAGACGAGGTTTTCAATTATATGGAAATAATTAGGAACGTGGAGAAAAACTCTAAAATGTTTTGAATATGAGAGAGAGACAGTAGGTTTGATTTAAGCATATATTATTTGGGCATTAATAGACTATTAGTAAATGTGGGTTTTTCTCTGTCATATAATAGTGTACCCTGAAAAAATATGTTTATTCAATTAAACTATATTAGAAGACATTGCAAAAATATTTTGATTCAACTAAATTATATTGTCGTGAGTTGTTAGACATTGAATTTATAGGTAATATTATAAATGAACTGGAGCACAATTTACAATTATGCAATTTTTATTATTGAGAGAAATGAGATATATCTTTAGATAGATCAATATCAACATTCTTCACAATTATTTTAATATTGAAAAATGTTGTGTAAAATAAGGTTTTGTGTAATACTCAATTTTCTAATAATTAATTATCGACCATTCACAAACATTAAATTGTTTAGAGATAATTTTGTTAGTAAAAGCAAGATAATTATTTATCACATTTTATGCATGGATGAGTGTTTTTACACATAATTTATGTTAAAATTGTCTAGTGTTAAACAACATAGACTTCCATTATATTAAATTAGGCATATTTAGGATTTTGATCAACATATTTGAGTAGACAAATCCAATAAGAGTATAAATAACTCATGGATAAAACCTAAAAAAAAAATGCACATATTCATTTCATTCGTAACACATGTTTCTTACTTCATGGTAACATAAACTATAACTATAATTAATATTGTTGTTTTTAACATAAAAAAAATCATAACATTAGTTACCTACTTCAAAACTCAAAGTCAAATCACAATTGTTGACCCATTTCAAATCAGAATTTACCATCTTTCATTATTTTGGGCACTACTAGTCTCACAAACTCTAATTACATTATTAAATAAATGTTAAACAAAATATAATATTCGCTATGTTGTAAAAAATTCTTAATCTATCCACCAAAGGCTTGGAGTCTATTGTTGTTTGCATGTTTAGAATTCTCTCTAAATTTAGGGACCAAATGAAAATAAACTATTTAGAAAGAAATCTCATCAATCAAAGAATTTTACCTATTCAATTCTTAAAATTATATCCATTTTCATTAGAGTGTGCATATAAATTTATAATACAAATAAGCATATATCAATAAATTTCCCATACATGGTCCATTATTATAAAATAAAAAAAAATGTACAATTAATATGTTGGAAAACATGTAGCTTGAACACCTTAAATTTATAATGTATCATTTAACTTATTAACTCATCCACATCTTTTGAAAACTTTGGGAAAGGCCCATGTGTGGGAGATCTACTATTATGAGCTTCAACTCAAAATTAAATTAAATTTTATGATAGATTTTTGGAGATTAAATGGATTTTTTTGTTGTCCTTTATTCATTCTCATAATGTTTTAGGAGTATTTGCTAATGTTATTTTTTGTGATATAACATTTACAATTCTTTTATAAAATCATAAACATATTTATATTCATACAAAAATTATATGAATTACTTAACTAAAAGACTTGTTAATGTTTGTGTATATTAACCATTTGATAGAAATTTTAACTATTAATCATAAGAAAATAGTGAATTTTATGAATTTAACCATTATGGAAGAGAAATCATCAATCAATGACTTCACAATATTTTTCTTTTTCTTAACTATGGTATATAGCCAAATAAGAATGGTGGCTAGAGTAAATTTATCCAAAAAGGAACTTTCTCCTTCATTTTAAACTTTCTTAATTGTTTGTCCAATATTTTTTAAAGTTTTATGAATATTATCATCAACATGTCATCTTTCTTCTCAACCTCATCTATACTTTGTGGTATAAATGCCTTTTTATTGTTATTTTTCCTCAACACTTTACTTTATTTTTCTCTCCCTATTCTTTATATTTCTCCTCTTGGTTTTCATTTTACAAAGATGATGAAATAGAAATAGATGGGGAGTTATTCCTTTCTAAGAATTGGGTTGTTTGTCAATTACTTCTTTCTTTGGAATCTGTTGTATATGAGGAGAATAAAATTGGTCTTGTTGCAATGAACATTGATATGAATGTATAAGATCAAGGATAGAAATTGAATATGAGATTACATAACAATTTTGTATGGGAGGTAAATGGTATCTTGAGTTAAAGGTAGCTTTCTTGAGGAGGTTGGATTTTAAAAAATAACTTTCTTTACATATATGGTTCTAAAAGAATCCCCAACTTTGAATTTATATTTTAGAGTATTCTTCCATTAGAATCTTCTTTCTTCAAAATATTCCTCCATATTTTGATTATTAAAGTACAAATTATGGGGCATTTTATGAGTTTTGTTAGGTGATGAGCAAATAGAAAATATTATTTGGAAAGAATCAAAAGATTAACTAATGGTGAAAATTAAAAAATTAAATAATAAATTTGGTTATTGGATGCCAAGAAGAAATTTTGGAGAGCCAAAACATATTTACAAGATTGAAATTGAGAAAAATATATGCAATTATAAAATTTAAGTTCACATGCATGAGAATTTAATGGTATTAAAATTTGTGTGGATATGATATTTAAAAGGAGGAATGAATTATGAATTTTTTGTATTTACTCATGAGTTTTGTAACCCCTCAAATTTTATTTATGGAAAGATTCGAGAGCTACAAAATACAAGGGAAATAGAATTTTGAATATTTTCCATGCTTGGGGAAAATCTCAACACATATGATCTGCATTCGCCTTGTTTACTTTTTCATTATACTTGAAAAAAGTTCATTTAACCAAGGAATGAGGTCATAGGAAGCACATTCCTTCCTTCTCTTGGGAATTTTCTTTACTATATTTCTTAAGTTATTTAAAAAACACAATTTAAATGAATTGTAAAAAAAAAAAGAATTTTAAATGAATAAGGAATTTGACATGATTTCTTACACTAATACATTTGACTGCAAAATATAATGAAACTGTCCTATGAAATATGTAAAATTTGATGTGTAATTTCCAATTTTTTGAAATTTTATCCCCGATGTTCATCGAAATTTTGACAAACCTGGGGTTCGTCGAAATGTCGGCTATCAGTTTCGTCGAATTTTCAACAAACATGAAAAATTAAAAAAAAAAATTTGTGGCCGACATAAAGAAAAGTGGGTTTGCACCTAATTTATTGCGATAGTGTTTTGCTCTACTTGAGACAGTTTGTGGAGAACTAAGGATGATTTTCTCGAAAAAAATTAGAAAAAATTCAAAAAGATATCGCCAGGTTGAGGGTAGTCATTGTCCTTTTGTAGAATTTAGTTGTGAAGTCAGATTTGTAGTTCCAGGTTTGAAAATCATACTTTAAAGCAACATCTCATTAGATTTCATTTTTAGAGGTTAAGGGTTTTGAGAATTTCATGTCCAAATTTTGTTGTGTGGAATCACCATAAGATCACTACCAAGGAACAAATTCTTTTGACTATAATTATGTGATCCATAACTCTATTGGTCATGTGGCACAGTTGTGCTATAAAAAATACATGATGCAGTCATGTGTGACCCAAGTTTAATGTGGCTATGTTGTGATAGAAATGGAGGCACTCATATAATGTAGTTAATTCAGGTTGTATAATGTAGGTGTTAACCATCATTGGGTGCATTTAGGTTGTCTCAAGTTTAACAGGTTAGGATGTAATTATAGCATGATTAAAGAGTGATTACCTCTTGCTGCAATAAAGAGCCTATAACTCTAGTTGATATGGATAGTGGTTGTGTTATATCAATTATGTAGTGCATTCAAGCACAACCCATGTTTAATGGGCTATTCTAGAGAGTGATAAAGATTTTCTAAACCTTATGAATGTTACTTGACATATATTTGCATAATCTCAAATTCCTTCAGAGACTTTTGAAGTATCAATGTATCCTATATAAGGTTTAGAATGATTTATTTTAATTAAAAAAATAAATAAATGATGTATTTCCCTATAATTAGATAATGTGGAGATCTCCTAAATCTACCCTAGCACACTATCCTCTTTGGCACTGTATTCATTACTCCAGCTACTAGGTTTTTGCATGTGACATCTTTAATATCTTCATGACTGTGGCTTTTAAATAGATCTTAGTCTCTACTTTAATCCTTTTCATGGTAACCCTTGAGTTCCATAATCTACCTTCAATCTCTTCTAAGAACGCCATTTTAAGCTAGACTGGATAGTATGCATATAAAGCAAGTCCTTCATACCTGCCATTGTTCCAAACCACTACTCACTGCCTTGCTTAAAATGTTGCCTCCATAAGCACAATAGCATGTTTTAAAATCATGGTTGTCAGTGATTGATGATTAAGGTCACCACTTTCATCATGAAGATACAATGAGATTTTTGTCTTCAAACTCAAGTCATTGTGGAAGATAACATTGTGAATTGTTTGTTGTGTACGATTCAATTTTCTTTCACATTTACTACTTTGCTAATTTCCTTTAAGACTGGGTATTGCATCCTCAACTATAATCTCAAACAACTTAGTCACTATCACTTGAAGATTCCTTTCATGAGCATCCTTCTATAAAATAAAACTATGCCCTATAGACTGCCTACTTACTACAGGGGACTCATTGTTTCATGGTATTGTAGTTCTTAAGATCTTTCAACCTTATTGACACTACTTCACAGTCCACAAGGTATTGTTCACTTTTCTCCCATCTTTGGTGAGTCTCAAAACACTGCTCAAACATGCAATCCACTACCTCCATTATACAATATTAATGTCTAAGAAGAAACATTGAACCTATGATTACCATTGTTACTTCATTTGGACAGTCATTCCCTGATTGCATTTACCTTGTTTAACACTACCAAAAGCATTTGAAAAACCCTTAAGGTCAGCAAGGGGGTAAGAAAAATCACTGTTCAAATCTCCACTTTACTATGCAAAGTTTGAGCTTTATTATCTTGTCACTGCTGAGCCTATTTTTTACTATCACATCTCAAGTGATTGTCATTCTTCTTACAGTAGATTACATTTACAAATGTCACTAAGCTACATAGTGTGCCTGTTATTGGCTACAATCTTTAGATTGCAAGATTTTGTTATTACCTACAATGTCTCAATCTTTTTGGTATTGCAACCTCACTAATCCACTATAGTTATTGTTTATGTTTCTACGAAAGCCTAGGGTTTGTACCATAATCATGCTCTTACCAATGCTTCTGTTATTTTTTATTAGGGATCTCTCAATGTTGAGGGCCCTAGGGATAAGCTCATCATAAGAAGTGACACATTACATCTTTAACTAAAAGGATAAATCTGTATTGACATTAGCAATGATGATTCTGACTTGTTGCTCCTTCAGAATGGGTCACTTTCTCTTACTAGCTTGCTACCTCCATTGTTGTTGGAATTTTGTGATCAAGTTCAATATTCTAATTTTAGGAGTCTTAACAATTGGAAATCATAGTAAAATCTGAATTTAATAAGTTTTGGAATTAGTATTGCAAAGTGGTTTCTGGGGTCATTAACTTTATACTATCTTCTCTTTTACAAGGGTGGTTGCATGCCAAATTTTTTTGGTGTAAAATATCATAATTATTAGATTATGTTACCTGTCTATGAATAAAAATTATTGGAGTGTGATTTTGATATTTTCTAAAGATCTAAATAGTCAAGCTTGGTAAATACAAATCATGTCAGATAATATTAGTCCAGAACAAAATGAAGAGAAACTTGATAGATTGTGGGCTATATTGAAAAGAAAGGGTGATGGGAAATGTTATTGTCCTTGCAATAATTGCAAGGGCTTAAAGATGAGATGACTTTTAATCACAACAACTGAGAAAAATTGTAGGAAGCATGGTCACGTTGAAGGGGGGCATGATTATCGTCCATTGGTAAGTTGTTCATTATATGTGTTTATATTGATTGAATTTGTAAATGTTTATATTTTTTTAACATTTTATATATATATAATCACTTGATCATGATCATGGTTTATTTTTGTCTATCATTATTATAAAGGTGGGGCACCCTAGGGTAGATGATATGGATTATCATGGCTTGAAGTATGTGGTTTTGCAAGCGGACAAACATGGAGCTGTGAATATTGAAGATGAAGTTAATGATCCTATGGAAGAAGATGATTATGCACCAGAAAACACAGTTGAAGATGATGGTAAGAATACATTGATCTATGCCACATTTAGTGGCAGAGCTGATCATGATGATCAAGATGACTTTGATGATGTTTATGATTTACCTATACTTGACAAGGCATATGAGCCCCTTTATGAAGGCTCTGAAACAACTCTTCTCTCTGTTGTATTGTTGTTGTTGAACTCGAAGGTTATGAATAGTTTATCAATCATAGCAATCTCACGGATGTTAAGGTATGTCATATATGTCATCTTTTTTCATCTATTTTAATTGTTGTTAGTTCATCACTAGTAAATAAAGGATGAAATATGTACCATTAATATTCTTTATATGAAAAAATTCTTTTTTTTTTTTGTAGATTGATTGGTGAATTTTTGTTACCACCATCAAATATTTTACCTTGCTCATACCGAGATTTATGTGCCATTATGCAAGATATCAGAATAGAGTATCAAGCAATAAATGCATGTCCCAATGATCATATTATATATCATAAACAATAGGAATTTGCAACAGAATGCCTAGAATGTCATATTAGTAGATATCAAATAGATCAACTAACAAAAAAGGTTCCTCGCAAGATTCTTCATTATATTCCCATTATTCCATGTATGCAACGATTATTTAGGAGTGAAAGCTTAGCGCAATTGATGGATTACCATGCACAGAATAGAAGTGGAGATGACATTCTTTGAATGCCTGTAGATTGTTCTACATTTAGGGACATGGAAGAAAAATGGCCACACTTTAAAGAAGAATCTCGTAATCTCACGCTTTCATTGGGTGCAGACAGTGTCAATCCATTCGGAGAGCTAAGATCTATTTACTTAGTGTGGCCTATTTTTGTTATCAATAATAACATTCCTCCATGGATGTCAATAAAGTGGTAGCACATAGTGTTGTCAATGATTGTTCCAGGTATTTGTTTACATCAATTTTCTCTAACATAGTAACATCTCATTTGTCTTATTTGTTGCATAATGACTTTTTTTTTTCATTCAATAGTCATGTACATTAATTTTTATTTATTGCAGTAGAATGGTTATAATAATTATGTAATGTTTATGTTCATTCAACTAGGTAAGTACCAGGTTAAAGATATGAATGTATATATCGAGCCTGTTATCGATGAGTTACTAAAGTTATGGATTGGTGTCACTATTTATGGCATCTCCAGACCAATAGGACAAACACAATTTCAATTCCATGCAATGCTTGTATGGACAATTCATGATGCCCTAGGGCTAACACATTTTTGTCGTATGTTATAACGTTTGACTATAGTTTAACAATATTTAATTTGATGAAGTAGATATCATGAATGTTTTAAAAATAATCTATTCATTATATATAATTATAAAAATTGACATATTTAATCCAATTATATATCATCTTGCAGGTCTTCAAACAAAGAAAAAATTTTCATGTCCAATTTGTTGTCCAAAGATGAAATCTCGTCATTCAACAAGTTTAGGAAAACAGGTGTTTGATGAGTATAGACACTTCCTCCATAGAAATAATAAGTATCGAACTACTGAAAAACATCTTTTCAATGGGAAAGAGGAGACTACATCAAAACCATGAAGAATGTCACCTCGCCTATGGAAGTTGGAATATAATAGAATTAATCGTCAAGGTTATACATCAGATCAAATTGTTTATCTATCATATATGATATGTTTTGAATTTATATTTTTATATTGTGTTGTGTTTACTCATGTTGTAATTGACAATGATTGTCGTTGTTAATTTATTTAACTCATATGCTGCATGAAGGTCATCAAGGTATTAATGGCCAACTTCCACAAGGACTGAAAAGTTATCCCAGACAATTTAGTAGGTTGCCCTACTATGAGCAGCTACAAATTATGCATTTGTTTGATACAATGCATATCGGAAATAATATAACAGAAACGTTATGGAAAATATTGGATGGAAGGCATGACAAAGAAAAAATTATAAAAATTTGTAGTGACATTCAGGAAGCCAATCATGCAATGAAAAGTGTCATTCAATTAAATAGTGATGGAGACCAAATTAATATAAGTGCCCTTCCTTGGTTATTAACAGAGTAACAAAGCAATGCTATAAAATAATTTATACAAAAACTTCAATTTTCCACAAGATTTGCTGCGAACATAAACAATATAATAACAAAGAAAGGTGAATTTGGGTTAGGGATAAAAATGCATGATTGGAATACTTTCATTAAGGTAATTATTCTAGTATATTATATACACTTGTATAATGCATGTACTTTTCAGTGTATTGTGTTTACTAATTTTGGAAAAATAATGAAAAGATCATTTTATAATTGTTGTAGTACGTTCTACCTCTATCTCTCCCAGACAAGTTTGACAACAATGTCAAGCAAGTAATATATGATCTTGGAAAATACATGAGGTAAGTAGTGAGATTTGTTCAATTCGTTATATACATATTATAATTTCCATTTATTTTTGTTGGTATGTAATATATTGTATATTTTTGTTAAATATCGTTAATATATTTGTGCCTCGAATCACTTGTAGATGGCTATCATCTAAAGAAATCCATAAAGAAGATATAAATTATTGGAAGAGAAAAATTATTCATCTAATGTGTCAAATGCAAAAGTGTCTACCTTCAACATTTTTCAATGTAGAAGAACACTACCTCATACACCAAGTTGAGGAGATTGAATTGTGTGGACCTGTACACACAAGGTCAATGTGGATGGTTGAGAGGCACTTGAAATTTTTTAAGGCTTTGGTTAGATAAAGAGAACATCCCAAGGGTTTTATGGTGGAGGGATATATGGTATACTAGAACATGGTGTACATTAGTGAATATCTTCCTAAGTTTGCAGCAAAGATCCATTTAGATCACATTTGGAATCCCAAATCCATTAACAAATTTGAAGGGGAGTACCTGCTGGGGAGAGGTAGATTGAGGAAAGTGAGAGGTAATTATAAGATGGTCATGGAGATTAATTGGAATGCATTTTACATATGGTTTTTATGTATATTATACTTATTTAACTTTTAATCTTCAATATACATCAATTATAAATTAAGGTCGTATACTATGGTATTTAACTAATTATACATCATTTGTGAATTTCAATTTATTTTGGTACAATTCATTGAGAGTGGGATGCACTACATTTGTACATCATAAACAATCTTGATTGGATGATGGTGTGGATTAAACAATGTTAACAATCTGGTCGCACATTCACATGGGAAGGTGTGGCTTCATTGGTTAAAGAAGCTCATCGTAATGGAGATTCCAATGTTACATGTAAGGCCCCACCTTGCATGTGATTAGTAAAGCCCTAATATCTTTTATGTGATCCTAAACAAATGGTAAGATGTATTATGGATGACAAATAGTGTGATTATTTGATAATATTCTTGCTTATGCTACCGTGAATGTAAAGACCCCATTTGGTATCCACCATTTTATTTCAATCGAACAAGTAGTTAGATGATAATTATGAGGAAATGAATGATAAAAATATTTGTAGTATTATTGGGCATTAACCTTGATTTAATTATGATAGATGCACATGTGAATTGTTGGATATAACTTAAAAGTGCTGGGTTATTTGGCATATTAAATTTTGGTAAATGGTTCATCGTTAATGTTATAGGAGTTTAAAATGAATTACTAAGGTGGTAAACAAAATGATGGAATGACTATTTCATTGACTATATTCTTGTATTGGAGTAAGTGTGTAATTCCTTTTCTTATAATGGAAATTGAATCATTAGGTTCATTTGATGTATTAATGAGTAAATAGTTCATGAGTGAAAATTATGTGAATTGGATTAGCTAATAATATGAAGAGATATATGATCTAATCATGCTTACCTTGGTAATGTGCAGTTATCAAATATGCAAATAAGAGGATAGATAAATTGGTGTATCAAATCAATACATCTTTTGGAAGTTCTAAGTGTAGCCCTATTTTGCTTAGAAGGGTTTGAGGTTTTATTATTGGTTGGGTAATTGAGTAGAATCCATTTGTAGGACATGTGATGTGAGTTGGTTGGGTTTGGAACCCTTGGTTAAGATCAAAATTCGTATGGATCTTTGTGTGGGTTTTAAAAAGGGCTTATTGAATCAATTTTTTTGGTTTTTGAACAAGAATAGACCCTAGGACCTATACCTATGGGTTTGGAACCTTTTTGACACATGAGAACTTGTCCTTGGAGTGTGAAAAGACCCCTCAAAAGTCCACATTCATGAATGTGACAAATTCAAAAAGTGTTGGGGCTTGGGAAGAGTGAATTGTCACTCTCAACCTCCTACTCCCCAAAAGTTCTTGGAATTGGCACAAAACTCACACATGTGTGAGAACTTGTGGGAAAAAGTGTAGGTGTGGAGGATCCCTATATATCTCAAGAAGATGGAAGATTTGGGCATTGCCCACTTCTCCTTTTGGAGAACCCTTATGTGTATGGAGTAGAAACTAGAAAGAGAAAGAGGATGGTTAAAAGAGAGGAGCTCTCACATATGATGGAGGTGTTCAAAGCATGGTTGTGAAGATAAGTCATTCTTTCCTTAGTGTTATCATGTTAGTTTAATTAGAAGATTTGTTGAGTTATTTTCTTATTGTTTGAAAAGATAAGTTCAAATTTGTGAGTATGTGGATTGAGAGCATGTTGGGTGAGATGGGTAGTACTTTGTTTAGTTTTTAAACCAAAACCATTTGGTAGATATCTTCTTGCTCGGGGGAATGGCTAGAGCCCTATGAGGCTTCATGATGCCATTTATGGAAGGGTGGAGAGCAAGCCCTATTCATTTGTGTGTATTCATTGTAATCTCAAATATTGTGGTAATATGGAAAGCTAGTATTCCATTTAGAAGTAAAATATGGATTAGAGCAAGCCTTATTCATTAGCATGTATTCTTTATTAATTTTTTATATAAAAATGTTAGAGTTTATCTCTATATGCCTCCACTTGAAACCCCTTTGTTTAGTAAATGAGAGAGTTTGGTGTTTTCTCATAGTGAAAATGGTAGTTTTTGAACTCATATTGTTAAAGAAAATGGTGTATTGTGTTCTTAATGGAAAGGTATAAAAAGGCTATGTTAATAAAAGTGAGCCTTGAAAATGATGTTTAAAGTTTTAAATGGAAGTGTTTATCCTCCTTTTGCTAAAGTTATAAAGGTGTTCATCCAAGATACAATACCTTAAAATGTATCAAAATATTTCCTCTTTAAATTTTATTGTAAATGGTATGAAAGTTTTGAATATGTTATTGCATTTTCCTTTGTTTATAAATAAACAAAAAAAAAAGAGTAGGTTTAATTTTGTTGCATAAATAAATTTATAGATTTATCCATGTGAACAACTTCAATACTTCAAAAAGTATTAGTTTTCTTCTCTACACTATAGAAATGACAAAAAAACAATAAAAAATAATATAAATCTAGGTGGAATAGGAGTGGTAATATTTTCTCTAAAACTTATCAAAACTCCTACTTGATTTAGTCAATTCACAAGTGATACATATAAGGCTAACTAAGTTAATGTTTTGTTAAATAGATTCATTTAAAAAAAATATACATTTTATGAATTCTCATTAATAATATATATATATATATATATATAACATTGTTATGGGTAGTTTAAACTTTAATCAGAAAAAAAAAAAAGGATTAATAAAAAAAAAAAAAGAAGAAAGTATAGAGCCGCTAGCTGTAGAGTCACTGATCACTCTAAATATATTCCTATTCGAAATATATATATATATATATATATATATATATATATATATATATATATGTATATATACATATATGTATGTATATACATATATGTATATATATATACATATATATATATATATATATATATATATATATATATATATATATATATATATATATATATATATATATATATATATATATATATATATATTGCTCTTGCTATAACAACCAAAATATGTATTATATTTAATTTACTATTATTTCAGTGGAATAAAAAATAAAACTTCTACTGTAGAACAAAGCAACAACAAAATATACATATATAAATTGTTAAGTTGTAGGCAACCATCGATAAATAGCGTGTTGTTATGTGGTAACAATTTATGGATTATTCACAAAGAGTTAAAAAGCTCAAATGTATGGATTTTTTTTTTGAAACCAAACATAGCAGATCTATATAAATCTACCCTTAGTTCGTTGCATATTTATGCTGCCACAAAAAAACAAATAAGATAACAAATCTCTACTTACACACTAAAATGGAAAAAAAAAACTTACACATTAAAATGGGAAAAAAAAAGATTACTTAGGGTTTCAAATTTAAACCAAACAAGGCACTCTCCGATCTGTGCAAGTTTCTAGATCCGCATAAGTAAGTGGTTGTTCAAGTATCTGCAAAAAATAAACAACATTTAATAAAAACCCTATTCCTCAGAGTCTTCTTTTTGAATCAAAATCAAGCTGTTATGGGCATAGCACAATGATAAGAAACTGCTATCAATCAAATGCTAATAAAGGAGATCTAAAGTTCCTTGTGTCATTCCAATAATTGAAGATTTTTCATAAGATGTTTCACAAACCTCCGTTCAGGAACTCTGCTACTGTAATGTGATTAGGTAGCGAAAAATTGTTTAACTACAGCCTCAAAATAAGGGCAACAAGTTTGGCCAACCCCAAACGCCAACACCATCCCTTTGGAGGGCTCAACCAGGCCCAACCAGCAGTGATTCTCAATGGTGTAGGAAAGTAAATTGGGTGGCTTTAAAACGACGGGTTGAGGCCTCACAATGAGAATCGACCCTTACTCTCCAGGCCAAACACCCTGAAAATTAAACACAAAAAAAAACAAAGAGGCAATTGTGGTAGGAACTTACCACAAAATTTTGCAAGTTGGGTCCTGTCATACACACGCATACCCAGAAGTTAACTGCGGACCAACTGGAGGGACAAATGTTATTAATTCCAACCCATGTTTCTTTTGCAATGAAATCTAAAAGTAGATTAAAAAAAGGGGGGTCTGGATATTAGTACAATTCAACTCTTAAGTTCGAGTCAAGGTAGGCGTTGTCCGTTGCAGGAAGGCATTAATTGCATAATAAGTTTTAGTTAGGCGTGGGTGGGGGATTGACAGGTTAAGGCGCAACAACAGGTAACATTAAAGGCTGAAGAAAATTCTATGAGCATGTCTGACAATGACCATACCCCTTGATCCACTAAATCACTGGAATAGCTATGAACCTTGCCCAATCTATCATCCCTTAGGCCAACACCATTGAAAATGCAACTGTTAACTTGCCATCCATGGTGAAGACTACTGCTTCTTTACCATTCCAACATGTCCCATCCATAGGCCGTAAAGTCATCACCATTTATTGTTCTCTGCCAGTAATAAATTAACGTCCATTTTTGAGTTGTACTGGTGACACTTTCCCAGCACATTTTCAAATAATGCTCACCCAACATATACCACATTGGCACTCTGCATTCAACAAAAAAGGCTCAGTGAACTAACATTCATTCCAAAGGAAGTTGCTTGTGCATTAAAACTTATAACAGTCATCAGTCAGAGGTTTACCTATTCCTTTTAGTGCTTAGCATAATTATCCTTTATGCCAAGTTACGTCAAACTAATATAAAATCAGGTAGTAGAATAAAATAATAAACCAAATTACATCTAAACCTGCATAATATTCCCAATTTGAAATGAAAGCTAAAACTGCTTTGAATGGGATTAAATTGTGCCAATATGGAGCTCCAACAGTTGTGGGAATGTTTCTTTCCTTTTTTGTTAAGTATAGAAAAATAATAATAATGATAACAATTAATATCCATAGGATCCGACATGATTTTTAATAATATTGACAAAAAATTCAATCTTTATGAGCACCATAGTAATAATGAATTTCACGCCATTGGGCTTGCCGAATGGTCAATTCATTTGTATGAATATTTACAAAGGATTTAAGGTGAAATAAAAGTTTATCGTTGAGTGTTTTCTTTAAAATTCTTTATGTCACACCTCCTCCTTGAATGGTAGTGGAAAGCAATACATGGATGTTTAAGGAAAAGAAAAAAAAAAAAACTCACTCATAAAAGAAATGAAAGGCCTTAGTTACTTTATGATCATTTTATAATTTACATTTTTGTCTTATTATTTAGGGGACTTCCATTTAAATTACATGTTTAACTATTCCTTAATAAAAGGATAGGTGGAATAAAAGAATAAAATAATAAAAAGGTAAAAGGAAACATTAGTCATTATTGACAATCTTTAGAGAAGGATTTATCTTTTTTCTATTTTTAAAAATAAATAAATAAATGGAATAATATATAGATGAATTTTTAAATAAATAAATACTATATTTGTATATAAGATTTAGGTAAAAGAACTAAAAATAAATATAATAATAACAATAAATAGTGATATTATTATTGAGGGTAATATAAATGGGGATTGTAATACTAAAATAAATAACAAATAAAATCATGGGGTTAAGAGAATACTTTATTGATAATAATGATGGTATGATGGTAATAAAAGTTTGCAAGCAACAATGAGTTAACAAATGATAGTGTTTATACGTCATTGTAAAAAAAAAAAAAAAGATTGGTTGCATTTTCTAGTGAAAATTTAGGCATAAGAGTTGCCATGGAGGCTCTTGACTTTAAATTTAGGTGAATACTATTAATTCTAATTAATCTTTAATTAAATCATTTTGACCAAATCAAGTTAATATGTCAACTTAGTAAGTTGCAAGAAAAATAAAATAAAAATAAAAATACAAAATTAATGATAATTTTATTGGCAGTAATGCTAGTATTCTTGTTATCTCATAATGCAAATTCATAGTGTCAATTTGTTTTGTGTTTTTTTTTTTTAAATGTTAGGTTTTCTTGACGAAAATTTTATGCATGACATTACACAAAGGGAAATTGATTTAGCATATGTTTTAAGAGATAAACATGTACATATAAATATATTAATCACCCATATTATTTAATTATTTTCAAATATATTGATGTATATATATCTTGAGATTATTTTCTTTGCATACATTCGGCCAAGAATAAATATGTTTATCAACTGACGATATTGCAATACTTTTTACATGTTTAACATATTGCAGGTGAAACACCACAAGGCTATGTGGTGCAATGGTTGTAAATTTTGAATCAAAATGTTGGATGACATGAAGAAAACTTGTCATTTTTGTATATCTGTAGTCTTTCAGGTGACTAATGTTTCATCTAGAAGTGACATACATCCAGAAGTCTTAGAAAATCAATACTATGGGATTTTGGATGATATACTTGAGTGTGACTTTAAGTCCTTTAGATTAATTTTGTTTGTCGTCCTATAGTACATGCTACGATTGAATGAAAATGATCCTAAGAGAAATGTTATTGAACATGATAATGGATTTACCATGGTTAATACAAGGTTGATCGAGCGAGCTGGAAATGAGCCCTATGTTCTTCCAAGCCAATGTGAGTAGGTATTTTACTCAGAGGTTCAGGTAAACCAGGTTGATCATTTGTTATTAGACATGATCCAAAAGGGAAGGCCGGTAAAGTATAATGTGGAGGAAGAAGAAGATACCAAAAAACTAGAAGATGATGTAGATGATGATCAAGATCAATGGTTAGTTGATGATGTCCCTGACGAAGATGTTGAAGAGGAGGAACTAGATGATGATGATCTAGGAGTTAATGTTCATGAAGATGACATCCATGTGGATGATGATGATATGACCAATCCTTACAATGTCGAATCTGGATCAGATGATACAAACAAAGAGTTGGATGAAGAAGAAGATCAATGACATTAAAATGTATAAGTTATGTTATTATATTATCTATTTGATATTAATTTCTTGATAGAATTATATTTGACCTATGTGGTTACATAATTAATTCATGATGTTTTTAATTTTTATGGCATTACATAATTAATTTAATGAAGTACTTTTTAATGTTTGAAAGTTTAAAAAATTAAAATATTTCAATAGTGATGTTAACAACCTTTAAATTAGTGTGTTTTATGTTTCATGTGATGATAAAATATTAAAAATTCAGTTGTAGAGGTGGTTGTTCAGTGGTTGACATGTATGTTGGTTCTTTTTACAATGTAACTAGGTTTGTCTTCTAATATACCTATGGAATTTCCAATTCCAATCAAAGGTAGCTCGAAGGACCTAGACCAACTAATGGGGACTTTAAAATCTTCGTACACTTCGGGCTCTGCAAGACCCAGGAGGGTGATCCCTTAATGTGTTTACAACCTCTCCACCATTATTATAAACAACATTAACAGTAGCAGATGATCTCACTTAACAGCTCAACACGATAAGATAATATCAACTAGAACTAGTTGTTCATAGAAAATATCACCTATCTAGAGTGTGAGATAACTAAATACAATCCATTGTATAAGATAGTCAATGATTTGAAATTTGTAGCAAGCTCTAGGAAAAGACAAACAAATACTAAACTACACAAATAAGTACAACTTAGATCAGTGCCATATATCCATTGCATGAGTCAAATTCACAAGCATCTAGAGGTTTATAATAGATTTAATACATCACATATAAGATCCCTGACAATATTGTATTACAATTTCATCATTGTGCATTCTAACCCAGTACTACTTATCAAATCCTTATACAACACATATCTGCCTATAATCCCATTCAAGCATTTTGATTAATTCCTTGAATTAAAGATAAAATAGAATCATACACACCGAAATAGTGAGATGGATAAAACAACCCTTAGTTATTTCATTCAAAGTTAAGGTATGCATGTACAATGGAGAGGCATGAGCTTGAATTTTCATTTCAACTCAAATGCTAGTACTGTTATACAACATTAAATCTCTATGAACTCAAAACCTAAATTGCATTTATCTAAAACCATCAGACTTTACAATTCACTCTACAACTTCACTTAGACTCGACAAAAATTATTTAACTTGCTAACCCATACTTCTGGCCTTGAAATCCTTCTTATAGAAAATGAAGGAGCAAAAAAGCACCAGGCCATAAAGTACACCTGTCACCAATCAATTGGAGCACCTGGTGATATTCCAAAATTTGTTACAACAGCCACCACCTTGAAAAATATTCTTGTTCAAAAATTATTACAACAACAATCATCTTGGAGCATATTCTCATTCATCATGTTAGGAAGGTTGATGCAATAACAAAAAACCACACAAAACCCACGCCAAGAAAGTCATCCATACAAAACTAGAAATGCTATAACCGCAACATCTAATTTGCCAACTGTTAGTAGCCCACTCTTTTTATTTATCATCATTCAAATACTTAGCTACCCACCTCTGGTATTCTTTGTCAGTTGGCCAGTCAAAATTAATCACCTCTTTTACCTTTGTACTATAAGGAAAATGCTTTACCGCTACCTGATTAGCATCTCTTTCAAAAGATTTCAAATATGAGCTTGTACCAATAATCTTATCCATACAATTTACCAACAAATCATAATTTGAGTCATCACAAATTATTTTAATTTGATTATTGATGACTTTACTTGCTTGATCCTGCCATTGTTGGAGTGTTCTCATTTCCCCCTGCTCATCAGTTATATCAGGTAATAGTGTGTTATCCCAATCACTGAAGTTCTTTACCAATTCCCTAATCTTCCTACTTAGATCATCTGGTAAGGTCTGAAAACCTTGCAATGATTTAACTAATATATAAGTAGGCTTCAATGATTGGGACCTATTATTTACATCAAAAATTGAGGCTTTATTCATAACATCTAGATTATTTTCCCTAGGGATCCAATTTTGAATTATTGGAATCACTATCCCTTGATCCCTATCAATATTATTTATTGCTTCAAATAGCAAAGAATACAAAGAATGTATAGAGGGCAGTTTCTTATCCACCTTTTTATTTAAATGTCCAAAAGAAGAGTAAAAATTTCTTTTTCTTTTGAAAGAAAGCCCTCCTCTTTTACCCTTAGTGATGTCTATAATTGATCAATTTTCTGCATGAGCTGCCTCTCTGTTGGATCAACAAGGCACTTTGTTTGTTCGTCAACTTGTTCTAGAGGAGGGGTAAGAGCAGGATTTTGAATGGGAGACCCTGGTGTTGAAACATTTGGAGAAGCTAGAGGCATTGACCCTGCTGTGGGAGGTGATGTGCTGGTTCCTGTCCAGAGCATTAGATGTTTACCCAGTATACTTGAATCTTTCTACTTCAATTTGCAACTCAGCTTTCCTCTGTTGTATTTTACTATATTCTTCAATTAAAATATTATACTTCTCCATTAGGCTCTTTCTTTCAGCCTCCTCCCTTTCAGCAGTCTTTTGGGCCAACTTGGCCACATTCACAGTTAAACTAGTGGCTTTGGTTGTTGTAATCTCTGAAGCCCTCTTAATTTTTAATCCTCCTTTGAAATTTGGATTAATATCAGCAATGTCTGGCTTTCTTCCTTGTGGAGCAAATTTTCAAATTGCCAAGGTCTCATATTCTTCGCTAAAGGCAAAGTTTTATAATGCTGCCTTAACTTCTTCAGAATCCTGAAAAGGATTCTCGGACTTCATAATGGCATTGAAAGCCACTACATCTACAATGTCCCATTCAGGAAAAATCAAAACACTAGCCTGATTCACTAGTTTTCTTCCTTCTTCAGGAGTGATGTTTTTGAACTCTTCCATTAGTTCAACTTTCACTTCTTCATCATTCTCCTGATCTGACTTGTCAAGCTTTAGTTCTCTTCTCTCCTTGCATTTATTTTTATATTCCTCAAATTTCATCCTCCATGCCAATTGCAAGAATACAAGAGTCTTTACAAATGCATTGTCATCTAAGAGCTCCTTCCAAGCCTCCATTCTTGCATCCTACACACTCTTACCCTTCATATCCAAATCGGATAGAACCAATTCAGCTGGCCTAGGAGGGGACGAAATACCAATGTGCATGTCTTGATCAGTAACAATAATTTCATCTCTGAGATCCTCGGGTAGGTGATTAGTTCTTTGCCTCTTAGGGATTGGCTCAGGTGGTGGTAGGTACTTTGAATTTTACGCCTGGTCGTGAAAGTGCCTTCATTATTTTCTTCCTTTTTCTATGGGTATGTGCAGGATCATGATGGGCCAAAAAGTGGCAATATTATGGGTATTTGTAGGGTATGTGGCTGACGACTTTTTTTATCCAAAATTCATGAAATAGAAAGGTTTTTAGAGGTGATTCTCAGCTTTCCACCAATATAAATTATGCTTTAATTTGAATTTAATAAATTATTATTATTTATTTTCTATTATAATTACAACTAAAGTCCTGATCGATAGGCTAATTGAAAAAAATCTATAACTTTCAAATGGTATCACATTTTTTGAATCTATAACATGCGTCACATTCTATGCTTCACATACTATAGGATTAAAAAAAGAAAAATTAAATTTCATGAAGTTTTCACCAAGTTAAAGTGGTTAGACATACTAGTTTTTATATTTTTTAAAAGTTGTAATAAAAAAATCATAATTAATTATTTACTTGGAAAAAATTTATAAAAAAAATGTGCATCACATCTAGACATGAGTACTCTACTTATATATAAAATCTTATTAAAAACTATTATCATTTTATTATAGTTAGGGTTGTCAAACAGAAACCTACTTCTTATTTTTCCCCTGAAATTTAAGTACTATTGCATTAAAATTTCAAATTTTCACCAAATAGATTTTCTTTATTTGTAAATAAACCTAGTAGTTTAGAAACTACATTCAATTTTTTACAAATTCTATTCTTACATACTTTTGAAATAATATAGATAACTTATTCAAATTTTTATGTGAAGTTGCCTAACACTGATTTTTCTAAATTTTTTGCCACTTAAGGGCCTATTTTTTCTATGATGATCTTGTACATACCCCTATCTACTTCTTCCTCATCACTACCAGTATCCCTTTTCCTTCTATAGATGGGCCACCTTTTTGTAGGCTGACATACTGGCCTTATTTCAATTAGCATATCACTTTTTCCTTGCATATCCAAACTTAGCCTTAAATTTATCTTTTTGGTTGTCAAGGTGTTCATTATCTCCTTGAAATTCTTCATTAAAAAATCAATTCTTTTGTGGTATGGAGTGAATTCCATCAATGGATCATACGTCGGATCCATTTCATGCACAATATCCAATAGCTTACTATAACCTATCCACTTTTCCTTGTTCAATTCCTTTTGATTTAAATCAAATTCATTGCTGATCAGGTCCTGAGGGAAATTGAACTCATGTGCAAATTTTCCACCTTTTATTTTTTATCTGAAAAGAGCAAAGAAACCTTCAGTATCATGTTGTTGCCTTGGACCAAATCTCAAATGGTAATCAACAAAGAGTTTTTCAAAATGTGTCCAGCCTCCCTTTGAAAATGTAAAGTCAGAAACTACTGTATAATCAGGGAGTAATGTTCCCTTCCCCTTTCCAGTTAGGTTATCTTCATAAATACACCCCATTTGCCACATAGCTTCTGCAAACCCTAGTCTTGGTGGCACATTGTATGGCAGTATGTGAGAGGTTCTTTGAAATCCATATATTCTCAGAACAATGCTGACTGGATATGGGATAATGTCAACCCAGTTATGTAAAACCCCCAATTTTGGTTTCCTCTCCTTTAGCCTAAGGAAATCATACACTTCCTGAGGGATCCTAAGTACATTTACCATCAATCTAGCCCTCAATCTTGCAACAAAACAATTATCAAATTGCACATAACTAGTGCTTTCCTTATTACAGGACAAATCTGCAGCCCATATCCGTATTGGCAATCTTTCTCCATTAACTAATTGTCTTAAGTTCATCTTCTCAGCAAAGAAATCAATATTCCTAAACAAGAACATATGCATCAACATGGAATACCAAAATAATTGAGTACCAGTATCACCATTCTACATCTTCGAAAGTCCTTCATCTATCTTCTCCACCAAAAAAGAAGCAAAGTCATATGTTACAAAGAATTTAGGGTGTTGTATTTGCACCCCCATGAACATGTATGCAATCGACATTACTGCACTAGGGCTGAAACCCAAAATCTGACATAGTGAATAGAAAGTAGCCAGGAAAGGCTTTCCAAAATAATTCAATCTGAAGGGTTCCTGGTCACTAGGGTTGATGTGAAATTGTGAACCCCCTGCTTAACCAGATGAGGTGGAAGCAACTTAACCCTAAAAAGAGATTGGAATTTTGTATACTCTTGCTTCATTTCTTCAAGATTAATAGGAACCAAGTCATCACTTGGCTCACTCAAATCAAAAGTCTGTTGGATAACATCTCTGTTAATTTCTAATAGAACCCCTCCATCATTATCTCTAATTACCCGTGTGATAGGGTCATATCTTTTGGCCACTACTCTAAGTAAGTCCACATCATGGAACACATTTGGAACAACCAACTTTCCCATGTCGTACATCCATCTATTTGAAAAAGGATGAGAAAAATTCCTCTGTCCATACCATAATCTGAAAATTTCTAAGCCTGTGAGTGGAACCCTAACATTAGCAATGTTGGAATTATTACACACCAACCCCTCCCCTAGGATTTTCCCTTGCATCAACACCAAACCTTTCCTTGTCACATTTTTTGATAATGGAAATTGATCTAAGAAATCATCATACCAGTTTCTTTTCAGATACTCAATGTGGCCAGAGTGCTGCTTGGTTGGCGCTATTTTAGACAAACTAGGGTCTCACTACAATGTTACACTTCAAGTGGCTATGACTAAGTAGAGATAGAAAATTATAGAGTAAAAATACTGCAATTCCTCACAATTTATGATTAAATAATAGCCCTAACAAAATATTTTAATGAACTCAGTGGCAAGTATAACAGACCCCCCCTTTCCCAAATTTAGGTGCAAAATGACTGGGAAACAGAGAAAATTAACTCATAGCTTTTTTCACACAAACTCTAATTTCTGGCAGTAGCTGCTCGCAATTTCACCTTTGGCTCTGAAACTATTTTCACAAAATACTTGGATGCTTTGTGATACAAATGAGACAATTAAATTGATTTTATGTCAATCAAATTTTGCCAGTGGATGTCTCATCCACCATTAAAGCTCACTCGTGGGCTGCACGAATGGCTCCAACTATAATTTTATACATATTTAAATTTGAGTCGTTGATCCTTCAATTTGATCAAATCATTGATAGCCATCTTCAAAACAGGCTGACATAATCACCAACATGGCAATAAAGGGGCCAACTATGTCATACGTCACGAAGGAATGCCACATGGTAGTTTCCCGCAATATTGCAATCCTTTGATTTATGATCGGGAGATGGCGGGCACCGTCGATCTTTTTACCATAAATCCTGCTCCTTCAAAAATGGTCGTTATCCTTTCCTTTAACTGTTGAGCAGATTTTACCTTAAAATCATAACATCTGCATTGAAATAAAACACGTGCATCTTACAAGCACATTAGTAATCTGCCCTGTAATACATTTAAAACTGGTGAACGCTTTCTTCACTCTTTAGGCTTCATTGGATGAGACACATGGCAGGCACCCGCGACATTGTGATCCCAAAATTCCTAATTGCAGGATGGCGGGCACCATCAATTTTGAAGAGATAGCTCATCAATGGTCATGCAGATTTCATCCTTTAGGAAGGGCACGTGGCACCCGCCCATGATATCGTGATCCCTATAATCCCTGATCACGAGATAGCGGGCGCTGTTGATCTCGTTCTTTTAACACAGTCGCCAGCCATGTCATTAAATTTTGAGTAGCTTTTCCAGCAAGATTATAACATATCCATTGATTTAGAACATGTGCATCTCGAGAACACTTTAGTAATCTACCCCTTAATACATTTAAAGTCAGCTAGTGTTTCCTTTACTCTTTAGGCTTCATTGGATGAGACACGTGGCACTCGCCCGTGATTTCACAATCAACCCAAGCACCATTACGGAATGGTGGGGAATGACTCAGATCAAATGGTAGTTGGTCAGCGATAGCTCAAATTTGATCCCCCGGATAGGACACATGGCGCCCACCCGTGATTTCATGATCATTCAATTCTTGATCATGGGATGGCGGGCATCGTTGATATCTGCAGGAAATACCACCCTCTGGCAGTGAACACATACCAAAACATGTGTTAGGATATGTACATGGGGATGCAGAGGCCAATAGGACTAGTGATGTTTTAGTAGCATTTCCTGGATCTTCCTGTATTACTAGTACAGGAACATTGCTGGTCACACTTGTAGTGACTGAGGATTTTGTTCCCATAAAGATAGAGAAGTTCCCAGGTATTTTAAAATGTGTTAATTATTATTCTATATAATCCAATTGAAATTTACTTATTGATCACTCTTTTTAGACTATTTATCCCATGATCATTTTGCAGGAAATGATATTTTTTATAAACATCTAAGTGATATTACATTTGAGCTCTTTGGGATCACCATATGTATAAAATGGAATGCCCAAAATGAAGATTTAAATGATGAGCTCATTAACCATTTAGTTGTGCTATTTGGTGATAAAACATTCAACTGAACCAAGGTCCTTAAGAAATGTGGTACCTATCTAAAGTATGTGAGGGAGCAATATAGGTCACATTTAGAGAAGAAAAAAAAGTACGAGCGTCCCCCCATGATTCTGGAGAGGGAGTGGAAGGACCTAGTGTCCGATGGAAAAGAGAAAGTTGAAAAGAAAAAAGGAAAGACACCACCGGGCCAAGGAAGGTACATGATATAGAAGCATACATCTGTAAAAAATCACGATTAATCGTGATTGAAAAAAAAACTGCAGGCTGGACGATTTTTTCCCTAATTTTTTCCAAGCATCCATAGCTTGTTTGAAAGCACCTATTTTAGGCTTTTAGCCATAGCTGCAAGGAAATGAACTATTTGATAAAATTCTTTGGTAGACATGTATGAAAAATGCAGTAGCATAGACAAGGTAGTGAACTGTTTGAAAAAAATGTCTCAAAGAAATGTAGTCTCATGGTGATGGAATGCCATGACGAATGCCATGACAAGCAAATTGCTATGGATTGTCATGGAATTCCATCACCGTGAGACTACATTTCTTTTAGGCATTTTTTCAAACAATTCACTGCCTTGTCTATGTTATTGCTTACTATTATTCTTTGGTAGATTTTTTCCAAGCATCCATAGCTTGTTCAAAAGCACCTGTTTGAGGTTTTACTTTTTAGCCATAGCATGAAGGCATTGAACTGTTTGATAAATTTCTTTGGTAGACATGTATGAAAAATGTGGTAGCATAGAAAAGGTAGTAAACTATTTGAAAAATGCTTCAAAAATGTGGTCTCATGGTGATGGAATGCCATAACGAATGCCATGACAAGCAAATTGCTATGGATTGTCATGGCATTCCATCACCATGAGACCATATTTCTTTGAGGCATTTTTTGAAATAGTTCACTGCCTTGTCTATGCTATTGCTTACTATTATGCTTTGATTGATTTTTTCCAAGCATCCATAGCTTGTTTGAAAGCCCCTGTTTTAGGCTTTTAGCCATAGCAGCAAGGTAGTGAACTGTTTGATAAAATGCTTTCGTAGACATGTATGAAAAATGTAGTAGCATAGACAACTGTCACCATCTGATATTTATGCAGTTGTAGTATGTTTTGTGAAATGTAATCAGCAATATGAATATAACCAACAAAATTCTATTTTCTATAATTCATGGATTGAAATCTATATTTTATATGCTCTTAATGTCTGTATGCTATGGAAATGCCATAAATTTTTTTTAAAAAAGTAGTATGCTATGCGTGATACTATCAACAATGTAATTATATACTGATTACTCTTTCTTTTTACATAATCTAATGTATTTCAAACTTTTCATAGGTTGCCCGACACATCGAAGGCAACGAAGGAAAGACTAGAAAAGCACGGGCAACACAAACTTGGCTCTAGTGGTTATATGAAATTAGCCGCATGAATTGTAAGTATCAATAAATGAAATATTGCATCCAAATTATAATAAATTGAAAATAATTTTGGTTTTATCATACCATAGAAGCAAAATTCATGATCTTCTATAAAAATGTAGGGCTCTGAATTCAACAGAGTTCCCACAAAAGAGGACCTAAAGATTTCCTTCTAGCAAGGCTATGGAGCTGTGGCTAAATGCCTAAGAGTCTTGACTGGCCAAACACAATCTTCCATTGCATCCAATATGCAGGTAAATAAACTCAATAAATTTTATTTAAAATTGAATACTTGTGCAATCTACTCAATATTAATTTCCACCATAAAATAATTACATGCCTATTTGTTTTAAACTATCAAGCAATAATAATACTACACATGACATTGGAATGCAGCCTGGTGAGGGTGGAGCAGAATGTGTAGATGAAGGTCATGTTGTGCATCCTGGTAATTTAGAGCATGTAGAGCATGATCAACATTTTGAGCATGATCAAGCTAGAGAAGATTAGGAATATGATTTGGCCCCATCAGATAAAGAGGACCAATCTAAAGTTCTTTTAAACATTTTTAATTGCAATTGGTCTATTAATTAATTTAACCTTTCGTGTTTCAACTTCAGAGCATGTAGAGCGTGATCAACGTGTTGAGCATGATCAGGCTAGAAAAGATCAAGAACATGATGTGGCCCCATCAGGTAAAGAGGACCATCCTCATGTTCTCTTAAACATATTTAATTTCAATTGGTGTATTAATTAATGTAACCTTTCATGTTTCAATTGTAGATCAGGATTTCGAGGGTGTTCAACATGTTGAGCATGAGTCTATAAAAAAAGTTTAGGAACATGATGTGGACCCATCAGGTAAAGAGAACCACTCTAATGTTCTTTTAATTAATGGAATACTTGTAACAATAATAATAAAACATATCAGTTTAACATTTCTTTCTTATTGCAGCAGATCCCCCCTTGAAGCAGTGTCCACGTCATGAGCAGAAGACTACGTGTACATTAAGATCACAAGCAGAGGGTAGAACAACTAAAGGGGGGACAAATATTGATTTAGAAAATGATACTCCACTTCTGCTTTATGTAGCTTTATAAAAGAAACAAAAAAAAAAAAATGATTATAATCATATCATGATAACCATATTTTTGATAATATGTAAAAACTGAAAGAATGAATATTATATGTTAATGAATGAATGTGAATATGTTAATTAATGAATGTTATATGTTAATGAATGAATATTATATGTTATATGATGAATATTATATGTTATTAATAGATGAATGAATGATTAATGTTATATGATTGGGTATGGGGAATTGAGAGTGATGTGAGGGGTGGGGGGAGGGGCCAAATGAGCTTCCACCATCATGTGGTTGGCCCTGCTAAGTAGAGAATATTAAACTATTCTCGAAACAAAGAGAAGCTCAATAAGGTAATGTGCTTTTCAATATAAGAAATGCATCGTTTGAAGCATCAAACCAATATGTAGTCTGTATGTATGATTAGTCGTTAGTCTCCATAATGGTACATTTCCATGAATATTTAAAAAAATAAAAATTTAATGCTTCGTCACAATTTTGACAACAACCACCGATGAATCAACATAAAGGCTCAACAAAGTTGCTATAGCTGTGATGAAGATTTTGTTGTAACTCCTTGCCCATTTCGTCACAATTTCGACGATCTTTCGACATTTCCACCATGCTACTCGTTGCCCATTTTTTTGCACTTTCGATGAAATTTTGGTGTTCTTCCGACACTACTCATTGCTAATTTTATCGCAAAGTTGACGAACTCTTGGTGTTGTTTCAATGCTACTCCTTGCCCATTTCATCGAAATGGCAACAAAATTCTACTATTGTTTTGATGCTACTACTTACCCATTTCATCGAACTGGTGACAAACTTCTGGTGTAATTCATCAGTGGATACATGAATTTTTCATCGATATTCTGATGAAATTCTGAGGCATTTCATGATGCTGTCGACCGACGATTCTTTGCCGTTATTTTGACATTTAATTCACTATCGGCCTTTCGATGAAAAAATAGCGACACAAAGATTTACACCATTTCATCGCTCTTCCGACAAAGATTTGTCGAACGACCAACGAACGACTGTCAGAAAATGGTGTCAAATTCAATAGTGTTAGTAGCAATAAAAATTCCACAAACATAAATTATCTCCTATCTCAAATTGCATTTAATTTATAAATTTCTACCATTTGTATGGAATGAACTCATAAACACTAATTTTCCACTTTCCATAAAAATTTCACAAACTTTCATGGTTAAATACTTTTACAAAAATATTGAAAGAAGAGAAAGAGAGAGAGAGAGAGAGAGAGAGAGAGAGAGAGAGAGAATCTACACCTTTACAAATATTCAACCTTGTTATAAATATTTTGTATTTATAGACATCACTTCATGTTCTATGGCCTCCTTGCTCAACTTTGGTGAGAAAAAAGAAATGGTGAAGGAATTGGCCTCCTTATTGTTTAAAAAATACAATCTTCAAGGTTTAAATGAAACTCTTTCTTTGGTAAGGTTGGGTGTTGGTGTCCCACAACAAAATTCTTCATAGTATGGGCATGTGGCCTCTGGTAGTGTTGATTGGATTCCTTTGCTTGACAACTTATGCATAGTTTCATTGGCACAATATAGAGCTATGGCATGCATGGGTTGTTTTTTTCTCAAAAAAGTTAACAACTTGCAACAAATGACTAACTTCCAATGGATTCTATATTCTTATGCCTCCCCTAGTGTCATAGGAGTGATAGGCCTACCCAAAACCTTGTTCAATCTACTATTTTGGTGTCCTTAGTTTTATTTTCTGGTTTGTCCTAGGCTATAGTTTGGCCTCTCTAATTTTAAGCATGATTTCCAAGGACAAATTCTCTGGTTTTGGTCACCTTGGAATCTATAATATGTAATGGACCATATGACATCTTCATGCTCCTTTGTATTTCACTTTATATTAATATAATTGTTCAAGCTTTTCACCTTTTTCCTAATTTTGTTTTGCATTTATAATAAAATTTCATAGTTTAATATACTTTATTCTTTTATTTTCTAGCTATAATTAGTATTTTATTAACTAAGGATTTACTTAACAACATTAAAATAATTTGGAATTTCAATTGATAAGACCTAGGGCCACACAATGGAAAAAAATATAATATTGAGTGATGTATTAGATTAAATAATAGGTTATCCACTAGAAATTATGAAGTTTTTAAAAATAATCGAGGCTATGAATTCCCCACCCTCTACAATATATAATAAATAAAATAATTATATAAATTAATATGCTTCATCCTTGCATGGAATTATAGACTGATTTCTAAGCATATAGAATTATAACTATCACATAGAACTAGAATAGATCTTGGAGTCAACCCTACATGTAAACATAAGTTGTTAAGTTGGTTGGATTCCTTATAAGAATTAGTAGCTACCATGTAATCTACTTATATAGTTTAACAAGCTATCTTAGCATGTTTCTTCCTCATCTAAATTATTGTATTACCAAATAGAGTGAAGATATATCCACTAGTGGGTCTCTACTACCAACATCCCTAGCCCAATGTAAAATAACATATCCATGGCTAGTAACCAAGTGTCTATCCCTTGTATAATTACCATGATAATGAGTGTAGTAGTCAAAATTACACACACATATCTAAAGACCCTTTTTAGTATATCCAAATGTACATCCAATATTAGCTAATAATAAAACCAAGACTCCTATTTTTGAGGATATGTATAGTCTTGTATAATCCATAGCATAAATTAAGTTCCTAATTGTACTAGTGTAAATTACTTGGTCCATATCTTCCATCTCAGTAAGACACATCAAACACTATTTTATTAATAACTTTACCGCCTCTAAACTAAAAATAAATAGTGGTCTCTAATGCAACTTATTGAATCTCTCCAATATTGAGTTCATATACATGGTCTATCCCAATAAAAAATATATTCTTTAATCTGTATATTTTAATATAAATATTCAATTTGAATTTAGTATCTGCTAGTTATTTCATATCAAACTATACTAAAATTTGAGACATTAATACGCAATTAAAAATAAAACATGTATCATCAATATCTAGTGCAATAATAAGGAAATGATCATTGTCTATATTACAATAGATGCAATTGTCTAATTTTAATCTTATAGACTCCAATCATAACAAAAAATTATTGATTTTTTGGTAAAAAATTGCACATTATTTCTCAAGGTCATACTGATATTTCTCCAAATTACAACCCAAATTTTTTTTAACTATTTATATGTAATTCTATAGGTATATGTTATGTAATGTATTAAATTCTAAATCACCATGAAGGAAAGTTATCTTCACATTGATCTACTCAATTTCAAGATTAAAAGCTACTACAGTAAATAATAAGAACCAAATAGATGTTATCTTAGTAACTAGAGAGAAAATCCCACCATAATCAATTCCCCTAATATAGAAATATCTTATCACAACAAATATCACCTTATAATTCTCAACACTTACATCTAAAATAACCTTTATTTATAACAACCATTTGCATCAAAAAAGTCACTTACTTTTAGCAAGTAAAGGTAATAAGTATCATTTTCTATTTTTATTGAACATAGTTATTTCCTCATATATTTCCATGGTTTAGGTCTCTAATTCATCCATACCTATAGATTACTTCATAGACCTAGGCTCATGTACATTAGTAATTTTTAAATTTTCTACAATAAGGAATAGTATACCTATTTGGTTTCTATATTTCTCAACCAAACCTCTTTAATGAATAAGGTAAAGGTTCTGATTGAAGGGAAATAGGGTTCCACCTTTTGGGAGATGGAATTGGACCTATTTCACACTTTAACCATTGGGAAACCAAGATCTCTCAACCAAGTGACCTGATTGAGGGATGGACTAGGGATTTCCTTGTGTGATTGGATGGAGGTTCACCATTAAATGAAGCTTCAAAAGGAGAAATGCAAAAACTTATTCAAACTCACTATGAAACTTAGAAACTTAAAAGCATGGAATCAAACTGATAAATAGAATGGAATAGAAAAGTACCTAGAGGACTAGAGAGTCCAAAACAAGGTGTAGAAACCCTAGAAATTTTTTTCTCAGATTGCATTGGGACTAATACACCAAGTTGGGCGATTTAGTCCTAGTCTAGGGTTTTTCACGACAGGATCTAGGATTCTTTAAGAGTTGATAAAGATATGTTGAATGATGATAAAAAACTATAATAGGAATAATACACCAGGTTGAGCATATGAGTCCCACTCTAGGTTTTTTTGAGCATCTTTCTGAATCTTCCAAACCTAGATCCGAAATTGTTGAACACTATCAAAAGACTATATCAAGCACTAAATCACCAGGTTAGACGAATAAGTCTTGTTCACCTGAATCTACAAAATTCACATCACAAGAGAGTGAAAAATGTTGTTTTGTTAGTGGATGAGGGTCTACCTCAGTTAGACCCCACTTGAGTAATTAACCTTTGAAATGAATTGAAATAACATGAAGGAATGATGAATGAACAAATGAATGTAACAACTCAACAAACCTTGTTGAATCCTTGAGGTGCAAGTATACAACTTGTATGAATTGGATTCAATGGATGTAGATATTTATCATGAAGCTTGATATGGCTTTGAATGCTCGAATTTGGATAAAAAATCCTACATCAACATGTTAGCTCACAATCACACATGATGCATGAAGACCTTGACATGATGCTTGAATCTTGAATTGATGCTCCAAAATGCTTCATAATCAACTCTTCAATGCCTTCTTGAATTATCTTGAATACTCTGTAATACTCTTGTGAAATATTATGATTCTTGCCTAAAAAATGCTAGCTTGTTGGGGTATGTGCAAGATCATCATGGAAAACACAGGCTCCTAAGTGGCAAAAAATTAAGTAAAGTCAAAGTTAGGAAACTTGATGTAAAAATTTGAATAAGTTATCTATATTATTTCCAAAATATGTAAGAATAGAATCTGTAGCAAATTGAATGTAGTTTCTAAACTACTAGGTTTATTTAAAAAAATAAAATCTATTTGGTGAAAATTTGAAATTTCAAGAGTACTTAAATTTCGGAAAAAATAAGGAGGTGTCTATTTGACCACCCTAACCATAATAAAATGATAATATTTTTTATAATATTTTATATATAAGTAGAGGAATCATGTCCCAATGTGATGCATATTTTTTTGTAATTTTTTTCCAAATAAATAAATAATTATGATTTTTTATTAAATTTTTTATAAAATATAAAACCTTGTATGTTGGCACCTTGCTGTCATAATAGTGGTTTAAATTCTGAGAGGAACACATTTTAGCTGAAATCACATATTTTTAGAAAATATAATGATTTAACCCTTAAAAAGTTCCATTTTAAGGATTCCAATTGAAGAGGGTTTGATCAAATCACCTTAGATCAAACCCCCTTGGATAGAACCTCGCTAGTTTTAAACCATACCTATAAATGCGTCTCCTTTACACCTATCAAAATGCTGATAAAAATCACTTTTTTGATTTAAATTTATTTCAAATGATTATGGTATTCCTTGGAACAAGCTATCCAATGAATATAATTTTAATATGTTTTGGTTTTGTTATGTATTTTTTTTAAGTTTTATTAAACATAGGTTTTTCATCAAAAATGAATTTCTTTGTTCTTCACATGTGGAAAAATAGAATATTATCAAAAAAATGAAAAATATGAGTGCACCAAATACTGAAGTCCTTTATCAAAACAAAAAATTAAATTAAATTTTGACATATACAAAAAAAGTTACGCATTATACTAGTTGTGTCTAAATTGTAATTTTTTGACTTTGAAAGTTGATTAAGGAAAAAATATTCAATAAAAAATATCTAACCAAGTGGAAGCACTAGATATCAGAGTTACAAATCTAAATTTGAAAGAATTAGAATTTTATCCTTCATTGAAAAAAAGTTGTGTTATACTGTGTCACTTTTTAAAAATGTTGTTTTCTGAAAAAAATCAATTTTCGTGGGAGATGGAAAAAGAAGTGCAATTTGATTCCAAAAATTTTGAAAAAAATATTTTTAGAATCTACAGACAAAATTTGATGAGACTCTACTTTGCACCATCTTCAAATTCCTCACAGTTTAGCCACTATAGGTGCCCGAATGTGAAGATTTAGTTAAAAATAATAATTTCAGTGTCCAGTTTGGCCAAAAATTGTAAACCACTATTATGGGATCACAGTTAAATGTAGCTTGGTCAAAACTTGATGAAATTTAATTTTTATTTTTAATTTTATAGTATTCAAAGCATAGAATGTGATGCATGTTTTAGATTTAAAAAATGAGATATTGTTTGAAAGCTATAGATTTTTTTCAATCATCCTGTCAATCAGAAATTTACTTTTAATTCAAATATAAAATGAATAATAATTATTTATTAAATTCAAAGTAAAGCATAATTTGTATTGGTGGAAAGCTAGGAATCTCCTTTAAAAACCCTTTTCATTTCATCAATTTTGGGTAAAAAAAATTTGTCAGCCACATACCCATCATATCACCACTTTTTGGCCCATCGTGATCCTACACATACCTGTAACTAGAAAATTGATTAGATTATTAGGAGAAATTATGTGAGATAACCTAGTATTTGTTGTTTTTTATGCTTAATTTCATAAAATTACAACACTACAAGACAACATCATATCTAGTATAATAATTTTTTTCCAAGAATTTGATTTAAAATTGGTGCAAGTTAAAGTAGGACTCATACGTCAGGTTGGACATATGAGTCCTAGTAGCTTAAACCTAGGACACAAATTTCTAGAAGTTCTTTCCTCATTGTAACATTTAAAATCAGGTCTTGAGACCTATGTGGGACCCATATGCCTAGAGGGGCGTATGAGTCTCAGATCCCTAGATTTGGAACACATGGCCAAAATCATTAAATTATGACTTGTCCTTTATTATATGTCAGGATTATCCATAGAAAAATAACTTTAATTAGGCTTGTGGATGCAAAATCAAACAAGTTAAGGCATAGATGAATTAAATTTGAGTAGGGAGGACCCAAAAAAGTTTGTAAATGTAAAGAAATACATTTTTATACACTACAAGTTCTACCACTACATTGGTACTCTCTAAGATATATGGACTCTCTTATTATTTAATTCAATTATGCTATTTTTATTAAAAAATATTGGTCTTTGGGGATATCTAAACCACATATTTATTATCATCCTTATCTAGCTATAAAAGATAGACAAAGGTTTAACTTCTCTAATGAGAACACTTCTAGTATATAATTGAATTTTGGCCACAATATTTGAAAGCTTATACCCTTTCACATTAATGACATATAGAATGAAGATACATTTTATAACATTGTTCCCCAACTTACATCACTTCTCTATAGATACATACATATATGCATCATAAGATAAGAATTTAAGATGTTCCAATAAATTGTTTTTCCTAACCATAGATCCAAATGTGTTTTATTAACAAGATTTTTTATAGGAAGCCTATTATCCATGTTAGATACAATAGACATACACCTAAGTCTCTCTACCAACATATTATTCAAATTATAATAATTCAATATAACTCTTCTATAATTAATTTTAAGTTTTATAAAATATTTAAACATATTGAATGTAAAAACCGTGTCATCATTCTATTTCAAAGAATCAATCTAATACTTTTATCAATATCTTCAATAAATATAATGAAATATGATGATTTACCCTAGAAAAAAATGTTGGTATACTATCATAAATCTTAGAGTGAATCAACTAAAGTGCATGATGAGCTCTCTATAGTCTATCTTTTAAAAGCATCTTACATTTTTTTACTTAGAACATCCTTCATAAACTCTACTATTATCTTCAACCTTAGGTAAAAAATAACTAATTCTCCTACTATTAGTATCTTCAAACTTCAAGAGTTCAATTTTCTATATCTAAGATGCCACAACCAACATTTATCTTCATTTCTCAAATTAGTAAGATTGTTAGTATATTCTGCGAAGATCAATTGGAAAATTATATTTTCTAAACATGAGCATAATTCTAACAATCCCATATCTTTTGTTAGTATTATAGATTGTGCATTGCTTATTACAAAATTTCACTTCTATAGCTATTTCAATGCACTTGTCCAACACTCAACGAATTATGTTCTAACTTTGAATTTTATTAATTTTAATTGACATATATTTTATCATCTTTTGTATTTACCTCTATAGCTTATCTTTCTACAACCTCTTGAAGCTTTCATCCACAATAGAAAATAACATCTAACTAAAATATTATTAATCTAAATACCAATCTAAGAAAATTAATGAGAATCCTCCTCATTGACAATAGAATAAATAGAAATTTTACCTTCATCTACAAATATTAATAAGACTTTATGAATGCTTTGAAGCTAACCAAGGAAGCATAATGGCTGTTGCACTGTGTTGTTTTTTCTTTTTGTTCTGATGGTTTTTTCTACTGTGTTTTCTAAGACTATTATTACTTGTAATGGCCGATGGAACCAAAACTTAAATATCTATAATGTTGTTTATATTTTACATAGGGACTCTATGATAGATGTTACTAAGTACTTTAGACGGTTAGGGAAGGGTGCTAATGATGCTAGGTTAAGGTATTTTGATTCCTATGATAGAACTACTATGTTTAATCATATGGGAATTGGTTAATCATTTTGTTTGTAGGAGGGGGATGTGTGGTGGGCTTCCTATTTTTGTTTCTTCTCACCACCTATTGTTCTTATCATGATGTACTAATTTTTTTGGGTTAGGGCCCTTTCCCTGCTAATCAATAAAAAATAATGAATAAATATTTTTTCAAATCAACCCCTAAATATTCTTTTAATTGAACTAGCTCTTATTTTTCTATTTATTTTAAATTAATTATGATTTTTTCTTTTCCTTGTCCTTGGTTTCTTTTACTACTAGTGTCTAGTTTTTATGATCTATAATTTTGAGGCAATAAAAATTTCATCACTTTCTCCAAATGTATCTCTTAGCTTTCTTCATGAGTCATAAGACATCTAACTAGATGATAGAACTCAAAAGTTTATTTTCTTTCTTCAACGATTAGGGAAATTCTCTTCAAAAAGCTTATTGTTATATAATTCTACAAGAACATCCATATTATTGAACATATTATCTACTCTTAAATAGTAGAAATGTGATGCAGAGCATGGAGGGATTAGTCCCAAAATCACAATTTGATTAGTTTCAAATAATCTTTCAATTTTTCAAACCCTAAATTCTCTCACCTCTTGGTTTCCTTTATAAGTCTACAGACCTAGTTTCTTGGTCATATCTTGCAAAATATTTCTTAAACCCATTAACCTATTAAAAAACATATCTCAAAAGAACTTGAGGTCACTTTGGACCATCACCTTTGAAATAATCCTGCTACGCTGCCCTCTTAGGCCAATTAGGCCACTTTTCCAGAACATCACCTATCTAAATCTTCTTCAAGACACAAAAAATTATTGTAGGAACTCCACCAAGTTACACAATCCCTAAACCAACAAATATTATCAAGAGATATTCCCACAAAGTTACCAAACCATAAAACCCTCATTTACACTAGTTTTGAGAGGGTATATTGAAACTATGATTTCCAAAACCTATTTTACCTTACCAACTCATCAAACACACCCCATATAGTCTAAAAATGCTTAAAAAACCATCTCCAAACCTTTAGCAGTACATTTTGCGAAAACTCCATCACTTGCCATCAACATTGAGCCAAAAACCAATGAAAACTCAACTAGGGTAGCATGAAAAATCACTCAAAATACTTACCTGTAGGGAAGGATTAGTTCCACAATCATAATTCAATTAGTTTCAAACAATATTTTAATTCTTAAAACCCTAAATAAGCTGGCTTCTCCCACAACCTCTCTATTTCCTTTTTAGGTTTGTAGACCTAGTTTCTTGTTCATATCTTGCAAAATATTTTTCAAACCCATAAACCATCCATCATTTCATACACCTATTAACCTCTTACAAAACATATCTAAAAAAAAATTGAGGCCACTTCAGACCATCACCTCTAAAACAATGCTACTATGCTACCCTCTTAGGTCAATTAGGCCACTTTTCCAAAGCATCACCTATCTAAAAAAATTTCTAGACAAAAAATTTATTAGAGGACCTCAACCATCTTAGACAAGCCCTAAATCAACGAATTTTATTAGGATATATGCCCACGAAGTTACCAAACCATAAAACCCTCATTTCAACTAGTTTTGGGAGGGTTTATTGAAACTCTAATTTCCAAAACATATTTTACCTTACCAACTCATCAAACACACCCCATATAGCATACAAATTCTTAAAAAACCATCTCCAAATCTTTAACATTGCATTTTGCACAAACTCCATCACTTAGCCATCAAATTTGAGCTAAAAACCAATGAAAACTCATGTAGGGTAGCATGAAATATCATAAAAAATAGGAAACCTACTTCTATTGATGCCATTCCACCAAGTTTTAGACTAATTCACTAGGTGGAATGGCCTATATCTTCATATTTCTACTTCAAACCCTCAATATAGGGTGCTACAGGCCATTCTCAATAAGATTGTAATAAAATATTTTTAACTCAATAAAAACCAATTAAAGCAAGTCTAAATTGAAGCTATATCAATCCTCCATCAATTCCATAAGCTTTTAGACCATTACACATACTATACAGACTCGTATAGAAGACTGCAACAACAATTTACTAGTCCAAATACAAGAATTTTTTTTTTTATTGAATTCTCTTCAAAACCAACTCCAGAACTCTTGCTTCAAATTATGTGAGAAATTTTAAAATTTTAGACACCAAAACTACCAAAACCAACTAACTCTAACTGATGTTTGAACTCATTGGCCATTGGAATTCCCTAATTTTGCAATTTTTGCATTTTTACATGACAACATTTGATAATATTTTGCAATATTTACAACTTTGAACCCAAATGATCCAACATGACTCCATAAATTAAAATATGGTATATTATGACCTTATTTCATCATAAAGACTCAAAACACACTTGAAACCTATCACAAAACCAAACTAGACCATATTTACAATGAGTTGTTTTGGTGCCCCTACACCATACACCCAAACTAAAATGAACTTAAGTCCCTTGAGTACCATGCTACAACACAACATTAAGCTTGATCACCTCATTTCTATAGCCTCCAAAAAGATCCTCCACCAGGTAGCCCTTTCCACTAGGTTAGATATTGAAGCTTTGCATCATTCTTTGCATTTGTACACTCCATGCCACCTAGAAATTTATTTATCCTAGTAAACTGACTTGATGGATATTTTCTGACATTTCCCTTATCTTGAACATCTACAAACAAATATCTACTATCCTTGACCTGGACTATCCTTTCTCTTACTCTTGAAGAAAACTTGAACTCTCTCATTTGACCTTGCAATTCATCTTGTTTCATTTCATCTTTTTTCTTCATTTCATATTTTAGTTTCCCTGCTCCTAATACCACTATCTCATCAGGTTCCCAAACCTCTGTACTTTCTATAAAACTTCCTTCACTCTTGAATTGAATTTCCTTCCTTTTCAACCTCTTTATCTGCTCAAATTTTCTTTTTGTCTCTTGGAATTTGTACTTTCTTTCTTCATCCCTATTTTGCACCATTATCATCCCTTCCATTTGTTGACTAGACTTTGAATAGTTATTGTCCTCTAGAACCTTTGTATTATCAGGTTCATAAACCTCTTGATTGACAAAATATGACTTCCCCTTAACTTCTTTTACATTCACTGGACAAAGCATTGTCCCTATTATAATCCGTCGATCCCAATCTTACATTTAAGTAAATAATTCATCATTGAACTTCTCTGTATTAGAATTTAACACCAAGTCACCATATTTTATTTCTAGCATTGCATCATTCTTCAAACTCACTATCCTAACATCCTCAAGCCTTGAAGTGGCTACACAATCTTCATCTTTGTCTTCCCCTATCTTTATATACTCCTTTCCCATCATGATCACTTTTGTTGCCTTCATTTGTTCTTTAACATCTTCCTACAATGGATTCAATGTAAAAGTATTTCCATCCTTATTAATCTAATATATATTGTGTCCCATAATACATGGCATGTCTCTCAAACTACCATGGTCTTCCAAGCAATAAATGACAACAATTCATAGGCAAGACATCATAGAGAATGTTATCCTTGTATCCACCAATGTTGAATTCAACTAAAGCTTGTTCATTCACCAAAATGGATTGATCATAATTCAACCAAGACACTTTAAATGGTGTTTCATGAGGAATTTCTTCTAATTTCAATTTATCTACCATTTCATTTGAAACCATGTTGTCAGTATTCCCTGAATCAATCACTACTTTACATACCTTTCCTTTGCATTTGCAGGTGGTCCTAAATAATGTTCTTCTTTAATTCATCTCTTCTCCTTGGATGCTTTTAGGATTTTTATCCTCACCATCAATGAATCTCCCACTTCTAGAAAAACAAATTACATTGGAGAGTTTACACTCTCATCCTCATCTTCTTGCACCAACTATACTCTCTTTTCAGTTCTCCTTTCACCCACATATGAAGTAGAAGATTGTTCTTCCTTGCATGGCCATGCTTGATGACCAAATTGATTGCATTGATAGCACCTTCCTGTGAATCCACTAGAGCATCTTCCTTGACTTCCAAATCTGGCTCTAAAGCTTGATCTACCACCTCTAAAGCCACCTCTTTCATCACTAACTCATTCTTGGCCTTTGTTGGCATCTTCTTGGCTTTCATTTGATTTCCTTTAAGTAGAAAATGAACCCCTTCCTCTTGAAGTGCTACCTCTAGCCCTGGTTTTTTTCTCTTGCATTCTCTTGACCTTTTCTTCAGCCCTTACTACCATTTGATAACATTCCTCAACTATTCTTGGATTTTCCAAGGTTAACTCATCTTGAATGTTAAATCTCAATCCACTCAAATACCTAGCAATCATTTCCACTTCATCATCCATGTAACCTACCCTAATACTCAACTTGTAAAATTCTTTAGTATATGCTTTAACATCCATTCCTTTTTGCTTGAAACCTTGAAGTTTCCTAAACATTTGAATAGCATAATCAGAAGAAAAAAACTTACCTTTCATTTTAGCCACCATTCTATCCTAAGAAAAAAGTTGTGACTTACTTTTCTTCCTTCTCTTACATTGCTCATAATCCCACCACAATAGTGCATGACCCTTCAACTGTGTCTTTGCAATATTTACCCTTTGCTCTTCAAGAACATCTTCACACTCAAAGTAATTGTCTAGTGTTTCAATCCAATCCAACAATTCTTCATCATTCATTTTACCTACATACTTAATAACATCAATTTTCACCTTGTGTCTATCATCCTTGACTACTCTCAAAAACTTAGCCATCCTTTGGTAATGAGGATCCAACTCTTTTTCCTCGGAGTCACTCTCATCACCCATTTCTATACCTCTTTTTTTCCTTGTTTCCAAAGCACCAATCCTTTCCTTCAAATCTCTCATCTCCCCAGCATGCTTGACCTACAATTAACTCATTTCTCTAGCAATGGTTTTCCCTTTTGGAGGTATCTTGTCTCTTCAACTTCCCATTTTTCCTTCTTCAATCTATAACTTCTCACCTTGAAAAGATATAATACCACTTGATGTGGAGTAGGGAGGGATTATTTCTACAATCACAATTTCATCAGTTTCAAACAATCTTTCAATTCTTAAAACCCTAAATAAGGAAACTTCTCCCACAACCTCTTAGTTTCCTTTGTAGGTCTACAGACCTAGTTTCTTGATCATATCTTACAAAATATTTTTCAAACCCATAAACCATCTATAATTTTAGACACCCATTAACCTCTTACAAAACATATCTTAAAATCACTTGAGGTTGCTTTGGACCATCACCTCTGAACAATGTTGCTACACTGCCCTCTCAGACCAATTAGGCCACTTTTCCAAAGAATCACATATATAAATCTTCTTATAGACACAAAAAATTATTGGAAGACCTCCACCAAGTTACGCAAGCCCTAAATCAACAAATTTTATCAAGATATATGCCCACTAAGTTACCAAACCATAAAACCCTCATTTAGACTAGTTTTGGGAGGGTTTATTGAAACTCTACTTCCAAAACCTATTTTACCTTACCAACTCATCAAACACATCCCATATAGCATAAAAATTCTTAAAAAATCATCTACAAACCTTTAACATTGCATTTTGTGCAAACTCCATCACTTAGCCATCATCTTTGAGCCAAAAACCAATGAAAACTCAATTAGGGCAATATGCAAAATCACTCAAAATTCCTCCCCTTCTCCTACAAAGCACACAAATAGGAAACCTACTTTTAATAGTGCCATTCCACCAAGCTTCAACCTGATTCACTGGGTGGAATGGCCTAGATCTTCATATTTATGCTTTAAACCCTCAATTCGAGGTGTTACAGTCCATTCTTAGTAAAATTGTAATAAAATACTTCTAACTCAATACAAAAAAATCAAACCAAGTCTAAATTGAAGCTATCTCAGGCCTCCATTAATTTCATAATCTTTTAGACCATTATTGTACTATATAGACCCATACAAAATACTGCAACAACAATTTACTAGTCCAAATGCAAGGAAAGTAATTTTTTTTATTGAATTCTCTTCAAAACCAACTCTAGAAATCTTGTCTCAGATTATGTGAGGCCTTTTAAACTTTTACACACCAAAACTACCAAAACCAACAACCTCTAACTGATGTTTGAACTCCTTGACCATTGGAATTCCATAATTTTGCATTTATTGCATTTTTACATGAAAACATTTGACTATATTTTGCAATATTTGCAACTTTGAAGCCAAATGACCCAACATGACTCCATATATCAAAAAAGACTTGTCTATTATGAACTTATTTCATGATAAGGACTTGTACCAAAGAAAAAAGGAAACTTGCTTGACATAGGAATAATTCATGATAAATTGGACTTAATGAGGCCTTGATTCAAGTGTTGTGAGGAATTTTATGCATCCACACTAGGTCTTGAACCTTTCCAAATTGAATAGCATGCTTTTGACGATGTCTTGTAAAGGTGTAGTAAAATGTTTTAAGAGACTGTCATGCTTTTGTAGACTTAATAAAATTATTTATCCCTAATTCAACATTATAAAATTTGTGTTTAATAACATTACCACATCAATCTAGAAGGTTTTAAAAAAAAACTTAATACTAAACTGGTGTTGTAATGTGTCTTGCACATTCACATTCATTTTTCTACATTTCTAGGCTATGTGACCTCATTTTAGTGTTGTAAACTATACTTAATCACAGTTTCACATTGAATTCTATGTCACAATCCCTAATTGACCTTTACATCATCACTAATAGGCCCCTATTAACCCATATTGTGCATCTCAAGGCTTAAGTTGATCAAATAACCTATAAAGTCACAATATAAACCTTATTTTATTATCTCCTAGCATCCTGGCTATCAAAATGGCCCTTGCAGGACCCATTCGACATCCATGGTGAATCAGTCCAATCTATCTAGGACCGACTTGCCATGGGTGGCGAATGAGTCCCATTTGGCCCATTTTTTACCTTTGAGCAAGAAAAATTAAAATTTAAGTTTATTATTTTCACATGTCGACCTTAGGGATCCATTTTTTGCTCTAATAAGGTGAATTTCCTATAAAATCACCTCTCTATACCCTAATTCACAATGAATTTTAATTATTCATCCATCAATCTTCCATCTCAAGTCAAACAAGATAGGGCTTGACCATTTTGAGGCATTCAGATAGCAATTTTTAGGCATTCAAGGGAAAATACTTCATGTTTAGTTGTATACTTTCAAGATAAAACATCATGGAAAGGTAATCAACTCTATTATTTCATGCTCCATTACATTCTTTCATCATTTTGGTTTAATTATCTAAAAGGGGTTTGACCAAGGCAAACCCCCATGCCCTAACATTCAACATTTCTCTCACTTGTCTTCTATGTTTCCAGATTTAGACACCGAGGACTTGGAAATAATTGAAGATAAATTTTCAAAGTTGTTTAAGTCTTCTCCTCATCTTTTAAGGAAAACTCTCCATCAAAAGTCACTTTCAAACCTGTAAATAAGAGTTTCAAAAGTAGACACCTGTAGAAATCCAAAGTGTAGACTAAAAGCTCCAAATTCCACCTTTGAATATTAATAAATTCAAAAGTGAAATCATTCGCCATGGGTGGCGAATGAGTCGCACTTCTAGGTTAGTTTTTGGTTTTCTACAATTTTAGATACCCTTTTGTTAGAAATAAGTTCCATAATAGTTTTGTAGAATTAGGACTGATTCACCCAAAATGGTGAATGAGTCCCACCTAGCCTAAAAATTAGCATCAACAACATTTCAAATGTCATTTCTAGCTTCCTTCAATATCTCATTGGCACACTTTCAATTTCATCAAGTTTTGTTGCAATTTGCATTCATTTCTAGATGTGTTTTCAAACAAGTTACATTTCTTAGGTTTTGCATACTTAATCAATTAATCTCATTATCTAGTTTCACTTGGATCATTCCATTGATTCTCATTTACATCATACATTCCCTTATTTGAGTGACCCACCTAGATTTTGCGTGTGGGATCTATCTCTTTTCTTAGGTGAAATATCCTAATTGAGTAAAAGAGACATCATTTCACACCTCATAAAATATATGGTACATTTTGGCGAACAAGATCATACACAAATATTGAGATAGGGAAAATGAAAAATTAGATGATCTTTCAAAAGCATCCACCTCAACCACTTTAGACAAAGAAGCTAGTTACACAGTCACTTTTGATGATACTTATGCACAACCACCACCCGATCCAAAAGTAATGAAGAAACTATATGGAAAAGGTTATGAGCTTATCAAACAACTTGGATATAGTGGAAAAGGATGTGGTGCTCAAGAAAAAGGTATCTGCAACCCTATAGAACCTATCGAACAATGAACAACTCATGGTCTTCATTTTTCCCCTTTGATAGAAATTGCAAAACCTTCACTCAACATAAAAAATCTCACACAAAACAACTCCTAAATCATTCTTCACAATTGTCCATCCTGAACTCCTCGACACTAGTGGTCTTGAACATCATTCTTTACACAATATGAAACAACCAATGAACTCTTCACCTAATGTCAATGTCATCTCACGGGATAATAATGATTTCCATCCAATAGATTTTTCCTTCCCCTGAAAGAGTAAAAATAAAATCTCACAATCTAGAGAAACTTGTGCGGGTATGAAATTTTCTAGTAAGCAAGAAATCTGTTTGACACTAACAATAGAAAATACTTCTCCTCTTGATCAAGAGGGTATCTATTTGAGACTCCTCCAAGATCACTTGATCACCCTCTCTCCCAAAAATTGAACAAAATTCTCTTACAAGATTTCATTTTGTGCCTATCATAGAGTTCATTGTCATTCCACTAATGAATGTAAGGATTTCAATCATAAAATTGAACATTTTAAGGATTTTTGCATGCTTCCCTATTTGGGGGCACCTCATTCCTTTAACTGATACTGATTTTCACTCTCATCTATATATCATCAATCATTTCAGCTCACCTTTGTCCTACACTTAGTGGGGCCAAGGGGTTTAGTACCCTTATCCTCATATCTCACTTGTGGTTACCTCCTTTGGCTGGTGTTTAACCTTTCATGAATACATAAGAGTATTCTTGGAATGTGGATGACATCCTTTAAGTTGAATCACCTATGACATAATACCTCTTTCATCACATAGCTTATTGGAAACATATGGGTATGCGCAGAATCAAGATGGGCCAAAAAGTGGTGATATGATGGGTATGTGGTTGATGAATTTTTTTTAAATCAAAATTGATGAAACAAAAAGGGTTTTTAAAGGATATTATCAAATTTTCACAAATATAAATTATGCTTTGCCTTGAGTTTAATAAATAATTATTATTCATTTTCTATTTGAATTGCAACTAAAGTCCTCATTGATAGGCTAATTGAAAAAAATCTATATCTTTCAAATGGTATCAGATTTTTTTAATCTAAAACATGTGTCACATTCTATGCTTCCCATATTATAGGATTAAAAAAAATGAACTTCATGAAGTTTTCCCATGTTAAGGTGGTCAGCCATATGAGTTTTTATATTTTTTAAAAGTTGTAATAAAAAATTCATAATTAATTATTTACTTGGAAAAAAATTATAAAAAAATATGCATCACATCTAGACATGATTCCTCTACTTATATCTAAAATATTATTATTTTATTGTGGTTAGGGTGTTTACATAGACGCCCACTTCTTAGTTTTTCCCTGAAATTTAAGTATTAGTGCATTGAAATTTCAAATTTTCACCAAACATACTTAAAAAAAATAAAAATTAGTAGTTTAGAAACTACATTCAATTTTTCTACAAATTCTATTCTTACATATTTTTGAAATAATATATATAACTTATTCAATTTTTTACGTCAAGCTTCCTTTACTTTCTGATAGGGACAGGGTTGGATTGAGTCAATCACTAACTCAATGCTCCAGGTCTCACCTTTGATAACCCCTTGGTGTCACTTCCTCCACCATTCAACTTGTAGGTCCTATGCTACCTACGCACCCCTGGTTCCTCTGCCAACCCTGCTATCAATTCAATTCCATAAACCAAGCTCAAACTTGGTACTCTTCCTCTCATGCAATTCCTAGCCCTTAATACTCTTAAAGACTAGCTCATCCCCAAATACTCCCTAATCTTGTTGCAGGGGTGTGAAAAGCTTCCATGGCTTCAAAAATCATCTGAGAAAGGCTCCTAATCAACCTCCATTCACTAGTTCTCCATCGCTTTCAAGAAAATGCTTTTCTTGGGTTTGAAAGGCTAGTAGCCTTGAGCCCTAATTAGGTCACTGAACAGGGGAAAAATTATTTTTCTTCCTAAACCCACCAAGCAACCTAGTTATTTGCTTAGGAAAAGTGTATCACATGCCCTCACCTCCAAGATTCTTATGGTTGCAAGACTACTCAAGCTGTACGCTATCCAGTCACCCAATTTGTCAAGAAGCTAGTGTTTCCTTAGCTTTCTCAGGCTTATTCAAGACTGTTAGAAATTTCTTCATTCAAATGGATTGTTAAAGGCTCTTCCTTGTCACCATGCAGAGCCAAGACACTCCCCTAAATCTTCCAAAAATAATTTCTTAAAAAACTTCACTCCCCTGCAAATTATTCATGTTGTCCTCAAGCCTTTCCTAGCCGGGTTCTCACTGTCTCGCCTAGGGTAAGGCCTTTAGCATGATATTTATACTTTTACTGACTCCTACCCCTAAAATATGTACACTAATGGAGTTTACCCACCTTCCCAATATCTCCATACTTCTTGGTATGGTGGGAGTAAACTCCATTTTTATTCAATTTACCAGTCAAGACAACAAGTAAGGTAAAAACACAAAATTTACAAAATTGATGAAAACGATGAGAAAAAAATCTAATATGCCAAAAACATAACTTTTGGAAGCTTTATTACATAATATCAACCCTAAAAAATGTTTCTTTCAAATCATTTTTCATCTGTCACACGAGCAAGAACAGGAAAATCGAATTTGCACGCCAAAATCATTGTATTTTATTTATTCTCATAAAACTTCAATTGCTCCTAATGCTTCCAACCCTCAAACAGGTCGAGATCCATCCTTAAATAAGCTTGGAAATAGTTAGGTTTCCTTTTGCAAGCCTAAGAATGACCAAAAGCTTAGCGTTGTAAAACATAGTGTGTTTTGTAACCTTGGTCAATTGTTTCAAAAACAACCAAAGATAGGCTTCCAAAGCTTATACAACTTCACCACTTCTATCCTAAGGAGAAAAAATCCTTAACCACACACAAGATGGTCTAGAAGACCTTAAATAACATAACAAAATTAAACTTCAACCAAAAACTCCAAATAAGGCTTGAATTTTTCCAGGTGCTCCTACACCATTCTCCCCCTCTCAGCTCAAACATGAAAGATTGGAAAGAGAGAGTAAGGAAAAGTCAATTCCCTACTTTTTAAAATCAGCTTCATCCACCCAAGTAGCCTCAGATTTAGGCTTGGTCTTCCACTTAATGAGGTGTTCCATGTACGCCTTGTGTCTTGTCGTCTTCTTCACCCTTGACTCTAATATCTTCTCTGCCTGAAGCTTGTCCTGAGTAGGTATGGATAGGTTGCTAATGTACTTGAAGATTTTCTTGCTGTTATGAACTTCATCACTGACTGTCCCCTTATACCTGATCAAATCAGCAACATTGAATACGAGAGATATACCCAAATCTGATGGTAGTTCTACCTTGTATGCATTCTTCCCATACTTGGCTAACACCTTGCATGGTCCCACTCATTTCATCTGCATTTTGGTTGACATTCCATTCTACAACCTTGATTTGTTAAGATGGACCATAGCATAGTCACCTACTGCAAATTGTACATCTCTCCTTGACACATCAACTTTATCTTTCAATCATTGTGTTGCTGCTGTGATTGTCTTCTTAACCTGCTCCTGAATCTCCTTCATGGTCTAAATGAAGTCTTCTGCATGTCCACTCCTATTCTCCACTGATCCAAGGTCTTTGAGTTCACAAATACCTCTTGGGTGCATCCCATACACAACCTCAAAAGGACTTTTCCCTGTAGTTCTATTGACACTATCATTGTATGCATATTCAGCTTGAGAAATCACCATATCCCATGTTTGTCCATACTCCTTGGTTAAACATATTAAAAGGTTGCCTAATACTCTGTTAACCACCTCTGTTTGACCATTAGTCTTAGGATGGTAAGCTGATCCAAAAGATAGATTTATTCCCAATCTGCTCCATAGAGTCTTCCAAAAATGGCTCATGAATTTCACATCCCTATCTGATACAATGCTCAATGGTAATCCATGGATTCTTACAACTTCCTTGAAGAATAGATGAGCTATGTAGCTTGCATCATGTGTAGTCTTGCAAGGGATAAAGTGACTCATCTTGCTAAATCTGTCCAAAACTACATAAATACTGTCAAAACCAGTTTTGGTCTTAGGAAGACCTACCAAAAAATCCATACTCACACACTCCCATGGTTTGTTAGGAATGGGTAAAGGTTGATACAAACCAACATTACTAGCTCCTCCCTTAGCTTTCATGCATACAACACACAGTTCCACATATTTTCTGACATCTCTTGCTAACTTATGCCAGTAATAGAACCTTTGAACTAGCTCTAAAGTTTTATTAATACCAAAATTCCCACTAAGACTACCATTATCCTTTTCTTGAATTAGATTTTCCCTCATTGACCCTCTTGGAACACATAATAGATTACCCTTAAATAACAGTCCATTTTGCAGTGTATATTTAACATATTGACTATGAAAATGATTCTCAAAATCAGAGCATACCTTGTAGGCTTCTGAGAAGTATTCATCCTCACCATAGAGGTCTTTGAAACTCTCTAATCCAATGCTTTTCAACTATATCTCTTGGACTATCAACAACCTTCTACTTAATGCATCTACCACCTTTTTCATTTGCCCTTTCTTGTGCTTGATGGTAAAAGTGAAAGCTTGGATGTATTCCATCCATTTCAAATGCCTATTACTCAGTTTCTCTTGGGTGTTAATGTAACTAAGTGCCTGGTTATCAGTGAATACCACAAACTCTTTGGGCAACAAATAATGCCTCCACTTCCTAAGGGACTACACTAAAGCATATAACTCAAGATCATAGGTAAAGTACTTTGCTTGGCTTCATTGAGATTTTCACTAAAGAAGGCTATAGACCTACCTTCTTGACTAAGTACTCCTCCTATTGCTACTCCACTTGCATCACACTCAACTATGAATAACTTATCAAAACTAGGAAACAAAAGTATAGGTTGGGTTGTTACCTCTTGTTTCAGTTTCTCAAACCCTTTATCAACCTCTTGAGTCCACTTAAACTTTATTTTCTGACCCCCCTTGATTGTATTTAGTACTGGTGCACAGATGCCACTAAAGTTCCTTATAAATTTCCTATAAAATTGAACCAATCCATGAGAACTCCTTACCTTTGTTGCTGTGGTTGGTGTAGGCCAGTTTAGGATGGCTTCCACCTTGCTTGGATCCATCTTTAGGGTTCCTTTGGATACTACAAAGCCTAGATACACAAGTTCTTGCTTGAAGAACTCACACTTCTCAAGGTTAATTGCCAACTGTTCTTCTTGCAACCTTTTAAGAACCATCTCCACATGCTTCAATTGTTCTTTTGTTGTCTTACTGAAAATTAGTATGTCATCAAGGTAGCCTACTACAAAGATTCATGTGAAATCCTTCAACACCTCATTCATTAGTCTCATGAACGTGCTAGGGGAATTTGAGAGGCCAAATGGCATCACTTTCCACTCATATAACCCATCATTTGTCTTAAAAGCTGTCATCCATTCATCACCCTCCTTGATTCTGATTTGTTGATACGCGCTCTTAAGATCCAACTTGGTGAAGAATTTTGCACCTCCAAGACAATCCATCAAGTCTTCAATTCTAGGAATAGGAAACCTATACCTGATTGTGATTCTATTAATTTCTCTAGAATCAGTGCATAATATCCACTTACCACCTTTTTTTTTTTTCCAAACCACTGGGACTGCACATGGACTAATACTCTTTTGAATCAAGCCTTGATCCAACAATTCCTTCACTTGTCTAGCCACTTCAAGATTCTGATTTGGTGTGAGTTTGTATGCTACTTTGTTAGGTAAGGAAGCTCCAGGTATGAAATCAATTTGATGGCTTATAGCTCTCCTTGGAGGTAGGGTTGCAGGTGTACCATCGCTGACAATTTCCTTGTACCTTTCTAGCAACCTTTGGACTACTTCTGGTAAGACTGTCCTTTCAACCTTTTCTTCCTCTTTGGACTGCATTAAAACCACATATCCTTTACTCCCTTGGTGTAGGTCCTTAAGGAACTCCTTGCCACTGCTCAACATGATGTTAGGTACCTTTGACTATCCCTCATCTTCTTCTAATAATGACTGCAACTTGAAAGTTTTTCCATCCTTCTTGAATTCAATGGTGTTCTCCTTCCCATGATGTATAGCACCTCTGTCATATTGCCATGGTCTACCAAGCAGAAGATGGCATGCATCCATGGGTAGTACATCACAAACCAACTTGTCTTTATATCCTCCAATTGAAAATTCCACTGTTACCTGCTCATTCACTAGAACACTCTGCCCTTTGTTCAACCATGTGACTTTGTAAGGGTTAGTGTGGAGTTTGGTTTCCAATTTCAACTTCTTTACTGCCTCCTCTGAGATGATATTATCTGTAGAACCAGAATCTACAATGACCTTGCATACCTTTCCAAATATCTTGCACCTTTCTCTAAACAAAGCTCTCCTTTGCTTGGGTTCTTCTTTGACCGGTTGTCTGGTCAAAACCCTATTAAACATCAGATTTTCTCCTACTTATGATTCTATATGACTGATCTCCGATGTCTTAGGAATCATGATATCCTCTTGTGCATAATCCACTCTTTTCTCATTGCTAGTTGGTTGCAATGGTAACACTTCATGGTGGCAAAGTAAGAGTTACTTCTGCTTGCTCCTCTTCCTCTATTTGAACCCCCTTGAGGTCCTCTTCCTCTATCAAATCCTCCTCTTGAAGATGTTTCACCTCCATGCTCAGTAAGCTTAGATTGTCCTTGGTTCCTTTGATCATTACCTCTTCCTTGGTAGCCACCACGCTGTCCTCTTTGATCTCTGCCTCTTCCTCTGCCCTCAGAGGACTAATCATGGTTTCTTTTGTTCCTTTCCTCAATCTTCATAGCTAACTGATAGCATTGGTGCACTGTCTTGGGACTTAGTAAAGCCATCTCTTCCTGAATGTTCCACTTCAAGCCATTAAGGTACCTAGCCACTTTTAGGCTCTCATCCTCTGTCACATTTGATCTCAATCAAAGCTTTTGAAACTCTTTAATATAGGTGTTTACATCTTGATCTTTTTGCCTTAGACTCTGTCTCTTCTTGTGTAGTTGGATCTCATAATCATCTGGCATATAGGCTTCCTTCACCTTAGCAACCATTCCTTTCCAAGTTGATATGGGTTGTTTTCCTTCTTTCTCCCTTTCAGTCTGAACAAACTTCCACGATGTCAAGGTTGATCCTCTCAACCTTGATTTAGGGTATGTGTAGGATCATCGTGCAAAAAATAGGCCCTTAAGTGGCAAAAAAATCAGAAAAATCAGTGTTAGGCAACTTGACGTAAATATTTGAATAAGTTATCTATATTATTTCAAAAATATGTAAAAATATAATTTGTATAAAATTAAATGTAGTTTCTAAAATACTAGGTTTATTTAAAAATAAATAAAATCTATTTGGTGAAAATTTGAAATTTCAATGTAGTAGTACTTAAATTTCAAGGAAAAAAAAGAAGTAGGTGTCTGTCTGACCACCCTAACCATAATAAAATGATAATATTTTTTTTAAAGATTTTATATATAATTAGAGGACTCATGTGCGGATGTGATGCATATTTTTTGTAATTTTTTCCAATTAAATAATTAATTATGAATTTTTATTACAACTTTTAGAAAATATAAAACTCGTCTATCCGACCACCTTAACTTGGTCAAAAATTCATGAAATTTAATTTTTCTTTTTTTAATCCTATAGTATGTGAAGCATAGAATGTGACACATGTTTCGGATTCAAAAAATATGATACCGTTTGAAAGTTATAGATGTTTTTCAATCAGCCTATGATCAGGACTTTAGTCGTAATTCTAATATAAAATGAATAATAATTATTTATTAAATTCAAATTAAATCATAATTTAAATTTTTGGAAAGCTGAGAATCTCCTCTAAAAACCATTTTCGTTTCATTAGTTTTGGGTGAAAAAAAAGTTGTCAGCCACATACCCCCATAATATTGCCACTTTTTGGCGCACCATGATCCTGCACATACCCTTTAGCAACCTTCACTTTCTATGCTTTAATGACCCCATCACATTCAAAGTGGTTCTCCATACCATCTATCCAATCCATGACCAAATCAGGATCCATCTTTCCATTGAATAGTGGTATACCCTCAAGTCCTTTTCCACTCAAGGCTTTCAATGCCTTCAAGAAAGGCTCATCCTCAAGAACACGGTCAATTTTAGGGACCTTTTCTTCCTCTACAACCTCTTCTTCCGTTGGACCCGTTCCTTCCAACCTTGCATTGTTCAATGCTTTCTCTAGTTGCTCTATTCTTTCTTTTAAGCATTTGTTGTCCTCTTCTTGTTCTTCAACCCTCTTGGCTAATTGTGCATTTGTCACAATGGCGGGAGTTTCACTTGTCTCAACTTCTGACATATAAGCTGCTTTCCCAAATCTTTAGCTAGGCTCTGATACCAATCTGATAGGGACAAGGTTGGATTGAGTCAATCACTGACTCAATGCTCTGGGTCTCACCTTTGATAACCCCTTTGTGTCACTTCCTCCACCATTCAACCTATAGTTCCTATGCTACCTAGGCACCCCTAGTTCCTCTGCCAACCCTGCTATCAATTCAAGTCCATAAACCAAGCTCAAACTTGGTACTCTTCCTCTCATGCAATTCCTAGCCCTTAATACTCTTAAAGACTAGCTCATCTCCAAATACTCCCTAATCTTGTTGTAGGGGTGTGAAAAGCTTCCAGGGCTTCAAAAATCATATGACAAAGGCTCCTAATCAACCTCCATTCACTAGTTCTCCATTGCTTTCAAGAAAATGCTTTTCTTGGGTTTGAAAGGCTAGTAGCCTTGAGCCCTAATTAGGTCACTCAATAGGGGAAAAATGCATTTTCTTCCTAAACCCACCAAGCAACCTAGTTCTTTGCTTAGGAAAAGTGTATCACATGCCCTCACCTCCAATATTCTTATGGTTGCAAGACTGCTCAAGCCGTATGTTGTCCAGTCACCCAATTTGTCAAGAAGCTAGGGTTTCCTTAGCTTTCTCAGGCTGATTCAAGACTGTCAGAAAGTTCTTCATTCAAATGGATTGTTAAAGGCTCTTCCTTGTCACCATGCAGAGCCAAGACACTCCCCTAAATCTTCCAAAAATAATTTCTTAAAAAACTTCACTCCCCTGCAAATGATTTATGTTGTCCTAAAGCCTTTCCTAGTTGGGTTCTCACTGTCTCGCCTAGGGTAAGGCCTTGAGCATGCTATTTAAACTTTTACTGTCTCCTACCCCTAAAATATGTACACTCATGGAGTTTAGCCACCTTCCCAATATCTCCATACTTCTTGGTACTATGGGAGTGCGGGTTAAAACTCCATTTTTATTCAATTTACCAGTCAAGACAGCAAATAAGGTAAAAACATAGAATTTACAAAATTTATGAAAGTGATGAGAAAACAATCTAATATTCCAAAAACAAAACTTACAGAAGCTTTATTACATACTATCAACCCTACAAAGTTCTTCTTTCAAATAATTTTTTAGCTGTCAATTGCTCCTAATGCTTCCAACCCTCAAACAGGTCGAGAGCCATCTTTAAATAAGCTTGGAAATAGTTAGGTTTCCTTTTTCGAGCCTAAGAATGACCAAAAGCTTAGCGTTGTAAAACATAGTTTGTTTTGCAACCTTGGTCAATTGTTTCAAAAACAACCAAAGATAGGCTTCCAAAGCTTATACAAATTCACCACTTCTATCCTAAGGAGAAAAAATCCTTAACCACACACAATATGGTCCATAAGACCTTACATAACATAACGAAATTAAACTTCAACCAAAAACTCCCAATAAGGCTTGAATTTTGCCAGGTGCTCCTGCACCACTTTGATTTTTCTAAATTTTACGCATCTTAAGGGCCAAATTTTTTCATGATGACCTTGCAAATAACCATATTACTTAGCATAGGGATTTACGAATAAGATCTCATGTTCTCCTTCTTCTAATTTAAAGCAATTTCTCATAGTACTAGTGTTTTCAACCTCTTTATAGTGGGGGCATAGATCACCATTAACATTTCATTTTGTAATTTCTTTCTTCTTGTGATGCATCCTTTTCTTGGTGGAGACATTCAACTTGATTCCTTCCAAGAGTTTGATACTTCTTTTTCACTTATCCTCTCTTGGGGACATTTGGCATGATGTTCCCTAAGATAAGACCTTGCACAAACTAAGAAAAATCCCTCTAAGCAATCCTTGCACTATCTTGCATTAACAATGTCTAGGAGTGTCAAGCATACAAATTTTTGCTTACCTCGTAGAGCTCAAAAATAAATTTTCATTGTAGCACCTTATTAAAGTTATAAAGAAGTATAACATTGGTATGTTTTGAGTGAACAAGCCCATTTTGAGGCATGAATTTTCCCCATTGCCACCTGTATGTTTGTGAGCACATATCAGCCATATGTGTCTCACCTTAAGGGATATCTCACTTGATAGACAACCAAAAGTTTCATCACCCTAGATTGAGTGCACATTTTCTTTCTCAAACAAACAAGCCTACATCTAATCCACAACTATTTGGACAAATGATCGAAGCTTGATCCACCTTTTCATTTTCATCTTCCTAGTTCTTGCCATTGTATGATTATGTATCTTGATGGCTCGAATTAGGATCTTGGATCCTAGGAGCTTGTGCAACCTCCTTTGATATTTGTCACTCTTCATCATCTACATCTCTACACTTGAATCTCTCTTGAATGTCTACTTTAGTGTGAGTTTAAAGCAAGTTCATCCTCTCACTAAACTAAGGGCTAAATGTACCATTGAGAAAAGGAAACTTGCTTGACATAGGAATAATTCATGATAAACTGGACTTAATGAGGCCTTGATTCAAGTTTTGCAAGGAATTTTATGCATCCACACTAGATCTTGGACCTTTCCAAATTGAATAGCATGATTTTAATAATGTCTTGGAAAGGTATTATAAAGTGTTCTAAGAGACTTTCACACTTTTCTAGACTTAATAAACATATTTCCCCCTAATTCAACATTATAAAATGTGTTTAATAACATTATCACATCAATCTAGAAGGTTTTTAAAATAAACTTAATATTAAACTACTGTCGTAATGTGTCTTGCACATTCACATTGGTTTTTCTGCCTTTCTTGTCTATGTGGACCTCATTTTAGTGTGGTAAATTGTAATTAATCACACTTCAAAATTGAATTGTATGTCCCAAGCCCTAATTGACCTTTACATTATCACTAAGAGGCCCTTGTTAACCCATATTGTTCATGCTGAGGCTTAAATTGATCAAATAACTAACAAAGTCACAATATAAATCTTATTTTCTTATCTCCTAGAATCCTTGCTATCAAAATGGCCTCTGTGTGACCCATTCACCATCAATGGTGAATAAATCCCATCCAAGCAGGACCCATTGGCCATGGGTGGTGAATGAGTCCCTTTTGGCCCCTTTTTTACCTTTGAGCAAGAAAAATTGAAATTTAAGCTTATTATTTTCACATGTCAACCTTAGGGATCCAATTTTTAGGCTAATAAGGTGAATTACCTATAAAATAACCACTCTAAACCCTAAATCACAACCAATATTCATTATTCATCCATCATTCTTCCATGTCAAGTTAAACAAGTTAGGGCTTCACCATTTCAATGCATTTAGATAGCAATTTTCAGACATTCAAAGGTAGATCCTTCATGTTTAGCTACATAAATTCAAGACTAAACATCATGGAAAGTTAATAAACTCCATTATTTCATGCTTCATTATATTCTTTCATCATTTTGGTTTAATTACCTAAAAGGGGTTTGACCAAGGAAAACCCCCATTGCCTAACATTCAACATTTCTCTATCTTGTCTTGTGTGTTTGCAGATTTAGAAATCTTGAGCACTCGGAAATCATTAAAGATCAAGTTACAAATTTGTTTAATTATTATCCTTGTTGTTTAAGGAAAAATCTCCATCAAAAGTCACTTCCAGACCCATAAATAAAAGTTTTAGAAGCGACACTTGTAGAAAGCCAAATGTGCAGACTGAAAGCTCTGGATTCCACCTTTGAATATTTAGAAATTAAAAAGTGGAATTATTCACCATGAGTATCAAATGAGTCCCACTTCTAGGCCAATTTTTTATTTTTTGCATTTTAAGATACCCTTTTGTCAAAAATAGGTTCTAGAATAGTTTTGCAGAAGTAGGACTGATTTACCCAAAATGGTTATTAAGTCCCACCATTCTTGAAAATTAGCATCAATAGCATTTCAAATGCCATTTCTATCCTCCTTCAATATCTTAGGTTTATTCTTTCAATTTTTTCAAGTTCTTTTGCAATTTGCATTCATTTCTAGGCTTTTTTTCATTACATAATGTGTTTTCAAACAAGTTACATTTCTTCATTTTGCATACTTAATCAATCAATCTCATCATCTACCTGGACTTAGATCATTCCATTGAGTCTCATTTACATCATACATTCCCTTATTTGAGTGAACCACCTATATTTTAGGTGTGGAATCTCTCTCTTTCCTTTAGGTGAAAGACCCTAATTGAGTAAAAGAGACATAACATTTCACACCTCATAAAATATATGGTATATTTTGTTGAAAAATATAATACACAAATTAGAATAGGGAAAATTGAAAAGAAGATGATCCTTGGAAAGCATCCACCTAAACCACTTTATAAAATAAGCAAATTACACAGTCACTTTTGACGGTGCTTATGACAAACCACCACCCAATCCAAAAGCAATGAAGAAACTATATGGAAAAGGTTGTGAGCGTATGAAACAACTTGGATATAGTGGAAAATGATGTGGTTCTTGAGAACAAGGTATCTGCAACCCTATCAACCCTATCACACAACAAACAACTCATGGTATTGGTTATTTCCCTTTGATAAAAATTTCCAAACCTTCACTCAACATAAACAATCCTGCATATCACACACCTAAATAATCCTTCACAATTTTCCATCCTGAACTCCTCAACACTAGTGGTCTTTAACATCATCCTTTACACAATATGACACAACCAATGAACTCTTCACTTAGTGTCAATGCCATCTCACAAGATACAAATGATTTACATTTGATAGATTTTCCACTCTCCTTTAAGAGTAAGAAAAAAATGTCACAATCTAGAGAAACTTGTGTAGGTATGACATTTTCTATAAGCAAGAGATCTCTTTTCCACTAACAACATAAAATATTTCTCCAATCGATTAAGATGGTATCTTGTCGAGAATCCTCCAAGATCAAGTGATCACCCTCCCTCTCAGAACTCAAAAGAAATGCTATTACAAAACTTGATTTTGCGCCTATCATAGAGTTCATGCTCATTCTAGTAATGAATGCAAGGCTTTTAGTCATAAAATCCAGTATTTTAAGGAGTTTGGTATGCTTCCCTATGTAGGGCCACCTAATTCCTTTAATTGATACCAATTTTAACTCTCACCTATATTTCTTTAATCATTTTGGCTCACCTTTTCCGTGCACTTAGTGGGGGAAAGGGGTTTAGTAGGCTTGTCCTCATATTTCACTTGCGGTTGCCCCCTTTGGCTATTCGTTAACCTTTCATGAATACATAAGACCAAGCTTGGGATGTGGAAAACATGTCTGAAGTTGGCTCACCTCTGACATACCACCTTTCTCATGATGTAGCTTATTTGAAATGTATGACTTGGCATAGGGCTTTCCAAATAAGCTCTCATGTTCTTCTTCTTCTACTACTTTAAAGTATTTTCTCATAGTACTAGTGTTCACAACCACTTTAAAGTGGGGGAATACATCACTATTCAAATTTCATTGTGTGATTTCTTTCTTCCTCTGATGCATACTTTTCTTGGTGGTGTCGCTGGGCTTGATTCCCTCCAAGAGTGTGATACTTCTTTTGAACTTATCCTCTCTCAGAGAGATTTGGCATGATTTTCCTAAGATGAGACCTTGCACGAACTAAGAAAAATCCATTTAAGAAATCCTTGCACTATCTTGCATTAACAATGTCTATGAGTGTTAACCATACGGATTTTTGCTTACCTCAGAGAGCTCGAAAATCAATATTTATTGTGGAACCTTATTTAAATTCTTAGGAGATATAAATTTGGTTTGGTTTGAGTGGGAAAGCCCATTCTGAGGTGTGACATTTCTGCATAGCCACCTATTTGTTTGTGAGAACATATCGGTCGTATGTTTCTCACCTTTTTGGATTTCTCATCTGGTGAACATTCAAGAGTTTCATCGCCCCAGAGTGAGTATGGATTTTCTTTCCAAAAAAAACAAGCCTAGATCTAGTCCACAAGTAGTCCAAAAAATGATCAAAACTTGATCCACCTTTTCATTTTCATATTCCTAGTTCTTCCCATTGTATTATTATGTATCATGATAGTTCAACTTAGGATCTTGGATCCTGGTTGTGTGTGCAACCTCATTTGATATTTTCCATTCTTTTTCATCTACATCTGTACACTTGAATCTCTCTTGAATGTCTACTTTAGTGTGAGTTTGAAGCAAGCTCATCCTCTCACTAAAGTGGGGGTTAAATGTACCATAGAAAAAAGAAAACTTGCTTTAGATAGGAATAATTCATGATAAATTAGACTTAATGAGGCCTTGATTCAAGTGTTGTGAGGCATTTTATGCATCCACACTAGATCTAGGACATTTTCAAATTGCATAGCATGCTTTTAATGATGTCTTGTAAAGGTTTAGTAAAGTGTTGTTAGAGACTTTCATGCTTTTATAGACTTAATAAACATACTTCTCCATAGTTCAAGATTATAAAATGTGTGTAATAACATTATCAGATCAATCTAGAAGGTTTTTAAAATAAAATTAATATTAAACTAGTGTTGTAATGTGTCTTGAACATTCACATTGGTTTTTGTGCCTTTCTAGGCTATGTGGACCTCTTTTAGTGTTGTAAATTGTACTTAATCACACTTTCACATTGAATTATGTATCCCAAGCCCTAATTAAACTTTACATCATCACTAATGGGCCCCTTTTTACCCATATTGTGCACCCCGAGGCTTAAATTGATCAAATAACTAATAGTCATGATATAAACCTTATTTTCTTATCTCCTTCCATCCTTGCTATCAAAATGGCTCCTTTTGGGATCCATTCACCATCCATGGAAAATTATTCCCATCTAGGTGGGACCCATTCACCATGGGTGGCGAATGAGTCCCATTTGGCTCATTTTCTACATTTGAGTGGGAAAATTTGAAATTTAAGTTTATTATTTTCACTTGATGGCCTTAGGGATCCAATTTTTGGGCTAATAAGGTGAATTGCCTATACAATTACCTCTCTAAACCATAAATCACAACCATTCTTCATTATTCATCCACCATTCTTCCATCTCAAGTCAAACAAGTTAGGGCTTCACCATTTCAAGGCATTTATATAGCAATTTTTAGACATTCAAGGGAAGATCCTTCATGTTTAGCTAAAAAATTTCAAGATAAAACATCATGGAAAGGTAATCAACTCCATTATTTCATGCTTCATTACATTCTTTCATCATTTTGGTTTAATTACTTAAAAGGGGTTTGACCAAGGCAAACCCCCATGCCCTAACATTTAACATTTATCTCTCTTTTCTTGTGTGTTTGTAGATTTATACATCTTGAGGACTTGGAAATCATTGAATATCAAGTTGCAAAATTTCTTTGAGTCTTCTCCTCGTTCTTTAAGGAAAAATCTCCATCAAAAGTGGACACCTGTAGAAAGCCAAAGTGCATACCGAAAGCTTTGGATTCCACCTTTGAATATTTAAAAATTTAAAAGTGGACTCATTCACCATGGGTGGTGAATGAATCACACTTCCAATTCATTTTTTAGTTTTCTGCATTTTTATATACACTTTTGTTAGAAATAGGTTTTGAAATAGTTTTGTAGAACTAGGATTGATTCTCCTAGAATGGCGAATGAGTCCCACCAATCCTAAAAATCAGCACCAACAACATTTCAAATGTCATCTCCAGCCTCCTTCAATATCTTAGGTGCACTCTTTCAGTTTCATCAAGTTTTGTTGCAATTTGCATTCATTTCTAGGTGTTTTTGCATTACACAATGTATTTTCAAACAAGTTACATTTCTTAGGTTTTACATAATTAATCAATCAATCTTATCATCTAGTCTCACTTAGATCATTCCATTGAGTCTCAATTACATTATAAATTCCCTTATTTGAGTGAACCACCTAGATTTTAGGTGTGGGATCTATCTCTTTCCTTTAGGTGAAAGACCCTAATTAAGTAAAAGAGACATAGCATTTCACACCTCATAAAATCCATGGTACATTTTGGTGAACAAGATCATATAAAAATATTGAATAAGGGAAAACAATAAAGTAGATGATCCTTCGAAAGAATCCTCCTCAACCACTTTAAACAAAGAAGCAAATTACAAAGTCACTTTTGATGACAGTTATGACCAACCACCATGTGATCCAAAAGAAATGAAGAAACTATATGGAAAATTTTATGAGCTTATGAAACAACTTGGATATAGTGGAAAAGGATGTGGTTCTTGAGAATAAGGTATCCACAACCCTATCGACCCTATCCAACAAAAAATAACTCATGGTTTTGGTTATTTCCCTTTGATATAAATTGCCAAACCTTCACTCAGCATCAAGAATCCCACACAACACACTCCTAAATCATCCTGAACTCATCAACACTAGTGGTCTTGAACATCATCCTTTACACAATATGACACAACCAATGGACTCTCTTCTTAATGTCAATGTCATCTGACAAGATACCAATTATTTGCATCTGATAGATTTTCCCTTGTCCTATAAGAGTAAGAACAAAATCTTGCAATCTAGAGAAAATTGTGTAGGTATGACATTTTCTACTAAGCAATACATCTCTTTTCCACTAGAAATAGAAACTACTTCTCCTCTTGATCAAGAGGGTATCTTGTCGAGAATCCTCCAAGATCACTTGATCACCCTCCCTCCAAGAACTTGAAAAAAATCCTCATACAAGACTTCCTTATGCACCTATCATATAGTTCATGGTCATTCCACTAATCAATGTAAGGCTTTGAGTCATAAAATCAAAATTTTTAAGGAGTTTGGTATGCATCCCTATGTGGGGGTACCTCATTCCTTTAATTTATACCAATTTTCACTCTCACCTATATTTCATCAATAATTTTGGCTCACCTTTGTCCTGCACTTAGTGGGGGCAAGGGGTTTAGTAGCCTTGTCCTCATATGTCACTTGTGGTGGCCTCCTTTGGCTAGTCATTAACCTTTCATGAATACATAAGACCAAGCTTGAGATGTCAATGACATGACTTAAGTTGGCACACATGTGACATACTACCTCTTTCATGACGTAGCTTATTGGAAACATATGACTTGGTATAGGGCTTTCTGAATAAGCTCTCCTGATATCCTTCTAATTTAAAGCAATTTCTCACAGTACTAGTGTTCGCAACCACTTTAAAGTGGAGGCATACATCACTATTTAAATTTCATTGTGCAATTTCTTTCTTTTTACGATGCATCCTTTTCTTGGTGGTGTCATTGGGATTGATTCCCTCCAAGGGGGTGATACTTTTTTTGAACTTATCCTCTCTTGGAGACATTTGGCATGATTTTCCCTAACATGAGATCTTGCATGAACTAAGTAAAATACCTTTGAGCAATCCTTGCACTATCTTGCATTAACAATGTCTATGAGTTTCAAGCATAAGAAGTTTTTCTTACCTCATAGAGCTCAAAAATAATTTTTCATTATGGTAACTTATTAAAGCTGTCAAGAGGTATAACTTTGGTATAGTTTGAGCAGAAAATCCCATTCTGAGGTGTGACTTTTCCCCATAGCCACTTCTGTGTTTGTGAGCACATATCAGCCATATGCATCTCACCTTTTGGGATTTATCACCTGATGAACGACCAATAATTTCATCACCCCGGAGTGAGTATAAATTTTCTCTCAAAAGAAACATTCCTAGATGTAATCCATAACTAGCTGGACAAAAGATTGAAGCTTCATCAACCTTTTCATTTTCATCTTCCTAGTTCTTTCCATTGTATGATTATGTATCTTGACATTTCGACTTAGGATCTTTGATCTTGGGGGATTGCGCAACCTCCTTTTATCTTTTTCATTCTTTTTCATTTGCATCTATACACTTGAATCTCTCTTGAATTTCTACTTTAGTGTGAGTTTGAAGCAAATTCACACTCTCACTAAAGTGGGGGCTAAATGTACCATAGAAAAAAGGAAACTTATTTGACATAGGAATAATTCATGATACATTGGACTTAATTAGGCCTTGATTCAAGTTTTGTGAGGCATTTTATGCATCCACACTAGGTCGCAGACCTTTGCAAATTGAATAGCATTCTTTTGACGATGTCTTGTAAACGTGTTGTAAAGTGTTGTAAGAGAATTTCATGCTTTTCTAGACTTAATAAACTTATTTCTCCCTAATTCAACATTATAAAATGTGTTTAATAAAATAATCACATGAATCTAGAATTTTTTAAAAATAAAATTAATATTAAAATAGTGTCATAATAAGTATTGCAAATTCACATTGGTTTTTGTGCCTTTCTAGGCTCTATGGACCTCATTTTAGTGTTGTAACGAGTACTTAATCACACTTTCACATAGAATTCTATGTACCAAGCCCTAATTGACCTTTATGTAATCACTAATAGGCCCCTATTAATCAGTATTGTCCATCTTGGGGGTATATGCATGATCATCATGGAAAAAATAGGCCCTTAAGAGGCAAAAAATTCAAAAAAATTAGAGTTAGGCAACTTGACATAAAAATTTGAATAAGTTATCTATATTATTTAAAAAATATGTAACAATAGAATCTGTAGAAAATTGAATATAGTTTCTAAACTACTAGGTTTATTTTTTAAAAATAAAAATCTATTTGGTGAAAGTTTGAAATTTCAATGCAATAGTACTTACATTTCAGGGAAAAATAAGAAGTAGGTGTCTGTTTGACCACTATAACCACAATAAAATGATAATACTTTTTTATAATATTTTAGAAATAAGTAGAGGACTCATGTCCAGATGTGATGCATATTTTTTTGTAATTTTTTTCCAAGTAAATAATTAATTATGAATTTTTTATTACAACTTTTAAAAAATATAAAAACTCATATGGCTGACCACCTTAACTTGGTAAAAAATTTATGAAATTCAATTTTTATTTTTTAATCCTATAGTATGAAAAGCATAAAATGTGATGCATGTTTTGGATTCCAAAAATTTGATACCGTTTGAAAGCTATAAATTCTTTTCAATCAGCCTATCAATTAGGACTTTAGTCATAACCTAAATAGAAAATGAATAATAATTATTTATTAAATTCAAAGTAAAGCATAATTTATATTGGTGGAAAGCTAAGAATTTCCTTTATAAACCATTTTCATTTCATCAATTTTGGGTAAAAAAATTCGTGAGCATCATACCCTACAAATACCCATCATATCACCACTTTTTGGCCCATCATGATCCTGCACATACCCTTGGGGTTTAAATGGATTAAATAACTGACAAAGTCACAATATAAACCTTATTTTCTTATCTCCCGGCATCCTAGCTATCAAAATGGCCCCTATGGGACCCATTCTCCATATGTGGTGAATAAGTTCAATCCTGGTGGGACCAATTCACCATGGGTGGAAAATGAGTCCCTTTTGACCCATTTTCAACCTTTGAGTGGGAAATTTTGAAATTTAGGTTTAATATTTTCACAGGTCAGCCTTAGTAATCCAATTTTTGGGCTTATAAAGTGAATTTCCTATATATTATCCTCTCTAAACCCTAAATTACAACCATTCTTCATTATTCATCCATCATTCTTCCATCTCAAGTCAAACAAGTTAGGGCTTGACCATTTCAACACATTTAGATAGCAATTTTCAGACACTCAAGGGCAGATCCTTCATTTTTTGATATAGACTTTCAAGATCAAACATCATGGAAAGGTAATCAACTCCATTATTTCATGCTTCATTACATTCTATCATCATTTTGGTTTAATTACAAACCCCCATGCCATAGCATTCAACATTTCTCTCTCTTGCTTGTGTGTTTGCAGATTTAAACATCTTGAGGACTCAAAAATCATTGAAGATCAAGTTGCAAAGTTGTTTAAGGGTATGTGCAAGATCATCATGGAAAAAATAGGCCCTTAAGTGGCAAAAAATTTAGAAAAATCAGAGTTAGGAAACTTGACGTAAAAATTTGAATAAGTTATCTAAATTATTTCAAAAATATGTAATAATAGAATTTTTACCAAATTGAATGTAGTTTCTAAACTACTAGGTTTATTTAAAAAAAAAATCTATTTGGTGAAAATTTGAAATTTCATTTTAGTAGTACTTAAATTTTAGGGAAAAAATGAGAAGTAGGTGTCTTTTTGACCACCCTAACCACAATAAAATGATAATATGTTTTTATAAGATTTTAGATATAAGTAGAGGACTCATGTGCCAATGTGATGCATATTTTTTAATAATTTTTTTCCAAGTAAATAATTAATTATGAAGTTTCTATTACAAATTTTTAAAAATATAAAAATTTGTATGTCTGACCAACTTAACTTGCTCAAAACTTCATGAAATTCATTTTTTTCTTTAATCCTATATTATGTGAAGCATTGAATGTTACACATTTTTTGGACTCAAAAAATGTGATAACATTTGAAAGCTATAGATGATTTCCAATCAGCCTATCAATGAGGACTTTAGTGGTAATTCAAATAGAAAATGAATAATAATTATTTATTAAATTCAAAGTAAAGCATAATTTATATTGGTGGAAAGTTGAGAATCTCCTTTAAAAACCCTTTTCGTTTAACCAATTTTGGGTAAAAAAGGTCGTTAGCCACATACCCATCATATTGCCACTTTTTGGCTCATCATGATGTTGCACATACCCTTAAGTCTTCTCCTCATTTTTTAAGGAAAAATATCCATCAAAAGCCACTTTCAACCCATAAATAAGAGTTTTAGAAGCAGACGCCTGTAGAAATCCACAGTGCATACCAAAAGCTCTGGATTCCACCTTTCAATATTTAGAAATTGAAAAGTGGGATCATTTTCTAGGGGTGGCGAATGAGTCCCACTTCCAGGTAATTTTTTGGTTTTCTTCATTTTAGATACCCTTTTGTTAGAAACAGGTTCTGAAATAGTTTTGTAGAACTGGGACTGATTCACCTAGAATGGTGAATGAATCCCAGCAGGCCTGAAAATCTACATCAATAACATTTCAAATGTTATTTCCAAGCTCCTTCAATATATTAAGTGCACACTTCTAGTTTCATTAATTTTTGTTTAAATTTCCATTCATTTTTAGGTGTTTTTGCATTACACAATGTGTTTTCAAACAAGTTACGTTTCTTAGATTTTGCATACTTAATAATTCAATCTCATCATCTAGTTGCACTTAGATAATTCCATTGAGTCTCATTTACATCATACCTTCCCTTATTTGAGTGAACCACCTAGATTTTAGGTGTGGGATCTATCTCTTTCCTTTAGGTGAAAGACCCTAATTGAGTAAAAGAGACATAAGATTTCACACCTCATAAAACATATGGTACATTTAGGTAAACAAGATCATACACATAGATTCAAATAGGGAAAATGAAAAATTAGACAATCCTTCGAAAGAAATGAAGAAACTATACATAAAATTTTATGAGCTTATGAAACAAAGAAGCAAAGTACATAGTCACTTTTGACGATGCTTATGACCAACCACCACCTAATCCAAAAGAAATGAAAAAAATATATGGAAAATGTTACGACTCTCGATGTGGTTCTTGAGAACAAGGTACCTGCAACCCTATCAACCCTATCAGACAACAAACAACTCATGGTCTTGGTTATTGCCCTTTGATATAAATCTCCAAACCTGCACTCAACATAAACAAGCCTACACAAAAAACTCCTAAATCATCATTCACAATTATCCATCCTCAAATCCTTGGAACTAGTGGTCTTGAACATCATCCTTTACACAATATGACACAACCAATGAACTCTTCGCTTAATGTCAATGTCATCTCACAAGATACAAACGATTAGCATTTGATAGATTTTCATTTCTCATGTAACAGTAAGAACAAAATATCGCAATCTAGAGAAACTTGTGTAGGTATGGCATTTTATAATAATCAAGATATCTCTATTCCACTAATAACAAAAACTACTTCTCCTCTTGATCAAGAGGGTATCTTGTCAAGACTCCTCCAAGATCATGTGATAACCCTCCATCCAAAAACTTGAAAGAAATGCTCTTACAAGACTTCATTATACACCTATCATAGATTTCATGGTCATTCCACTAATGAATGTAAGGATTTCAATTGTAAAATCAAATATTTTAAGGAGTTGGTATGCTTCCCTATGTTGGGGCACCTGATTCCTTTAATTGATACTGATTTTCATTCTCACCTATATTTCATCAATCATTTTAGCTTACCTTTGTCCTACACTTAGTGGGGGAAAGTGGTTTATAATCCTTTTCCTCGTATGTCACTTGTGGTTTCCTCCTTTGGATAGTTGTTAACCTTTCATGAATACATAAGAGCAAGCTTGGGATGTGGAAGACATGCCTTAAGTTGGCTCGCCTGTGACATACTAAATCTTTCATGATGTAACTTATTGGAAACATATCACTTGGCATAGAACTTTCCAAATAAGCTCTCATGTTATCCTTCCTCTACTTTAAAGCAATTTCTCATCGTACTAGTGTTCGCAACCACTTTAAAGTAGGCGCATATATCACCATTCACATTTCATTGTGCAATTTCTTTCTTCTTGTGATGTGTCCTTTTCTTGGTGGATTCATTGGGCTTGATTCCCTCCAAGAGAATGATACTTCTTTTGCACTTATCCTCTCTTGGAGACATTTGGCATGATGTTCCCTAAGATGAGGCCTTGCACAAACTAAGAAAAATCCCTTTGAGCAATCCCTACACTATCTTGCATTAACAATGTCTATGAGTGTCAACCATACAAAGTTTTTCTTACCTCATAGAGCTCAAAAATCATTTTTCATTGTGGCACCTTATTAAAGTTATCGGGAGGTATAACTTTGGTATGGTTTGATTAGGAATTCCCATTATGAGGTGTGACTTTTCTCAATAGCCACCTATGTGTTTGTGAGCACATATTGGTTGTATGTGTCTCACATTTTGGAATTTCTCACCCAATAGACAACCAAGAGTTTCATCACCCCAGAGTGAGTATGCATTTTCTTTTTGAACAAACAAGCCTAGATTTAATCCACAACTAGCTTGACAAATGATTGAAGCTTGATCCACCTTTTCATTCTCAACTTCCTAGTTCTTTCCATTGTATGATTATGTATCTTGATGGTTCGACTTGGGATCTTGGATCCTAGGGGATTGCACAACCTCTTTTGATAATTTTTATTCTTTGTTATCTACATCTATATACTTGAATCTCTCTTGAATGTCTACTTTAGTACGAGTTTGAAGCAAGTTCATTCTCTCACTAAGTTGGTAGCTAAATGTACCATAGAAAAAAGGAAACTTGCTTGACATAGGAATAATTCATGATAAATTGGACTTAATGAGGCCTTGATTCAAGTGTTGTGAGGCATTTTATGCATCCACACTAGGTCTTGGACCTTTGCAAATTGAATAGCATGCTTTTAACGATGTCATGTAAAAGTGTTGTAAGAGACTTTCATGCTTTTCTAGAATTAATAAACATATTTCTCCCTAATTCAAAATTATAAAATGTGTTTAAAAAAATTATCACATCAATCTAGAAGGTTTTTAAAATAAACTTAATATTAAACTAGTGTTGTAATGTGTCTTGGACATTTACATTGGGTTTTTTTCCTTTCTAGGCTATGTGGACCTCAATTTAATGTTGTAAAGTGTACTTAATCACACTTTTACATTGAATTATGTGTCTTAATCCATAATTGAACTTTACATTATCACTAATAGGCCCCTAGCAACCCATATTGTGCATCCCAAGGCTTAAATTGATCAAATAACCAACAAAGTCATAATATAAACTTTATTTTCTTATCTCCTAGCATCATGGCTGTCAAAATGGCCCCTGTGGTACTTATTCACCATCAATGGTAAATCAGTCCCATCTAGGTGGGACCCATTTTCCATGGGTGGCGAATGAGTCCCATTTGGCCCATTTTTGACCTTTGATTGGGAAAAATTAAAATTTAAGTTTATTATTTTCACATGTCAGGCTTAGTGATGCAATTATTGGGATAATAAGGTGAATTGTCTATAAAACCACCTCTCTAAACCCTAAATCACAACCATTCTTCATTTTTCATCCATCATTCTTCCATCTCAAGCCAAACAAGTTAGGGCTTGACCATTTCAAGGCATTTAGATAGCAATTTTTAGATATTCAAGGGCAGATCGTTCATGTTTTATTGCATAATTTCAAGATCAAACATCATGGAAAGGTAATCAATTCCACTATTTCATGCTTCATTACATTCTTTCATCATTTTGGTTTAATTACCTAAAAGGTGTTTGACCAAGGCAAACCCCCATGCCCTAACATTCAACAATTCTCTCTCTTGTCTTCTGTGTTTGAAGATTTAGAAATCTTGAGGACTTGGAAATCATTGAAGATCAAGTTGCAAATTTTTTTAAGTCTTCTCCTCATTGTTTGAGTGAAAATCTACATCAAAAGTCACTTTCAGACCCATAAATCAGAGTTTTAGAAACAAAACCTATAGAAAGCTAAAGTGCATACTAAAAGCTCTAGATTCTATTTAAATATTAATAATTTCAAAAGTGGACTCATTCCCCATGGGTGGCGAATGAGTTCTACTTCTAGGTCACTTTTTTGTTTTTTACATTTTTAGATACCCTTTTGTGAGAAACAAGGTCAAGAATAGTTTTGTAGAACTGGGACTGATTTTCCCAAAATGGAAAATGTGTTCTACCAGGCTTGAAAATTAGCATCAACATATAGTTTCTCTTATATCATTCCATTGAGTCCCATTTACATCATAAATTCCCTTATTTGAGTGAACCACCTAGATTTTGGGTGTGGGATCTATCTCTTTCCTTTAGGTAAAAGACCCTAATTCAGTAAAAGAGACATAAAATTTCACACCTCATGAAATCTATGGTATATTTTGGTGAAAAAGATCATACAAAAATATTCAAATAGTGAAAATGAAAAAGTAGATGATCCTTCGAAAGCATCTGCCTCAACCACTTTAGACAACAAAGAAAATTACATAGTCACTTTTGATGACGCTTACAACCAACCACCACCTGATCCAAAAGAAATGGAGAAACTATATGGAAAAGGTTATGAGATTATGAAACAACTTGGATATAGTGTAAAGGGATGTGGTGCTCAAGAACAAGGTATCTACAACCCTATCGACCCTATTCAACAAGAAACAACTCATGGTCTTGGTTATTTCTCTTTGATAGAAATCTCCAAACCTTTACTCAACATAAAAAAATCTCACACAACACACTCCTAAATCATCCTTTGCAATTGTCCATCCTAAACTCCTCAACACTAGTGGCCTTGAACATCATCCTTTACACAATATGGCACAACCAATGAACTCTTCACTTAATTCCAATGCCATCTCACAATATACCAATGATTTCCATTTGATAAATTTTCAATTCTCCTGTAAGAGTAAGAACAAAATCTTGCAATCTAGAGAAACTTGTGTAGGTATCGCATTTTCTACTAAGTAGGACATCTCTTTGCCACTAACAACAAAAACTACTCCTCTTGATCAAGAGGGTATCTTCTCGAGACTCCTCCAAGATCACGTGATCACCCTCCCTCATAGAACTTGAAATAAATTCTCTTACAAGAATTCATTATGAACCTATCATAGAGTTCACGATCATTCCATTAATGAATGTAAGGCTCTCAGTCATAAAATCTAACATTTTAAGGAGTTTGGTATGCTACCCTATGTAGGGGCACCTCATTCCTTTAATTGATACCGATTTTCACTCTTGCCTATATTTCATGAATCATTTTGGCTCACCTTTGTCCCACACTTAGTGGTAGCAAGGGGTTTCATAGCCATGTCCTCATATTTCACTTGTGGTTTCCTCCTTCTACTATTATTTAACCTTTCATGAATACATAAAGAGCATTCTTGGAATGTGGACAACATGCCTTAAGTTGGCTCACCTATGACATTCTACCTCTTTCATGACATAGCTTATTGGAAGAAAATGGGTATGTGTAGGATCATGATGCTCCAAAAAGTGGCGATATGATGGGTATGTGGTTGACAATTTTTTTTTACTCAAAATTGATGAAATCAAAATAGTTTTGAAGGATATTTTCAGCTTTCCACCAATATAAATTATGCTTTACCTTGAATTTAATAAATAATTATTATTCCTTTTCTATTTGAATTACAACTAAATTCCTGATTGATTTGTTGATTGAAAAAAATCTATAGCTTTCAAATGGTATCACATTTTTTGAATTTTAAACATACGTCACATTTTATGCTTCCCATATTATAGGATTAGAAAAAAAAAAATGAAGTTTTGACCATGTTAAGTGGTCAGACATATGATTTTTTATATTTTTTAAAAGTTGTAATAAAAAATTCATAATTAATTATTTACTTGCAAAAAAATTACAAAAAAATATGTATCACATATGGACATGATTCCTCTGCTTATATCTAAAATATTATAAAAAAATATTATTATTTTATTGTGGTTAGGGTGGTTAGATAGACACCCACTTCTTATTTTTTCCTTGAAACTTAAGTATTACTGCATTGAAATTTCAAATTTTCACCAAAGAGATTTTTTTTTAAATAAACCTAGTAGTTTAGAAACTACATTCAATTTTCTACAGATTCTATTCTTTCATATTTTTGAAATAATATAGATAACTTATTCAAATTTTTATGTCAAGTTGCCTAACTCTGATTTTTCTAAATTTTTTGCCTCTTAAGGGCCTATTGTTTCCATGATGATCATGCATATACCCCCAAGATGGACAATACTAGTTAATAGGGGCGTATTAGTGATGACATAAAGGTCAATTAGGGATTTAGGCCACTTAAGGGCTTATTTTTTCCATGATCATCTTGCACATACCCATATGACTTGGAATAGGTATTTCTGAATAAAAAGAAATTGTTCACTGTACTGGTGTTGTCAACCACTTTATAGTGGTGGCATACATAAAAATTCAAATTTCATTACACAATTTCTTTCTTCTTGCGATGTGTCCTTTCCTTGGTGGAGTCATTGAACTTGATTCCCTCTAAGAGCATGATACTTCTTTTTCACTTATCCTCTCTTGCAGACATTTGGCATGATGTTCCCTAAGATGAGACCTTGCACAAACTAAGCAAAATGTCATTGACAAATCCTTCCACTCTCTTGCATTAACAATGTCTATGAGTGTCAAGCATACAAGCTTTTGCTTACCACATAGAGCTCAAAAAAAAAAATCATTATGGAGCCTTATTAAAGTTATTAGGAGGTATGACTTTAGTATGGTTTGAGTGGGAAATCCCATTTTGAGGCATGGATATTTTCCATAGCCACCTATGTGTTTGTGAGAACATATCAGCTGTATGTGTCTCACCTTTTAGGATTTCTCACCCAGAAGAAAACCAAGAGTTTCATCACCCCAGAGTGAGTATGCATTTTGTTTCCAAAACAAAAGATCTTACATCTAATCCACAACTATCTAGACAAATGATCAAAGCTTGATCCACCATTTCATTTTCATCTTCCTAGTTCTTTCCATTTTATTATTATGTATCTTGATGGTTCAACTTATGATCTTGGATCTTGGGGGCTTCCACAACCTCCTTTGATCTTTTTCATTCATTTTCATTTACATATGTACACTTGAATTTCTATTGAATATCTAATTTAGTGTGAGTTTGACGCAAGTTCATCCTCTCACTAAAGTTGCAACTAAATGTAACATAGAAAAAAGGAAATTTACTTGACATAGGAATAATTCATGATAAATTCAACTTAATGAGGCCTTGATTCAAGGGTTGTGAGGCATTATATGCATCCATGTTAGGTCTTGGACCTTTGAAAACTAAATAGTATGCTTGTAGCGATGTCTTGTTAAGGTGTTGTAAGAGAATTGAATGAATAGTATGCAAAGGAGGCATGGATTTATAGGGAGTCTCATGAAGTTTCCCTTGCTAGAATAGAAGCCCTGGAGAAGAATCAAAGAAGAGGAATGGTTAGTGGTGACCAAAGTGATAAGGAGGATGAGGGTGAAAGTGAGAACCCTCTAGCAAAAGTCCATGATTATTAGGACTTGGACCCTAAAGAGATGAGAATGGTTAGGATGCTAAAGGCTATCAAGGGGGATAATACTACAAAGGTGAAATTTGAAGTGCCTATGTACCTTGGAAAAATGGATAGTGAGGAAGTGTTGGCTTGGATAGATGCTTTGGATTTTTTTTTTGAACTTGAGGTACAAGATGATAAGGTAAAATTTTAAAAAATAAAATTGAAGGCCCCTGCCCTAACATGGTGGAACTATTTCCAAGAAGAAAGGGTAAAGAAGGGAAACAATAAGATAAGTTCATGGGATAGAATGGTATCAAAGGTGAAGGCACAATTTATACCTATAGATTATGTGATACAAACCTTTAGGAAGCTGCAAAATTTAAAATAAAAAGAGTTGGATGTGATGGAATATACTAAGGAATTCTATAAACCGAGTATGATGGTAGGACATATAGAGGATGAGGTAGAAAAGGTTGCATGGTACTTAAATGTCCTTAGACTCAATATCCAAGATGAAAATGGTCTCACAATACCTAGGAAAGTTGAGGAGTATTTTAAATTGGTTGTCAAGGTAGAGGAAAGAATAAAAATAATACAAGAGAATCAAGGAAGAGGTAGAGGAAAATATTTTAGAGGTAGAGGAAACTTTGGTACAAGAGGACAGTCACAAAAGAAACATGGTGAATCAAGCAGCCATCAAGAATAAAGTGGTGAGTCAAGTGGTAGAGGTAACTTTAAAGGAAGGAGATTTGGTGGTAGAGGAAGGTTTGGTGGACAAGGGAGAGGGTCAAACAAATTTTTAGGAAGATGTTACAATTGCAACCAATTTAGACATCTAGCATGGAAGTTCCTGGACAAACAAGCATCAAGTTCCCATGGAGGTGATTGAAGGACTCAAATTGTGCATGAAGAGGATAATGAAAGTGTTAATTCACAATCTTAGCATGATACCCCTAAGATAGGTGAGTCATTGATGATGAGAAGGACACTCATTAAGGTGCCAACAGTTAAAGAGCCTCCTCAAAGGAAATATTTATTCAGGACCACATGCAAGTCACATGGATAGGTATGCAAAGTAGTTGTTGATTCGGGTTCTACAAATAATTTTGTTTCCTCATAAATGGTTGAAAATTTAAACATGAAAAATATTCCTCACCCTACACCATACAAAGTGTCATGGTTGAAAAAAGGTCAACAAGTCTTGGTAAATGAGCAAACATGGGTAGAGTTTAATATTGGGGGTTATAAAGACAAAATCCTTTGTGACATCATCCCCATGAATGTTTGTCACTTTCTACTAGGAAGGCCCTGGTAGTATGAAAAAAAGGCCAAGCATGATGGCCACAAAAATCTTTATATGGTAGACAAAGATGGGACTTAATTCACCTTGACACCTCTACAAGATGAAGAGTTTGACAAACAAGTTGGTTCTAGTGTTATGGTAGTGGGAGAGAAATACTTTTTGAAAACATTGAAAGATGAAGGTGGTCAGGGATTTTCCTTAGTAATCAGACCTAAATCAAAAAAAAAAAATTGCAGCAAGTAAAGTTGAGAGTATAACTAGTGAGGTTCAAGCCTTGTTAGAAAAATACAAAGACATTCTAATGGATGAGTTTCCAAGTTCTCTGCCTCCAATGAGAGATGTCAACCATCATATAGACATGATCCCTAGTGCCAATTTTCAAAAAAAGGGTGCATATAAGATGACCCCTTTACAAAATGATGAAATAAGAAGGAAAGTTCAAACATTGTTGGATAAAGGCCTAATTAAAGAGAGTTTCAGCCCTTGTATTGTCCCTATACCTTTAGCACCTAAAAATGATGGGGATTGGAGAATATGTACTAACTCAAGGGAAATAAACAAAATAACCATAAGATATAGGTTTTTAATACCTAGAATAGAGGATCTAATGGACTATTTGGGAGGTGAATGCTATTTCTCAAAGAGAGACTTAAAAAGTGGTTATCATCAAATTAGGATAAGGGAAGGAAATGAAGGGAAAACTGCATTTAAAACTAACAATTGTTTCAAACAGGGATTCAAAGTTTATTGGTTACTTTTGGAGGACACTTTGGAGAAATATTGGAACCAATTTAACTTTTAGTGCTAGCTATCATCCACAAATGGATGGGAAGGCTAAAGTGGTCAATAGATCATTTGGAAAAATCTTGAGATGTCTCACAAAGGAGCATGGGCAACAATGGGATGTAGTTCTTCCTTAAAAGTTGAAAATGTTTACAATGATTCAGTCAATAGAAGCATAGGGAAAAGTCCTTTTGAAGTGGTGTATGGTCTGAAGCCAAGAGGTGTATTTGAGCTTAGGGATTTGACAGGGATGGAGAAGAGAAGTGTTGAATAAGAAGCATTTGCAGAAGCTATGAGAGAGAGCAATCACCAAGTTAAATAAAACTTGTAGGAAAGTGTTGAAAAATATAAGAAGCATGTTGATTTGAAAAGGAGAGATGTACAATTCAAGGTGGGAGACTTGGTCCTCGCACATTTGAAGAAGGAAAGATTTCCAAAGGGAAAGTATACCAAGCTGCTAATGAAGAAAATTGGGACTTGTAAAGTGGTCCAGAATTTTGGGACCAATGCATATTAGATAGAACTCCCTCTTGGAGTTGCTATCTCCCCTATATTTAATGTTGCTTACCTCTAACCTTTCAAGGGGATTGTGGATGTTGATGTTGCTAATGAGGATTGGCTTAAAGATCTACCTGCCACTGAACCAATGAATCTTGAAACAATTTTAGACACAAAAGAGGTGAAAAGAACAAGACACAAAGTCTACAATGAGTATCTTGTCACTGAGTGGCAAGGTTTAGTTCCTTTAGATGCAACATGGATGTCTAAATATGATATCAAGAAGCATGAAACATAAGTGCAAGACCTGATCTCAAGTGGAACCTAAGAATTTTTCCTCTCCGAGTGTAAGGTGTAGGGGATCCATGGCAATCTTCCTTAATTGATGTAATTAGGTGTCTAGACTTGATTTTGGTGTATTTTGTCATATGGTTGATGTAATTACATCTAATTATGACCATTTTTTATGTGTTTGTCATATAGGGTCATTTAGTGGTGTTTTGTAAATATTGTCAAAATGGTGTAAAAGTTGCTTTGCAACTTGAAAATTTTGCTTTGTAGGGAATATGAATGGTCACCTATTTGAAAATTAGTTGTAGACCATTGGGATTCTATTAGAAAATGTCTAAAAATCCTCATAAACTTCAAGACATCATTTTTGAAGCATTTTGGAGGACAAGCAATACAAAAACACTATTTTCTACTTATTTTATATGTGTTATGTAGTTTTATAGTGCTTTACAGCCCTATATAGTTGACTTGTGATATGAAATTCATGTGAAAAGTTATAACAATTTATCTACTTTTATTTGAATGTGGTGTTGTTGATTTCCATTGAGAAATAAATGAGTTAGAAGTAATTTTCTAGAAATTGTCTAAGAAACCCTAAGTTTAAGGGTTTGTAACAAAAATCATGCTTAGCAGCCCATTCCACTATTGAATCTTGTCCAAAAATAGTGGAATGGAGGGATTTATTTTAATTTTAATGTTTTTGTTGTTGTTTGTAGCAAGTGGTGGAGTTTGGGGTGGTTTTGTCCCTACCCTATCCTAACATCTTCATGTGTTAGGCTTAGGTAGATTAGAGATATTGAAGGACAACAATATTGTGATGATTTTTTGTGGAATAAACTACATATTAGGACCCTATGTGACATTTTGAAGCTTCTAGAGTGAAGATTTGGTGTGTCGCATTTGAATTTCTTATAGATGCTTTGAAAATGTGGCCTAATTTAGCCTTGTTTCAGCGTATAGACCTATTTTCAAGGAAATGTTTAAAAACAACCCTATTCTCAATTGAGATATATTAAGATTGATTCTAATAGTTATCTGACATAGTCAAGGGTTAGAGGAGAAATGGACTTCTCTAAAAGATATGTTTGAAGAACTAGGCTTAGACACCTAGAAGTTGAAGACAAGAGAGTTTGTGAGATCCACCATAGTTGGGGTTTAAAATCTCAAATTAGTTGTTGAATTGTGTTGAATTGTGGTGCTTGAACCTATTCCACCCATGCCCTATATCAGAGGTGAAACTAGCCATCAAGCCAAGCCTAAGGACTTGTATTCTAAGTGATTTCATTTTGCATTATCTCTCTATTTTCAGCCTAAGGAAGGTTTGCATGTCATTTAGATTCACTTAAAATGATGTAGGATATATTAGGGTGAAGCTTAACATCATTCAAGTTTCATTCATGCATCTTATTTTTGCATATTAGAATAGGGTTGCATCTTGCTTAAGATTTTCTAGTCTTAGACAAACTTAGGGCTAGGGTTTTCTGCATATTTTATTATCTTTTTCAAGGTTTAACTACCAAATTAGGGGTTTGATCGAGGAAAACCCCCATTAGAAATAAAATTATATTCTTTTTTGTAGGTTTTTTCACATACTCAGATCTGGGACTTAATCTGGGAATGAAATGTAGGTGTTGGAGTACATATTTGTGATTTCAATTTTTGAAAAAGTGGAAAAGAAATAATTCACCATTACAGGCAAATGAGTCCCACTAATAGTGTCTATCATATTAGTTTGCATATTCTAGTACCATTTTCTCTATGTAGACATGTAAAATATACTGATTGATCTTGTGCACTTGATCCTAATTTACTAACACCAATTCATCTTGAATCATCTCCTTTGATAACCATTTAATCAAATAATATTTATTTGATTAAATTCATCATATTTTATCTTTTAATTAAATAAATAAATTTTATCCAATTAAATCCCTATCTTCTTTTAATTAAATAAATCATTTTGTTTAATTAATCCTAATATCTCTCTTTTAATTAAATAATTCATTTTATTTAATTAAGTTCTTAGGTCATCTCCTTTAAATTAAATAAATTAATCTTTATTTGATTTAAATATAACATCACCCCCTTTAGTTAAATACATCAAACTTTATTTAACTAAATATTTTTATTCATTATTCCTCTCATTTTGATTTATTTAAATCTTAAAACCTAAGTGAAAGTGTCAAATCAACTAATTATCATCTAACTTAATCAAATCCTAATTAATCCTAACTCTAATCCATCAAATCCACTAGATTTTGTAGCTTGTGCAAGTAAATCAATTTAATTGATTTATTAAATCTCCTATTTTCATTCAAAAATACATCAAGTTGGAATATTCCTCAAATTTGAAAATTCCCTCCCAAAAGGACTTGTCAATCCAACAAAGAATTAAAGGCCTCTTTTATGTCCTTTTTCTTGAGCCAAGTGGCATTAACTCTACTTTCTTCTCCCTCCAACATGTCACTTCCTCAAATTCAAATATACACCTAATAGCATTTATTTTCACATTCATCAAAATGTGCTCCACCTATTGGTGTTCCCAATTGATTAATCCAATGAATCCTATAGACTTGCCACTTTCTAATGATCAGACTCAATGGTGGATTTAGCCAATTGACAAGATTCAGTCAAAGACTTAAATCTCCTACACTTTTGGCTCTGCAGGACCAAGGTGGGTCAACCTATATAATTCCTAGAAACTTAATTCACTCATACACAAACATTGCTTTTTATAGCAGATAATTCCCAATGAAAATATACCAAGGAAAGAATTGATAACCTCAAATCTGGCTAAATTCTTAGTCTCTGAACACTCACCCAACAATTAGGATGGATAACTCAACCCAAAACCTCAACCAAACAACATGGATTTAAAATAATTTTTTAATTTATAAATTTTTCTGAAATACATTTAGCTAAATCACAAATAGGTGCCTAATTTTGGGCCATGGAGTCAAATATAGAATTATAAAGACCTCATCAGTAAACAAACTTCAACCAGATGATTTAAAATTGCTAATACTTTGCACTAACATATCCACTTTGGTTATCATTCAAATTCTTCTTACAGATCCACCTTGCACACCTAAAATCACAATTATCTACTCAAAGTAATCTAACTATTTCTTTGAAATAGAACAATGAAAAAATAACACAATCTCATGGAAATTGAGAGGAAAAACTAAAAAAAATTGATATATTGAATTTATATGATTAAATGTGTGCAAATATGGAGACAATTTGATGACATTCATATTCTATTTTCATAAACTAATTGACATTTACCCATCAAATCAGTTCCTACAATTTGCATTATCAATCCATTACTTAAACTCAACATTTCTCTATCTACCCAGCCCATACAAAAAATCATAACCCTTTACAATGAGAGAAGAATGAGAATAAGAAGAAACAGAAGAAGCCCTAAGATAAATCTGTTGAAGACACTTGGAAGCTTCCTTCTCTATCCATCAACAACAAGAAAATCAAAAGCCTCTCTCTTCTATCTTCCCTTCACACAACAAACTCTCACCACTGAATTTTTCCCATTTTACCTTGATTCTTCAATAGTAAATTCATCTACTTGTGAAAATATGCACCTCCATTATTCATTTTTACCCCTGTAGATGAAAATAATTCGTTCATGAAAGCCCTCTTTCTGCCCTTTTACCTTGCTGCACATTGCATACCTATCTCCAATATTTAACTTTATACGGTGCCCATAATGTTTTAAATATTTTATTTAAAACATTTTCCCACAAGTCTTTCTGATTTCACTATACAAAATGTGAAAACCTTTAAAAATTCATCGAGAAAAATAAGATTTTACTCGTGCTTTTTGCATTATACCCAAACTTTTAAAATGATAATGATTTTAAAATAACACATTACAAGGAAAATTTTATTTACCTGAGCCTTCTCTCACCTTTCATTTAATATTTAAAATCTTACCCTTTTAAAAAATTCTTGTGCTCACCTAAAACTTTATCAATTTCATTAGCAGAGGCCTTCACGTGAAAACCAATTGGGCAACATTATAATTTTAAATGTTTTTCCCTCAAAGTTTATCAAGCCTCCCAAAAATTTTTACCCCCAACCATCTCCCATCGCGTGACGAAAAAGGAAAATAGAAAATCAACTGGTGATTAGCGATGAGAAAAGAATACCATCACCCATCACTCGTTTAGCTTTTATTTTGCAGACCCAACTTGTGATGAGTGATCACAGCAAGAATTAAGCTACATTTGTCAATTTCTTCAGCCATTGATCCTCTCTAATTTTCCCTCTTGTGAAAATCATTCACACTCAGAGTTTTACTTTGGAGGGAAATTTTAAAATATTATTCATCAGGCACCATTCCCCGCCTGTCATTTTCACGGGCCCACTCCATTCTTTTCCTTTCCATCAGGCATCTCGAGTTGAAATAGAAAAATGGAGAAGGAACCAGTGATGGTGCAAGGGCTAGCAATGGAAATCATACACCATTGCTCATCACCGGTTATTGATTGGAATGGAGAAGCCTTCACGCGATAGGTGATGGGAGCTTTCCTGTGCAGCACAAAATTTTCCAAAACCGAGGAAGCCATTAAATAAACCTTTTCATCAAAATTTATTTTCTAGAAACATTGCATCAATGATTTCAATAAGGAAAAACAAAGCTTTGAGGCATCTCAAGATGAGTTTTTCCTATAAGCATGAAAGTTGTGAAAGCCACTTCTTGACCAATCAGAGCTAAGAATTAAACTAGTTTGTCCTCCAAAACATTAGAAATATGTTTTATATTTTCCCCTTTGTATTTGCACAATATTTAAAATATTCAAAATATTTCAAATATTAACATTTGAAACATTAGAAAAATTGTGACTTTTAATTACACCTACGGGCCAAATGGAGGAAATTCTTTGTGTGGAAACCAAGACACTTGGAGTCATGAAATTTTGTGTATGATCATAATCAATTATTTAGAGAAAACCCATTTCCTTATATTTTTCCCATCCATTAAAATTTAGGTACCTCTTTTGTAAATTGGTCCTTGCCAGGATGTGTTTAACACACCTGAAATACATTAAAATAATGCATCAAATGACCTCTGATCTTGATGAAAATGGAGTTTTAGAGGTTTTAGACTAAAAAAGAAATGGGTTGTCATTATATTTACAAAATTTGACACTTTCTGGAATGCCTTTTTTGGCCATGTGATCATAGAGTAATTAAATAACCCTTAAAATTTATTCTGGAGGAACAAGATTGAAAAAGCATGTAGAAATTTGACCCAAGAATGGAGTGCAAAAGATGGTTAGACAAAAGAGACCCTGAGCTGAAAGATATTAATTGACAAAGTTGCTCACTTAGGCATTTCTGCAACTTTTCCATGCTCAGAACCAATCAGGGGTCACAAAGCCACCACTTTGAAAAAATATCAAAACAACTTTTAGGAGACTACCACTAGAAACATAAGCTCATTTATGTTTGAAAGAGGGATTTAATTCATTCCATATTTACCACCAGATATTAAGGGTCAAACTTGACCACTTTGAAACACTTCCATAAAATACAAGTGCAAAACTGAACAAATTGTGTTTGGTTTTGATCTCAAAAAAATAGCTAATTAGATCTTGAGGCTCTGAAACCTGACATGGGAGAACATTTAGGTATGGATAATTGAGAGAAAAAAACCTTTCATTATGAAAATCACCCAGTTGCAAAATACAAGTTCGAATGGGAGGTTACTTTGCAAAACTGAAAGTTTGCAAATAGAAAAATAGTGCCAAAACCCTCTAGCTTCACTTTCCAAAACCCTATCAAAACTCATCATGGGAAGCTAAAAATTTACATGAACATTCACATATGTCAACTAAACATTCTCACAAATGGGTTTGGCTTGAAAATTAATTGGCTTTAAATTATGACCCTCCAAAGTGGGTCACTTAGGCAGATTTCTTAGGTTCTCTTCTAAGAGTGCAAAGGAAAAATTTCCAACATCAGCATCTCAAAATTTTCAAAATTTGAGAGTGCAACCACCACCTCTATCCACTAACATGTTGACAAGTGGAATTTTTCCATTAGTTGATGTTTTATCCCACATTCATCCTTTTTGCTCATTCTTCCATCATTCTCTTCTATAAATAGAAGGCTCTTTTACTAATTTGAGATCCACGAATTTATGCAATATGATCATCTTCATGTTTTTAGAAATTTCATCCATTCTCATCCAATTTTCATAGTTTCCATCAATTTCATAGATAGGTTATGGAAAATTTTATCAAGGAGCACCATTGATCAACATCAAGCTTGCAAGGAATTGGGAAAGGGATATTTTCCACATCAAATTAGCACCAATTCCCCCATAGGATTGAGAGTTTGAGAATTTGAATAAGATTTAGTTTTCTTTCATTTGTGATATTTACTTTATTTCTTTTTCTTCATGTTTCAAATGAATCTTATGGGGAATGATGGTTTTGATTTGCATAATGGATTAATATTGTGTTGTTTGTTTATGTTTGTGTAGGTCGAGATCCACCATTCACATTATGGCACTAGAAGGGCGGCGAATCTAAAGAAATTAACATGTTTTTGGACCAAAATCTATTATTTTTGAAATTTTGTGTGTCTATAGGAAAGTGCAATGCTGCTAAGGTCAAACTGCATCACTATTAGTCCAATGACGCTATCAAACTCCAAACTACAACGCTCAAGTAATTTTCCTTAGCTTGGGTCAACTCAAACTCAAAAGTGCATTGCTAGTTGAAAGAGCGATGCAATCACAGTCTTTGTTTCTCCACAGAGTGTCATTGGTTTCACCAGAGCGTCGTTGACCTACTCCAAACTACATTGCCTTTGCACATTGTGCCGCTAGGGTGGGGTAAAAGTCAGATTTCAAGTTTTTTTAACATGTTCTATTTTATTTTGATCCATTTGAACTTCTAATCTATTTTGTGGCCCTATTTTTTGTGGATTAACCAATTTTTGTAAGTTGGAGTGATCAGAAGGGGAAGGAGGAAATGAAAGCAAGTCTTCTTATGGAATCTTCATTCTATTGTATCAAGTGTTTTTAAACACTTTGGGGAGCAATTATAATCCCATTTCTAAGGAATTTTTCATCATCAAGTTTAAGACTCAAAATAATTTTCATTTGGGCTTAAAAGGAAAAAATCAAAGGGATTAAAAATAACTTTAGGAACTTACTAGATTTTTCTTTGGATTCTAAAATTGAACAAGAAAATTTCACACTTCATCTTGGTGCTTAAAAAGAATCCATTCTTGCTTTTGAGGTTAAAATGAACACGTGTATTTTGTGTTTTTTAATCTCTGTTACAAAGTAATATCATTTAAAAGGCATATGCACTTCTCTCTCACTTCATGGTGATCTTAAGAATCAAAAGTCTTTTGGTGATATTAATTTGTATAAAAGATTTATGCCACACTTCAATTATGCTTTTAAAATTGAACAAAATATTACTAGTGTGATTCAAGTATATCATTTGTGTTATCTCTTTGTTCATGAAAAAAAGGATTGATCAAACTACAAATGTGCTTGCTCACTTTTGTTTACCCTTAGAGGGGCCTGCCTAAGAGACACATTTGAAAGGAGAGCTTGAAGGCAATTCACATTGGTTTTCCAATTGGGAAGGTATATAAAAGGATAAGACTAAACTGTCAAGTCCAATGGTATGTAGGCCTTAGCCATACAATTTCTTTCAAGGTGGGGTACTACCTTAAAAAGTATAAGATCCCCTAGTAGGATTTGTTAGGTCTCAAAAATACTAGTTTGAAACCACAAGAGGTTTCCAACATCTTGATACGTTTTTGGCTAACGTACAAGGCCAAATGATGAATTTGAACCTTCTTCTCTTCAAGCTCTACCAGACCTAGGTGGGTATACCAATGCAAGTGGAGTAGACTTAGATCTATTGTGTGTTTCCTATTTAGGAAATTTATCCACAATGGCAATTGGAGCTGGAGAGATGAAATCCTAATTAAGTATAAATTGTATATGAAATATCAAGGTAAAATTTCATATGCTCAGTTAATAGATGTGAAGTTGAATTTGGTATGATAAAACTAAATAAAATGGGTGAGACAAGTGCCTTGTTAAGTAAAATGGATTCAAATGAAAGTCAAAGATGAGTGGCTTACATTTGGAAAAAACTCTAACTGTTTGGCATACTAATGTTGGTTTATAACTTGTATAAACATGCAAGAATGTAATTACTAGGTTCTTCTTAGTAATCCAGATGACACTTCCAAATTACTGTGAATGAATTGAAGGATTTAATCTTTACTTAAAAGAACCAATTAATCATATTACACAAGTAAAACAAATGTGCATTGATAAATTGAGTATATACTTGATATATCAATTTAAATAAATAAAAAATATCAACCTTGGAGATAATATGATAATATTTTAAATTAATTCAACAAACAATTGATACTAGTATGATGCCACAAAACAAGAGATATTTCATTGATTCCTCCAAAATTTCATAAATGCATCATGGTATTATGAAATTTAAACATTACATCTAACCCTATTCACTTGTTACTTTCTCCTAACTGTAATCTAATAATTCCTTTTGGTCTTCGTCTCTCTTATTTATGTGAGAGGCAAGAAGCTTCAGACCAAAGGACATGTCTCTTGATAACAAAAACTAATTATGAAATTAAACATAACCAAAAGAAATTAACAAAAAAAATGTGAGTTAATCCATTACTCTTTGAAATGTAGACTTTAGAACCCAATGTACTCTCTAACTCTTATAGGGATTTTCACCCAAAAGGAGAGAGATTAGATCATAAAATGCTCATATTTCAATCAAATTAGGATGTATGCAATGTAATATGATGTAAATGAACTAAACTAAATACAATTGATTGATTAAATGATCTAGAATGAATGCAAAGATGCAATTTATGCTATGTTTGAAAACATAGTGTGATATAAAAATTACTATGAAGTATGAAGAAATTGAAAGAAATATGCAAAACAAAAGGTGCAGGGTTAAATCTGAGTGCACCTAGATGATGTGTGAGCTTTCTAGAATGTTTGGAACATTGATGAAAATTTATTATTTTTCATAGTGGGACTGATTTTCCACCCTTTTTCATAGTGGGACTCATTCGCCAAGGGTGGCGAATCAGTCCTCCTACTGTTGAAAAAGTGTCAGGAACTGATGTCTAATAGTCAGGAGTTGATTTTTGACAAAATATAGATTTCTAGATTTCAGGTGGGACTCATTCGCCAAGGGTGGCAAATCAATCCTCCCCAAGATTTCTAAAAGGTCAAAGGTCAACACTGCTACTCCAAATCTGGTAATGATTGAATGTATGGTTGTCGGGGTCAACTCTGGAGAAAATGGGCTGAAGTCACTCAAATTGCTTGAATAGATGATGAATTGATTTGAAGAACGTAGTTGACTTGAAATCCACTTTTCAACACCTTTAAACCTATCAAATATGCAAAACAAAGATTGCAAAGACCCATGCAAAGGGTAAAAATGTTGGGGGGTCAGTGAATAGGGGTTTGCCTTGGTCAAACCCCACTTTGGTAATCAAACCCTATAGAAATGAATGAAATGCAAAGGAAATGATAAATGAATAACATGAAAGTATTATAAACTCACCAAATCCTTGAATATGCAAAGCTGGAGTGATGTTAATGGTTGCTCCAAAGTGCTTGAAAGTGCTTGAATTGATGATGCAAAATGCTTGAGTGCTTGAAAATTGCTTGAATTATGAATGCTTGAATGAATGAGTGAATGGGAGATGTAAAATGATGTTAAAATAACATATTTATACAAATATTGTGCCTTAATATCCATTCATACCTCATCACAGGTTAACATGAAGTGAATTTGAGCAAAATCCTAGAAAAAAATTGAAAAAAATTGAATTTAGGGCAAAGGGGGACTCATTCGCCACCCTTGGTGAATAAGTCCCACTTGGGACCCACAACCAAGTTTTAGGAATAATATTGTGTTTAATGTTGTTTATTGGGATAGGACCCACAAATACACTTATTATAAGAATATGAGGGCATAAAGAGACAAAATAAAGCATAAGAATGGTGTGAATAGTGAAAATATGCCTAGAAAAGCATGAAATCTTGTTACAATACTTTACAAAACTTCAAAATAGGAATTGTTGATGAGTGAAAAGGTGGTTTTTAGGTGAATTGCATTAAATAGAATCTAGAAGAATGTAGAAATTTCTTACAACACCTTCACAAGACATCATTCTTTGAATTTTAGCACCAAAATAAGCATGTTCAAGCCAAGATACATCATGAAATTAAAGAAACATAGTTCCAACACAATGAAACAAGACCTAAAAGACCATAAAAATGGGAAGGGAACATTTTTTGATGGTACATTTAGCCCCCACTTTAGTGAGAGAAACTTTCATTCTCACACTAAAGTAGCCATGAACATCAAAGAGAGGGTTTGAATGCACTTACATTAGCAAGATGGAATACAACAAACAAGAGGGATGATCAAGCCCCAAAGATGAAGATCCCATGAAAAAATAAACATAAGTACAAAGGAACACACAAGTGTTGAGAGGAATTCAGTGAAGCTTTGATCATCAATCCAACTAGTTGTGAAAAGAGATCTAGGCTAATTGTTTGAAAAATAAAAAATGTGTACTCACTATGGGGCCATATAACTAGTTGTCTACAGGGTGAGAAGGCCCAAAAAGTAAGATACATATGCTAGTTGGTATGCACTCACAAACAAACACAAAAATGGCTATGGGGAAAATGCATGCTGCTAGTTGGGCTTCCTGCTCAACCATGCCAAAGTTATACCTATTTGATAACTTTAAAAAGGTACCACATAGCCAAAGAAAAATGAAAATGTTAGTTTTAGTTTCATAAAATAGGATGGCACCACAGACATGCAAGTTGTGTTATGCAAGGTGGTTGAATGAGAATGTTATGTGTAAAAATGTCATGTGTAATATTTTCAAAGGAGTCTTGTTCAGTTTATGCAAGGTCAGTCACTTAGGGAACATTGTGTCTAATGTCTCCAAAAGAGGACCAATCAAAGAATAGTATATTTTCCACTTATGGGATGCAGTGCATCTCATCAAACCACCAATAGGAATGTAATATGTTGAGATAGATCACTCTTATGAAAGGCATCACACCCAATGTCAAGGAGAAATGAAAATAAAAGAAAGAAGGGAGTTTCCCCCTAGAAAAGAAAGCACATGAAACACATAAGGGATCTATGGATTTGCGGTCAGTATGTTTGTTGCTGCAATGTATATTTGTATGAAAGAGCTTAGAGCTGTGATCATTCCCCAAACCACATAGAACTAGAAGAATGAATTAAAGAGAGTGAAAGAAAAGGAAAAAAAGGTCCATTTGAAGTCAACATGGAAGAGACATTGCTGTCATGATTCTTTCATCATCCCCAAAAGGAAAACACAAGCGAAAAGATGAAAAAGAAAAGAAAATATTCTGGGTCAACATGAAGGAGACATTTCAGTCTCAATGCCTTGCATCATCCCCAAAATGAAAAACACAAGAAAAGACAAAGGTGAAAAGGAAAAGGAAAAGGAAGGTGATCTTTGAGTCAACATGGAAGAGACAAAAGGTGTCTCAGCACTTTTCATCATCCCTAAAAGGGAAATAGAAAACTGAAATGCAAGAGACAAGGATCGTTTGGGTCAGCATGGAGGGGTCTTAGGGCATCTCTACACTTTGTGTCATCCCCAAATGAAAACACAAAACAAAAGTGAAAAGTGAAAGGGGCAACAAATAGAAGAATAGAGATACACATAGAAGAAGTGTACAAAGAGAAAGAAAAATCAAACAGATGATATAGGGGAATACGATACACACATCAAAAGAGAAAGGAAAATGAATGCGAAGAAAATATTAAGTAGGAAAATGCAAGTCATCCATCGAGTCATCTACATCCCAATCATGTTTATTGGAATGCAAAGGCGATTGAATGTCCAAAGGAGGAATCACAAGTGCCAAACTAGGGGTTGTACCAGTTTCTTCACTTGGTGGAGAGGATTTATCATTTAAGCTCATTGTAGATGAAAATAAAGATTTCAATTCATTGTTTATTGTTTCATCTATGTTAGCAATCGTCACATCTCCATCCTCATCATGAAGATTAATAATGATGGGAGGACAAAGGGTGATTTCTAAGGATGGATGTATCAAAAGTGTTGGTTGTTGAATAAGTTCATTTCGGTGTGATGGTGGTATAGGACTATCATGTGGTTGGTTAGGAGAAGGAAGATGATCATCTATTACTTTGGTCAAGGGTATAGGTTGATTTTCTTTATTGTCTATTAGGAAAGATTAACGAGAAAGTAGACAATGATGACGTCTTTGTTCCCTAACCATGATTGCATTTAATTCTATTTTGCAATTGTTGAGGTGTAAGAGAAAATTGAGTTGGTATAGGTTTTTCTACTTCTGAAGAGGGAAGAATAGAGGAAATCAAAGAAGAGGTATCAACCACTTTCTCTTTTGCTTTATACACTTGTTTGGTTCGAGGAAGCTAAAGAGGGTTTGTGTTAGGTTCCCTTTTTCATTTAAATGATGGTGGGGAAGAGTCTAAAGAGATATGTTCTAAAGTTGTATTGGTTTGTTGGATGTCTTGGTTAGGTGTAATCATGGTTTCATCTGTGACAAGAGAAGTGGAAGTGGACAAAGATGTGTTACAAAGAGATAATTCAACAATATTTTTAGCTTTGAACTTTTGATAAGCAATGTAAAATAAGCCCTTCCGAGAGGTTCAATGGGTGTAGGACAAAAGGTTTTTAATGAAAAGATACCTTTGGAAGATAAAGGATTAAATCCACTATGGTCTATAGTGAAGACATCATTTCTGTGTAGAAACTTTAAGCACTTATGAATGACTGATGGTACCACTTTCATTGAGCGAAGCCAAGGAAGGCCTAGCGGAAAATGAAATTGGTCAGATTGTGGAATAATAGAACATTTTACCTCCAAATTCTTAGGTCCTATCTGTAAAGGTAGCATGATTGATCCAATTTTAGGGAATGCAAAACCATGATTTGTTTTAATCCATGCAGTCGGTGGATTATAGTAATCTTGATATAGATCATGTAATAGTAGAAATTATTCTATGATCACATTCTCACCACAAATGGGATGTATTAATATCCCATTAGTAGGTTTATCCTAAATTCTATTGGCTAGGTAAAGAGGACCATCAAGAAGCTTTGGTAGTATGTCTTTAGCAAAAAACGTAATATCAAGAGATTGAGTGGTTTGGCCCTTGTGAGGGATAACATCTATCGTGGTGGCAAGTTTATCCATAAGAATAGCTTAGGGAACATGAGGATATGTATTAGGTTGTTCATTGTGTGTATCAACAATCATTACATCAAGCTTTGAAGGTTCACTAGTCTTGATGAACGAGGTAGTGTTTAGGCATAGGGTTGGTGAATATTTGGATATTTTGGTTAGGGGGTGCAACATACTTATTGCCTTGATCATTAACAATCATAATGGTCAATTCACTCAAATCAATGAGGTCTTGAACTAGGTGTTTAAGATGCTTGCAATGTTCAGTGGCATGGTCATTTTGACGATGAAAATGACAATAAGCGTTAGGTTTGAAGGTATGAGGTAAGGGTTGATTAGGATCAAGTGGTCAAATAGTTGGTAAGGTAAGCATGTGTTTCTGGATGAGTTGAATCATTTTCTGGTGGAGGGTGTCGGGTAAAAGAGTGAAATGTTTGTTTGGATCACCATAATGATAAGGTACATCTGTCTTAGAGGTGGCCATTGAATTTTGAACTTGTGAAGTGGGTTATGGTTGGGGTGGAGGAGGTGTAATAAATTGTAAGAGACCTCAGTTAGGTTTGCAAAAATTTTGTGTTGTTTTTGTTGATTGTTATTTTCTATTTTGTCAATTTGGCTAGAAGTGGATTTTGACTCACAACTTGAAACAAAAATTTGATACTCACATAAGGTTGTACACAAATGCATGAAGGGGATTTCATCATCATAATCTTCTCTTGAAGGTTAGTGTGAAATTTCTCAATAAACATCTTCTACAGCTGTGCATCTAGAATTTGGATATCAACTTGAGCATATAAGGACTGGTAACGAGAGATGAAATCGGTTACTTTTCATCAACTACTTGTTTTTTATACATCACATAAGGTTAGCCATTGTCTTTTTAGGTGTCATGTACACTTGAAAGTGATTAATGAAAGCTTCTACCAATTCATTAAATGACCAGATGGAATGATTAGGAAAGTTTGAAAATCACTCTAAGGCAATATCTTTCAAGGTCCTTGGAAAGAGTTTTGCTAAAAGTTTATCGTCAAGGACAAAGTCACAACACAAGGAAGTAAAAGCATTGACATGGTTGATAGCATCTCCTTTTCATCCATATTTCTCAAACCTCGGCATTTATATCCCTTGTGGCATCAGGGTATGTAAGATTTATAATGATAAAGGGCTGCTATGAACAAGATATGTGTGTGGAGTAGTTTGAGTTTGACTAATGGTGTCAAGTTGGTGTTGCATGGATGAAACAGTGTTAAGTAGTTGTGTCATAAAGGGATTAGGATAATGGGGTTGAGGTGGAAGGGAAAATGTTGATGGAGTGAAGGTTATGTTAGTGAAGTGGAAGGAATAGTAAGGGGTGTGAAGGTGGTGGAAGGTGGTTGCAATGTCACAACAAAAGTAGGAATGCTAGGAGAAATTAGGAAAGAAGTAGCTACATATTTGGATTGATGTAAAGTTGTATGCACTTGCGGGTTGGTATAAGTTGGAATGGAAGCTATAGTTTTTGAAAGAGGAACATGAGATGTTCCTTGGGTGGTAGGAATGTTGATGGAGTATTGGAAGAGGCATGTTTATTGTAAATCTTTGCTATTTGTTTTAGCACTTACAAGCCATCATCACTTTCAATTAAGTGATGAAGTTCTCAATAGCAGATATAGTAGTGGTGGAAATGTTTTCAAGTGACAAGTCCTGTTGTAAATGTGCAAAGTCCTCATGAATGTTAATAACCTTTTCTTGTGGGAGAAACTTGTTTTGATTTTCAACATGCATAGGATGTAAAGGGGAAGGAATGGAGGTGGTATTGTTAGGGTTTAATACACCATTTTCCATACTAGGAGTAGGAGCTTGTGAGATCCCAAGGTCCACAATGAAAGTACTATCGTGGGATGGCATGAGTCTAGAACTTCTTCTCACTAAATTATTATCAATATGGCACCAAACACTCATGCAAGTACCACAAAAGAAGGGTGGATGGAAATGAAAGATAATCTAAGAATGTAAAATGCAAATAATAGAAGATCTAGTAACTGTAACAAAGATATGAATATAGGAAACATAAATGCAGAAAAATGCTAAAAATAGTGAAAAATTAATGTCTAAAATATGCAGAGGGACTGATTCTCCCTGGGTGGCAAATGAGTCCCAAGATGCAATTTTTTTGTATTTTTTAGAATTATAGGAATGAATTAAATGCTTTTTAGAATGCAAAGATAGGCACAAAATGCATAATTTCAGTTTGTTTAATGAATTTCAATGCAAGAAGGAAAACTAAATGAGTTCTTCACTAATGCAAAATGAAAGATCCTAGAATGCAATAACCAATCCAATTTCCTAATTGAATTTTAATGCAAATGTAAACTAGGATGCAAGATATGAATGCAATTAGAATTTTTAAAATGTTCAAGAATCAATTTCACCAAAATGAAGTGTAGATTTTAGGACCCAATGGACTCTCTAACTCTTATAGGGTTTTTCACCCAAAAGGAGAGAGATTATATCCTAAAATGCTTATGTTTCATTCAAATTAGGATTATGCACTGTAATATGATGTAAACGAACTGAAGTAAATTCAATTGATTGATTAAATGATCTATAATGAATGCAAAGATGAAATTTATGCTATGTTTGAAAACATAGTGTACTATGCAAACTACTATGAAGTATGAAGAAATTGAAAGAATTATGCAGAACAAAAGGTATAGGGTTAAATATGAGTGCACCTGGATGATGTGTGAGCTTTCTGGAATGTCTAGAATGCTAGTGATTTTTTTATTTTTCATAGTGGGACTCATTTACCAAGGGTAGCTAATTAGTTCTCTTACTGTTGAAAAAGTGTAGGGAACTAATTTCTGACAACCGGGAGTTAATTTCTAACAAAATACATATTTATAGATTTTAGGTGGGACCCATTCGCCAAGGGTGGTGAATCAATCCTCCCAAAGATTTTTGAAACATCAAAGGTCAACACTGCTACTCTAGATTTGGTAATCACTAAATGTATGATTGTGGGAGTCAACTTTGTAGAAAATGGGTTGAAATTCACACAAATTGCTTGAATAGATGATGAATTGATTTGAAGAGCCTAGTTGACTTGAAATACACTTTTCGACACCTTTGAACCTGTGAAATCTACAAAAAAAGGTTGCACAGACACATGCAAAGGGGAAAAATGTTAGGGGGTTAGTGAATAGGGGTTTGCCTTGGTCAAACCCCACTTTGGTAATCAAACCCAATAGAAATGAATGAAATGCAAAGGAAATGATAAATGAATAACATGAGAGTATTATAAGCTTACCACATCCTTGAATATGCAAACATGAAGAGATGCCAATGGCTGCTCCAAAGTGCTTGAAATTTCTTGAACTGATGATGCAAAATGCTTGAATTAATGAGTGAATGGGAGATGTAAAATGAGGTTAAAATCACATATTTATAAAAATATTGTTCCTTACTATTCATTCATACCTCATCACAAGCCAACATGAAGTGAATTTGAGTAAAATCCTGAAAGAAATTTTGAAAATTTTTGAATTTAGGGCAAAGGGGAACTCATTCACCACCCTTGGTGAATGAGTCCCGCCTAGGACCCACAACCAAGTGTTAGGAATAATATTGTGTTTAATGTTGTTTGTCGGAACATGACCCAAAAATACACTTAATATAAGCATATGAGGGGATAAAGAGACAAAATAAAGCATGAGAAAGGTGCAAATAGTGAAAATATGGTTAGAAAAGTGTGAAATCTTGTTCAAGACTTTACAACACTTCAAAATAGGACTTGTTGATGAGTTAAAAGGTGGTTTTTAGGTGAATCACATTAAAGAGAGTCTAGAAGAATGTAGAAATGTCTTACAACACTTCACAAAACCTTCACAAGATGTCATTCTTTGAATTTTAGAACCAAAATAAGCATGTTCAAGCCAAGTTACATCATGAAATTAAAGCAACATAGTTCCACACTATGAAACAAGACATAAACGACCATGAAAATGGGAAGGGTCCATTTTTTGATGGTACACTCTTTGAGTAAAAGCCTGTGCTCACCTAAGACTTGTGAAAATATTTTATTGTACGATAATATTTCTTTGTGATGATGATAATCAATGCTCATTGGAGCCAAAGACTTCCCCTGCCACTTATTGATTTTCAGATCATTCGACCATTTGAATTATTGTGCAGTTCTTGTTATAGATGTAGTAGCAATTCTATATAGAGAGTCTTACTCCATCTTCTTGTGTGTATAGCTTCATCCTTCTGGTCCATTTTGTTTCATTCTAATATAAAATCAAATGAAACAACAAAGAATATTTTCTAAAGGTTGTGGGAGTCATAGCCTCTCTAACCTGCAACAAACCCTCATGCATTTTCTCCTCAATCACAGATGCAAAATCAAACTCTACATTCAACTCAGGGTGCTAAATAATCATAGCCATCCTCATCAACCCTACTAACATATTTTATTTTGCATCTATCCCAAGTACTTGACACAATGCATTATAGGTGTTCTTGAAGTAAACCTAAAAGTTTTAAATTGGGAAAGGCTTTATTTTTGAGGAAGGAATGGGGATTATTCTATTATTGTCACCCATCTTCATATGTATGGGAAACTCATCACTTCTATAGGTTCTCCTTAGCCTATTGTACTCTTGTTCCAATTTCCCCAAATTCACCTCTGTAATACCTCATTTGTTCAGGTTAAACCATTTGATAATGGCCTCTCTTGAGACATCAACTAAACACCCACCATTTGGAAGCCTGCCAATTTTATTTAGGACATGGTATCTATGGGCTAGGGCTTTAATTAGCTTGATACCAATGAAAATATTCTAGCAATCAATTTTTCCAAGTCAAGGGTCCATGGGTTTGATGTCGAAACCTTATTAGTTTTGTTTCTATAGAAGTACCAATACAAGTTCCAACTTGACTGAGGAATGATATGGTCTCTACATCCCTGAGCTAAATCTCTAAAAACCTTTTTTAGGCCCTTATCTATTGAACCAAGAAATAAAGCAAGCAATGGTGATTGTAAAGAGGGTTTACTAGTTTTAGCTTCATCTTTTTTAGCTCCTACTTCTACTTTCTTTGGTGCCATTGTTATAAATTCAAAGACTGATGATCAGAGCTTACCCAAAAATATAGTTCACCTTGGAGAATTCCCTTCACTCCTACACATTGATCTCATTTGTAGTTTCTCTCTCCTATTATGAATGAGAAATCTTAATCTACTTCATGTATCATCACACAAAGATGCATTAACTCTTGAAGCATAAATTCACATCATTCAAATATTTGTATCAAGCTTAATTTCATATTTCAAAGTTGACTGATGTGACTGGCATGCTTTAAATGTCTCAGCAACCGCTTTACTGTGTGACCTCACATTACTTTTCACTCCCCTACAGTACCACGGTATGTATTTTTATCCTCCTTTAGTATATCACTCTATTGCACATCACCTTTGTCTCCTTTGTCATGTCGTGGTGTATCCTTAATTCATATATTAATATACCACTCTATCGTAGGCTACCCTTTGTATTCCTGTGGTACCACAGTATCATCCCAATACTTCTCTTTAGTATGCCACTTTACCATGGGCCATGCACTGACCCTCTAAAGTATAAGGGTCTCTCCTCTTGTCATTACTTTTGAGTATACTGCTCTACTGCGAGTTGTGTCTTGACCCCCTGAGGTATAGTGGTAAAGGTTAAATGTGACTGAGTATAGTGTTAGCTTCTTTTACCATGATACCACAAGCCATTTTTCAAGGGGCTACGATAAAGAGGTATGAGGTGAGGGCTATGTAGGGTAGCCAATGTTGTAGTGGTACAGCGGGAAAAGGAAAATTTGGCTTCATGGATGACAATAATGTGATTTTTTATGAAAATGATAGTATGAATTTTGTATTTCAATTGATAAAATCCTTAAAAAAATTATGAAAAATTATGGTTCAACCAGTGGCTCCAGTTGGGGATGAGTGATTTACCAATCACTTCAAGAATCCAGAATATCTTTAGGTGCATACCAAGATTTCAGAACATATAAAAATGGAAGGTGGTGAGGATGGAATGAAGAACGATATGGACATGAAAAATAATGGAGATGGAAATGATCCTACACTATTGTACATGGAAATAAAATGTGTTCTTAATGAGGGAAATCTAGGATTGTCCATGTACTGGCAAGTCCTAGTCCCTTTCTTGATTTCCTAAACTACTGTGCATGGAAAGAGTTCATTTTTAAGAGGCTTGTTAAGAATTTTCCATGCACTCGAATCATTAATCCTCTAGTACTCAAGAAAAGAAATGATCCTACACTATTGTACATGGAAATAAAATGTGTTCTTAATGAGGGAAATCTAGGATTGTCCATGTACTGGCAAGTCCTAGTCCCTTTCTTGATTTCCTAAACTACTGTGCATGGAAAGAGATCATTTTTAAGAGGCTTGTTAAGAATTTTCCATGCACTCGAATCATTAATCCTCTAGTACTCAAGAAAAGAAACGGTTTAGGAATTTACCATGTATTGGAAATTCTTGCTCCTCACCCGACATGTTTTGCAAGTAATAAGAATATTCTCCTCCTTTTCTGGTGATAACAAAGGGACCTAGCCACAAGGCTTCAAATTTTCCATGCTTTCCCTTCTCCTAACATCTATCATTCCACATTAACACCAAACCGTTCACCTCAAATTTTCTATTTTTAGATTTCTTATAAAAAAGGTACTTCATTTGAGATTGCAAATTTAATTTTATGCCATCCTCCTTATTTCATCAAGCTTTGCAAGTTTCTCCTTTCTCTCCTCCATTGGTTTTGAAATGTCTAAATCTTCCTAAAGGATGAAATTATAAACTAGTAAAAGGTTTTGTAATGGTATCTTGGCTTGTGTCACATACACCAATTCAAATCGAGACTTTCCAATTTCCTTTTTCACATTAATTTTTTCTTCCACACAACCATTCTTAACTTTGAGTCCCAAGCCTTCTTATTTCCATCTAACATTCTTCTTATGATTTTCAAAAGACTTTTATTACTAGATTTTTCCTAATGATTTGCTTTTGGGTGTTAGGGGGTAGCATAAGAAATAGTAATACCATATGTGTTGCAAAAGCTTTTGAATTCATCAGGCCTAAAAAATATCCCATTGTTTGTGATCAATCTTACTGGTGTACCAAATCTAGTTATGATATTCTCCATCGGGATATTTATTACCACCTTGCTTTTTGCTTGCTTAGTTGGGATTGCCTCCACCCATTTAGTGAAATAGTCAGTAACCAATAATATCCACCTATGTCCCCCACTTGAATTTTCTTGTATTTTCCCAATAAAATAAATTCCTCGTTGATGAAATGGGGCTTCTTATAAAGGTATAAGTAGTAGGGCTCCCTGATACTTCATCTTTCCTGAGAATTTTTGGCAAGCTTCACATTTCCTTACATATGAAAAAGAATCATTGAACACCTTAGGCCAGTAATAGCCTTCCCTGAGAATATTATGTGTAGTTGTTTTGGTAGAATAATGACCTCCACACACTCCTTCATGCATCTCCCTCAAGACATGTTTTTCTTGTGATTCATCTAGACACAATAATAGCATTCCATCCCTATTTTTCTAAAATAGATCCCCTTCTCTGAATACGTACTTGAATGCCTGCAAATTTTGAGTTCTCTTTTGATTATAATTCAATCCTCTAGGGAACTTCATGTGTTTGAGATAGTATATTATTTTTTTGTACCAAGGAGTATGTTCAATGCTTACAATTGCACTCTCCTCATTTTTGAAATTGCATATTTGGTTAGCTTCAATGTTTGCTTCTACCATTAGTTTGGCTAGACCATGTCCCCTTACTAACTTGGTAATCTAAATTTCCATATCAAATTCTTGGATTTTATTAATCCATCTGCATCTCTTCCCTATCACCTCTGTTTGTACCAAAATATCTTTCACAGTTGCATGTGGTACATATGAAATTACCTTGGCTCCAACTAGATAGGGTCTGAAGGATTTTGTTACTTTGAACAATGTAGAAGCTTGCTTCTTCAGAATATCATATTTTAACTCTAACCCCTGCAATTATTTTCTAAAGAAGGATGCAGCTTGCTCATACCCTTTATCATTCTTTTGTAACATGACATCTGCTATGGTATGAAATGAGGCAAATGACAATATTTGGAAGGGTTTAAAAAAGTTAGGGGATTTTAGAATGGGGGATTCTTTGATATCCTTCTTGATGGATATAGAAGCTTCCAAGGCTTTTGCAGTCCAATCCATTTTTTCTCCTCCAACATTTTGGATATGGGTTTAACAATCTTAGAAAAAATTGGCACAAATCTTCTAAGTTAATTTTTCCAAAAAATGATTGAATGGCCTTGAAAGTTTTGGGAATGGGAATTTGGTCTATGGCTTCTACTCTTTCAAGGTTTATTCTAATTCCTTCTTTTGACACAATATTCCCTAAAAGCTTACCCTCTATGATAGGAAAATGACATTTCTTATGGTTGAGACTCATACCATATTCCAAAGCCCTGATGAATATTTTCTCCAAGTTCTCTACATATCTTCTTCCCTTTTGAAATAGGCAGTGAATTCATCCTGGTACACCACCATTATAGCATTGATTAAATCTAAAAAATCCATGTCCATGGCCCTTTGGAAAGTTTCTCCTACATTTGTGAGATCGAATGGCATTCTCACATAGACATATGTCCCACATGGTGTAGTAAATTTTGTATTGTATTGCTCAAACTCTTTAATTTTAACCTGATTATACCCAAAAAACCCATCCATCATTGAAAATGACTCACATCTTGTTACTTTGTGTAATATGACTTCCATATTTGGAAGAGGGTAATTATCTTTAATGGAAGAAACATTTAAATTTATGAAGTCTACACATAGTTTAATATCCCCATTTTTCTTTCTTACTAGGACCAAGTTTGAGACCCATGTTGAATGTCTAATGGGATTGATAATTCCTCCATCTCTGAGTTTTTCTAACTCCTCTTGCATTTTAGGCTCCAAAGTTGGGTCGATGGGTCTTTGCTTCTACCTAAAATGTTTTGTATTTGGTTTTAATGGAATCTCATTTTGGAATAAGTATTCCCTGTAGGCCTTAAGATCCTCATAAGACCAAGCAAAAACATGCTTGTACTTTCTCAACAGTGCAATCAACATTTTTTTGATTGTTGGACTTATTTTCTTTCCAATATATACCTTTTTGGGTGCTAATACCATCCCGAGATTGACTTCTTCAACATCTTCTCTCTTTACTAGTATCTTCTTCATGAGAGAATGATCATCCCCATCATATACCCTTTCTAGTGCCACAAGCATTTTGGGAAGTTTGTTAGTTTTCAGCTACAAAACTTCTTTTCCAAATATAGTCTATTTTCCATCTACTTCCTCAACAAATATATTAAATCCAATTTCCTAAGCTTCATATTGGTAGTGGAGAAATTTTACGAGATTAATATCATCATTCAAAACTTCCCAACTGTAGATATTCTTAGGGATAGTAGGCCTTGTTTTGAATTCAACATGAGATACTCCAGCCAAGGTGATATCATCTCTTTTTAGGGCTATATTGGCTACGAGGTTTTCCATCAAATTTTTTGATCTGTCTATCCATTAAATTGAAAAGGCATCAAATAATTTAATTGTGTCCCACACAACATTTCTATATTGTTTTATCCTTTTTATTTTTTAGAGCATATTTTTACCTAACTTTTCAAATGATCAACTCATAATCCCCATAATAGTTAACAATTTAATCTTGTGTTTGACAACCATATTCAAACCAATTAGAATGGCTTCATACTCTGCTATATTATTCGTACATTCAAACATCAACAAAAATGAATATTTGAATGTAACACCTTCTAGTGAGATAAAAACTACCCCAGCTCCATTACCTTCCTAACTACAAGCTCCATCAAAATACATATTACATACATTGTGTTGATCTTTAGAGACATGCTTGTTAACTGGGTTAGTATTCACTAATTCAGGTTGGGCAAGATCTATCTTGAAACTCCCTATATCCACATCACAAAATCAATTTAGTTGTTCTTAAGGAACAAAATACACAATCTAGTTCATCCTTGGTTATCTATATAACTTGACCTCTTCACCATTGAATAGTATGGTGGAATATGACAAGTCAAACTATACATTTCCTCCAACTAGTATAGTCTATTGCCATGACAAAAGCATTTCAAAATGAGGAGGTGTATCAATCATAGTTATGTCAATATTATAAGATGCTTGTGCATAAGCAGCCAATTTCACCTCTACATATTTCATGATCCTTGTCACTGGGACAGGCTTCCTATCCATAGTGTAGCATGTTCCACCATTAATGTCTACCCACATGCCAAGCTGCTTCATAACTCCTATTGGAATGATGTTGATAGCAACACCTAAATCAATCATACAGTTCCTCACCAACTTGTTATTTATGAGTAATGTAGTAAAGAATGGATCAACTTGTGTAGGATTTATCAATGCATCACCTAGGAAAACCTCTAGAAAATTTACCTTTTCCCCTTATTCTTAGAGTTTGTGTTTCTATCGCCCCCATTATATATTAGTTGCATAGCACTATCCCTATACTCTTTAATTTTCATCATTTCAAGTAATGGGACATACATCTTTACTTGGGATAAATCTTGTGTGAAATCAAAAGAGGTGCCTTCTATTTTGATCATATTCTTTTGCTCTAATGATCCTCCCTTGCTCTTCTCCCTGTCTTTTTTTCTTATTTGATTAGGCTTTTGCTTTCCTTATGCGATTCTTTGCTTTCCTCCTTATGAACATGCTTTTTTTCATTCTTATCAGGCTGCTTATTTTCTATATTTTTTGAAGCTCGTTGTGTTTTATCTTTTACAAATATTCCTCTTGGAACACCCTCTCCTTCATTTACTGTTCTATTCCTCAACCAATATTTTATTTTTGCATGTTCCACTGCAACAATGGTTAACTTCTTAATTTCTTCCTCAATTGGTCTTCTTCTATGGCATTTACCTAACTGAGGTGGTGCACTTGAAGAGTATAGTTCATCATTGCTTCCTTCAGAATCAGAAAAGACTTGTTTTTCTACATATGGATATTATATCTTTGATTATCAACATCATACTTGTAGCCTTCTTCTTTTGAAGATGAATATCTCTACTCAATGGGATGGATGGTGTGGGAAGTCAAATAAATTGTATGATCCTCTTCATTATTTTCTACTAGGATTTCCTCTTCTTGTATTGATTGAGCTACAATACAATGGTCAGGGGAGTGTGGAAAGTTGTAAACTTGGCACCAAGGATTATTATTTACCATGTATTCTCCTCTCTTCTTTAAAGGATCAGGAGTCTCCTTACTTTTAGGCCTATCTATCACAGGCTTCCCATCCTTCCAATTCATATTATAAGGCATATCATGCAACTTCGGCCTTTCATTTTTGTATGTATTTCCTTTCCTATTCAGAGGGTTATTAATATTTTTTGGAACCGTAGGATTATATCTCTTACTAATCATCCCAACAACCTTTCTATTAGTTTCAATAGTTAATGCTATTTTCTAAGCTTTAACCAAATTTCTAGGGCACCTATTCCTAAGCTCATATCATGTCTTTGGATCAAATGCTTTCAAATAAATACTTAGTGCTTTAGTGTCTGCCAATTTGGATCTAGGAGGTATCTTATTATGCAATTTGAAGAACTTCTAGTTAAATTCATAAATTGAATCATTATGATGCTTTTGTATACTTATCAATTCATGTGAAGAAAAATCTGGAACACACTAGTTCCCATACTATTCAAGGAATTGATCATGAAACTACTGAATGGAATAAATAGAAGCTATTGGTAAACTGTTAAACCAATCTATTGCTTCTTCAATTAATGACATCATAAATAATCTCATATTTACATCTTGATACATCTTATACAAATCTTGAATAAAAGCATTAAAACTCCTTAGGTGTTCCTTAGTGGTGGCAACAGTACTTCCTATACATTTTGGGACAAGACCTCTCTAGCTATTGTCCATAAGGTAAGGATATATTCACAATCCTACTAAGTCAAATTGTCTGATCATGGTTGTGTATTGCTGAGGGGGTGGGTTTTGAGGATGTTGATATTGATATAATGGATTATTTTATTGTGCATGGGCTAGTGTCACATATTATTGGCTAGGGTGTGGCTGAGCATTCAGGTGTTGTGATGGATTTCTAGGTGGAGAATTTGATGACTTGTATTGATTCTAAGATGAATTTTGTGATGTTTTTGGTAGATTTGAAGGTCCTACACTATTATTCTCTTGCTTGTGAGGTGGTATACATTTAGGAAGGTTAGCTATCTAAGCATCAAACTGGGCTCTTTGCAACTTCAAATCTTGAAGTTATTTTATCAGTTGGAGCCTCTGTTCATATTCTACTTTAGTTCTCTCCATTTCCTGTCTTTCATACTCCAATTGTGCATTTAATTCCTCATTATTCATTAATTCATAATTTTCTTTAGGGGCTACATTATCGATAGGCTCATTCTAATTTCCTTCAATTCCCTAATCATATTCATGTTGTCTCTTGATTCTTTTAGCCTTAAGTTCAGCCATAAATTCTTCATCTTTCATAGGATCTGGTTGATAGAAAGGATTCCTTTTTTCTTCAAGAGTGTGAGGTTCCCTAGCTGAACTATTTTCATTTCTCAATGTATCATATCGATTATGTGTCTCAAAGTGGGGTTTTGATGTTTTATCCTTATTTTTCATGCACATTTCATCAGATAACTTCTTACCTTTATCATTCTTATTTTTCCATTTACTGTTGTCACTAGGACCTCCTTTATATAAGGACCTTCTACCATGCATGTTGTGAACTATTTTGATAGTCTAATGTGTATTTTATTTTATAAGAGTTGCCACTCACTTATGTGCAAGTGATAAAATTTAATAATGTCTTATTCCTAGCAAAGTTTGTGTAAGATTTTTGACTCTATGACAAATGCTTATACTCTAAGTTGACTCCCTAATAGAGTCACCAAACTGTTAGGTCACAAAAATGTTGGTTTGAAACTACAAGAGGTTTCCAAGATTTTTGGTCGCACCCAAAAATGGATATGAAAATCATAGTAAAGCCTTTCCTGGGAATTGGACATTCCAGCAAGTGACTAATATCTCTTTATGGATGTTCATTTACTTGTCAAACTAGGGAATGTATACTTTGAATGGTGCAGCACAATATATGAACTAAGAACTAGTTTTGGTCACAACTTAACAGAAATAAATACTTGGAAGGAATTTTATCTACGCTACGGAAAGGTAATGCAAAGTTATTTTACTCAACCATGATTTGACTAAAATAGAAACCATAATAACTACGACTGAAACAAAAACTATGAACTAGCCTTATGCTGCAGGAATAGGCACAGGGATGGATTCCTGATCCTGCAGGAGCAATACAATACTAAGTTTGTATGAAAACTTCAAAGATGAAAGCTAACTGATGATCAACAGAAAATAACAGCTAACTAACTAGCTATAGATACTTACTAAGTGGACCCCCTTAGCAAGCATCTACTGATTACGCAAGTGCTGAACTCAGAACTTCATTAAACTTTATTCATGAAAACAAAATGGTATACATTGCTTTGTTGATATGGAAACTAACAACAAACTCTATCTCTTGTCATACAGATTTTGCCTTTCATTCTTACATGATATCTGCTATCTCTCTATCACTAAGCTTCTATCTTACTTCTAACTATCATCTCCTCCCTCCTCGCACAAGAGGAGTACCTTATTTAAAATTAGGAGAACAAATAACTAACTAACCCTATCAAAGAAAGACGTGTAAGTAAAGTGTATCCCAGAATCAAGGAACAAACTTCATAAATGAATTTATCCATTCAACCTGATCTAGAGAGAATCTAGTGCTCCACTCTTTCTAGATTGACTGTCATTAAAAATATTTCCCAATGGTTTTGATCAAAGAGTCTTCGCCAGAGCTTCCTCGAACTCATGCAGGAAATAGACTTTACTGCAAGGCCAAGATTGGTTGCGCTTGACTCGATTATACTTTCTTCAACAACCTGCGAAACACAAGGTAACATATGTGAAAGAAAAGGTGCATGGTACATACATAATATCCGTTCATTAATCACATATTTAAATCTATTTCATCATTCAAAAACTAGATGTGATATATTAGTCATTTAGGGAGTCAACGGGGTAATAAATGTAGTCAAGACAACATAATAGGCTGTAGGAATATGAAAATATTTTGCTATAGGATACCCCAATAAAAGGTTTCAAAAGAGTTTTAAACAACCACGAATAACAAAAGTAAAGGCATTAAAAGTTCATCATAATATCCAAACTATGAGCACATTTTGGGCTCATTATCTGCCCCTACTTAGCCCAATGCTGGTCCTCCAACATTGAATTTTCTGGTAGTTTCTCTGAAATCAGTGGTTGCGGCATGACTCTGAAATGGAGTTCCAAAAATGTAATAAAATCCTTTGAAATTCTGGCACCTTTCATACCTACGGGCTTCTAAATCATTATTAATATTTGTAGTCTGGTAAGGATAAATGGGCCACATTAGCACAGGAGGTTTGAATGTCAATGGCAACCATAGTTCAAATCTCTTTTGAAGTCCCAACTATATATATTTTCTTGATCGTTTAAGAGCTACTGTAAAATTTAGGGGACTGTGAGGTTCAAACCTTCTTAGCCCAACAGTTAATCTTTCCCACCTTTTCTCACTTTTGGTGTATGACAGTCTCCAAAATGAATATGGTTGTTCCTAAAATTCATCATATACCTATTTCTTGAGATCAAATATTTTCTCTCTGGCTGTATTATTATTAATGCCATATGTCAGAGTAAACCAGGTTTTCAACATTGCATGGGGGTCTAAACTTTGAGGGCGCAATGGAATAGGCTCATTCCTTTCGGCTTCCTCATATGTTTCCCATTGTCTTCCATAATTTGCTTCATTTGCTGCCCATGACATAAATGATCTCAAATGGATATCACCAATATATAGAAGAGGATTCCATTCTATTTCAAATGGAATTAAAAAATCCTGTAAGTAAAATTCACACAGAGAATTTCTTAACCAATTAGGGGTTGTCTGGTATGTGTCGTAAAATTCTTTAGCATTGTGAAGTTAGGATCTTGATTTCTGGAAATTCTCATTAGTTGGAACCATAAGAATTGTTCCTTAAGGCAAAAAATAAACTCTGGGTGGTGGTCTACATTCCATAATCTGACTAGTTACTTTTAACATTTCATCCATTTTTTCTTTTAACTCAAAAATTTCCTATTTCTGACTTTCAATTTCCTTTTTCAGTTTCTTCCTTTCTACCTCCCATAGACTTTGTTGCATGTCAGTCTGGGCTATGTGCTGGAAATTCAAGGTTTGCAATGTAACTAGTTCCTAGTTAGCTTTGACATATTCCAAAAACTTAATCAAAAATATCTTCTTATAAACAACAATGGCTTTACAAGTTGCAGCGGGAAATGTAGCTTCACCAAGCACATTCAATTGTTTAATCTATTCCTACTATTGTTGCAGGATGAATTCTTGTTGCTATAGTGGAGAAGACTATGCTTCCTTTGAAAATTGCATAGCATCGGTAGCCAAGTCATCAAGACTTAGTAACCCTTTTTCATTATGCTCCATTTCCTTTGTCTCAACTTGTTCCTCTTCAGGAAAAAATGAACTCTGTGCAACATTCTCGGACACATTCTGAGAAACATCAAATTCAAACTCGACGGACTCTTCTGAAATTACAATAACCTCTGGTTGAGGTGAAGCAGGGGAGGTCTTACATTGTTTCCTTATGGAAACTCTTCTTGGCATTGGTGCAACTGCAGGAGGTGTTTTTGTAGCCTTCCTCTTTCTGGTCTGACTAGAGGGTTTTTCCCCGCCAAAGGATGATGGTGAATTGGTAATAGCAACAGGTGTTGTTGTAGGAGAGACAGCTATAGGGGAAGATGCTGCAGGAGAAGGGCATTGCCTTTTTTGAGAATGAGGGTTAGATTCTGGGGGCTCTTCTGCCTTTGTTTTTCTCTTCTCTCTCCTAGTGGTAGACCTATTTTGTACCCTAGCAAAGGATTCAAGTGTGAGAGCTGTAGGACCAGGTGCTACAGGAGTAGATAACCCTTGCCATGTTCTTCTATTGGTAGACACAATTTCTTCTTTCTTTTTTTGAGGCCGTAGGGTACGTACCCTAGGGGGTTTTGGAATTTGCAAGCTCTTTTGGGCAACGAGTTGTTGCCATGAAAGAGGTGAGACATCTCTTAAAGAGTGTTCAATAAATAATTTGATAAGGCCATAGTGAATAATAGAATTATCTTTCCCTTATTGGGTTCCGTAGGCAATTTGTTCTAGAAAATTTAACATGAAATTTGGAACATTTATAACTAACTCATTTCTCATATGACTTAATAATTTGAAATGATAAGAATGTAGGTAGGAGAAACAACCTTCATAGGTTAAATACCTGATTATGTAAGCAGCGTATTCTAAATAAGGAGGAGGCAATGATACCCACTTGCATCCCTGCTTGGAGACTTCCAAAGGTCCATCAGTGGGTATTGATAATTCAGCCCTTGCAGAAGCAGCATCTGAAGAAAAAATTTCTCCAATAGCTGGAAGCCTAGTTACTTTAGCAATTATGTCTTTAGTTGCAACAACCGTTAGACCCCATATAGTAGTCTCTCCTTCAGAAAGGATTCCCAAAAATTCCCCAGCAGCCTCCTCATCAAAAGCATTTAAGCTCAAGAAGTAGTTTAACCATCCACAGAGGCTGAATTCCTGGAATGTTTGAGAATTTTGCAATAATAATTCATGAGCTATAGGCTCATGTCGCACCAGCTGACCACCCATGTTCGTATTTTTCCCCTAGCTAAACTCAACTCCCTGCTGAAAATTCAAAATTTTTCCTCTTTGTTTCCCTTTCTGTTATGGTTTTTTCTTCTGTCGTGCCATAACATTTCTCTCTTTTCCAAAAATGAAAGCAGTTTTGATTGTAATTTACAAGAAAAATATGCAAATGAAAAGGACATGCAATCATATTTGGAAAGTACCAGAAAAATAATAAAGAAAGGTTATTTGGGCAGTTGTGGTAGTGGCAAAAAGAGAGGTTTTAAAAGGTGGATTACCCCGCCCCCTACTTAGAGTATGACATGTGTCCTCAAATCTACTAAAGAATAGGCGGAGATTAGGTAATAATGACCGGTACAGGCATAGCAATAAATGAATAGAATAAAATAAATCAAATATGTGATAACAAAAGATATGGCGTACCTTTGATAATTGTGTGTACGTGTGAAGAAAGATGACAACGTCTTCATGAAGTGGCAGTTGGGAATGATATCATAATGAAGGGTAATGTAGATGGATGAGGTGGATGGGTGACGTGGGTGGATGAGATGAATGGATGGAATGGATGAATGGGATGGATGGATGGAAGATAAAGAAGTGGGATGTGGTGATAAGTGAGAATGAAGAAAAAGGGGTTTCCTTAAAAAGAAAACTTTTATTATGAGCATGCTTTTCAAAATTTCAGTGAAGCTACAGGAGAAAGGCTAAAGCCTTCATCTACAAGAAGAGTAGTGATAGGATCCTGAATGAACTATTGCATGAATTCTTCTTTTGAGACTGGTTTATGGTACAACCAGAGTCGGTGGCTATTAACTAGCAATTTGAAATGGACTAGATCAATTGTCGCCAGCTGTACAGCTCCATTGTCAAACACATTCTCAACTTCATAGGGACCAAGCCAGCATGTTGTGATCTTACCTTGGTTTTCTTGATATCTGGAATCATATAACAGATCTCAATCACCAACAAAAATTGCTTGGTTTTAATGTGTTGATCATGTCATTTCTTCCTTTGCTGTTGGACCACTTCGGTATGTTGTAGGGTAGCTTTTCTCATTTTGTCCAAAGCATTTAGCTATAGGAGATGTTCCTTTTATGCTTTAGATATCTCCATATTGAGTTAAAGAGCTATCCTCAAATTTTTGTGCTCAAATTCTATGGGCAACATGGCTATTTTCCCATAAAGCAGCTCAAAAGGTGTAAACCCAGTTGTTGTCTTCTATGTAGTTCTATAGGCCTAGAGTGCTTCAGAAAGTCTACTACTCCATTCTTTTCTATGGAACTGCACTATCTTTGTTAGAATCACCTCAATTTCCCTATTTGTTACCTCAGCTTGACCATTGTCTTGAGGGTGATAGGGGTTGGACTTCCTACGTTTGATTTTATAGTCATTCATTAGGGAAGTGATCAAATTGGATGTGAACTGAGCTCCCTGATCAGTTACAAGCTCTCTAGGAACTCCAAATCTAGTGAAATTTTTTTCATACAGAAATTCAGCAACCTTGTTATCTTGAGCATGAGTCATAGCTTTTACCTCAACCCATTTTGTTACATAATCTGTGCAAACTAGAATGTATGACTTGTCATTTTATGGTGGATCAATTGGTCCCACAAAATCCATTCCCCACTTATCAAAAGGGGTGACTATTACCTTTGGATATAGTGGCATTTCATCTGACTTGGTTGGTCTTCCCATACGTTGGCATCTATCACATTTCTTTATATAGGCCACAACATCCTTGTGTAATGTTGGCCAGTAGTACCCTATTGTAAGAACCTTCATTGATGTTCTCTTTGCTGCAAAATGTCCCCCACATGGTTCATCATGGCAAGCATGCAAGATATCATAAGTCTCATCTTCTCTTACACATCTTCGCATCACTTGATCAGGTCTAGTATAAAATAGACAATTTGCAATCCATGAAAAGTTAAAACTTTTCTCTATTAACAATTTATTTTCTTTTGGAGAAAAGTGAGCTAGTATTTTGCTTGCTGGTAGATAATTGGCAATGTCTGCATACCATGGAGTATGTGCAACAATGGAAAACAAGTGTTCATCTAGGAACCTATCATCAATGACCTCATGTTCAGCAGGTGTAGCTATTTGAAGTCTTGATAAAAAGTCAGCCACAACATTAGCTCTTCCTGGTTTATCAATGATTGTAATGTCAAATTCTTGTAACAACAGGAGTCATCTTGCCAATCTACCAGAGATGGCAGGTTTGTTCATCAGATACCTGATTGCTCCATGGTCAGTGTGGATGAATATTTGATAACCTGTGACATAATGCCTAAACTTATTCAAAGAATACACTACAGCAAACAATTCCTTTTCTGTAACAGTATAGTTTAGCTTAGGACCTTGAAGGTTCTTGTTGATAAAATAGATAGCATGCTAATTGAATTTTTTTTTTGACTTAAGACTGCCCTATACCAAAATCAGAGGCATCAGCATGTATGTGAAAAGAAAATTTCTATTTTGGACCTTGAAGAATAGGGGCTTTAGTAAGCAAGTCCTTTAGTTGTAGGAAGGATTTTTCACAAGCCTCTATCCACTTAAATTGAGAATCCTTAGTTAATAAGGCATAAAGTGGACTGAAATTTTTATTGAAGTCTTTTATAAATCTTCTATAATACCTTGCATGGCCAAGGAAGCTTCTGACATCCTTTTGTTTTGTAGGAGTTTGTAAATTCATAATAACTTTAATTTTAGCAAGGTCAACCTGAATTCCATTCTTAGAAATATGATGGCCTAGAACAATACCTTCTTCCATCATTAGAAAACACTTTTCACTGTTTAGAGACAAATTTTTCTCTTTGCACTTTTTCAATACTTTTTCTAAATTCACCAGTGCTTCTTCAAATGTGACTCTATAGGTAGTGAAATCATCTATATAAATCTTCATAGAGTCATGAGATATATCAGCAAAGATACTAATTACTGCTCTCTAAAATGTTGCTGGTGCATTCCGTAGACCAAAAGGCAAGACTGAGTAAGCAAATGTTCCCCATGGACAGGTAAAAGTGGTCTTATCTTGATCTTCAGGGGCAATTTTTATCTGATTTTACCCACTTTAACCATCCAAAAAGGAAAAATATCTTTTACCAGACAGTGAGTCTAGTACTTGGTCTACAAACGGTAGTGGAAAGTGATCTTTTTTAGTAGTAGTGTTCAACTCTCTATAATCTACACACACTCTCCATTTTCCACTTTTCTTAGGGACAATAACTAATGGAGAAACCCACTGACTATCAGAGATTGGGTAAATAAAACTAGCATCAAGTAACTTTTGAAGCTCATTTTTAACTCTTTCTCTAAGTGCTGAATTTATTCTTCTTTGAGGCTGCCTAATTGGTAAACAATCTTCTTTGATATAAATCATATGAGTACAAATTCAAGGATCTATTCCTTACATATCCCCATATTCCCATGCAAAAGCTTTATGCTGATCTTGTAACATTTTTAATAAGACGGCCTGTTGGGATTGTGATAGCTTGTTGTTGATATTCAAACAGTGACCTAGAGACAATTATATCTGCTTAGTGAGATTACTCATAGAATATATAGGTAATATTTGTACCTCTTATGGAAGAAAGTTATGAAAAATTGCAGGAAGTTTAGGTAATGAACTCTTAGAATTTAGTTGTTGGAAGAAACATCGTAGATGGCTACTATTTGGATCAGATGAACTACCCATATCAGAGTTAAACTACAAAATTTGAAAAAGTAAGGCATCCTCATTCTGAAGTTATGAGAATGGATCATTTTGAAGCATCATTAATTGAACCAACAAATTGGATTCTTCAGTTTCTTCCCCCACATCTGGCCAAACAGGTTGGGACAAATCTGGTTGAGGTCTAGCAGGCGGATACAAAGCCAATTTTTTTGTAGACTATCCATCAGAAATGGTCATATCTCTAGAATGGAATCCTATAAAAGCATCAACAGTGGCTAACCATGGTCTACCAAGAATAACAGGATATCCTCCTAAAGTTGCCTTAACTGATAATATTGTGAAATCAACTGGATACTCCCAAGATTCAAGAGTGACAATTACATCTTCCACCATTCCATCAGGTTTAATTGTGGAGCTATCTACAAGCTGCAGAACTATAGGTGTAGAACTAATGTTTAGAATGTTCAAGGAGTCCATAGTATGTTTTCTCATGACATTAATGGCAGTACCTAAGTCAATCAAAATATTTTTCACAATTTAGCTATTTATATGTATTTGCACTACATGACTTCCAGGGTCAATGTACTTTGGAATGACTACATTTCCCAACATTATATCACCCAATTTCCCTAAGACATGAATTTTTTGGGGATCATTTTTCTTCCGTCCAGGCTTCTTCAAACAGGCCTCTTTAATAGCTTTTCTAAAAATGGGAACATCTTTAATAGCCTGAAATAAAGGGATTTGAATTTGTACATTCTTGAGCTGATCTAAAATGTCAAAAGTGAGTTCTTCCATAGGTTTAAATGTAGTACCTTGCAACCTCTAAGAAAAAGGTGGTTTGTCTTAACTTTGAAAAATAGGCTCCTTAGAAACCCTATCAGTTATAGGCATATGCTCAGTAGGAACAATAGGTGCAGTAGATTCTTCAAGGGAAGAATCTAGTATTTCAGTAATTAGAGGTAGTTTTGGAGCAGGTAGAGTGGTTCCAGACTTTAAATGGATATCATTAACATTTAAGGCATAAGCTTGATATTGGTTAGCTTTAGCGAGATACATAGGCTGTTGTGGCTACTGTTGTTGCTTATTATTGGGATTTGGCAATGGATGGGCAGGCATAGGTGTTTGTTTTGGAGGGCCAGTATTTGTGGAAGTTGCTGCAAGAGGTGGCATGAGGGCCTGTGGTTGTAGCTGTGGAAGCTGCAGGAACCTAGGGGACTAGTTTCTCCATTACTGAGGACTTCTCCATTGAGGATTCTACTACCAATTACCTGGAGGTGGGGTCCATTATCCTTGTGGCTACTGCCAACCTCCTTGAGGAGATTGCCATTGAGGGGTTTGATAATTAGGCCAGCTTGGTTGAGATGTATTCCAAGGTGGTGGTGGTCCATATGTAGGTTACCATTGGTTATTATAGCCAGAATAAGGATTACCAAAATTCAAAGGATCTTGAGGCATACCTTGTCTTTGAGCCCATGGTCTCATTTGTGCAACAAAGAACACTTGATCATCATCACCTTCTACTGGCTTAAAATCAGTAGGTAATTGCTTAGCTTCCAGATTAGCCACCATCTTGCATCTACAATCACATTTCTTTTGTCTACAGTATGGACAGAACTCGGCCAAAACTGCCTCGGCTTCCTCATGTTTCTTCCGAGCTTGCATAGTGTCCAGTTGTGTAGCCATATTATTAATGATATCCTGCTTAAAATCAGATAGAAAATTTGTTATCTCCATCTAGGAAACTCCACCAGAAGAAGACTCCCCCACTATAGCATGATGACCTCGACCTTTCTTAACTATTGCTTGAGAGTAGTTAAGACGTATTTTTTTATATCATCCCAAGGCAGTTGAGTTATTTCACCTCCTCCCATCAGGTCCAGGGCGTCTATACAGGCATCACTGATTCCCCTTAGAAAGAGTAGTTTATGAGAGTCTTCATTGAGAGTATAGTTTGAGTTCCTTTTCAGGAAAAACAAGAATCTTGAGATATAATCTTCCAAACTTTCATCCTCCTTCTTCTAAATTCTGAATATGTCATCACCTTTACTAGCACTCTTACAATATTCCTTATATTTCTCAAGGAATTTTGTTTGTATGGCTGCCCAACTATTAACAACACCTCTTCCCAAACTCATGAACCATCTGAGAGCTCCCTCCTTCAAGGTGGAAGGAAACAACTTCAGTTTGTGAGCATCTAAATTGTAGTCATAACTATGACAGAGGACATCAAACTCAAACAGAAAAGTTTCTGGGTCCTCCGTAACTAGGCCATAGAACTTGGGAAGCAATGAAGAAGGAATATTTTTAAGATTGTCAGTATCTCACTAGGGAACAATGGGAAACTCAAAAGCAGGAGGTGGATTAGGTGGATTATTTTCCATATTTGCATGCTAGAATAGCAGAGCAAATAGATTTTCCTCAGGTTCTTTGTCAGCTGGATTAAATGTTAGTTCAACAAACAGGTTTTCAGGGAGGAACCTTCCCAATGCATCTCTTCTTCTTCTATGCATGCAATAGAATAGGTGGTATTTAAAAAGAACTTGAAAATACTTAAACAACTGACTAAACTACTACTAACAATGACTATAGCAAGTTCTTATATTGACACCATCCCCGACAATGGCACCAAAAATGGTCGCGCCCACAAATGGATATGAAAATCACAGTAAAACCTTTCCTGGGAATTGGACATTCCAGCAGGTGACTAATATCTCTTTATGGATGTTCATTTACTTGTCAAACCAGGGAACGTATAATTTGAATGGCGTAGCACAATATATGCACTAAGAACTAGTTTTGGTCACAACTTAACAAAAATAAATACTTGGAAGGAATTCTATCTATGTTATAGAAAGGTAATGCAAAGTTCTTTTACTCAACCATGATTTGACTAAAATAAAAACCATAACAACTACGATTGAAACACAAACTATGAACTGGCCTTATGCTGTAGGAACATGCACAGGGATGGATTCCCGATGCTGTAGGAGCAATACAAGACTAAGTTTGTCTGAAAACTTCAAAGATGAAAGCTAACTGATGATCAACAGAAAATAACAGCTAACTAACTAGCTACAGATACTTACTAAGTGGGACCCCTTAGCAAGCATCTACTGATTACGCAAGTGCTTAACTCAGAACTTCATCAAACTTTATTCATGAAAATAGAATGGTATACATTGCTTTGTTGATATGGAAACTAACAACAAACTTTGTCTCTTATCATACAGATTCTACCTTTCATTCTTACATGATATCTGCTATCTCTCTATCACTAAGCTTCTATCTTACTTCTAACTATCATCTCCTCCCTCTTCATGGAGGATTACCTTATTTAAAATTAGGAGAACAACTAACTAACTAACCCTATCAAAGAAAGACGTGGCAGTAAAGTGTATCCCATAATCAAAGAACAAACTTCATAAATGAATTTATCTGTTCAAACCTAATCCAGAGAAAATCTAGCGCTCCACTCTTTCTAGATTGACTATCATTAAAAATATTTCCCAACGGTTTTGGTCAAAGATTCTTCACCAGATCTTCCTCGAAGTCATATAGGAAATAGACTTTACTGCAAGGTTGAGATCAGTTGTGCTTGACTCGATTATACTTTCTTCAACAACCTGCGAAACACAAGGTAACAGATGCGAAAGAAAAGGTGCATGGCACATACCTAATATCCATTCATTAATCACATATTTAAATCTATTTCATCATTCAAAAACTATATGTGATATACCAGTCATTTAGGGAGTCAACAGAGTAATAAATGTAGTCAAGACAACACAATAGGCTGCAGGAATATGAAAATATTTTTCTATAGGATACCCCAATAAAAGGTTTCAAAAGAGTTTTAAACAACCACAAATAACAAAAGTAAAGGCATTAAAAGTTCACCATAATATCCAGACTATGAGCACATTTTGGTCTCATCACTCTTGATATGTTTTTGTCTAACGTACAAGGCCAAATGATGAATTTGAACCTTCTTCTCTTCAGGCTCTACCAGACCTAGGTGGGTATACCAATGCAAGTGGAGAAGGCTTAGATTGTGTGTTTCCTATTTAGGAAATCTATCCACAATGGAAATTGGAGGTGGAGAGACGAAATCCTAATTTATTATAAATTGTAGATGTAATATCAAGGTAAAATTTACTATGTTTAGTTAACAGATGTGAATTTGATTTTGGTATGATAAAACTAAATAAAATGGGTGAGACCAGTGCCTTGCTAAGTAAAAAAGAGTACAATGAAATTCAAATATGAGTGGCTTATATTTGGAAAAAACTCTAACTATTTTTTATACTAATGTTGATTTATAACTTGTATAAACATGCAAGAATGTAATTACCAGGTTCTTCTTAGTGATTCAAATGACACTTCCAAGTTACTGTGAAAGACTAGAAGGATTTAATCTTTACTTGAAAGAACCAATTAATCATATCACACAAGTACAAAAAATGTGTACTGATAAATTGAGTATATACTTGATATATCAATTTAAATAACAAAGAAATATCAACCTTGGAGACAATCTTATAATATTTTCAATTAATTAAACAAAGAATTGATACTAGTATGACACTACAAAATCAGAGATCTTTCATTGATTCCTCCAAAATTTCATAAATGCATCGTGATCTTTTGAAATGTAAACATTACATCCAACCCTATTTGCATGTTACTTTATCCTAACTCTAATCTAATAATTCCTTTTGGTCTTGATCTCTTTTATTTATATGAGTGGCAACAAGCTTTATACCAAAGGGCATGTCTCTTGATAACAAAACATAATTATGAAATTAAATATAGCCGAAATAACTTAACAACAAACATGTGAGTTAATCTATTACTCTTCAAGTAAAAGCCCTTGGTCATCTAAGACCTATGCAAAGCTTTTACGGTATGATAATATTTCTTTGTGATGATTATAATCAATCCTCATCAGAGCCCAAATACTTCTGCTACCACTTACTTATTGTTAGATCATTCAACCATTTCAATTGTTGTGTAGTTGTTGTCCTAGATGTAGCACCAATTCTATACAGGGAGTCTTACTCAATTTTCTTGTGTGGATAGATTCATCCTTGTATTCCATTTTGTTTCATTCTAATATAAAATAAAAAGACATAGAAAATAATATTTTCTCAAGGCCATGGGAGCCTTAGCCTCGCTAACCTACAACAAGCCCTCATGTATTTTCTCTTCAATCACAAATGAAAAATCAAACTCTCCATTCGACTCAAGGTATCGAATAATCATAGCCATCCTCATCAACTCTACTAATATATTTTCTTTTGCATCTATCCCAAGTACTTGACACAATGCATGATAGGTGTTTTTTAAGTAAACGTAAAAAATTGACATTGGGAAAGGCTCCATTTTTTAGGAAGGAATGGGGAGTATTCTCTTATTGTCACCCCTCTTCATATGCAAGGGAATCTCATCACTTCTATAGGTTCTCCTTAGAATCTTGTACTCTTGTTCCAATTTCCCCAAATTCACCTCTATAACAGCTTGTTTGTTCACCTCTATAATAGCTTGTTTGTTTAGGTTAAAGCATTTGATAATGGCCTCTCTTGAGACATCGACTAAACACCCACCATTTGGAAGCCTACCAATTTTGGTTGGGGCATGGTATCTATGGTCCAGGGCTTTAATCAGCTTGATGTTAATGAAAATGTTAAGAACAATCAATTTTTCAAAGTAAAGGGTCCACAAGTTTGATGTCGAAACCTTATCATTTTTGTTTCTATAGAATTACCAATAAAAGTACCAACCTGACTAAGGAATGATAAGGTATGTACATCCCTGAGCTAAATCTCTAAAAACCTTTTTTGAGCCCTTATCTACTAAACCAAGCAATAAAGAAAGCAATGGAAATTGTAAAGAGGGTTTACTAGTTTTAGCTTCATCTTTTTTAGCTCCTACTTTTGCTTTCTTTGGTGCCATTTTTATAAATTCAAAGAGTGATGATCAGAGCTTACCCAGAAATATAGTTCACCTTGGATATTTCCCTCCACTCCTACACCTTGACCTTGTCTACACTTGGTCTCTACTATTATGAATGAGAAATCTTAATCTACTATGTGTATCTTCACACCAAGACACATTAACTCTCAAATCATAAATTCTCATCACTCAAATATTTGTATCAAGCATAATTTCATATTTCAAAGTTGACTTATGTGACTTGCATGCTTTAAATGTCTCAATGGTTGCTTTACTGTTTTACCTCACATTATTTTTCACTCCACTATGGTACCGCAGTATGTTTTGTTATCGAACTTTAGTATACCACTCTATGACACATCACCTTTGTCTCCTTTGTAGTGTCATGGTGTTTCCTTAATTCATATATTAATATACTACTCTACCGTGGGCCACCCTTTGTCTTCCTATGGTACCGTAGTATCATCCTAGTACTTCTCTTTAGTATACTACTTTACTGTGGGCCATGCTCTAACCCACCATAGTATAATGGTCTCTCCTCTTATCATTACTTTTGAGTATACCACTCTACTACAGGTTCTGCCTTGACCCCCCAAGGTATAGTTGTAAAGGGAAAATGTGATTGAGTATAGTGTTAGCTTCTTTTACTATGATATTGTGAGCTATTTTACAAGGGGTTGCATTAAATAGGAATGAGGTGAGGGCTATGTAGTGTAGCCAATGTTGTAGTGGTATAGTGTTAAAGGAAAATTTGGCTTGGTGGATGACAATAATGTGATTTTTTCATAAAATGATAGTATGAATTTTGGATTTCAATTGATAAAATCCTTTAAAAAATTATGAAAATTCTTGTTCCAATAAGATTGATTAAAAAATTTAGTGGCTTTCTAGATGCTCACATGGTTCCATGTTCTCGATCACCCTAACTAAGAACCAATTTGTGTAGAAGCTAGAATCCTTACTATTTGTTGGTGCAAGAATGGTCATTCTAAAACCATCCCACATTCTTCCAATTCTTGGTAGAGATGAGAAGTATTCCATGGGAGTTCCATGGGTACTAAATCTTGTTTGACCCATAGATGTGAGTCCCATGGAGGGGAGCCAGAGTGGTCAAGCTTTTAATCATCCACCAAGAATAAGCACAAATGGATTTATCCAAGTGGGAATTCAACAAATATTGTCTCTTGACTATCCATAGGGTTTTGCATTTTCTTGGAATCAAAACACTTTGCTTGGATTTGAAACATTGGAAAACAAACATTCAACCATGATCATAAAATTTCAAACCCTTTAGAGGAATCAAATACCTTTGAAAAAATCTAAGTGTTATTGATTTCCCTAGGGATTTCATCCTTAGAGGCTTCTAAGCATTTGAATTTATATCTCAATTTTCTCCCACTAAAGTCAACATTAGGGAACTACTGCCTTAGTTTCATCAATTTCCACATAATGGACTTTGTGGGATGAGAATAAATTGGGACATTAGACATTTATTTTGAAAACCTAATCAAGAAAGTGTTTTTGGTAAAAAGGACTCATTAAGCAAATATAAGAAACAATTGAACCTCACACATGTGCTCTTTCAAATGATTTCACAAAAGAACAAAATAAAAAAACCAAAGTCCAAAGGTCTTAGTCAAAAAACTCACAAGAAACGTTTGTCTATGCTTTAAGAATTTGGAGAAATATTGACCTTCAAATTTTACAAACATGCATAAAGGAACAATCCAAATTTGTATTCTTTTTACTATTGTCAAAATCCAAGACTTTTTCAAAGGTTTGAGTATCTAACATAGGAAGTATAGCATGTTCTTCAACACCTAGGTCTAGTAAAAAAAAGTCTCTCTAAAGTCTCTTAGGATCAAAATAAAAAATCCCATCCACCCCTCAAACATCAAAATAAAAATTCACTTCACAAACAACTCTTGGAAATCTTTAAAAAATCCTTCATACTAAACTTTGGGCAAATCCTCTTGAAATCAAAATCAAAATCATCTTGTTTGACTAGGTGTGTGTAGATGAATCCTTCTTTACACACTTAGTTAAGTTATCATATTATGGACAAGTTTTCTCTAGGACAACATCCAACCTCTTAGAGTTTATGAGTTCATTATCAAAACCAAATCAAAATCAAAATCCAAAATCAAATCAAACATCAATCCAAAAGTCCTAAAGTTTAGTTACTCCTTCAAGGTTTCCTAATAGTTCGAAAACATTCACCAATCATCCATATTTCATTATCTCATCACCATCCTTGATCCTTAATATCTTAGAATTTCTTTTTTGTACCTAAAGTTTATATGAATCCAAGGAATTAGAGATTCACCTCCCTAAAAATTGATCCTCATTTTATGGTCCAAACTAGATCGCAACACAAGAAGAACATGGAAACAAACAAAGAAACATCCAATTCAAGTAACTTGAGTCAAACCACACCCATAATCAATCCCATTAGATCTAGCAATCCCACACTCAATCTCCCTCCACTTCCACAAGATGATCAAGAGGAAGGTGGCTAGGTGGAGGACATCACCAGCAATGTTCTAGGGATGAATCAAGATGAAATTATTTAAATGGTCCAAAATACTGAGACTCACAAAATTTTCAATGCCATGATGAAACTTAATCCCTCACAATACATGTTGGAGTTGGAAAAAGAAGGGGATAAACCCCCTTCTGACTATGATGTAAGCACCATTATGGAGAAGCCTCTTGGGATTATGTCCCCAGTCTCATTTGCACCTTCATTTCAAAGAACCACTCAAACCATCCCACAAATCACATCATCCATTGCTCCAAATCAACCTATTTTCAACAAGGGGAGCTCATTACTTCATTCTCTTCAAACACATCCCCTTGTTAACAACCAAGATTTGGATGTGAACACCATCTTGTTTCAATCTTTCCATTGAATCTACTACACCCATACATTCCGCTCACCTTTCATGACCCCAACTACCCATCTACTTTTCACACAATGCCAACATATCCTCTTAACATACAAACCTCTCTCACCATGAATTTTCAAGGAGGTGGGTTATTTGGAAAAGGGGCCATCTTTGATCCCTCAACATCATCATTTCCTCAAGGGAATACACCACCCATTGTTCCACCACTTCCACCTTTTTCATTAACATCCACACCACTCCTCGGTCTAGGAAAACCCCATTTACCAACCATCAATCAACAAATTAAAAAAAACCCCACTATCATAAATCAAAACATCATACCAAATCCTTCAATCTTGCCATTGATATTACAACAATAGATGGAAACCATCCAAGGTACCCAAGAAATCACCTCACCATCCATAAAAGTGGTCTCTCAAGGACCAATCATATCAATCGCACCATCCACTACACAAATCCCTATTATTAATTCAATGATACCTCTCATCACAACAACAAACACCATTCTAAATCCACCACCACCACCAAGCCCAAGCACGGCTAACCCATATAGCATCATGTTGCAAGCAACGCAACAGGCCTATCAAAAGGAATTTTAGCAGTTCCAAGCTCAACAAGCACAACAAAATAGGGAAGCTACACAACAAGATAATCAACAAGTGTAGGAACAACAAGCCGCACAATAGGTGCAATAGGCACAAAAATCTACCCAAGCACAAGCCTTATTACAATAATGGAAAGCTACCCAATCTATCGAAGTTGCACAAGTTGCACAAGTTGCATAGGCTACACAAGCAACACAACAAGCTCAAGCCCAAGCACAAGCCCAATTTCAAGCTCAACAAGCACAAGCTCAGGCACAATACCAAGCTACCCAAAAACAAGCATATTATAATACCTACAATAGTACCAAGCCCAACAAGAAGCCACCTAGTTACTAGCCCAACAACAAGCATTGTTCGCACAACAAAAACAAGACCAACAACAATCATTATTGGCACAACAATAGAAAGACCAACAACAAATGTAGGCATATCAACAAGCCTTGATCACATAACATAGCTTGCAACAAACTACCACGAATGTGAAAAACACCCTGCCCGTCACTCAAAAATTTCAGCCACCACAAAACACATTCACTTCACCTCCTGGTCCAAAAAACGATGTGATGACACAAATCAAATTTCTCTCGCAACAAGTCCTAGATCTCCAAATTGGGAAAACAATAAAAACACCAAGAAATTTATGCCCCTATCCATTTGATAGGGGCCTTGTAATTGTACCATTCCCAAAGGGATTTGAAATCCAAAAATTTGACAAATATCATGCGACGAGAAACCTTGAAGAACACATCAGGGAATTGCAAGTACATTTCATGGAGGTTGCATACAATGATACATATCTAATGTGATTATTCCCTTGAAGTTTGGCTAGCCCCACCATGGAATGGTTCTCTCGCCTTCCTCTAAGAATCAAAAAGTTCCAAGAGATTATGGATGCATTCATAAAAAAATACTCCTTTAACATAGGTATGGATGTAAGTCTAGAGGAACTGTCTACTCTTAAATAATCTAAGGTGGAATAACTCACTTCCTTCTTACAATGATGGTGATCCAAGGCCAAGAGGAACAACAAATTTGCACCATCATTTCCAATCTTGAGAAAACCTTTTCATTCCATCTTAAAATGTAATGTATCACCACATATGACCATTTTATCCCCAAGGAAATCAACATTGAATGATACCTTATTGCACAAGGGGGGACACCCACATGTCAAGAACATAAAGACAACCACCCATCCACCAACTACAATGACAAACCTTGCACATGGGTGAAGAAAAAAAAATCACTAATGATGGTGTGGTGGATGCCAAGGTCATAATTAGTGCTATAAAAGAAAACATGCCATCATACCAACAACTACAAGGCAACAATTGAAACAATATGCAATCCAATGCAGTATCACAACAACCACCCAATAATCAAGTCAACAACCTAAATAATCAAGGGGACCACTCCTACGAAATAAATATCACCCCAAGTGAAAATATATAGCCCTTGGGGAACCAATTGAATTGGTCATGAAGAAAAAGGGTAATGAGAATCTCATCAAAATCCCCATCTATGAGAATTATCAAGAACCTCAAGTGAAACCACCATGGTACAATGAAAACCACCTTTTTGATTTTCATAAAATCAAGGGGCACACAATGGCAAGTTGCATGAGGTTGAAAATTTTGATCCAAGACCTCATCGATGACAAGATCATAAATGTTGAGCAATCAACTAGAAATCAAGACCTAAATATATACATGAATCTGATGCCAAATCATAACAAAGGGAACAACCATCAAAATACCAAGTATGCCAATGTGAACCATGTGTATGATCATATTGTTTCATCCCTAGATGAGTGGGTCATTGTTGTTAACATCAAGGGATCCAAAGTTGATTATGGAGTCACCACACATAGTGGAAAGGTTACCATTGCTAGGTCACCATAGCCACCTAGATAATCCACCTCAAATTTAAAATCCATTATAAATGGCTACAATTTCTTGGACCAGCTGAAAATAATCTCCACTCAGATCTTCATCATGGAGTTGTTGAAGATATCACCCACACATAGAAAAATCCTAGAAGAAGCATTGGCTTCATCAACCATCTCTACGGATTTTGATGTTGATCAGTTTCAAGCTATGGTCAGACATGTCACCACCCCAAATCTCCTAAAATTCTTTGGTCAGGACTTTCCCACCAAACCATCTCATAATTGTGTGCTCCATCTTGAAGTACTGGTTCATAAAAACAAATTCAAAAGGGTCTTGGTGGATGGGGGTGAAGGTCTAAATATTTGTTCCCTAAAACTAATAAAGAATATGGGATTCTCCAAGGATTCCATTGAAAAGGGTAAAGGTATCACAATCAAAGCATATGATGATTAGGAAAAAGTGTCTCAAGGCACTATTTATCTCCCTATTCAAGTAGGGCCAGCCATTATGGAAACCACATGCTAGGTCCTTGACCTTAATTTTCCTTATAATATTCTCCTGGGGCATCCGTGGATTCATGGTATGCAAGTTATCGCATCCACTTTCCATCAATGCATAAAATTCCCATATCAAAACTAAGAGGTCACAATCCATGGTGACCCTGAGCCATTTTATTATTGCAAGAACCTAGAAGAAAAGTACTATAAAATCCGTCAAGTTCCAAAGAGAGATGAAGGCCCTACAACTCCATATGTAGACCTAGCTACTTTAAACTCCACTTCTGAGACAAAGACACCTGCCATTCTTGATATCTCTGAAATCAAGGTCATTATCCAAGAAAATGGGTGTGGGTATTACAGAATGAAGAAAAGTTCTTTCATAATAGTAGAGTTACCTCAATCTCCTAGGTCTCACAGGAAACCCTAACCAATTGAAACATCATCCCAAACCTTCAAGGTAGACCCATCTAGATTTAGATGTTGGGGAGATCTATTTTAGGAAGTGGTAGATGAAAAAGACATATTAAGCTTATTATACTAAGATGAAAGGCCCATGCCTAATCTTCCCATGGATGAGGGCAACAAAAGATTACAAATGATGGTTGGTATGGGCTATAATAGAAACAAGAAACTTGGACAGAATGACAATGGTCTTCTAGTACCTCTCATTTTGAAGAAGCATATGAGAAATCTTGGCCTCATATGTACCCCTCCGAAGGTAACCATACTTGGAAAGGGTGCCCCAGTTAAAAAGGTCAAAACTCCCTCTTAGCTATTAACATTCGCCCTTTAGTTACCAGTATCCACAGGTCGAGTCATATATAACTTCACCTTTGACATAACTGAAGTGTGTGGTGATGAAGATCCCATAACTAAATTGCCAATGCTATTCATGGATTCCTCCCTTCTCATGATTAGTACATTTTCTTTTAAGTCCAACAATGAAACCCATGAGATAAACTTAGTCTATCCCAAACTCATCGATTACAACCAATAAGGACCACCATTTTTGGACACATTCAAAAATGAAGAGGCACTCTCAGAATTCATGGGATTGTGAGATACTATACCATGTGGAGATCACAAATCTGAGTTTGAAATTGTGCTAGACACACATGCCTACGATGGGGAAATGATTGAATCCTTCAATCGTAAAAGTGAAAATCTAAGAATAATCTCTAAGTCTTTGAGTGAAAACCACATTGTTGCACTCTCTGACCCAAAAGTAGTAAAAATAAAGGACACATCCAATGGTAAAACCTCTTTGAGGCACTAGAAGATGAGGGATTCAATCTTCGCCTTAGTGCTAGTCATTAGGAGAAGTCAGTGGTCTTAGTAAAGAAGTGCAATCCAGTCAACTTGGGAATAGAGGAAATGCCACACATAACATTCTATGTAGAATCACTTATGATAGAAGAACAAGAGCTTCTTACAACATTCCTAAAAGAAAGAAAGATAAAATTTGCATGGACCTATGCCGACATGCCTAGGCTTGATCCAAAAGTTGTAGTTCACCCCCTAGTTGTATATCCCAAAGAAAAACTAGTGAGATAAAAGCTAAGGAAAATGCATCCCCAAATAGTATTGTTGGCCAGAATAGAATTACAAAATCTCCTAGATGTAGGATTCATATGACTGATTGATTACCTAGAGTGGGTCTCAAATCTTGTACTTGTTTCAAAGCCCACTAGGGGAATTTGCATCTACATGGACTTCAGATACCTTAACAAAGCATTTCCCAAGGATGATTTCCCTCTCCCAAACATTCACATGATTATGGATATGATGGTGAGACATGAGATGCTATCCTTAATGGATGGATTCTCAGGTTACAACTAGATCGTGATAGCCAAATATGACCAACACAAAACAACATTCATTTGTCTATGGGGGACATATTACTGGAATATGATGTCATTTGGGTTAAAGAATGTAGGAGCTACAAACCAAAGGGCCATGACACTAATCTTTCATGATATGATTCATAAAACTGTGGAAGATTATGTGGATAACAAATTGTCTAAATCAAAGAAACATTGAGATCACATATCAGCATTAAGCTCAATCTTTTATAGGCTGGAAAATTACAAGGTCCAACTAAATCCAAAGAAATAGGTATGTGCAGGACCATCATGCAAAAAATAGGCCCTTAAGTGGTAAAAAATTCAAAAAATTAGAGTTAGGCAACTTGACGTAAAATTTTGATTAAGTTATCTATATTATTTCAAAAACATGTAAAAATATAATTTGTAGAAAATTTAATGTAGTTTCTAAACTACAAGGTTTATTTTAAAAAGAAAAAAATCTATTTGGTGAAAATTTGAAATTTCAATGCAGTAGTACTTAAATTTCAAGGAAAAAATAAGTAGGTGTTTGCCTAACCACCCTAACACAATAAAATGATATTATTTTTTTGTGAGATTTTATATATAAGTAGAGGACTCATGTCCAGATGTGATGCATATTTTTTGTACTTTTTTTCCAAGTAAATAGTTAATTATGATTTTTTTATTACAACTTTTAAAAATATAAAAACTCGTATGTCTGACCACCTTAACTTGGTCAAAACTTCATGAAATTATTTATTATTTTTTTAATCCTATAGTATGTGAAGCATATAATGTGACACATGTTTTGGATTCAAAAAATGTGATATTGTTTGAAATTTATAGATGTTTTTGAATTAGCCTATCAATTAGGGCTTTAGTCATAATTCAAATAGAAAATGAATAATAATTATTTATAAATTCAAAGTAAATCATAATTTATATTGGTGAAAACTAAGAATCTCCTTTAAAAACCCTTTTCACTTCATCAGTTTTGGGTAAAGAAAAAGTTGTCAGCCACATACCCTACAAATACCCATCATATTGCCACTTTTTGGCCCATCATGATCTTGCACATACCCAAATATATCTTTAGGGTACAATTAGGCAAGCTCCTAGGGTACATTGTATCCATGAGAGGAATCAAGGTAGACCTTGCCAAAGTCAAAGAAATCCTTCAAATGAAAGCACCAAAAAAATTGAAACAACTAAGAGGCCTACAAGGAAGACTCCAGTCCATCTGTCAATTCATAGCACAACTAGTAGACAAGGCTATCCCATATTCTCATCTACTCCACAAGGGGGTAGCATACAAATGGGATGAGAAATGTGATTAGGTGTTAAAAAAATCAAGGAGTACTTGCTCACACCACTAGTTCTCATGCCATGAATTCTAGGAAAACCTTTGATCCTGTACATATCGGCAACAACAACTCTCGACACTCTCTTAGCACAACACGATGAAAATGGGAAAGAGAGATCTATTTAATACATCAATAGGACTATGGTGGGACACAAGTTCAATTACACATCCATTGAGAAAGCTTGCTTGGCAGTTGTGTTCACAACACAAAAATTCAGACATTACATGCTAGCACATTAGATAAAACTCATTGCAAAGATAGACCCTCTCAAGTACTTTCTTTCTATAGCAATGCTCACAAGGTGAACAACTAAATGGGTTATGATCTTGATAGAACAATACATTGCGTATGTGGAATGTAAGGCCATAAAAGGATAAGAAATTGTAGATCAACTGGAAGAAGCACCAATATATTAAGAGAATCCACTCGTATCAGAGTTCCCTAATGAGTCAGTCTTCAACCTAAGTGTAGTAGATCACTAGAAAATGTACTTTGATGGATCCTACACACAACATGGGTCATATTCCAGACTCTTCTTCATCACACCACAAGGGGATTGCATACCTAAATAATACAAGCTATCATTTCATTTCACAAATAACATTGTATAATATGAGGCTCTTGTCATAGAGTTGAGAATTGCAATGTAGTGGTAGATAATCACACTCAAAGTATATGGAGACTCACAGCTCATAATCAACCAAGTGAACAATGAGTATGAAACAAAGGATGACAGGTTGACTCCATATAAGAAACTAGGGGAGAATCTCAAAGAGTCCTTCATTGATATAACCTTTGAGAAGCTACCAAGAGAAAATAATAGAGTGGTGGATGCAATGGCTACAATTGGGTCACTATTGGATATCCCACACAATGTCCCAAAGTAAGAATTCCTCATAGAGCAGCTTCCTGTACCAACATTCAAGGTACCAGAATCTAAATTTGTGTGTGAAGTCATTGTTCCTGGTGATCCCTAGTATCATGATATATACACTTACTTGAGAATAGGAGTCCTCCCTGTAGGTATAACCCCAAACCTAAAAAGATCCTTTGTTAAAAACTCATCCCATTTTGTCATCCTAGGAGATACCCTATACCGTAAAAGCATTGAAGGAATCCTTTTATGATGCCTAAATGTTGAGGAAGCTTTGACCACTTTAACTAAGGTACATAATGACATTTGTGGTTCACATTTGAGTGGTATGACCTTAGCTAAGAAACTGTTGAGGACTGGGTACTATTGTCCTACAATGGAAAGGTAAGCTCATGAGTTTGTCCAAAGGTGTTTGTAGTTTTAACAACATGGGCATCTCATCTATGCACCAGCTTAGGAGCTCCACCTAATCATTACACCTTGGACCTTTTCACAATGGGGGCTTGATCTCATTAGAAAAATTACCCCCATCTCATCCAGTGGACATAAGTTCATCATCACTGCCATGGAGTATTTCACGAAGTGGGTTGAAGCCGTCCCCATGACCTATATCATAGGAAAGAATATATCCAAGATCATCTTGAATTACCTAATTTGTCACTATGGTGTCCCTTAAGCCATTATCTTAGATAACAAGACACCTTTCAAAAAACAAGATGTCTGAGACCTATGCTAAAAGTTCAATATCCAACATCACTTTTCCACCCCATACTACCCCCAAGGAAATGACCAAGCTGAGGCTACAAATAAGACCATCCTAAAAATTCTTAAGAAAATAATCAATGATGATGGTCATCACTAGCATTTGTAATTGAATCCTATCTTATGGGCCTACTGAACAAGCATCCACACACTAATAGGTGCCACCCCTTTCTCCCTAGTCTACAGATCAAAATCCATCCTCCCCATTGAGATTGAGCTTCTATCCCTAAGAATATCATTGTAAAATCTCATCGCAGATGAAGAATATTAGGTGTCAAGATTAAATAAGCTAGAACTACTAGATGAGTGGAGCATGGATGCCTTAAACCATTTGCAAGTCTACCAAAACTATCTTAAGCAAAGTTATAGCAAGAAGATCAGGAGTTAGACCTTTCAAGTCAAAGAACTTGTGCTGAAGGAGAATTAGAAGAATGTTCCAAATCTAGACAAGAAGGGAAAGTTTGAACCTAATTGATTAGGACCCTTCATCATCACAAAAAGTTACAAGTTAGGGGAATATCAGTTATGAAGACTAGAAAGGGAACCCCTATAGGAGCCAATGAATAGCTCCCATCTCAAAAATCTTTACGCCTAAACTTTCCACAGTATAAAACAAAAAATTAAAAAAAAACATAAAAATCCAAAAAAAACAAAAATAGGATTAAAAAAATAGTAAAGGGAAAAAATTGTCCTCTAGTGAAAACCAATACGGTGGTGCTTTGAGCAAGTACCCTGGTGAAAACCTAGAAAATAGGCACCTTGTGTAAATAATCACTTTCCATCCATCAGGATCTCTATGGCTTGTTCTGCATCATTCATCCATCGCATTCCATATCTCCTTTTATCACCCATCCACGTCCACTTCATAGCTTGGTCCTGTGTTTGTATCATGATCCCTCCTAGTACTACTTGGCCCATTCTCAAGGTCAGTTTGTCCTTCCTATATCAAAGTATTCTATTACATCACACTAGGGGTATGTTCTCATCAGATTGGATTTGCATATATTCGTGAAGTATTCCTTAAAATTAGAAAAATCAAAAAACATCAAAATACCCAAAAAAACTAAAACATTCAGAAAATCAAAAAATATCAAAAACATTCAAAACATATCAAAATCCAAAAATAGGTCAAAAAGTTAGCCCAAAAGTCAAAAATAGAGTTATCTTGTCTAACTATGGGTCTCTAAGCTCTAAACATAGTCAAGGTTGATCATTGATCATCCCCCGAAACACTTAGGTTTGTCCTTTAGGAGTCCATCATAATAAATTGGAAATCCATTTGTTCATATCTCATCAATAAATCGAGTCTATGATAGTCAAACTATGTAGTCTCTACATGTATAATGTACAAAAGGGTAATCTTTGGTCAGCCCCTGAGGCCGCTAGGATAGGTCTTTGGATTAGTTTCTTGGTCAAAATCTCAAAAAACCCCAAAACATTTGAAAATTTTCAAAATCAAAACATTCATAAAACATCTCAAAAAAAAACCCAAAAAGAGCCTCAAAATATTTCAAAACATCAAAAACATCCAAATATTTGAAAAATCCATCCATCCCATCTCACTTTCACCCACAATAAACATTTTCTTATAATAAGTAAATCATCACCTCAACCTTTGGTAAAACAATCAAGAACAAGTCTCATAGGTTAAAAGTGAAACTTAAGCATCAAAGTCTCAAGTCTAGGTCATTAAGTAAACAAGTTGGTCAACTCTTGGTACTAATGGCTCATCATCCAGCTTGTCCCAAATCATCTGATAACATCATGTCCTAGGGTGCATCCTTCCTACCATGGAAATCAAGATCAGGGATCATCATAGTTTAGTCTTGGCTAGTGGTATGAAGAACATTAGCTTTTTTTTTACTTGATATTTGTCTTTTAACTTATCTTATTGCACTCATTCCAATGATATCTCTATGATGTCCAAACAAAAGGATTTAGAGAGAAAGGAATTGGGCAACGATCATTATCTTTTATCTAATGTGCTTGTTGGATATTTTTGTAATATAACCTTGGTCATGCCTAATTTGTTTGGTCTATAGGGAGGGTGTTTTAGGTGTCTTGTTGACCACAAAGGAAGGCTTTCCTTTCTATATTTTGGTCTGACATGTTTGGAATATCTAAACTATATCTTGAATGAGGTTTTGCATGTTAGGTGTGAACAGGAATACTCCTATCCAATTATCGAGTCAAAGTCCATCACACTAGGTGCAATGCCATCCTAGTTGTTTATACCTTGATGCATTGTGCCAACATGTGTTATCAAACATAAGGTAAGTAGCCCTTTTAAAATCCCAATTCCTAATAAGAAAATCATCATCATCATTATCATCATATCTAATAAAGTCTTGTAGATCATGGACTTGTTGGATCTTTTCATCTTTCTTCTCTCCATGCTAGCGTGGTGTCATGACAATTAATAAAAACATCGGTAATGAATCCATCCTACATCCTCAAACTGTCAACATGTTGTATATCATCCATATCATATCATATAGGAAACACTGATCATCTCACATGCATTGCATCAATGCATAATATAGATTGGTTATTCTAAGTATCTCATAAACCATACATTTGCATCCCTTGTATAATCATAAAAGCATCATTATAAAAGCATCCTCATGTGCATCATCACATCATCATATCATCCATTTGCATAATAATATAGGCATCATCATGCCATCCATACATGCACGATCATATCATACATGAAAAGATATTGAAAAAGAAAAGAATATGTCAGAACATCTCATACATATCATGACTATAACATATAACATCATCATCCATTAGATACATAATATAGATTTGATAGTCTAAGCATTTTAAAATAATTTTCATATCATAACATTTACATCCATATCATCCATACATCATCATAAAAAGTGCATAGAAAAGATATTGAAAAAGAAATGCATTCATCCATCCATAAGCATCTCCATAAACATACATTGCATAATATAGAATCATACATACATCACATAAAATAAAGTCACATCATTTCATCACATGGCATATAGAAAAGTAAATACATCTAGCCATCATGCATGAATAGAATAGACACATCTCATAATCGAATCATATCATATATGTATCAATAATGTAACTATCAAGCTACAAAATAATCAGGATCAAATGTATGTTTCAATCAATGTATACAAATTCCCATAGGGATATAAAAAAATAGAGCCCATGGATCTCAAAAAGAATGCTGTCACTGATAAAAAATGTGAGCTAGCCCTAGTGGCTACTCCCCTCACCCACCTACCTCTCAGGCTAGTCCTACCTCTGTCCTGTCTACTGGGAAAACTATGGCACCCGAGCCACCAAAGGCACTACCTGTCGATAATGTACCCTTTAGTACTCATCCTCTCTGATGGCCTCATCGTACATACACACAGGTACTATCTTTCCCTATGTCACATTTTTCATGCTCTCCAGATGCTGGCATCTACACACCTCTTGTGCCAGCTATAGCTCTACGGCTTGCTGCTGCTGTACAACTTGATCATGCTTTGTTGTAAGGGCCTAGACCTACTTCTGGGCCTAGTCTCTCTTGGCCATCAATGTTTGCACCTGTACCTAAAGTTGTTGTATTAAAACATCCCTTTGGTCAAGTTGAGGTGGCACAAGTGGTGGTAGTGGGTTCTCCCTCTGGGGTGGCTACTGATACCTGTGGGCATCCCTCTGTTGATGCCCATCCCCTTGATCTAGCGGGTGTGGAGGTGGTCTATCTCCTCCTCCTACATCTCCATATTTGTATCCTTGTACTCCTCATCCCCACCCTTTCCCTACTATCCAACCTTGGGGTCTCCACCACAAAAGAACTATCACTAACACTGTCAACTAGATTGGTGGTTTGAACTAGTCAACATAAGCCTGTGTGGTCCCTGGGTCTAGCTACCCCTGATCATAAGCCTAAGATCTGGCTACTAGCTATTTGAATGAGTTAAATACATCCTCTAGTGGGATTGTCTAACCCCATGTCATCTCTCAGGTAGTCCTAGCAAAAATGGCCACATACTGATCACCTGGCTTGTCTTGAATATCACCAAACTATCTTGCTACTTGATTGGGCAAGTAGTTCTCAATCATGGTATGCTCACATCCCTACATGAGCCTATCTGATCTAACATAAAGTACTTGATATACATCATCGTACCATGCAAGAATCCCTAGCTAGGGCCTCCATGTAAAGGTGGTCATCTCATTAATAGCCCTCCTCCAGTGAGGGATGCTAGCTTGTCCTGTGTGCGTGAATTTTAGACCACCCCTATATCACCAAACCATTGGGTCATCGGGCTCCATGTTGACCACAGTGACCCTTGATCAAAGCACAACTATGTGCTCCCATGCCAAGATGTGTAGAAGTGTGACCCCTACACCAATGGCTCTGTTATCGCAATATGCGAACTCATGCAAATCATGATATAGTGAGGCCAACATCACTGGTCCCCATGCAAAGCAACACCTCTTGAAGAGCATCCACTTCCAAGCTAGACCCCATCCCGAACTAAAATACCTGCCCCATTGATCTAGAGCTACAAATCCTAAACTAATAGTCACCATAATCAATCAAAAGGTAGACACTTGACCCCTATAATGCTCAAGCTCAATCTGTCCCTTGGCGAAGACAATCTCATCTAGCTCCATAATCTCATATCATGCATCTATGCTAGCATCCATGTCATAAATAACCCTCTCACCATGGATGGGAAATCGAAGAATTCGCTAGACATCCTCTAGTTTGATGGTTTCCTCACCTATGGGAAGGTGAAAGGATGATGTATTGCTATGTCATCTCTCTACCAGTGCGATCATCATGCCTAGGTGTGTCCTGATGGAAGTTGCATACATGACATACCATAGACCGATCGCTCTAAGGTGCTCCTAAAGCAACACGTGCAATCTGGACAATCTGTTAAGCACCAAGGATCTGTGCTCATGTGAATGAATAGTCTCCCTATCCTCCTACACCAATAAGGCCACAACATCAAGTTTCATAAAAAATTTGGCTCTTGTTTGAAGTTTTCAAAACTAAAATAGAAAAGGCATCACTGTTTGGAAGCTCCAAATTGTAAACTGAACCACAATGTCGATGTTTAACTGTGCACCTATTTGACCTAAGAACCCTAAACACCTAACTAGAATGTAGTGGCACTGTTTCCATATGTGGTGCCATTTGGAATTTGAGCCCTAAATCCTAAACTGCAATGCAGCATTGCAGATCGTAATAGTGGCACGGTTTGAGGCCTAGTGGTGTTGATTCTTCCCTTTTATCAGTGCTAAATAGTGTCGCTAGACTATTTTTAATTTCAAACCCTCTTAAATGTGCACAGAAATAAAAAAATATATGTTGGGTTAGGGTCACATACCAGTGGTCCTATGCTTGGAAGTCATTGGTAGACTCCCACTTACTCAAAGATGTGTCAAGGAAGCACTCTTTGCACCATTTCACACAAAGTTCAAAGCTCAAAAACAAGAATTTTGTAAAGACTGAGTGTGCAAATGAATTGAAAGTGACCCCTCGAGGGCTATTGAAGCATGAAAGTTAGGGTTTTTTGACCCTATTTAGCCATCAAACTAGGGTTTCATGCCCCCAACCCCATTTTCTCCCGATTGAGGCTCATTTTAGGTATTTTTCTCATATTTTGGCATGTTTTTGGCATCCTAAAGCCTTTCTAGACTTGGGTATTTTTTCCTCTTTTTTCGTGAGATCACCCAAAAAACCAAAATTTCATCTGATCTCTCAAGGGGGCAGTATACTAGCATAATTCTTTCAGTGGGGCAGCAGTAGGGCATCTGAAAAGATTGGTTTTTCTTTAATTTTGATCCTGAAAAATTTATTCTTTGAACCAAAGCAACAAGTACATTGCTTCAAAGAGGGGGAAAATGGAGACACGTAAAATATACTGATTGATCTTGTGGACTTGATCTTGATTTACTAGCACTAGTTTATCCCGAATCATCTCCTTTGCTAACCATTTAATTGAATAATCTTTATTTGATTAAATTAATCATATTTCATCTTTCAATTATATAAATAAATTTTATCTAATTAAATCCCTATCTTCTTTTAATTAAATAAATCATTTTTTTTAATTAATCCTAATATCCCTCTTTTAATTAAATAATTCATTTTATTTAATTAAATTCCTAGGTCATCTCCTTTAAATTGAATAAATTAATATTTATTTGATTTAAATCTAACATCACCCCCTTTAGTTAAATAAATCAAACTTTATTTAACTAAATCTTTTTATTCATTATTCATCTCATTTTGATTTATTTAAATCCTAAAACCTACGTAAAAGTGTCAAATCAACTAATTATCATATAATTTAGTCAAATCTTGATTAATCCTAACTCTAATCCATCAAATCCTCTAGATTTTGCAACTTGTGCAAGCAAATTAATTAATTGATTTATTAAGTCTCCTATTTTCATTCAAAAAGGCATCAAGTTGGAATATATTCCTCAAATTTGCAAATTCCCTCCCAAAAGGACTTGTCCATTCAATAAGGCATTAAAGGCCTCTTACATTTCATTTTTCTTGAGCCAAGTGGCATTAACTATCCTTTTTTCTCGCTCCAACATGTTACTTCCTCAAATTCAAATATCCACCTACTAGCATTTATTTGCACATTCATCAAAATGTGCTCCACCTCTATCCACTAACATGTTGACAAGTGGCATTTTTCCATTGGTTGATGTTTTATCCCACATTCATCCCTTTTGCTCATTCTTCCATCATTCTCTTCTATAAATAGAAGGCTCTTTTACTAATTTGGGATCCACAACTTTATTCAACATCATTATCTTCATGTTTTGAGAAACTCCATCCATTATCATCCAAGTTTCATAGTTTTTATCAATTTCATAGCTAGGTTATGGAAAATTTTATCAAGGAGCACCATTGATCATCATCAAGCTTGCAAGGAATTTGGAAAGGGCTATTTTCAACATCAAAATAACACCAATTCCCCAATGGGATTGAGAGTTTGAGAATTTGAATGAGATGTAATTTGCTTTCATTTGTGTTATTTACTTTATTTCTTGTTCTTCATGTTTCAAATGAATCATATGAAGAATGATGGTTTTTATTTGCATAATGGACTAATATTGTGTTGTTTGTTTGTGTTTTTGTAGGTCTAGATCCACCATTCACACTCTAAAATAGATTTCTAGGTAGAACCCTAATCTAAGACTAATTCACCCAAGTTGGCGAATGAGTCCCAGTTGGTCAAAAAGTTAGCATTTTCAGATTTTCAAAGCTACTTTCAATTATTTTAGGTTTTCCAAGTGCACACCATTTAATTTTACACTTTCCTATTTTATCTTGATTGTATTTTCAAAGCATTGTATATGTCATTTAGGTCTTTTTACATTTCACACTATGCTTTCAAACATCTTGCATTTTCTAGGTTTATATTTGACAATGAATCTCTTTTATCAATTTTCATTTGTTCGGAAAATCCCATTTGATAGATTTCAATCCCATTTGTATTGGAATCTCAAGGGTTTGTTCTTGAGTGATCCATTAATATTTTTTGTACCTCTCTCCTTTTAGGTTCAAAACCCTAGAAGTGTAAGAGAAACCCCCACACAAAAAACTTTGGTTCATTTTGGTGAACCTAAATTTAGAGCATCATATTTCTAATTTAGAGTGCATTTACATCCTAGGAATAGCTTACATTAACATTAAATTTCATTTTTTATTATTTCACTTGCATTCTAGGGTTTAAAAATTTGCATTAGTGAAAAGCTCATTTAGATTGCATTATTGCACTTCATTTCATTGAACAATAGCAAAATTATGCATTTGCATTTTATATCTGCATTGTGGGTATGTGCAAGATCATCATGGAAAAAATAGGCCCTTAAGTGGCAAAAAATTTAAAAAAATGAGAGTTAGACAACTTAACATAAAAATTTGAATAAGTTATCTATATTATTTCAAAAATATGTAAGAATAGAATCTATAGCAAATTGAATGTAGTTTCTAAACTACTAAGTTTATTTTTAAAAAAAAATCTATTTGGTGACAATTTGAAATTTCAATGCAGTAGTACTTAAAGTTCAGGGAAAAAATAAGAAGTAAGTGTCTGTCTGACCACCCTAACCACAATAAAATGATAACATTTTTTTATAAGAGTTTAGATATAAGTAGAGGAGTCATGTCTCGATGTGATGCATAATTTTTTGTAATTTTTTTTCAAGTAAATAATTAATTATGAATTTTTTATTACAAATTTTGAAAAATATAAAAACTCATATGTCTAACCACCTTAAATTGGTCAAAACTTCATGAAATTCAATTTTTCTTTTTTTAATCATATAGTATACGAAAAATAGAATGTGACACATGTTTTGGATTCAAAAAATGTGATATCTTTTGAAATCTATAGTTTTTTTTTCAATCAGCCTATTAATTAGGACTTTAGTCATAATTTAAATAGAAAATGGATAATAATTATTTATTAAATTCAAAGTAAAGAATAATTTATATTGGTGGAAAGCTGAAAATCTCCTTTAAAAACCCTTTTCGTTTCATCAATCTTGGGTAAAAAAAAGTCATCAGCCACATACCCTACACATACCCATCATATCACCACTTTTTGGCCCATCATGATCCTGCACATACCCTTGTATAGCATAGAACACATAAGCATGCACTATAAAATTCAAAAGAATTTAAAAAAAATCCATACTGGCACTCATTTTCCATCCTAGACGAATCAGTCCTAGTGCAAATTTTACATTACTATTTTCAAAATCTAGTTTCTCATTTTTTAAGTTGTTGTTTGTCTCAGTTACTTTTCTATTTTAGTTCATTTATTTTTTATTACATTGAAATCATTAGAACTAGCATAATTCAATTTCATGGAAATTATGGATAGCATTATATTTTTACAATTTTCATTTTCAGTATTAGTTGATAGTTCATTTCAATCAAAAAAATTAGAAAAAAAAAAAAAAAAAACTAAACACATCAAATGAAAAATAAAAAAATGATTTAATTTAGAAAAACTATATCATCTAAACCTTTTAGTATTTATGACTTGGATACATATGCTACAATTGTAGCTCGAGTCAAATATGTCTTTGACTACTGCTGTTGGGACATATGCTACAACTGTAGCTCAAGTCAAATATGGTCAGAAATTTTTAACAACCTTGACTAGGGATCATACTTTAACTCCTCTCACTATAATGATTTTCTAAAGAAGGATACAGGGGTGTCAAAACCATCATCATTCTTTTGAATTAAAACCCCTGCTATAGTATGTAATGAAGAAAATGTGAATAACTAAAAAGGATTTGAATAGTCAGGGGATTTGGGGAGAAGGGCATCCTTGATAGCATCCTTAATGGCCTGGAAAGATTTTGTTGGTACCTCTATCCATTCTTTTTTCTCCCCCTTCTTTAGAATTTTATTAATAGGTCTTATAGTTTCAACAAAGTTAGTGAAAAATCTCCATACAAAGTTAATTTTTCCAAAGAATGACTATATTCCCTTCACATTCTTGGGTTGTGGGATCTTATAAATTGCTACTACTTACTCAAGATCAATCCTAGCCCCATCTTTTGACACAATGTGATCCTTGACAATTTCCCTTCTTTAACTCCAAAGTGAAATTTCTTGGGACTCAAAGAAATCTCATATTCCAAGGCTCTAATAAATATCTTTTCAAGGTGTAAGTAGTGATCCTCCTCCTTACTGTGGATAGTAAGATCATCTTGATAAATGGCAAGAAAAAAATCTATAAAATTTGGAAAATCCACATCCATGGCACTCTGAAAAGTGGCACCAACATTAATCAAGCCAAATGACATACTTACATATACATATGTCCACCTTGGCATTGTACATGCAGTTTTAAATTGTTCTAACTCCTTCACCATGACTTGGTTATAACCTAAAAGACCCATCCATCATAGAGAACAACTCACATCCAGTCACCTTCTATAACATTTCCTCCATATTAGGCAAAGGGTAATTATCTTTTAAAGATGCCACATTCAAATTTATAAAGTCTACACACAACCTCAAGTCTCCATTTTTCTTTGACTGGAACTAGATTTGAGACTGATGAAGAATGCTTGATAGGCTTTATAATCCCTGCATCTCTTAGCTTAGTAAGATCCTCTTGCATTTTTGGCTATAGAGTGGGGTTAATTGGCCTCTATTTCTACCTAAAAGGCTTTGCATCAAAATTTAGTGGTATCTCATGTTGAAATAGGTCCTCCCTGTAAGCCTCCAAATCATCATACGACCATGCAAACATATTTGTGTATTTCCTCAACAAGGAAATTAACATACTCCTCACATGGATTTTCATCTTCTTGCCTATATACACCTTTTTAGGAGAATTCTCTATCCCTAAATTTATTTCTTGTAAATATTTCTTATGGGAAGATTCTTGCTTAACATTTGACTTGTGAAGGCCATCAAAGACCCTCTCTAGTGCGACCAACCCTTTAGGAATTTTATTTTTCTTTAATTGAATTATCTCATTCCCAAATAACATCTCTTTCCCATCAACCGAGTCAGCTACAAATGAACTAAAGCTAATCTCTTGGCCTTAATATTGGTCAATTCAATGCAAGAATCTTAGGATGTCATTGTCATCATCAACCACTTTCTAATTATAAAAGTTGTTAGGAACTACAGGCCTAGTCTGTACTTCTATGTGTGCAACACCATCAAAGGTAACATCATCTAATCGAACAACAATATAAGCTAATAAGTTTTTACTAATGTTTTGTCCCCTTTCAATCCACTCTATCCCAAAAGCATCAGAGGCCTTAATAGTATCCCAAATTTCATTCCTATATTTCGTAAGACTTTTATCTTTAGTAAATTTTTTTGATCTAATCTACGAAACTACCAAATCAGAATCCCCCAACACCATTAACAACTTAATGCCATGTTTGGAAGCTAATTTCAAACTAAGTAAGAGGGCCTCGTACTCAACAACATTGTTTGTACAAGAAAATTGTAATAAGGATTTCTTGAAAGTTTTACCTTGTGGAGAGATGAGAATAACTCTTGCACTCAATCCTTCCTTTGAACATGCTCCATCAAAGTACATAGTCCAAAGGTTGTCTTCTTGTGGTGTTTCTAGGACCTCCTTGTAAATTGGTGTAGGCTTGACTATTTCTTTTGGCATCTCTTCCTCAATCCAGAAAGTGTCTTAATTGATATCCACAAAATTAATCCTCATTGGTTCTTCAGGTTCCTCAATATGTTTCATCATGTGATGATCCCTTCATTCTCTAGTAATCTTTACATCTTTTTGGTCAATAGAAAAAGTTGCAAATGACAAATCACACTAAATACTCCCACCCATGGAATCACTCTAGTGTTTGGACAACAACATTTCATAAGTTGGTTGGATATCCACCACTATAACACTCACATATAACTCCTTTTTAGGAAAAGATACCAATTCATATTAAACCTTATTGATTACCACAATAAGAGGCACTTCCCTTGAGTGCATGGCATAGCACTTCCCATATGTTCTATCATCATTTAAGCTCATTTCTTCCATGATATTTACTAGCTTTACATTGTTTGATGCCATTGATTCTATCATGAAATTTCTAATCAACTTACCATCAGTGATAAAACTTAGAAAGAATGGATTCACATGGCTTGGATTGGCAGTAATAGTGGTTCCCAAATATATCTTGGGATTTTCATTGATCACTACTTCAGCCTGAACATTTTTTTCTTGTCTTGTGCTTGCTTCAAGTTGATCAACTATCACCTTATCCTTCCCGATACCAACAATACTATTGATAAGAGTGATAGTATTATTCTTAAGCTTGTCTATCCTCATCATTTCTAGGAATGGGATTGTGAATTTGACTTGTGATAATACCTGAAACATATCTACTAGAGAATGATTTGGTAACTCAGGGAGTATGAACTCTTGCGGAATTACCTTCTCACCTTGTCCTTGATCCTTTTCAGAATTGGGTTTAACATCTTTGGATTTCCTAGCTTGATGAGAAAATTCACCATCAATTTTTTCCTTAGTTCCTTTCTTGACCCAAATTCTCATCTCTTTCCCCTCCTTGGGTTTTGTTTCTTCTTTCTTGTTCTCTATCTTTGTTCCTTTTTTTTAGCATTGCTTTCCTTGAAAAGAATGATACCTAGGCTACCTTTATTTCCAATCACAATTTGATTCCTTAGATGATATTCATTCCTCACCTTAAAAGTCAATGCAACTATATACCTTTCAATTTCCTCATTTGAGGGTCTCCTTGAAGAAACATTATCTAAATCAAGAGTATAGACTATGCATCCATTCTCTCCTTAATATGACAATACTTTTTGACCATAAGAATTCACATCTTGTCTTTGAACATCCACACTACTCATGTTAGGCTCATCATCCGAGGATTATTCTTCATAACCAAGGTCTTATTTAGTCATGATTACTTTTGTCATTTCATCCCAATCCTACTTGATTATCTTGAGATTCTTCTACTAACATTTCCATAACAAATTTCTATAAGGGATGAAGCATTTGACACACTCCACACCAAGGCAAGTCTTTGATAACATTGGTAGAATTATTTTGCAAAGGATCAAGTGTACCTTGGACATTCTTTTAATTATTATTAATCGGCTTCCCATTATGTCAGTTTGTATGATATGGGTAGTCTTGCAATCTTGGGGGCCTTTCATTTCTCTAGAATTACAAATTTTCATTCTTCACTGCCTTTTGTAGTAAGCTAAGAACTTGATCTAGCTTTTCATTAGGAGCTATAGTTTTACCAACCTTGTCATTTTGAGCTTTAAGGTTTTTCAAAGCCTTGGGGTCATCCCTTCTTCCTATTTTACTAGAGATTCTCTTGTTATTTTCAATGTTGACTACCATCTTGTAGGCCTCTCTCAAATTCAATGGATTCTTATCTATGAGTAGATAACACATCTTACAATCATAAGCATTACAATAAGTCACTAAACATGCATCAGCATTAGGCCATAGATAAGTAGGGACTCTAATCGTACATTTATGAAATATTCTATTGAATTCAGTGACCATTTAATTATGTACTTTAATGATATGTTATTAAAATAATTCAACCTAAACCTAGGATCAATCTGATCCCCATACTGCTCTCTAAAAACTCTATAGAAATACTCCTTTGAATCAATATTTGAATCAGGTAACCCCTTGTACCAATCTCTTGCATCCTCAGTTTAGGATTTCATAAAGTATTTCATGGCAACATCATCATCCCATAATTCAAAATATTCCAAAAAGCTTTGGAAGGATTTTAAGTGATCTTCACCATTGCAAGCATTATTACCAATAAATTTAGGGAGATGCTTCCTCATATTACCTGGGATAGGGTTTGGATAGCCAAGAATATTGTCAAAACATAGTTTCCTATACCTATCAGTTTGAGGTGCCCTCCTGGGATGTCCATCCCTATGAGTATTGCTTTGTTTAATATACTTCTATTGTTATATTGATCTACATTCATACCTTTTCCACTTACATTATTACCACCACTCTTTTTCTTATCTTCTTCATCATTCTCAAAATAAGAATTACTATTCTTGTTGCCTCCTCTACTTCCACCACCTTTGTTGCCACTACCACCTCAACTAGGAGTATATCCTCCCGACATATTCTTGTGAGGTCCACTATCATTTTTCCTAGAGCTTGAAGACTCTAGAGTTGGTATAGAAATTTGAAGGAAGGAAAACATTATGGCCATTTTTTCATTGGTCACTTCAATTTAAGCCTTCTTCAAGTCTTCCTACAAATTTTCATTTACCAACTTCAATTTCATGAGTTCAGGATTTAGGGGTGTAGCAGATGGAATGGAGTCAACTCTAGGGTTATTTATAGTATTTTTGGTAGATGAGGTGTGGGTATCTATATTAGTATTAGTGGTTAATCTATTGAAGATATTCTTCTAGGTCTGATCCATGGGTTTCTTCCCATGATCTACAAATGATGTTTTATTGCGAGGATCAGTGGTTTTAGTAGTGGTAACAATTGTTGTATAAGTGCTAGTATCAAAGGTTCCCATCTGAACTATTGCCTTAGGAATTTTAGGGGTGATTTGGGCTACGATTTTAGCAGCATTCTCTTCAGAAGTTTTATGCCTGGCAACATCCTCTCTCATTTTCTCAACTTTCTATCTCCTAGTATCCCTCTCATGTTGCTTGGCTCTAATCCTATCCTCCTTTTCCTTCAATTCCTTTAGTATCTTCTTTTATTCTTTCTCAACAAGCCAATTTTCTTCCTCCTCCAAGACTTGAATATCCTTGTCTATGTCTTCCTCATTTTCTAATAAGTCTCCATACTCACTTGGTGTAGGGGTATGAAAGTTTTCTCAACTGGATCTTCCTCAGTGTGAGCAAGTGTTTCTAGATTAGGGAGCTCTCCCATTGGGTTAAAGTTTCCTCCATGAAAAATAGACCCAACTCCACATTTTGGTGGTTCTAATAATTTATTATTATTCTCCGAAAATCCCCACCTATCTTCTTCTCTAGAAATATCAAGCTCATTATCAAACACTTGTTCAATGGGAAAAATTCCTTGACCTTCCTGAGGAATTTCACCCTTATTTGAATTCTCTTTGGAATTTATACTCTTTACTTCATTATTGAACGTAGGAGATGCTCCAGCAAGAGATTCAATAGACTTACCCGATTTATTAGTTTTCTTCTTCCATAGAGGTTTTTTATCCTTTTTAGCTTTGGGTTCTAACTGCTACTCAGGATTTTTCTTTGTGTAACTTCTAGATTTCCTCATGTCAAATGTTGCATCAAAATCCTTCTTCTCAAGGTCCCTTCGAGATCTTGTCATTGTACTAGATTGAGAAACTTCAAAGTTTCCACCCACAATGTTGGAAAATAAAAATTGATTATATCTTGAGTTGTTATTTGTGACTCAGAGAAAATTCTAAACATGACCTGACACACTATGATAGAATTGACCAAAATGTGCCACATAAATTGGTTATGATGCATGTAGCTTTAATATTTGAACTAATAATTATTCTAACGAAGAATAACAAAACACTTGACTCTGACTATACCAGATCTGCACTAGCGACTTTAAATTTAGAAAGGTCCCCAATAGAGTTGCCAATCTGATGGCTCTTTTAAATAGCAACCAGATCTTCAAGGAAGCCTATGGATTTTCCAATTCTAATGATTAGGAACCTAAAATTGGTTGGCCAATGAATGAGAGAAAGAAATTTAGCTTTCCTCCTGCACTTCAGATTCTACAAGACCTGAGAGGGTGATCCTAGAAAATATACTTACAACACTCCTTCACAAAATTTCCATATGCATTGCATATTAAGAAGAAACATCCTCTTATCTACAACTCAAAAAGTGACAATTTGCAAGGAATTGGTAAATCCCTTACACTTTTATAACCTAGAGCATAGAATGTGCAATTTGAATGAGAACTACAACAACCGTCATCATTTTGAGTATAATTTTAATTAAATGAATTTTTCTTTGACATGATCCAGCTGATCATATATATTTTAATTCCCTTAATACATAGAACAGTGTAGTATCCTAGGGTGACGGGGTCAAATTCACAACATATTGTAATGCAACAACAAAGGAATTTGACATTTGTAGACTTTTATGGATTTGCATTAGAAATTCATTACTCAAACCTTCCAGAAAGAAAATGCTTAAAGATCCTATGAATTAACACACAAACCAGTGACTGCATTAAAGCATTTAAATCAACTACTTGAATTGAAGAGTAAATGCAAATAGACATCCAACCACCTTAATTGGAGATAAATAAAATAATCCTTGATCATTTCATTGTCAATTCATGAACAAATACATAGAAGACAATCTGCATGAAAGTTTCCATTATTGATTTTCAAATGCCACAATTGTTGCAAAACCTTTAAACTGATTGCAAATGTAAACTCATAACCTAGGATTAAACGAGTAATTCTATATCCATTGTATGCTTCTAACACTTCATGAAAATATTTTCTAAGACTACTTGAGATCAACCAAAAAATTTCAAAAACCCTTGCATAGTATCCTTGAATTCCCTTTTATAAGATGAAGGGAGAAAATAATCATCGGGCTATTGGTCGGTCACATTAAATTTCAATTTTTATTTCAAATTATTTAATTTCATTTCAACCCCTAGGCAGTTATTTGTAAACATGAACTCGTATCCTCATTTTTTGAGAATTCCATGTCATCACCTCATTTGGCAAAAAGTATGAAACATGAAAGAAAAAGAAACCATAAAGAAAAGAAAGAAACTTGGCTAGAATACAATGTGCATTTTGAAATTGAGAGGATATAGATTTTTCTTAAATAGTTATTTCAAATCCCAAACCTATATTATACTAAACCATGTTCTATATTCATCCCACCATCCCTACGACTTATTAAACATTACTTTTCCAGCCAATTCTTGTATTCATCCTCTATGGGCCAATTGATATCCAATATTTTTTGAACCTTTGTGTTGTATGCATTATATCTTGCATCAATTACTACTCTGGCTTCTTTCATAAAGGTGTCCATGTCTGTTTTGATCCTCATGAGATTATTAATTAAACCATTCAACATAGTTAAGTCTAACTTATCATCATTGTATGTTATCTATGGACCCGTAGCTATTTGATGCCTAAAGAAATCCCTCCATGGTGCACACTCTTTGAGTGTTCCACCTTCATCAAGGATTTTTGGTACACCTTGTTCTTCCATGTTCCTAAAGGAATTGATTTTACCTTGTAGTTTCCCACCAATTCTTTCATGGAAACCTGTGACTTCACCAATCATTTAAATTCCCCTTTCTATCTTTTCTCTATTAATGGGCCCCTCTGGATAAAAATTTCTAGTAGGGGATACATTCATTCTCAGGTTATTTATCATTATTCCAAAAACCTCACATGATTCCCTTGCCATGACAATAAAATAATCAAAAGAGAAATTTAATGCAATAATAGAGGCCTTCCTAGATAATGTAACATTCTTTGCATCACAATTATTGATTTGCCTCATTATTTTAGTGAAATCCATCCTATTAGAAATAAACCTAAGAAATAAATGTGGCACCACAGTAGTCCCATAACAACTGATGACTATGCAATTATCATACAAATAAAAATATCCCCAATTGCACTCATAATTTGAGTCATCATCACATTCTCTTGGTCTCAACAATGCTTGAATTGTTTGAGAAATTCTCTCAGCTAGTGCCAATCCAATTTGTACCAAAATAATAAGTTTTATGGTTTTACAGAATCCAACATAATTTGAATTTGGGCAGTGTAAATCCCATATGTATGTCCACATTTGGACAAGTAATTTATTACCCCATTCATCTACTTGTCTCAGTTTTATGGCCTGACCAAAACCTTCCCTTCTCTAGTATAATGAATAGTGTATGAATATCAATGGGTTTTTTCTTTCTTTCAACCTCATCCAGTCATAGTGTAATTGCTCAGAAACTCTATTAGCATAGTCAAACCATGTGTGCTTGTTTCTATGTTGAATGTCCATGAGCATAACTAACATGGGTGATGTTCTCCTTCTATCACACTTTACTTGAAGCACCTAACACAACATAAAGTATGTGTATTTGAAATAATTTGTGAATTCTTCACAATCCAATGGTTCAACTTCTTAGATTGCAAACACAAAGCCCTTCTCTTTTCTATTATTTGGTAGTTTACCTCTTCTGAACCCAACTCTATGTTTAGCATATTTCTTTTGCAACTTTTCCATGCTAATATTTTCACTAGCATCAGGTTTCATTCTGAAAAAATCTACAACTTTACTTTTCTTTATTTCCAAAATACTCTTACCATTAGTGTTTGTGATTACCATATTGACATCGTCATACCTGTCTATGAATTATAGCATTAAGTCTACCTCCACAAAAATATTAGGGACAACCAATTTCCCCAAATTAAAACCCCAAACATTTCAACTAGGATGTGGAGCATCTATTCTTGTGAAAGCATACAAATATAACTCCCATCCAAGCTTTGGCATGGAAATATGAACAATTCCAACTTCAAGGTCCTTGAAATTGGTGGTTAGTATTCCTTTCCTAATATCCTTCCTACCACTTGCCTTGACATCTACCAGATGGAACTTGTCCATGAAATGGGTATAGTCTTTTGGTTGGACCTTTTTATTCTTGGTTCCTTCAGATGTTTGGGGTGGGTCATGGGAGACCTATTTTTTTCTTCTTGGGTGTGGGTTTTGAAGAAAACAACTCACCAAGTTAACTCATCTTGGCTTCTTTAGGGATTTTAGGTTCAAGATTAAACTAGGTTTTGGAATTGATACTTGATTCTTGACAACTTAAACTTGAATTTGAGTACAATTCTATCCTTTTTCTTTTATCCCAAATAGTAAACTAAACTTAATTAAGAGAAGTAAAGAACCCTAATTCATCCTTGAAAATAACCCAAAAATTTTGATTCAACATACTAGTTCTTGCAAAACAACAAGAAAAACCAGTGGGATTCAATGTCGGCTTACCTGGAAAAATATCCTCTGCAACTTTCTCTAGGCTCATCTCTAGTAGCTCTGAGCTCTTCTTTAGCTCCTCAAATGTCAGAATGAGAGGAAAATACAAATACAAACCTTTTTACATGAATTTAGATGATTACGTTAACCATTAATGGCATAAGAAGGCTTGCACAAGTGAAAAATTACTCCATCAGTTGGTCATTCCTTTTTGAATTCAATCCAATAGCTCACATCATTCCATAATCTCCACAAGGCTCTACAAGTGATTTGATACATACTTTGATGAGTTAAGGAGTTGTCATACGTACTTCTCCATATTATGTGAGTATCGCTCATTGTGTCTTCCATTTTTACATTTGGACCTCATCAAGTGATGTCTTGGAAGCCAACGATGAGATATTAGCCCTTAATCATGATCATGAGAGGATCTTAGCTAGAGACCTGAACCCTATCACTCATTGTGTATTTACTTTTCATTGAGCAACCTTAACCTATGATAGACTAATCCCATGTGATGGGGAGAAAATTTACCATCGATAGTCATAGGTTCCCTTTTGGAGAGCATGAGATAACCAATGATAGTGATAATGCTAGCGATATGTTAAAAACTTACTTGCATCGCTCATCGGGAGTTGCTTTCTATTGGTGGCAATGTAACATGCGATGGGTGATGAACCTAGTGTTGTAATAAATATAGTGTCTCACTCTTCGTGGGATGGACATGGATTATTTTAAAGGAATATGCGATGAGTGATGAAGCACCAATGGTAGACTCAAGGGGTGCTAAAATGGACGTGGGTGAAAGTTATTCTTAAAAGAGGGACTTGTTAAGCTTGATGGGTAACCTAAATGTTGGGGCCAATTGAACAATGACAATAAATACCATAAGAATCCAATTAAGTAACTAGTAACCTCATGCAACTGGTCAACGCAAAAACATAAGGTAAAGGATAACCAAGGGTGGAAAGATATATAAAAATCTTAAACCCTAGACCCTAATGGCAACATGATATGAGCAATCAGAAATGTGACAATGAAACTAATGGGACCATGAAAAATATTTTTAGGGTTCCACCACCATGGATTCATGAAATTCATGTTTTTCCTTCAACCCTTCATCATATGATGAAATATGTCTATAACAACAAAGTCTATCAATTTGAAATAGACCCTAAGCCTAACAGTTTCTTACAACTTGAAAAAGGAACAACAAGTCCTCTAAACACATTGATTCTAGAACATCTAACATAGAACCTCTTGAGTCTGAAAAATAAGAAGAACCAGTGTCCAAATTACTAGGTGATGATTGGGGATCATTGGAATTCACACCTTAATTTATGGGTGGGTATATCATCACATGTTCAAAAGAGGATGAAAAACAAGAACAACCCATCGTTATGTCAACTCATAATTTAGAAGAACCTTCCCAAGCATCTACCTCATCTACTTTGGAAGAAAATACAACTTACACAACAAATTTTGATGAGATATATTATCAACAACCACCAAACCCAAATGAAATAGAAAGACTTTATGGAAGAGGCTATGAACTTGCGAAACAATTGGGATATAGTGGTAAAAGATGTGGAAAGAACAAAAAAGGCATATGAGTTCCTATTGAATGTAATACAAAAGAGAATAATATTGATTTAGGATATTGTTTTTCTAAGACAACAAAAGAAAATCAACAACCATCACTAAACATCAATACTATCACATGCAAAACAAGAACCAATCTCACAATAAAGCATCATAAATTACTTGATATGGATTTACCACCATCATGGGAGTACTTTGAAAATGATGAAGCTCTGAAATAGATGTTAGTTGTTTATGATAAGACATCTTCTATTGCTTCAAAGAAAAGAGTTACCTATGTTATGATCAGTACCAAGCAAAAATATATTGAAACTGAAAATAATGAGAAAGAAACAAGCATGGAACAATATGAACCTAAATTCTCCATGTCAAATGTGCTTCCCTTGGGAGATACAATTGATATACCAATGGAAATAGATGATAAAGAAAAATTAATTAAGAGAGGGAAGTGCCTTGATGATGAAGAACAAGACGATACTACAACCTTGCTCCATGATTTTCCTGAACTTTTGTCTTAGAAATATTTAGACATGACAAGAATAGATCCGAAGATAGTAACACACTACATTATCCTTGCTGAGAATGCTAAGTTTATTTGACCAAAGATATGAAAGATGAATCCTAAAATAGCTTTTCTTGTTAAAGGAGAACTTGAAAAACTCCTTGACGTAGGTTTCATTCAACCTATTGATTATTCTCTATGGATCTCAAACATTGTCACAGTTGTAAAACCTAACAATTGTATTAGGATGTGTATGGATTTTTTGTGACTTGAATAAAGCCTCTTTAAAAGATGATTTTCCCCTTCCTAATATCGACATGATAGTGGATTCAACTGTGGGACATGCTTTGTTTTCATTCATGGATGGATTTTCTAGATATAATCAAATCTTCATCAACCCACAAGGTCCATATAAAACAACATTTACAACCATTTGGGGAACATTTTGTTAGGTTATAATGCCTTTTGGATTAAAGAATGCACACACTTCCTATCAATGGGCCATGACATTGATATTTCACAATTACATACATAAAGTCTTCGAAGAATATGTTGATGACATCTTAGCCAAATATTTAACAAGAAAAGACAATGTGAATGTCCATCAGAAGATCTTTTAATGGATGCACAAATACAACATGAGACTAAATCTAAAAAAGTTTTTTTGTAGAGTAGATAGTGGAAATATTTTAGGGTTTATCATATCTCACAGAGGAATTGAGGTTGACACAAAGAAAATTGATGCTATAATCAACATGCCACCTCCTAGAAATATTTCTCAATTGTGCATGTTACAAGGAAGAATTCAAGCCATCTATCATTTCATGGAATCCGTGGTCGATCGAATGTTACCTTTCACACATTTCCTCAACAAGGATGTGCATTTTGATTGGAACGAGGATTGTAAAAAATCCTTTGAAATTTTGAAGGAATACCTTGCAACTCTACCCATTTTCCAACCCGCTATGCCAAGAAAACTATTCATCCTTTATATATCTGCATCAGCCCATGCTCTTGCAACATTGTTGGCTCAACAAGACAAAAGCAGTAAATAACATATTGTTTATTATATTAGCCAAACTCTAATAGATTATAAAACACAATACACACCAATAAAAAAAAAATGGTTGGCTACTATATTCACTACAAGTAAGTTGTGACACTATTTACTAAATGTGGAAATACAAGTAATGAAAAAAATTGATCCTCTTAAACATCTTTTTAATAAAACACACTTATCAGAACATCTAGCTAAATGGGTGATGTTGTTGACTGATTTTGACCTTAAGTTTGTTTCACAAAAAGAAATAAAATTTCAAGCCTTGACTAACCACTTAGTTGATGCTCATTCTGCTTTAGCATTACCTAGCAATGACTCTTTTCCTGATGACAATGTGTTGACAGTAGAAGCTCCTAAATGGGAATTATATTTTTATGAATCCAAGTGTAGAACAAGATTTGGTGCTTGTTTTCTATTAATTTTTCTTGCAAGAAAGCATAATCCCTTATCATACCAATTAAATTTCCTATGTACAAATAACACAGCTGAATATGAGGTGTTAATTGTTGGATTATGTGTTGCTTTAATCTTTGGTGATTCACAATTAGTGATCAAACAAATAAATGGAGTTTGCCAACCTAAACATGAAAAATTATCAAAATATAAGGATCTCACAATGACTTTTTTAGAAATGTTTGAATCATTCACCATTGATAACATCCCACAAAAAAGATAACTGGCATGTGGATGCAATGGTGAGTGCAACTTCTCTTATATCACCTCAAGATCCTTCAAAGGACATCACATTTAAGATTCATCCAATCATGAAACCTTCGATCAATGATAAATTGGAAGAAGTGTTAATAACAACCAAGGAAGACTTGATTGAATGGTATGATACAATATATAACTATTTAAAAGATGGTACAATTCCCGAGCCAACAACAACAAACACCTGAAATCACTTATGAAAATTAGCAACTAAATACATAATCCTTTTCAATGTGTTATATAGAAGATCCTTTAACGAAATTTTAATTAGATGTCTTTGGGACTCTAAAATCACTATAGCACTTGAAATGGCCCATGTGGGCACCTGTGGAGGTCATTTTGGTGGAAGATCCTTAGTTCAAAAACTCATTTGTATGGGACACTACTAGAGAAATATGGAAAAGGAATGCTTTCCATATGTTAAGAGATGTCATAAATGTCAAGAACAAAAAAATTTGATTCATGCTCTACTTCTGAGCTTCATGCTAAAATCCTTATTTGGCCATTTTTAGTATGGGGATTGGATCTAATTGGGAAAATCTCACCACCTTCCTCTGGTGGACATACATTTATCATTACAAAAAAAAACTACTTTACAAAATGGGTAGAAGAAATTCCTCTTCGATCCATGAATATTGATGTGATATGTTGTTTCATATTGGAACACATTATTTCTTGCTTTGAAATTCCTTCCACATTAATCTCAGAAAATGGGACTTCATTTAAGAACAATGACATGAAGAAATTCTTGGACACATTTAATATCCAACATTGCTTTTCAACACCATACTACTCACAATATAATGGTCAATCTAAAATCACTAATAAGATTCTCAAATAGATCCTAAAGAAAACTATTAAAAAACATTATAAGGATCAACACACAATTACAATATGTTCTATGGGCCTATTGAACAAGTTTTAGATTATCTATAGGAACAACACTTTACAACCTTGTCTATGGTACCATGGCAATCATGCCCTTGGAGTTACAAATCCACACACTAAGGATTGCTCTTCAAGGTCTTATTGATGACAATACCTATAAGGAAAAAAGATTACACTAGCTTGAGATACTCAATGAATAGTGCATTAATGCTCTTGAGCATCTCCAAGCCTACACTAAGAAATTACAACGTAAACACAATAATCATGTCATCCCTCGAACAATTAATAAGGGCAATTTAGTCCTATATGAAAATCAATGAAATACTAATGTAGACTATGTTGAAAAAGGAAAATTCAGTCCTAATTGGTTAGGATCCTACATCATCGATACAAGTTATGGGTCTGGCACTTACACATTAATAGAGCTCGATGGTACATCCCTCCAAGAGCCTATCAATGTCGTGCATAGGTGTTCGTATTATATCTAATTGTATACGCATAAAAATGGTCATGTCTATAATCCTGGCAATTAATTAAATATTTATTATTTAATTATTTCTTCTAAAGTCCTCTACATATGATTAAATTTAATTAATTTAATTATATTGTTCATTCATCTTATTCTTCTTCCATAGTTAAATAAATTTATTTTATTTAATTATTTTCATACGTCCACTTAATTAATTAAATAAATACATTTTATTTATTTAAATTAATTATCACTGTTTGAATTTAAATTAAATCTTTTGATTTAATTAAATTTAAATATTTCCCCTTTCTTCTATTTTAATTCTTCTTCTAATTAATTAAATGTTTCATTTAATTAATTTCATAAAAGTGATTTAATTAAATAAATATTATTTAATTAAAAATATCTTATGCTCTCTTTCCAAATCAAAATTAGGTATTTTAACCTAATTGTGCAATCTTCTCATATCATAATTAAATAATTTTATTTAATTATGAGATATTCTATTTTTTTTCAATAAAACTGATTAAAACTCTTTTCTCACCACAAACTTTCTTCTGCTTTTAAAAGCTTAATTAAATATTTTATTTAATTAAGAAAAGCTGAATGTCCTCCACAAATAAATAATTTGAATTTTTAATTCATTATTTATCAGCTTTAAATCTTTCTTTTATTCTTTTTAAAGAAAGATGATTTCTTATCTTCTCTTCTTTTTCCTCTTTCATAATAAAATAGAAAAATCTTGATTTTAGGGTTCTTTTATTTTCTCTTCAATTTCATCTTTCTTCAACCGTTCGATCTACCAGGAATTATCACAACCGTTAATCATATCAGCCAATCAGAAGTTTTTGAAAACTTTATAAATACAACCTCTCACAATTCATTTAGGAGGTTGATTCTTAGGTATCCTCACTCTGTCAAAATAATTCTGGAATCTTCCATCTTTCATCCACCATTCTCCTTCAAACCTTTATCACATTGTTATGCTGCAGAATTGAGCAACCAACATTCCTCCAAAAATCAACTTTCAAAATCTTGCATTCTTAGTATAGTATGCATTTCATTTATATCTCATTCTTCAGTAGCCTACTTCGTTGAGCTTGGCATTCCAGATCTGAGAGCAACTTGAGCAAAGACGAAACGCTGGAGATAGAGGACAATAAGACGACTTCGAAGAAACTGCCATTAACAGTTTGCTTATTTCTGTTTTTCTTTTGGTTTCTTTGATTTAATGTTTTATTGATTATGTTGTTATTGATTTAAATTGATCATATTTTCATACACACAATAATTTGGCGCCCACCGTGGGGCCTTGCCCCATTTTTAACATTTATCTGCAGGTTTTGTGACAGGATTTTGCATTCTGGAATTCAACTTTCTGACAAAAATTCTTGTTTTAGAGAATCCAAGGGTTTTCTATAGTGCAAACAAGGGTTTATGTAGTGCATACAAGGCTTTTAATGGTGTTTTTTTTAGGTTTTTACTAACTTTGTTTTGTAGATCTGACAATTTTTGGACAAAAACCACAAGTTTTACAAAGTTCTTCATATCTTCTACACAGCTGTGAATTTTTTTACAAGATTTTTACAGAACCTATTACATCATCTCAAGAGGCTACAGTAAAAAGATCGAGGGTTTTTCATCATTTTTGTGGAAGTTATTTCGATTTTAATTATTTTCATAAATTTGACTTTCTGGACGTAAATCGACGAATTTTTCAGAAATTTTTACATTTTTTGGAAAGCTCATGAAATTTTAATGAGGGTCTATGTTTTACAGATTTAGTTTGGAGGTCAAATACAATGCGAAAAAGTTCGATCTTCATTTTCTGTATGGTTTTCATAAATCCGCGATTTTGAGAGAAAAGGAGGGAATTTTTCTTACTTCTTTACATTTCTGGAAAGCTCTCAGAAAATTAGTAGGGGTCTCTTCTTTGATTTTTCATTTTTCAGATCAAAAAAATCATGAAAATTCTAAAATATAATTCGGCTCTGTCAAAAGTATCTGAAATTGAAAGTTTCTGATGAACTTGTCTTTTTCTCTTCTTTTTCTTTTCTTTGGCTGCATTATAATATTATTATTTTTATCTTGTAGGTGATCATAAGGAGCTCTAGTAGCAGCAATATCATTCACATAAAAAATTTGGAAAGCGAAAATAACCAGGTGCACTTGTTTCATCATTCATCTCTTAATCTTGTTTGTCACATCTTTCAATTTGGGTCATAAAATAAAATCTTGTTTGATCACATCATTGCAATTGGTTTAAAACAAAAAATCTTGTCTTCAATCACATTTCAAAAATTGGGTCTAAAATTTACCATTGTCTTCCATCACATCTTGATTTGGGATCTAAAAAAAATGAGTGCTTCATTGTTTTCTTCTAAACATTTCAATTTCTAAAGGGAAATTAATCACTGTGAGCGTGAATCAAGTGGGTGTCTTCCAAAACACTTCACTTGGTTCGCTTTTGTCAAAACCCTTTTTAGGAGACCTGCTTGGAGCACACACCCCTCCAAGGGACGACCTTAATCAAAGTGTGAATCGAAAGACACGCTTGTTTGGAAGTTGGAATCTTGTCACTCTGAGCTAAGCCCCAAAGAACTTTATACCTTTGGGAAATGAAGGTGAAAGGTGGGTTACCCCTTTCTCCCGGCTTATTGGCAGAATTTTGCTTTCAAGATCATCCCTAGTCAACTTTGTGAAAACTCACTTGAGACCTAATTGGCCATACCCCACTTGACTAGTCATTAGGCTTGTTATTGTGTATTCAAATGTTTGCTTAATCATAACATCTAATCTTGGAAGACAAACTTATCATTGTGCTTGGTGTGTGTGTTCATGCATTTACATGTGAACTATTGTGTTTGATAGTGCCAAAGTCAAATTTCCAATAAACTCTTGCCACATCATCCAAATCACCCAATCTTATCATTCCATATCATATCCTAATCATCATCATCTCTTTAATCCAATCAACATCATTTTACACCATGGAAACATGGGAAGATATGGCACAAGAGTTTGTTCACATGCTTCACACTCTTAAAACAATTCAAAAACCTTTGCCCAAAAAATTCATTCACAAACTCCATAACATGATACAAAAACTTCAAGCAAACAAGTCACCTCAAATCCAATACCTCGTAATTCAAGCCCAATACCTCCTAGCCACATGTCAAATCCAACAACCACAACATCATCCCCTATCCATTCATTATCAACCAATTCCACCTCAACCTAATGTGTCATCCCTTTCCACCTCATACCAATCTAATCAATCCACTTCTTTGAATGACAATTCCACATCAACCTATCAAACCACATCACGACAAATGCATGTGAATTTAAGTCCACCTGGGAAATAGAATCAAGAGCCTTTAAGTTCTCATGCAACCATTGACAAGGGGAACACTAATCTAGGTCATTCACCCTCTAAGTATATCATACCACTATCCAATCAAAAGCCTATCCATAAGCCACCACAACCGAGTCCTGATTCATTGGCCTCTTTACTTTCCAAATCAAGTCACACCCCTGAATATAGATATATAAAAAATATATTGATGGGATTACCTAAATCCATCCCTACGCCTCCAAAGGATGTGACCCAAGGGCTACAAGCAAGGAATCAATTGTCACCATGTCATTCAACACATATACTTGAACAAACAAAAGAGTCCTCAAACGTCATGCCAAGTCCTTCAAGTCAACCATGTCATCCACAACCCCTTGATCCTATTCAAGAGTCTTCCCCATTAAGTCTAAGTCAACCTCCATCATGCCTCCATGTTGTTGACCATCTAGAACATGTTGAGCCCATTCAAGAGTCATCTCCTTCCACTGCCATTCAAACAACCCAAGAGGCATGTCAAGAGTCTACTCTCAAGCATGTGGAAACATCAAGACCTAGTCCTAATCAAGATCAAATCATTTTCATCCAACCTATCCATAATCTATATCGTTTTTATGATCAAGATGATATCTATAATGACAAAGAGCCTATGCATGAGCAACTTGATCCTATACCCATCCATGAGAAAGATATTCCAAATTCACCTCCACCTAGTCCTATCCATGATCTATCAACATCCATTTCCCTTGATGAGACACATGCCTCCCAAGCCAACATAGAAGATCAAACAAATACCTTGGATCTAAGTGAACACAATGCTAATCAAGATCCTAATGATCCTCCATCACCCACTATCGACCCCATTGAAAGTCCTCCATCCTATCCTAATGGTCTTTCCACCCTCATTCATGAATGTTCCTCCTTAGAACAACAAAAACCATTATCTTTCCTTGCTTCATCTTCTCCATCCAAGAGGGAACTCGTGTCTAGTGTTCTACCTACACCTAGTCTCATTGTCCATTGCACACTCCAAAACATGAACCACCAAGGTAAAGTTCTAGACCTTCATGAACAAGATGTTTTGGAGCCCATCCATGTCAAAGTCCCTCCACGCTCTTATGACCTTGGACCTACACCCCAAGGAAAACAACCTAAAGATGTTGGTACTTCTTCCATGCATCCTAAGTCCACTTTCCATCATAAAGCCTATCGTATCCCTAAAACATATGTTGCCATTCCCCCTCCATCATCCTACAAATGTCAAAAGCATGTGACCATACACCTTCCACCATCAACTTTGCCACCATTGCTTCCAACTCCTAATATCCCTCCATCAAATCTGCCACCATTGCTTCCAACTCCTAATATACCTCCATCTAATCTACCTCCACTTCTCCCAACACCTAATATCCCCATTATCCAATCCCCTTATCCATTTATCCATAAATACCCTAACATTCCTAATCATGACCAACAAATGCACATAGTGTATAAACATGAAGCTTCCACCCATTCCACCATATCCATGGGATTCAAAAGCAAGAATTCCAATGCCTCTACCTATAAATTCAAAAATCTTAAGGGTTCTCATGCCTTAGGACATCAATACAAAAATTCAAAGAAAAATCCATCTAAAAAGTTATATAAGCCCATACCTCCAAAAGTAAAGGCCAAAACTAAACTGGTTTGGGTACCTAAGAAAAAGGAAAGTAAGTCAAATGAGGCATCCACATCACAAAAATCCCAACCATCCACTTCCACCCCACATTCCCACTCTATTCAAGAGTCTCAAATTCCTAAAACCCACAAGCAAAATAAAAATCATAAAAATACTAAGTCTATGTGGGTACCTAAATCACTTCATCCACCACCTCTTAAGAAAACATCTCCATTGCTTCCTACACCCCATCCACATCAAAGGCTTCAACATTTATCACAGTGTGTGCAACCATTGGTCATGGTTCCCTTCCATTTCACAACAATCCCACATACCTCCATCCCCCCATCCTTCAACTACTATCCTACATATCTTCCCAACCACCTTCCTATGGTCCATGCTTTTGCATAAACCTTGCATCCATCCTTTTGCACAAGTCCTCTTCAATCAACATCATCATCCACTATTCCCCATCCATTCTTGCATAAGCCTTTCATAATCCGCCATCTACCTAATCCATCCCTTTCATGTCATCCCTTACCAACATCTATGAGCATTTGACATGGTCCATGCAATGACATCCATCTAGTGGGACTATCACCTTTCATAGAACTAGACACTTGAGACCCTCCTATCCATATTTGCCTTCTCTTATCCAAAAATTCAAAATAAAACAAAATTCAAAAAAAAAGAAGTAAAGAGAAATCCCTTCATCCAATGGTGAAAACTTGGTAAACAGGCACTTTGGATAAGTACCATGATGAAAACCTAGCAAATAGGCATCATGCGTAGGTTGATCTTTTATGTCACTTACACTTGGGGGCACAATGTCTTATCTATCCAACCTATCATTTTCATGTCATATCATTTCCATCTTACCTACCATCTTTAGCCATCATACATACCTCTCATATTGAGTCCATTCATCCACCCTTCTTCTTTTGATCTTGATGAAGATATAGGGGCAAAATGTTGAAACATGCTTTGGATATCTTTTGATATACCTCATCCTTCCAAACAAGCCTATCATTATCCTATTGCCATAAGCTTTGTCATGAAAATCCTAAGTCTTGTACTTAGAATGGGGCATGTTATTCCTATGCCACATAGTCTTTGGAAATCACATCCTTCCTCCCTTATGATGCATACATCCATTTCATTCACTATGACTTATCCTTTCCATCCATCCATATATCATGAGCCTTTTATCCCTTATCCCATCACCCACCATTTCATCCATCAATCCCCTTGCACCCTTGCACCTAGACTTGGTTTTCCCCTTGTCATTGGTATCTAGCACAAAGGCTACTCAAATTTTCATCATTTGACACCTCCAAATATTCTCAAAACTCCAAAAAAATAAAATCAAAACATCTCAAAACTCCAAAAAAATCAAAACATCTCAAAACTCCAAAAAAATCAAAACATCTCAAGACTCCAAAAAAATCAAAACATTTCAAAAATACAAAAAGTTCAAAAATACAAAAAAGTCAGAAAAAGTCCTGAAAAAATACAAAAAAATCAGAAAAGGTCCTGAAGAAATACAAAAAAATCAGAAAAAGTCCTGAAGAAATACAAAAACATCAGAAAAAGTCCTAAAAAAATACAAAAAAAATCAAATATCCAACAAAAAATCTAAGCAATAAAATCATTTCAATCACATCAATTCTTCTACCCAATCATTCAACCATTCCACCAAATCAATCATCTTCATCAAAACCATTGCAACCAATCCACTCAATCACAATCATTCCAATCAAATCAATTCTTCAATTCAATCAATCGATTATCTAATCAAATCACTTCAACCTAAATCATTCCAATCACATCAATTCTTCTATTCAATTCATCACATCCTATCATCCAATCGATCATCATCTCCTTACAAATAGTTTCTTCAAATCAATCAAATCATCTTCAATCATTCTGAGCAATAATCCAAATGCAAGTCAATCCTTAATCCATACCAATCAAGTCGATCAATCTTGTCCAATTGTCCAATCACATCCTTTGGTCTTGATCCTAATCTTGTCGTAAACCAAATCAACCAATCAACCAATCAATTATCATCATCCTTGTGTTGCTCTAGGGATATATCGCTTCCCAACAATGACAACACTATCCACATCTACTCTTTGTTTTTCAATCGCGAGAAGCAAAGTTATCCAATTCAACATCAATCAATCAATCAACGGTTTACAGCTTGACGGGGGCAATTCCTTGTTTGTTTTTGTATCATTTGTGCATGCTTGCTTGCTTGCTTGTGTGTGTTATCATTTTATCTTGCATTTGTATCAAATCCATATCATTCCAGCTAATATTCATATCTTGTGTGTGTTGGAATATCTTTTTGCATTATCCTTTGCATCTAAGGTCACATAATACCTTTTGTGCATTAGGACTTTAATGCTCTAAGCCTCTTTCCTCATACATCTAGACAAGGTTGTATTACGTTGGGGCATGAGACACATCATCACCTTGGTCCTTATACCTTGGTGCATAACGTCTAGTGCTATATCAAACATCATGGTTGCTCACTTTCATTGCAGCATAACGTATCCTTTCATCTCCTTCATCCACATTCTCTCTTGCATCATTCAACTTATCCCTCCTTTATCATTTCATTTCATTTCGAGAGAATACCTGTGTTTGTTCAACCCACCTATCCTCTCGAGGGGGCATCATCGACATCAAAAATCAGAAACATATCAGGGGCAAAATTTTTATTTTCTTTGAAGCAATGCGTTTCACACATCACTTCAAAGAGGGGCAAAATGTATACGCATAAAAATGGTCATGTCTATAATCCTGGCAATTAATTAAATATTTATTATTTAATTATTTCTTCTAAAGTCCTCTACATATGATTAAATTTAATTAATTTAATTATATTGTTCATTCATCTTATTCTTCTTCCATAATTAAATAAATTTATTTTATTTAATTATTTTCATCGTCACAATTAATTAAATAAATACATTTTATTTATTTTAAATTAATTATCACTGTTTGAATTTAAATTAAATCTTTTGATTTAATTAAATTTAAATATTTCCCCTTTCTTCTATTTTAATTCTTCTTCTAATTAATTAAATGTTTCATTTAATTAATTTCATAAAAGTGATTTAATTAAATAAATATTATTTAATTAAAAATATCTTATGCTCTCTTTCCAAATCAAAATTAGGTATTTTAACCTAATTGTGCAATCTTCTCATATCATAATTAAATATTTTATTTAATTATGAGATATTCTATTTTTTTTCAATAAAACTGATTAAAACTCTTTTCTCACCACAAACTTTCTTCTGCTTTTAAAAGCTTAATTAAATATTTTATTTAATTAAGAAAAGCTGAATGTCCTCCACAAATAAATAATTTGAATTTTTAATTCATTATTTATCAGCTTTAAATCTTTCTTTTATTCTTTTAAAGAAAGATGATTTCTTATCTTCTTCTTTTTTTCCTCTTTCATAATAAAATAGAAAAATCTTGATTTTAGGGTTCTTTTATTTTCTCTTCAATTTCATCTTTCTTCAACCGTTCGATCTGCCAGGAATTATCACAACCGTTAATCATATCAGCCAATCAGAAGTTTTTGAAAACTTTATAAATACAACCTCTCACAATTCATTTAGAGGGATGTACTAGAAGGGATGTACTACATAGTCATGTCATCCAACCAAAAAATTGTCTAGCTATAATCTCCTTAACTACCTCATGGGATCTAGCCATTGAAGTATAAGCTGATAGGGTCTCAAGAGGATCTCTTCCTCCTCTAGCTAGTCAAATCTCACTCTTCAAAAGTGTAAATCTCCATAATTCCACAATCATCATAGAGGATAGCTAAAGGCCCAAGGGTACCCCACTACTGTCAGACATGGGAAGCTAATAGGTTTGGTACATGTGATATGCTCAAGACACTAAACATGTAGAAGCGTACAGTGTACCATGTTGTCCACCTCCTAAAAAATAAACCATCTGAGATCATAGTATAGGTGTGCTAGGATGTAGTGCCCCCAGGCATATATTGTCCTTTTCTCTACCATCCCACATATCAGGTGAAGTAGTCCTCCCTCTAGGTGCATTGCATGCTGATTTGGAATGAGTAATAGTGCAATTATGTGCAGGGTATGTGTAGGATCATCATGGATAAAACAGGCTCTTAAGTGGCAAAAATTCAAAAAATTAGAGTTAGTCAACTTGACGTAAAAATTTGAACAAGTTATTTATATTATTTCAAAAATATGTAAGAATAAAATCTGTAGAAAATTGAATGTAGTTTCTAAACTACTAGGTTTGTTTAAAAAAAAAATCCATTCGGTGAAATTTGAAATTTCAATGCAGTGGTAATTAAATTTCAGGATAAAAATAAGAAGTAGGTGTCTGTCTAACCACCCTAACCACAATAAAATGATAATATTTTTTTATAATATTTTATATATAAGTAGAGGACTGATGCCCCAATGTGATGCATATTTTTTTGTTACTTTTTTCCAAGTAAATAATTAATTATGGTTTTTTTATTACAACTTTTTAAAAAATATAAAAACTTGTATGTCTCACCACCTTAACTTGGTCAAAACTTCATGAAATTCAATTTTTATTTTTTTAATCCTATAGTATGTGAAGCATAGAATGTGACACATGTTTTGGATTCAAAAAATGTGATCCTATTTGAAAGCTATAGATATTTTTCAATTAGCCTATCGATCAAGACTTTAGTCATAATTTGAATAGAAAATGAATAATAATTACTTAAAAAATTCAAAGTAAAGCATAATTTATATTGGTGGAAAGATGAGAATATCCTTTAAAAACCCATTTCATTTCATCAATTTTGTGTAAAAAAATAGTCATCAGCCAGATACCCATTATATTTCCACTTTTTGGCCCATCATGATCCTGCACATACCCTACATCATAATTTGTCTCATCACTAGGGATCGTGAATATAGTAGCATCAGAAGCTCGATCTGTGACCTCACCTTCTTGTTGTGCACTATCCCATCTAGGAAATATTGCATTTTATCATTTTTCTCATAAAATGTATGATCTCCCGAGAATTTTACCCACTCTCCTTAAATGAGAACTCAGAGAATGTGGTGGATGTCCTCTAGAGTGATTGTCATCTCACCAGTATCAAGGTGGAATGTATAGGTGTCTACATCCCAGTGCTTGGTTAGAGCCATCAACATCGCATCATGGTACCTCATGGGGTCCTGAGGTATGCACAATATATCTCTATAGCCTGTGAATTCCCTGTGTCCTCTGCTAAAAGTATGGGGGCTAGGTCTCCAATAAATCTAAGTTGCTTACCCACTAGATGCTAATGTGAACGGGTGGGTACCTATCAATAAAACAAAAATATACTCTATATAATCAATCTAACATCTTTAATTTCTACATTATTCATCATAAAAGTGTACTAAAGTCCCTCTAGTGTGCTTTCTTAAAGGCCCTAGACACTTTAGAACCCTTTTCAGACACTTTGCAAAAAAGTGGGACACTTTGCGAACAAATCGGACACTTCGCAACAAAAAAAAGGGGATAATTTGTGAACTCTTTTCTAGGATCCTAAATTAACCTTGTAATGCATAAAAACCACCAAATAACTATATAGAAACTGAGCAAAGGTAGCAAAACCAACCCACCTCATGTTGATGCTAGTTGCGTGCCACCTTGTCTCCTAGCACATCTAGTCTCGTAGGTTTGTAGTCCCATCTGCTCGACATCTTTAACTATTATCTCATCCCTCTCAAGCTACAAGAAGGTAAAATGACAAAGTAAGTTACAATTTACTTCACTTTTAGCTTTTATGTTTAAAACTAGGGTTTTTACTATATTAGATTTAAAAGGAACTTTTTATTCAAATCAACATAACAGGTGCTAGAGAGCTCCATTTTCGACAATGTTTGTGGTGTTGGAATTGTGATTCTACTCCGACTGTCATTATGTGGCATGGTACTTAGAAATACCTTATGAGATGACTTACCTAATTCGATGTGGCCAAATTGCTACCTTGATTCCACCTCCATAAAGCAAGTGGAATTAAGGGGGAGCATACATCTACCCTCGAATTTTATTTCTAGAAGTTAGACAAAAGTATTTTTGGACAACTAACAAATTTGTGTTGTAGGATATGGTACCTATTGTTGGAGTTTTGTAGATAACTACATTGGGGGATTCATTATCCCATATTTTGAATGAGTATCCTTAATAAAGTGTATTTCTTAGAGTCCTTTAGCTTGCATATGCACATAGAATCATATTGGCACTAAAGTGGGGGCTAAATGTAGCATAGAAAATTGTACTCTTGAAAAAAGAGGAAAATTTCATGCTTAATTTGGACCTATTTTGGCACCCTTGCATTAATTGATCTTTAAACTTACCATGTATAGGCCCCTAGAAACTATTATTTTAGATATTGAGGCCTATTCTAGTAAAAAATCATGTAAATCCTGACAAATAACACTTAAATCATTCAAATCTCAAAAACCCACCTCAAAAATCTTAGGTGGGACCTGTTCATCACCATGGGTAAATGAATCCCCTCTGGTGGGACCCATTCACCAAGGGTAGCAATGAGTCCCTTTTGGGGCATTTTTTCAATTTTAAGCGGGAAATTCACCAACTTAATTCAAATTTCCAGTGGATTTCAGCCTTTTAGGTCTAAATAATAGAAAATTAGGTATTGATTCTTATAAATATAATTTTATAGATTATTTTCAAATAATCTAAGCTATTTTTAACAAACACATTCAAGATTCAAGTATTGAGAGAGTCTTTCTTAAGAAGATTCATAAGTCTATCATAGCAAAGTTGAAGCTTTAGGGTAGAATTCAAGGGTTTTTCTAGGTCTTCAAGCTCACTTTTTGTTCAAGATATTCAATTTTATAGGGTTGATCATGGATGGCTATGGAGAATCATGAAGAATTCTTGGTTGGGGAGGTACAACTAGCCATCAAGCCAAGCCTAAGGACTTGTTCTCTAAGTGATTCCATCTTCCATTATCTCTCTATTATTAGCCTAAGGAAGGTTTGCATGTCATTTAGATTCATTTAAAATTATGTTGGATCTCTTAGGATGAAGTCTTAAATCATTCAAGTTTCATTCATGGATCTTATTCTTGCATATTAGAATAGGGTTACATCTTGCATCAAATTTCCTAGTCTTAGAAACACTTAGGGATAGGGTTTTTTGCATATTTTATTATCTTTTTCAATGTTTAACTACCAAATTAGGGGTTTGACTAAGGACAATCCCCCATTAGCAATCAAATTATATTTTTTTTTGTAGGTGTTTTTGCAGACTCAGATCCGAGACTTAATATGGGAATGAAGTGCAGGTATTGGAGTACAGATCTATGATTTCAACTTTCAGAAATGCTAAAAAGGACTAATTCACCATTAGTGGAAAATGAGTCCCATTGGGGGTGTCTATTAGATCAGTTTGTAGATTCTAGTACTATTTTGTCTGAATTTTTTTTTGGGGAGAAACCCTGATCTAGGATTAATTTTCCCAGGTTGGTGAATGAGTCCTAGTTGGTAGAAAAGTCATCATTTTCAGATTTTCAGAGCTACTTTCAGTTATTCTAGGATTTCCAGGTGCACACCATTTATTGTTACACTTTTTTGTTCTGTCTTGATTGTATTTTCAAAGAATTTTATAGGTCTTTTTGGTCTTTTTTCATTTCACATTATGTGTTCAAGCATCTTACATTTTCTAGGTTTACATTTGATAGTGAATCTCTTTTATCAAATTTTTAGTCTTTAGGAAAATCTTCTTTGATAGATTTCAATATCATTTGTACGCGAATCTCAAGTGTTTGTTCTTGAGTGAGCCATTAATATTTTTGTACCTCTCTCCTTTTAGGTTCAAAATCATAGAATTTTAAGAGAGACCCCCACACAAAAATCTTTGGTTCACCTCCTCATTTGAATGATCACATTCCTCAGGTACATCTTCTTCAACTTCAACCATCTATGCTACTGCACATTTATGAGGTGAATGAGGCATCTGGAAAACCATGCACTGAGTGTCATCAAAAAAATTCCCTAAATTCTTCAACAAAGGATCTGAGGGAACCTTATTCTAATTATTTCTCAAGTTATTGGGGATAGACTTCCCATTATACCAATTGGTATTATATGGATGATCCTGCAACTGAGGAGGTCTTTCATTCCTCTGATAATTTTTTGATGGAGACTTTTCTTGGGTGCCATAGAAAAATGACCGTTTGTCATTTTCATGGTCTTGTAGGCCTTTCTTCACAATTCTTGGTCCATTTTTCTCTGATTTAATGTTGCAATGTGGCTTGAACATTCACATTAGGTCCTTAAAATTCAAATTATGGCATCTTTTGAAGGTTTTGTGAAGTGTTGTAAAAAATTTCTACACTTTTGTATACTCTATTCATTACAATTCACCTAAACATCACCTTTTCATCACTTATCAAGTCCTATTTTGAATTGTTGTAAATTCTTGTAATAAGATTTCATGCTTTTCTAGGCTTAATTTCACTATTTACACCTTTCTTATGCTTTACTTAATCCCTTTATGCCCTTATAAGGCTTAATTAAGTGTGTTTTTTATTGTAAACCTGACAAACAACATTAAATGCAAGATAATTCCCAACACCCACTTTCAAGTCCAAGGTGGGACCCATTTTCCATGTGTGGCAAATGAGTCCCTCTTGGCTCAAAATTCAAAATATTTCAAATTTTCTTTCAGGTTTTTCTTTAAAATCACCTTATGTCAGCCTGTGATGAGGTATCTTTGGGTTACTATAGCACAAGTGTGTATAAATAAGTGTTTTTACATCCATTTTAACCCCCATTCATCAAGTTCACTTATTCACTCATTCATTCAAGAATTCAAGCACTTTTCATCACTTAATCAAGCATTAATCAAGTATTTTGGAGCATCCATTGTTATATCTTCAGATTTTCTTCAACAAGGTTGGTGAGTTTAAGACATTTGCATGTTGTTTATTCACTTTTCCTTGTTCATTTCATTCCATTTCTTCATTAAGGGTATGATTACCAAAGTGTTATTTGACCAAGGAAAATTCATATAACCTAACCCTTAACTATTTTTCCCCTTTGCATGTGTGTTTGCAGACTTGTGTATGTAGATTTGACAAGCAATTAGTTGTTAAAAAGTGGACAAGAATTCAACAAAGTGTTTTAAGTTAACTACAACCCATTTCAAGCTTGGAGAAGACATTTTGTCTATTTTCTATAGATTTGACTCTGTCAACCCGACAAGTAGACAACCTCAGAACTGGTTGTACAAAATTGGTCCCTAAATTCTCAAAATTTTGGGAGTGGACTGATTTTCCATCAATGGAAAATGAGTCACACCTTAAGGCTAGAAATCTACATTTTGTTAGATTTTAGATCTCGACACTTAGAAACTTGTTAGATTTTTTCATCAGAAGCAAGACTGATTTGCCATCAGTGGCGAATGAGTCCCACTAGTGATTTTTAGTGATCTCTAACATAATTTAAAATATTCCAAAATCTTCATCAAGCCTCCAAGTGTACTCTAATTCAACCTTCCTCTTTTCTGTTTGGAATTTGTTCATGTTTAGTTCATGCTTCCATATCACATTGTGTTTTCCAACATTTCATAATTCTTAGGTTTTATATTCATCGTCAGTGAAATATTTCATTTAATTGCACTTAGATCATTCCATTTAGTCTTAGTTGCATTGTACATTTCATAATTTGAGTGAACTACATTGATTGTTTTGTGAGGTTTATCTCTCTCCTTTTAGGTGAAACATCTTAAGAGTGCAAGAGTAGCCTATAACCCTCATGCCAAAAAATCTATGGTTCATCTTATTTTTCAATTCTATCATTTATATTTTTCATGAAATTATCAATCTTATCCTCAAGCGTACCCCCTTTAGCACCTTAACTCTTATCCTCCTTTTTTGGGTTTCTGAGGAATTTTATATCATCTCTTCTTCCAACTTTACCAATGGCTCTACTAATATTATCAATATGTTCTGCCATCTTACAAGCCTCCCTCAATGTTTGAGGATTCTTATTGAGTAGGCATTAGCTCATCTTCGCATCAAAAAAATTGCAGTAATTTACCAAGCACACATTGTCATTCAATTGTAAATGAGGAGGCAACCTTTTCCTTGTGTTTCTGAACCTTCTATTAAAATCAGCCACAAACTCATTATACCTTTTAGCAATGTTATTAAATTGACTCAATAAATAAATTGAATTAGTCTTTTCACCATACTACTCTCAAAACATCCTCTTGAATTCCTCCCAGGAGCCAATACTCTCAGTAGGAAAAATCCTATACCACTCTCGAGCATATTCAATGAGACTGCATAAAAAAACTTCATCATTATATCATATGCTTCTACCTCAAAGTTATCCATAACATTTGAAAATTATTTGAGGTGATCTTCACCACTTAAGGAATTATTTCCAAAGAATATGAATAAAGAAAGTATGAAGTCTTCAAGAAATGGGTTAGGATAACCAGGTATCCCAGTGAAACATAACTGTTGATACCTATCAACTTGGAGCAACCTCTTAGTATGTTTATCTCTATGAGAATTTCTATGCTCATCATTATTTTGGTTATTAGATTGATGTTTACCCTTACCATTCCAACTTCTATCATCACCACCACCTCCCTTATTCTTCCCCTCATCATCTTCAGAGTATGAGCTCTTGTTTTTATTATTTCCTCCACCTCCACTATCGTAATCTCCACCACCACCTCCACTAGTAGTGTGTCCTCCAAAATTCTTCTTTTGGGTTTCACTATTATTGTTTCTAGAGCTTGAATCCTCTAGATTTGGCATATATATCTTAAGAAAAGCAATCTTCATAGCTAATTCTACATTGACAGCTTCTATTTTAGCTTTCCTCAAATCTTCCTACAGGTTGTCATTCTCTAATTATAGTTTCAACATCTCAAGTTTTGGGGGTGCAATGGATGGATTAGGATGAATTTTAGCATTATTGATGGTGGTTTTAATATATGAAGTATGGGTATTTTTAATGGTGCTAGTAATGAAAGTATTAAAAGTAGTCCTCTTTGTCTAATCAATTGGTTTCTTTCCATGGTCTATAAATGATGATTTCTTAGTAGTAGCGGGAGGATCTAAGGCTTTAGTAGCCACAATAGATGTGGTATAGGTATTAGCAGTAGAGGTTCCCATTAGAACTATTTCTTTAGGAATTTCACAAGTAATTTTAGCAATCAACTTAGACACATTCTCATCAAAGGCCTTCCACCTAGCATCGTCTTCTCTCATCTTCTTTATTTGTTGTTTCTAAGCATCTTTGTCAAGTTTCTTATCTCTAATCATATCTTCCTTCTCCTTCAACTCCTTTTGTCTATTCTCCTCTTCTTTCTTGAGCCTATGTTCTTCTTCTCTAAGGCTTGCATGTCTTTTTCTATATCTTCTTTATTTTTTAACATATTTCTAGCCTCATTAGGTGCAAGAGTATAATAGGCTTGATCAACTGCTTCTTCCTCAAGGGAAATATTCACTTATATATTAGGAGATTCTCCCCTTGGTTTGAATTTTTTTCCATTGAAGACAGATCCAACACTAGGGTTTAAAGGCTCAGAGAACTTCTTATTCTTATCCCAAAACTCTGACCTATCCTCCTCTCTTTACACATCAAATTCATTGTCAAATACTTGCTCAATAGGAAAACTCCCTTGGTCTACATTAGGCTCTTCAATTTCATGTGATTCTCCCTAGAAATTTCCGCTATCTATTTCATCATTAAAAGTAGGAGATGCTTCAACAAGGGATTCAACAAACTTACCTAATTCAGTAGTTTTCTTCACCCATAATGGTTGTTTTTCCTTTGCAAGCTCAGGCTCTACCTTATGCTCTAGATGCTTTTTTGTATAGTTCTTGGTATTCTTCATGGTGTCAAATGTATCAGAATCCTTCTTCTCATGTTCTCTTTGAGAATTTATCTTTACATTGGTATATGAGACTTTAGAGTCGCCATCCAGAATGTTGGGAAATAGGAAGTGATTGTACTTTGGCTTGGTATTTGTAATTTTAGAAAGGACTCTAAACATAACTCTACACAAACTGATAGAATTAACTAGGACTTGATGCATAAGACCAGATGTGGCTTATATTCTAAGACATAGAACCAATTATTCTTCAATAGTCAAAAATAATATAATACTCGACTCTGACTATACCAGATTTGAAATAGAGACTTTAGAATTAGAAAATCCCCAATAGAGTCGCCAATCTATTTGTTGTTTTTCTAAGAACCAAGGTGCTATTCAGAATTACCTGTGGATCTTTCCATTTCCATTAATTAGCAATCTAGAGGGATTTTCCAATGAATGAGTAAAAGTTGCAAAAATTTTACTCCTACACATTGGGCTCTGTGAAACCCAAGAGGGTAATCCCATAATGTATAATCAAGAACTCGCATGATTTATATTTAGATACATTGTAAACAATAGATAATTCTCATATATCTACTCAACAATATAGTGTATTAAAAGAGTTGGAAATTCTCTTAATAATACCTTATCCTTTGAGCATGAGAAAAGTGAAATTCATTGTAGCATGACTAGAATGGTAACTCATCTAAAAGATATGTAAATAAAGAGTGATTTTCTCATAAATTGACCTAGTAACTAAATTGTGAGTAGTTACAAAAACTAGTGCCTTAGCCTAAACATGAAGTCAATCTTAACCTATGCAACATGATAATAGTTCAAAAATAACAACATTTAGCTTAAGAACACTATATTACAACAATTCCCCATAACATTCTCGACCACTACTTCTTGAAGATATCCTAGCATATAATTCATATGAGTCAACAATATCATTCAACCACTTACACTAATTCATTGATTTAATAAGCAAGGATGAAATTACACATCCAATGGAAAGCAATGGAGATGAACAACACAATTCTTGATTATATTTATTCATAGCTCATAAAACAAATACAAAGGAGAGACAATGGCCATGAAATTAGAATAATTATGTATTGTATTTTCTATCCTATTATCAAAATTACATACATAGCTACATACTCATAACTTAGGACAAAACTTAAAATATGCTATGTATTCCCTTTACAATTCATTGTGTCAATTGCATTTCAATTAACCCCATACTTCTGGCCCTAAATACTTTTTTATAGAAATGAAAGAGCAAAACAAGCCTCAAGCCAAAAAACACACATGTCAAAACCCTATTGGACTTTTGTAACAAATATTCCCTTTTTAGTTACGCTCAAGCTCTTAGATGGTGGGAATAAACATGAGGCACAAATAACCTTCATTCATTGCTAAGATTCGATCCCACCTTTAAAAGGTACATTTTTTTGTTACAACAACTTCAAAATATCCTCTATGCACTCAAAAAGTGTCCACCATAGGCAAACCTAGTTAGAAAAAATTTAAAAAGCATGAAAAGAAAATAAAGAAACAAAACTGATTTATCCACATCATCATTTTATGCCACCAATTTTCATGTTGAGGAGAGAAAAATATTTTTGCAATACTCTATCAAAAGCCTAATCTACATTATTTTTAGGCTATGCATTGTTTCCCTCATATCTATTATTCACCATATTTATGATCATCCCAATATAAGCTTACTCAGTATATTTATCTAACCAGGTGATGTACTCCTCTTTAGTAGGCCACTTGACATCCAATAAACTCTACACGTTTGCACTATGTTTGATATATCTTGCATCAATTAAAACTTGAGCCTCCTTAACAAAAGTATCCATTTTTTGTTTCAATCTCCAGCAACATGTCAACATTTGAATTCAACATTCCTCCATCCCTTTAAATACATTCAACTTACTTTGGAGTTGCATACCAATCTTTCCATGAAAGGTTGTTATCTCATTAACCAAGTCAATAGTTTGCAAGATCTCAAGGATATTAGTAATTTCCCTAGGATCTTCCTTAATTTTAAGTATTATTTCTTTTAAAGCATCTACCATAGTACTCCATTTTCTCTATTCATCCTGAAGGCTTCTTGGACCTACAAATACTTTATTTTTTCTTCATGAATGTTCTTATAGGCAACCCATAGATCATCATATTTTTTGACCAACTTGGTCACCCTATGTTTCAATACATCCTCAAAAATTTCATTTTCCACCTTAATAGTTTAGAATTTAGCCTTCTTGGCATTTTCACTTTCTATCTTTAACTGATTATTCAAATCATTGATTCTTAAGGCCAAGGTCTCCCTATCCTCTGTAGACAAGTATAAAGAAGAAGAAGATGGAAAAGATAGTGTCCTCACGAACTGGCCAACCTGAATAGTGGCTCTCATCTTTTTTATCTCATCCAAGGCCTTGTTATACTTCTTCACCAAAGAATCATACTTCTTTTTAGAAAATTGTATTGTGTCCACACTGAGCATTATAACATGAGCAGTTAACTTAGTTATTTGGATAGGTGTTATATTTGTGGCTCTCTACATAACCAAGGAACCCATAACCTCTTCAATAGGCCTAGCAACCTCATGCTTTCTAGTATTAGGTGCCATAGACTAGATTCCAAGAGTATGCAACTTCGTACTATACCTAGATCCAAACACCTTATCTTCAAACTACTCCTTAGTTATTGAAGCTTGAGGGTCTCTTCTTACTAGATCATATGCAATAGTTGAGGTGATGCTACATCCTGATAATAAAATGATTCCATTATCTATGACAAGTTTCCTAAACTCAGCAGAAGTGATAGCTACAATCTCAGCCATGATCTTTTCTTCGCCTACCTTCTTTGCCTCTTCTTATTGAGAAGTTTCAACATGATCCATTTCTTGCTCAATCCTTTCTTTTATCTCTTTTCTCCTCTATTGAACCATAAATTACTTGAATTCCTTAGACTATACAAACTTATCATCCATAAGGAACTCATCACAATCCTTAATCCTGGGATCATCATCATTATTTTCATCAAATTTCCATTGAACAATTGTATCTGGGGGAACCTTTGAATCTAGAGTTTCTTCAATATGAGGGTGAGGGAATTTCTTCTCCACCTCCTCATCATCGAGACATGTTCTACCATTTTTTACTCCCTAACTTCCTGGGCATCTGCAGGTAGCTCTAGAACATCCATAGTTAGTGGTTGCTTTCTAGGAGAGCTTGTGCTCTTTCAACAACCTCTTTCACCTTTGCCTTGAAATCACCATTTTGATAACCCCTTAGCTTTGTAAAAGCTCTTTCAAAAGGATCTTCAATAACATCATAGGGGATCTTATAGAAATCATTATTCATTATGATGCTCTCTTCAATGTCCATTATGGATGTCGATTCTATGTTTCTAGATCTTGTGGACACAAAAATTATACTCCTTTAGAGATAGTACAATCTATGGTCTAATTTAGTCCTATTTTAGGCACCCTTGCATCAATCACCCCTTAAAAACTACATCTATAGGCCCTTAATGCTCATTATTTTGGAATTTAAGGCCTATTCCACTCACAAATCACACAAATCTCGACAACAAACATTCAAATCACTCAAATTTTAAAAAACCCACCTCAAAAACCCCTGGTGGGACTAAGTCACCAATGGATGTCAGCCTGTGAAGTTAAAATAATGAATAATTAAGTGTTGATGCCTATAAATATATATTTTTTAGGTCATTTTTAACAACATTAAGTCATTTTCAACAAACAAATTCAAGAGTCAAGAGTCAAATATCTTTCACAAGAAACTTTATTAGTCTATCTATAGCAAAGTTGAAGCTTTAGGGAAGTAAGTTAGGGTTTTTGCAGGTCTTCAAGATCTCACATTACAAAGGGTTGATCATGGATGCCTATTGAGAATCATGGAAAAATCTAGGTTTAGGAGATGCAATTAGCCATCAAATCAATCCTAAAGACTTGTTTTCAAAGTGATTCCAACTTCCATTTTCTCTCTATCTCCAGCCTAAGGAAGGTTTGCATGTCATTAAGATTCATTTTTAATGTGATTTAGTGTCTCTTAGAATGAGTATTTCATTGTTCTAAATCCATTTATGCATCTTATTCTTGCACTTTAGAATAGTCTTGCATCTTATTTTTAGATGTCCTAGTCCTAGACACACTTAGGTCTACTTAGGTTTTATGTAGATTTTATTTATTTCAAGGTTTTAAATACCAACTAGGGGTTTGACCAAGGTAAACCCCCCATTAGAAATCAATTTATTCTATGTTTTGTAGGTGTTTTCACAGATTTAGATCTAGGTTTCCGTCTGAAAATAGAGTATAGACTGTGAGCTTCCATTTCCACTTTCAGATTTGCAAATAATCCAAAGTGGACTAAGTCACCAATAGTGGTGACTTAGTCCCACTACACTAGTTTCCTAGATAATTTCCAGTTTTGGATACCCATTTGGTAGAAACAAATTTCTGAGCAGTTTCCCTAATCTAGGACTAAGTCGCCTAGCTTCTAGTGTAAGTGTCCCAGTTGGCTAGAAAGTCAGATTTTCTAGAATTTTAGAGGAATTTGCAATCATTTCAGCCTTCATTAGTTTCTAGGTGCAGAATTTATGTTTATCATCCTTATCTTATTCTTTATTGCATTTAATCTATCTTTCTACATATCACAATGTGTTTTCAAAAAACTTGTATATCTTAAGTTTTACATTAATAAGTCATTCCTTTTATCAGTTTATTGCATGTATACATTGTATTTAGACATAATTCATCCATCTTTGCATGTATTTTGAGTGTAGACATTGCCCATTTTGTCCCATCTTTCTCTTTTGAGGTGAAAACACTAGAAGTGCTAGAAAGCCATTAGGTGCCAAAATCTTTGTTTACAGATCTAACAGCCTCATCACTTGTCAAGTTTCTCAATATATCATATATGTACAAAAACTAGTGATATATTCCTAATAAGTTTTTTTCCCTTCTCTTTTCATGCACAAATCTTTCAAGGTCAAAACTCCTAACCTCATTAAAAGGTAACTTGAGGTTATTCACCATGAATCCAAATTGTTCATACCCTTCAGGGGCAGTAACCTTAAAGTAAGAAAAAGAACATTAGGAACTCACCACAGTGCCTTTCCTAGGATTTCTAAACATTTCATAATCAATAAAATCAACTTGCTACATTAACTCCATGAATGCCAATTTTTTAGATACATGTAGGGGAAAACAATGTGGTGCTACCTTAGATCCATAAGCCCCAATCAAGGTATACTTTGAGTGTAGAAACCAATCTGCCAAATTATGCTTTGCAATTGATCCCACTATATCCTTTGCATGCATGATATTTTTGATTGCTAGAGAGAGCCTATGAGTAGCTGCTACACCCAAAATTTCCAAGATACCAAACCTTATGGCATTAGAAAACATGAAATAGTTGGAATTGGGACAATCTTGATCCCAAATATGTGTCCATATTTGGACTAGCAAAACATTATTCTCATTGTCTGTCAAACTCAATTTCAGCTTTCTTTTCCAACTATAATCACCCTCATATAGAAGCATGTGCATTAACAAAGAATAATGTGGGAAATGCAAAGGGAGAATCTATTTCTTCAGATTAATGAAATTGTGATGTATTTCTTCAACAACATAGGTGGCATAATCAAAAATAGTGTTCCAATTATGAGCTTGTATATTTGTTGTCATCACCAATAGGTAAGGAGCTATCCATGCCTAAAAATTTTGAGCCAAAAATTGATTGAGGCAATAGTAGGTGTTCTTGAATTAATCCACAAATTCTTCACATTCAAAGGGCTCAATATCTTTAACTTGAGAAATATTTCCTTGCTCTTTCTATGCTAAACAAGCAGTCTATTCCTATATGCAAATCTATTATATTCATATTCACCATATAGACCTGCATGCTTAATTTTTACAATATAATTAGGATTCAACCCAAATATCTCCACAATCCTATTGCTTTTCACCTCAAGGATTACATATCCATTTTAACTCCTGATTGTTCTGTGAGTGGGATCATAGTGCCTAGCCAAATGCATCATCACATCCACTTCCAAAAACACATTGGGTACCACTAGCTTCCCAAGGTTGATCCCTCATAAGTAGCATGCCAACTTCTTAAAATTCTACCTGTTAAAAGCATACAAGAATAATTTCCATCAACTCTGAGGTTCGGCCAATTTTCCAATTTCACCAGCATTATCAATTAGTCTGGTTGTCATGACAACCTAACCCATAGGTCTCTTGCCAATTCATGACCCTCCCTCCTTTACTTCTCTAGATTCCCTCTCCATGAACCTCTCTTGCTCTTTCTTTGCACTTTTGGACCTAGTAGACGCCGTAGGGGTATTTGGCCTAGGGTTAGATGTTGCAAGTGGTTATGGCTTAACCAAGGATGAAACATCCTAGGTTTTATGCCTTTTAACCCTTTTTTTCTTTGGTTTCCTCTCAGATCTAATGTTAGATTCACTAGGTTCTAGCACACTCATATTTGCAAAGTGGTAGGACAAGGGTTTATAGTTGTCTCAATCAAAAAGACCTACCCAAGTATAAAACCTCAAGACACAAATTTCAAAACAAAGTATTCCTACAATTTACACAATATTAATCACCCCAATTGAAGATACTCAAATGAATAAGTCATAATCAAGTTACCTCCCAAATTCCCTACTACCTTTTCAGAATAGCATAAATTAGTATTTTGGACAAGAAGAGGTTAAACAATTTTCTTACTGGGCGAATGACTAATATAATTGTTGTTGTAATTTCTTGTTGGAGCTTTCCACACTACTTCTTCAACCTCTTGATTTATTCTCTACTCTTGAGCAGTTCCAAATGTCAAAGAAACAAGCTAGCTACATTCTTTATGGCCAAGAAATGGAACATATCACAATTAATGTTTGATAGAAAGCTCGTGTGAGCAAACTAGCATTTAGCTATTCATATTCAAACCCTAGTCATTGATTATTTCATTTTAAAACCACATCAATTGTTCCCCTTTTAGCTCGCTACTTTGTTTCTTGCTTTAAATGATGTCCTCAGGATGCTACAATGTTGTCCTTTATAGTGTAGCCATCACTCATCACTGAAACATTTCACCTTTCACAAGTCCTATCAATGACACTAGCATCTATGTGATGAGATCTCAACCTTTGAAGTTATGGCCCATCCTTGATCACGTTCATTAGACATCACATATTTTTAATCCATGCTTCAAACTCCAGATCACATCAGTGATGGGAGATAAGGCAACAAAACAAGATTAAGACACATGCACCTACATGAAAATCAAATGCACAAAATAAAATCACTCACAAGAACAATTTAAATGAATGAAAGAAAGTTTGAACAAATGACTCCATCACTCATCTCTATTTTGGAACTCAAATATTGGAATGAATCTACAATGAGAAATAGGAGAAAATATAAGAATTCCCAAGGGTCATCTCACATTGTTGATTCCCATCATAAAACTTTTAATAAATTAGCGATCAGAAGGAAGCCAACGATAACACATAGAACACTTGCATCACGTATCGCTAATACAAAACCCAACATTTAAAACCCATCCATGATACGTGAAACAAAGGAGAATACCACTCATCACTCATCACCAATTTCAACAAGAAAATAACACATCCATCTGTGATAGGTGATGAAAAAAAATACTAGAGGTCAGCACTCATTGCTAATTCAATACTCAAAATTCAAGAATAATTAGCGATAGCCAAAAATTTCAATGATACAAAGAGAAACCAAAACACCGCACATTTATAATAAAAATAAAAGGTTATCAAATCCATCCATGTTGCACCAAACCAAAGAAACATTGCTCATCACTCATCACCAATTTAAATTTACATTTCAAAAGCTATCTGTGATGACTGATAAAGGGAAGCAGTGGACAAGACTTAAGTGAAGACTATTCAGGACATGCCCACAAGTTGTTTTAAGAAGAGAACTGCCTATGAAACCATATAAAAATGCCTCAAAATACTTAGAACATATTATTTAAAGGGTGTAAATGAAAAACAAGGTCAATCGATCAACCTTATTAAATATAAGAACATCGGACCTAGGCATGAGAGACCGGTTACTCCATGAGTTCTAATGACACTAGATGTTTTAACATGACTAGAAATAGGTAGTAGAAGGTCAACCATGAATTAGAACCATGGAAAAAATGTGAATTTGAGGGTTATTAAGGAAGGATCTCAAGTAACACAAAACCATACAATAGTGATGATAAACAAAACCCCAAACCCCAAGGATAGAACATAGCAAATTTTTTGAGGATAATAAATGGAACCAAAATAAAATTCAAGGACTCCATCAGGAGGTTTATCAACCTTAGGTTTCTTTTATTCTCTAAGGGGAGGAATGATAAGAACCATGGAAGGTTATTCAACCACTTTCTCTTTAGCTTTATAAACTTTTTTTTATCTTAGGAGGCATGATGGGATTGTTTTCATTATCTCTCAGTCATTTGTTGGAAGTAGGTAAACAATTTGTCTTATGTTTCTCTTTGTTGTTTGGATTTTTTTTAGACTCAATCATGGTTTTTTCAAGGATGGTAGGTTTGGTCATAGGTTGAGGCATGTTCTTAAGGCATAGTTTTTCTATGCATTTCACCTTGAATTTTTTATAGGATTTGAAAAGAAGTCTTCTCAAGGTTTAATAGGTTCCATAGGCTTAGGAAAAAAGAAATATAATGAAAAGTTTCCGTGGAAAGACAAAGGGTTAAATCCACTATGATGCATGATAAATATTTCATTGTGAAAGGGAACTTTAAGCATTTATGCATGATCGATGTAACAACTTCCATGAAGTGTAGTCATGGGTGACCAAGCTTCACACAAAATTGATCCAACATTGATATGATGGAGAATGAGATGTTTAATCTTTGTAAACCTATTTGCAAAGGTAAGGTGATCAATCCCATCGTAGGGTAAGCAGAACTATTATGCATATTTATCCATGCTGCTTTCAGTTTATCACATGTTTCTTGATAGAGCTCATGCACAAGGAGGAATTCCTTGGTCATCATATTCTCTCCATAGACATGATCAATTAATATCCCATTAGTGGACTTATCATTGATTCAGTAGGCTATGTAAAGAGGCCCATGTGGAGCATTTTGAATAATATCCTTGGATGAGAAAGCAATGTCAAGAGGCTTTTTACTTTGGCCCTTATGAGGTTTAGTTTTGATCAACACAATCAAGCATTTTTCAATAGTGTCCATAGGACCTTTTTCAATAGTATCCATAGGAATTTATTGAATTATATCCATGTTCGCATCGTCCATGTTAACATTCATCACATCATTCTTTGTAGTTTCACTAGCTTTGACAAATGAAATATTATGTTTTGGCATGGGGTTGGTTAAGATTCACAAATTTTGATAAGGAGGGGAAATGGAATTATTTCCTTGATCATTAACACCTACAATTGAAAGATGATCAAAATCAATGAGGTCTTGCACAAGATGTTTAAGATGCTTCCAATGTTTCGTGTCATATCCATTTTTTCATTGGTAATGGGAATAAACGTTCAATCTAAAACTTGAAGGTAAAGATTTATTAGGGTTAAGAGTTTTAATATAAGGCAAGGTAATCATTTTCTATTCTAAAAGTTGTGACATTGTGTTATGAAGGGTAATGGGTAGGGGAGTGAATTACCTTTTTGGGTCTCCATAGTTAAAGGTTGTCATCGCTTTTACAACAACTACATGGGTATCTACATATTGAGTTGTTTTTTGAGGGAGATTTAGTTGAAGGAGACATTTATTCTATTTCCTAAAAGGTTAGTAGTTGTTTTGGTTTGCTGAATCAAACTTCTCAGTTTGGCTAGAGGTGGATTTTGCATCACAACTACTAACCGAGTTTTGATAATCATGGAGGGTAGTACATAAGTGCATGAAGGAGGGGAATTTCATCATGGTAAGGTTATATTGTATCTTCCTTTTCAAATTCTCTATTAACATATTTTGAAGATGAGGGTAGGGAAACTTTACATCGATTTGGGAATAAAGTGATTGATAGCATGAAATAAAGTCAGTAATCTTTTCCTCTTCTTTTCTCTTACATCTCATCAAATCGGCCAAGGTCATCTTAGGAGTGATATGCACTTGAAAATGGTTAATAAATGCCTCAATAATTTCATTGAATGAACGAATTGAGTTGTTCTATAAAGAATAAAACCATTCTAAGGCATTATCCTTTAAAGATCTATGGAAAATTTTAGCGAAGATTTTATCATCAAGAATAAAGTCACTACATAAGGTTGTATAAGTAGAAACATGGTTAGAAGAATCTCATTTCCCCCCATATTTCTTGAATCTAGGCTTCTCTATACCTTGTGGCATTGGAATTCTCAATATCTCCAAGGACAAGGGACTACTTTTGACATAATATGTAGGTAGGCCATTTTGATTTTGATTGATAGAGGAAACTTTCTTTTCAAGGGATGAAACAATTTGCAAAAGTTGGTTTATGAGAGGGTCATTGTTTGCATTTTGAGATGGAGGTGAATAAGGAAAAGGTGTGTATGTGTTTGAGGGAGAAGTCAATGGAATGCTTATAGGAGATAAAGTGGTAGGAGATATGGCATGCAATGCCACAAAGGTACTAGGGATGCTATCTGAAATACCCAAGGAAGGAATGACATTACTAGTAGGTTGCATCGTTGTTGTAACTTGAGGGTTGGTATAGTTAAGAATAGAGGAAATTGTTGTGGGAGGAGGAATTTTAACTCCTCCTTGGCTTGTAAAATTATTTGATGGCAAGGAACAAGTAGTATTTAAGGTAAGATTTTTTCCAAAAATTTGAAATATGTTACGCACAAGGTCAACTCCGTCTTCACTTTCAAGCATGCAATGAATGTTATCTATGGTATGGATGGCAGTGGTTGAAATGTTCTCAGTACTTATTTGATTTTGTAGTTTTTCTAGGTCTTCATGAATTTGGATTGTGTTTTCTTGTGGAATACTACCAATCATTATTTCAACATGTGCCACACTACTTGAAGGAAAATAGTTGTTAAGGTATGGTCCATACCTAGTGGAGTACTATCAACACTAGTAGTGAAAAAGCTAGATAACCGAAGATCCACAATGACTATGCTATCATTGGATGACATGAGTCTTCAACCTCATCTCACTATAGTATTAGTAATATGACACCAAGTAACAAAGCTCATACAAGGGATAATCAAGGAAATGCAAGATGCAAAGAAGCTAAGCTAAATGCATTGAAATGATTGTAACAAAAACTTTGCAAACTAAAAAATAAAATTAAAAATAGAAAATTGAAACATAGAAATAGAGAATTCACTTCTAGAAAATATAATTTAAAATCTGAAATAGGACTAAATCACCCAGAGGGGCGTATGAGTCCCAATTAGGGTTTTTAAGAGGTTTTAATGTTGAATGATAGTCACCACATAATACCCAAATATCAAGAAAATGTTCCTATACTAGAACTAATTTTCCCAAAGGGGCATACGAGTCCCAGATGAGGATTTTTACATAAATTTCATAAATTTCCAAGTGAAATTTATGCTTTTTGGTTTGTATGATGTTTAATCTAAGTGAAAATGTAGGTTTTAGATGATTTTAAATGATGTAATATGTAAAAATGCAACCTATATGGACTTTCACTAATGTAAGATTTAGAAACCCTAGATACCAATTAACTAATGCAAAACCTAATGCAATGTTAATGCAAGCTAGATCTAGGATGGGGTTTCACTAAATTGAAATAATGGAAAGTAGAGGGCCCTACCTTTAAGGAGATACGGTTCCTAATTCACATGCTTGTTTCACTCAAGGAAACCATAGAGATCTCAATCCAAGGGTGAAATGACGGAAAGAGATCTACTAAAGTTTTTCCTAATTTTTGATTAGATACTAAAGAGGGGTTCACCACCAAGCTAGGGCTTGTAAAGAAAAATGACATGCAAGATCAAATATGAAACCTAATGATATGCAAAGCTTCACTAAATGACCTAGAAATGAATGCAAAATAGAATAGAAGACTAAGAGATCAAATGTGTGCACCTAGAAACCTATAGGAGCTTGAATGAAGACTTGAAATGCTAAAAATACTGAAATTAATGTAGATTGGGACTCATACACTAGTTTGGGTGATTTAGTCCTAGATTATGGTTTCTAGGTAGGAAAAAAATGCTTCAAAGATATATCTAGAACTCCTCAAATCTGCTAATCTGACTACACTTGGACTCATACACCATAAGTGGCGTATTAATCCAATTTGTCTTTTTCAGAGAATCTAGATCTCAATTTTCTCTTCAACCTTTACTTTCCCTTCTTGAATTGGTTTCTGACTATGAATATGAAGTTTTTGCTATGTAAAATTCTTATAATTCTCTTAAAAAAAATACGACAACTTGGAGAACTTTGTAAACTTGACAACTTCTTTCCAATATTGCGCCTTAGAAGGTCTTCCACCTAGATCTACAAATCACACACTAAAGAGAGGGAAAAATATTTTTATTTTAATGGAAAGGGGTTTGCCTTGTTCAAACCCCATTTTGGTAATCAAACCTTGTAATGAAATAAAATAAGATAAAGGAATGATGAATGAACAACTTACAGTGTTACAACTCTGCAAACCCTAGCAATAAAGTGTTGCAAACATGTATGAAGTGGCTCCAATGGATATAGGTCTTGAATCTTGTTTGAATATGATAGATCTTGAATTGAAAGCTAGCTTGAATCATGAAACCCTACATCACAATTGTTAGCTCAAAAACAAACATGATGCATGATCACTTTGACATGATGCTTGATTCTTGAATAATGCTCCAAAACACTTGATAAACAACTCTTGAAGGATCTTGAATGTTCTTGTAAGTGCTCTTGATAACAATTTTTCTATAAGAATGTTTCATCAACTTCCTAGGTCACTTCATTGCTTGTTAGGTAAAAATGAGTGAAATAACCTTGTATTTATAATTGTTTATGACAAATTTCCCGAAATTACAACACTACAAGCTGACATCAGATCTAGTAGGATAAAATCTCACCAAGAATTTGAATTAAATTTAATTTTGGGTCACATGGGACTCATATGCCAGAAGTGGCATATGGGTCCCATTAGGCTTATCTATGGGACACATTTTTAAAAATTCCTAGATTCATGTGAAATCCAAATCAAGGCCCTGAAACTTAGGTGGGACCCATATGCCCAAGGTGGTTTATGAGTCCCAGATCATTAAATTTGGGCCATACAATACAAAAAGACATGAATTATGATTTGATGTTAGTTTATGCCAAGATTATCCTAGGAAAGATGCATTAATTAAGGCTTATTGATGCAAAATAAGGCCAAATAAGGCATAAAAAGCCCAATTAATAATGAAAACCCTAAATAAGTGTGAAAGTGTGGTACAACACTTTGCAACACCTTTAGTAATTTATAATTTAGTTCATTTAGCTTACAAGGGCCGAAGACCTAATGCGAATGTGTTGAACAAATTGCAACACTAAATCAAGGCAACATTATGTTTAATTTAACAAAGAGGGCCCAAACGAGCAAAGAAAAATAGAGGGATACTTTTTCTGTTGCCACACTTTGTAAGCTTCTTATAGACACTTCTATTTATTCATGGTTGTCTACACAACTACTATTCTTGAAATACATCTCTTATCTACAACTATTTGAATGCAAGATAATTCTTGAAAAAATTTCTTGTTATTTTCTCTTTCATTGATTATAATGCTAAATAAATCCATTGGTGATTGATAACTAATTCTTATAATTTCAAATATTTTTTTTCTTATTGAAAGATTCTTCTTTCTAATGATCCAAAATTCATAATCATTTTCATTAAATTCTTGAGCATGGGTCCTTTAAAAATTATATTTGTTACTCTATAAATGTCTATACTATGTCTATACTACCATCAACTACTAGACTATGAAAAAATCTTACACATAAATATTAGAAAACAATCACTAGATTAGACAAAAACTATCTTGCAAAATAATAATATGACCAGATCCTCAACATTCTCTGCATTAATTATCTAACACTATAAATTAATGTGATTCTGATTGATATATATATATATTCACATTCTTCCCTTCATATAGAAGACGTGCAGTTTAAAAGTAACCACACCGTAAACAAGTTGTTAGTTATTTGTAACTTTGTAAACATCTGTTAAGAACTTAGAATCTATAAATATCAAGACGCCACTGTGTTCTGACATTTTAACCGACAAATATTCCTGGCGTTTAAGACGGGTGGCTTAATTTTGTAGGAAGGGATGAAGAACGGAGTGCTAGCAGTCCAAACTCTATGGAACAACATAATGGCATCCACGCTTTTGGCAGCAATAGCCATAACGCTCAACTCTGTGCTAGGTTTACAGTTGGGTGTGGGTGCCAGTCTGGGTGATTTGACTATATATGGAATGAGGGGATCTGTCAGTTCTTCCGAAAGTGCTTGGTGGTGATGCTATGTTTTCTGGTGGCATTCATTTGCAATGCGTGAGGTATCACAGTCATGTTGGCTTCCTTATAAACGTACCTCCGTTTGCGCCCGAGATGGAGAGTTATCACAGAAAGTATCTATGTAAGGCAACCAACACAGGGGCTTACTTTTGGTTTTATACTTTTGGTCGTTAGGATTGAGAGCATTTTACTTCTCACTACCTCTCTTCTATGGAATTTTGGACCCATTCCAATGTTCCTTTCGACTTGCCTCCTCTTAACATTTCTACACTTTTTCGACACACCCACCAAAGATTTGAACGCAATTTACAACCATTGCCATCAGCCAGAGGAAGAGAAAGACTTGAAACTAATTCGTAGTAACCTCCTCAAGGAGGAGGAATAGGAAGATTCAAGCGCAATTTATAGTCACCACGAGTATCTGCGGGAAGAAAACTATGGAGAGCCGTGAATCTATAGATTTCAATTGGCATGAGAATAATTCTGACCGTTGGAAAAAACTCTAAAATGTTTTGAATCTGTGGTCCACCAGTAAAATAAACAATAAATATTACTTAGGAATAACGCAGTTTATATATACAGAGAGAGACAGTACGTTTGATTTAAGCATATTTTATTTGGGCATTAATAGATTGGCTCTAGGAAAATTCGTTGCCAGCAATTTACCCATGGAAAATTCACCACCAGCAATTCGACGCCATGCAAAATTCTCCGAAGGAAAATTCACCACCAAGTAAAATTCACTGCCAGCAATTCACTGTGGCCAAAAATTAACCACATTAATAATTTTTAATATATCTTTCAAAAACTTTGATTTTATTAAAAATACTAATGCAGTTAATTTTCCACGGCAGTGATACCCTGAAAAAATATGTTTATTCAATTAAATTATATTGTATTGAGTTGATAGACATCCAAAAAATATCGTGATTCAATTAAATTATATTGTCCTTAGTTGATAGACATTGAATTTATAGGCAATATTATAAATGAGTTGGAGCCCAATTTACAATTCTCAAATTTTTAATATTTTAATTTTACTGAGAGAAATGAGATTATGTTTAGATAGTTCAATATCAACATTCTTCACAAAGATTTTAGTATTGAAAAACATTTGAACTATATTCTTTAGTGTTCAGTTGCCAATTGAAACTTCAACCATTGATACACACTATACAAGTTTACATATATATATATAAAGAGTAGCTCCAAAATTAAGATATATTCTACTATATTCAATTGGCAACACAAACCTAAGACATTCATACATAGGTTGTGGATAGACTTCACATGTAAAAGGTCCAAGCATACAATTATATGAATGCATACAAATACACATGGGTTATTATGAAAAATGTCCAAGTAGAAAAATACATTTTTTTTGCAAACATATGGTCAAACCCGCAAGATGCCTCATCATTTTATCACACAAAATCATTAAGTCGTGCAGTGTTTATCAAACTGTGAGTGTGTAATAAAATGGAGAGTAGGGAGTAGTAGTTTTACCGCCAAAAACCAGGGGAAGTAATCCACCACCGGACCCGACCATGTGAAACATCACATGGTGCAAAGGGCATGATAAACATGGCAACCTAAAGCTAACACTTTAGGGAAAAAATGGACCGATATGTGTGTGTATCTATATATATGTATATATATATATATTTATATATTTGTATATATCAATATTTGGGTACAATTATAACAATTTCATTATTCATAAACACTCAAAAGTGAATGGGTAAAATTTAGCAGTTAATGTTGGCGGTTCAAGTTAGTAGTCATAGTAGTCCAGAACTACGCATTACTCACCAAGGATTAACACCAGACACCACTATGCATTCACTCTAATCATTACTCTATATAGTACCTCTTCATCACCATGTTTGCTTGAATGTTCCTGGGCTGGAGGAAATACCCATTATGGGTTTGTCTCTGGAGATAGGGATTCCTGCCCCTTTTCATTCCCCTTATGATAACCCTTGTTCTAAGGGGGTTCAAGTTCAAGAGATGGCCAATTTGGAAGTAGTGAAGGATACTTTTGAGAATCAAAGCATGTATATGAAAACACCTAATCTCAATACTTTAGAAACCAAGAATGGTTTAATGGATACCCTCCCTTGGGACCAGAGGTTGTTATTTCAGAAGGATGGGGATTTAGGTAGAGAGTTGGAAAGCCAAGATGAAATCGAGTGGGAGGAGGTTGTCTCACATTTAAAGTCCAAAAAGGAAAAAAAGAAGCTGAAGGAAACTTCAAGTGGTATGGTCACCAGAACTAGAGCCAAGGCCAATTGTGGGATTTCCAAGCCTTTCCTGGGAAGAAAATCTGAAAAATGGCAAAGGGAGCAAGGTAGCCTCCAGGATATTGCAGATGGTATCCAAATGACCATCCCAGAGATACTTCAATCCCCAGGTAAGAAATGAAAATTATGTCTTGAAATATAAGAGGGCTGAATAGCTGTCATAAAAAGGATTTTTTGCAAAATTTTGTTAGGTACCACAAACCCAATGTTCTTCTTATTCAAGAAACTAAAATGCCTAAAGATAAAGTTGAAATTCTTAAAAAAATTTAGAATTGTGGGGCTCATGGAAATAGTTCTGTGGGTGCCTCGAGGGGAATAGTTACTGTTTGGAATAAGATGTTTGTTAAAGGTGAGCCCTTAATGGAGAATGGTAATGTTGTTGCCACTAGATTTACCCACATTAGAGACAATTTTTGCTAGATTCAATCTAATATATATGCCTCGAATTGCATGAAAGCTAGAAATTCCTTTTGGTTAGAGTTATTTGGTTTTCGAAGATGTTTTGTCAATGAACACTGGCTGGTAATGGATGATTTCAACACACCCCTCCTGAACGTTGAGAAATTTGGGGGCTCTCAAATCAATTGGGAAAGTAAATCTGGCCTTTCCGACTTCATACACAATAATGCCTTGATTGACTTAGACCTTCAAAGGGCTTCTTATACCTGGCCTAATAGGAGATTAGGGCCTGATTTGATCCAAGTAAGGCTTGACATGGCCCTTGTTTCTGGCCAATGGTTTATAGACTATTTTTGTGCTTTGAAAGCCTTGTCAAGGGTTGGTTATGATCATTTTCCTATTTTTCTTTAGCGGACCCTACTAAGGTGAAAAAGAACTTCCCTTTCAGATTTGAAAAATTCCGGCTTTCTCATCCTCAAATTTATGAGAAAATTTGTAGCTGGTGGAATATAGATATTTCTGGCACAACAATGTTCAGGATTGCTAAAAAATTAAAGGAAGTGAAAACTAATGTGTGAAGGTGGAAAAAGGATGCTTTTGGGAATATTTTTGGCTCTAAAATAGAAATTCAGGGCAAAATTCAAGAGATTCAAGTTAAAATCCAGAAATGGGGATACATTGAAAATTATAGAGAAAAGGAAAATGAACTCCTAATTCAATTGCATGACATCATTGCTAAAGAGGAAGTGTTTTGGTGACAAAGATCTAGGGTGTCTTGGTTGATTGAGGGTGATAGGAATTCCAGATTCTTTCATCTGTCTACTTCGAAACATAGGGCTGCTAACATAATCACTCATACTATTTCTAATGGGACTAGATTTGAGGAGGAAGATGATATCAGGGAACAAGATGTCCTTTTCTTTAGCAACCTTCTTTCCTGTAATGGAGAGATTGTTTCTGAAGCTCAAGATTCTTTAATTGATGCTATACCTCAAGTGATTGGTCATAATAAAAATTCCTTAATCACTGCTATTCCTTCCAAAGATGAAATAAGGAAAGCTGTCTTCTCTTTGATGGCAATAAAGCTCCTAGACCTGATGGTTTTCCTTTATTCTTCTTCCAAGTGTTTTGGGAAATTGTTGAGGTGGATGTGGTGAACGCTGTCAAGGAATTCTTTGGATCAAGACGTTTGCTGAAAGAATTGAATGCCACTTTTGTGGTCCTTATTCCTAAAAAACCTAAGGCTTCAGAGTTTCAAGCTTTTCGGCCAAACAGCCTATGTAATTCTATTTACAAAATTATTTCAAAGGTGTTAACTTCAAGAATACTTTCTGTGCTTCCCCAAATTATTGCTTTGCAGCAGAATGGTTTTGTGCCAGGTAGGTACATTATGGACTCTATTGTTACTATTCATGAGAACTTACATTCGTTAATGGTTTCAAAAACTGAAGGGTTTATTCTTAAACTGGACATTTCCAAAGCCTATGATAAGGTTGATTGGGATTTCTTGTTTAAAATTCTGGACAAGTTTGGTTTTAATAACAGAGTCATTCAGTTGGTGAACCAGCTTGTTTCAACAGTTACTTCTGCGATAATTGTGAATGGATCACCTTCAAGGTTTTTCCAGACCTCCAAAGGCCTCAGACAGGGAGACCCTATTTTTCCTATTTTGTTTACTATCTTGGCTGAGAGTTTAGGGAGAAATATTAAAAAGCTTATTGATCAAAGATCGCTTGTTGGCTTAAGACCTTCTTCTCTTCTTACCTATTCCCACTAGCAATTTGTTGATGACACCATTCTCATAGGAAGATCTACTTTGACTGAAGCTAAGACTTTTAAAAAAATTCTGAATCTTTATGAATCTGCTTCTGGGCAAGTTGTCAACAGGGCTAAGAGCTCAATTTTTTTCATCAATACTCTAGAATATAGACAAGTCAAACTTGCTCGAATTCTTGGATGCCATGTTGAGTCTCTTCCGTCAACCTATCTTGGCTTACCTCTTTGTTCTAAACCTTCAGACTCGTTCTGGATTTCTTTGGTTAAAAAATTCAATAAAAAACTATTGGGGTGGAAAGGAGCTCTTCTTAGTCAAGCTGGAAAAATCTAGCTCCTTAAGGATTCTCTGCAAAATCTTCCTACTTATGCTCTAAGTATATTTAAAATTCCTGCTAAATATGCTGAGGCCATTGAAAAAATTCAGAAAAGGTTTCTATGGTCTGGAGTGAAGGACAAGAAGAGATTGCCACTTGTTGGATGGGATCTGGTCTGTAGACCCAAATCTAGGGGGGGCCTGGGTTTAAGGAAAATTAAAGTTTTGAATATGTCCCTGCTTGCTAAACAGCTTTGGAGGACTCTTACTTTAAAAGGAGAATGGCGTGAAACCTTAAAAGCCAAATATTTTAATAACTATGAGTCTTTAAATGAAATTTTAAACTCTTCTTCTTTACCTCATGGATTTGTCTGTTGGAATGATATGGGTAGAGGAAGAAAGTTAATGGAAATGGGAATTGGTTGGTGATTGGAAATGGAAATTATGTTAGGTTTTGGGAAGACAGGTGGCTTTTTAAAGATCCTTTAATCAGAATTGAGAAATTTAGTAAATGGATGAATGATTGTAAAAAGGAATTTGGAGTATTGGTTAAAGATTATTGGAGGAATGGAGATTGGGTTGATTTGAAGACTATCAGTCAGGATCTTGGCCCTATTCAGCCGGCTTTCAGAGCCCTTAGACCAGCTCAACACCAGGTGGAAGATTTTGCTGTCTGGATAGACAACCCGTCTGATATTTTTTCAGTTGCCTCTGCCACTTCTATGTTGGTTAGTCCGATGGAGCCTCCTCCCTTCTGGGCTAAAGCTTGGATTAATCAACTGACTCCAAAAATCAATATTTTCTACTGGATAATGCTACAGAATAAGATTCTCACTTTGGACAATCTTGGTAAAAGAGGAATTCAATTACCAAACAGATGTTATATGTGCATGAATGAAGCCGAGACTGTTAATCATCTTTTTCTTCACTGCCCTTTTGTGTCGAATATTTGGGATAAATTGCTGGGGTTTTTTGATTTGGTGTGGATTTTCCCTGCTTCTGTTGAAGATTTCTTCTCTCAATGGAAAACTCATTCTAAAAATCCTTTTGTGAGAAAACTATGGTCTTTTATTTTACCTTTTGTGTCTTGGAATATTTGGAAGGAAAGGAACAATAGAGTGTTTAGGGATAGAGAGATGTCGGAAGGGGACATGTATGCTAAAATTGTTAGGGCTATAAAGGAAAACTTATCTTTAATTCTTGGAAAAATGTTTGAGAAAGCTGTCTGGTCTCCTTTTGATATTGCTATGGCCGAAAAATGGAATTCAAAATTAATTGGATCAAATGTTCTCAAACATGGTGCTTGTGGGAGAGAGAATGCTAATTGGTCTATGCCACCTTTGGGCTGGTTGAAAGCCAATTTGATGGTGCGGCAAAAGGTAACCTGGGAAAGCTAGCAGTGGGTGTGTTTTAAGGGACAACTCGGGGGCTTTTATTGCAGCTTTTGCTTTGGACATCGGAAATAAAACTAATCATGTTGCGGAAGCTATTGGGGCTTTTCATGTGGTTAGCCTTACCCTCAAGATCAACACTAAATATCTTCGGTTGGAAGGTGATTCTTTGAATATAATAAATTGTATTCTTAGGCTTACCCCCCCTCGTGGACCATCAAAAGATGGATTGAAGACACAAAATCATTATTAAGTAAATTTGAGAAAGTGAAAATGTCCCATGCCTATAGAGAAGCCAATAAGGTGGCATATTTCTTCACCAATGAAGGGGTAAAGAAGGGTGGGGAAAACACATGGAGGAAGAATGACAACCTCCATCCTGAAGTGAAAGCGCTAATTTATTATGATTCAGTGCATGGAAGAGAAGGCAATCTTAGTCATGATGAAACGGATAAAGATCAGGTACATTGATTTCATTAGATTTGATGGGACCGACATCATTATCTTTTTTAAGAAGAGTCTGCGGCACACTTTCTTGGTGTTCGACAGAAAATACCTAAACGGGACCTAGAGAAACTATTCAATTTTGTTTTACAGTGAGCTAATTATGGGTGGAGAAAGGAAACGTGTGGAGCCGAGCAATCTCCAGGAGCATAGAAAGAACACTAAAGCGTGGGAAAGAATTGAAAATGGAGGTTTAATCCCATATATGGAAAAGCTCCATGGCACAGACGAGGGGATGTTGGACTATTTTGTTAAAAACTAGAAAAATGGTGAGATTGTGTTGTTTGGCAGGAATGTTAAGCTGAGTGAGGATTTAATTGGGGAGATAATAGGTCTTTCAACTGAGGGTGTTAAATTCTACCGTGACCGACGTTTCTCTGATGAAGCAGTCATTAAATTTCTCAAAAAAGATAAGGAGAAAGCGAAGATGGTTAAGGTTGCTAATAGCTACTTTGATGTGGAATCCATCAAATCTATCTGGAGAAAAGTTTTAAGAGTTATCATGGAATATATCATAGTTGACGAGCGCTTTACCAGAGTTTATGGTTACCACTTTTCCATTTTGAACCATTTCCGTCACAAGGTTCGTATATCTCTGCCTTTTTATTTATTTTCTTCTTTGAAGAATTACCTCGATGATGTGGAAAGAAACCCTAGGAGGAATGCTATTATTCACCCTGGTCTTGTTAGGCTCATTTTTGAGCATTTTCAAAATTTACCTGCTCTACCTAAAACTGTTGAAATTGAAGAGTTGGATGATGAGGAGACATAGAGTAGTAGGGATATTGAACCTCGGGCCCCCCTATTTATGTTCTTGTTGGTCTTGATACCACTGCTCCCCAGTCCTTGTCTTGTCAGATAACCCTTAAGGATTCTGCCCCACTGTCTTGTCCTAAACTGTAACCTCTGCATGAGTGCCCTAGTCTGGGTTTTGCTTCACCGCCCTATCTTAATCCCCAGCCATATCCAGGTTGCCCTACTCTGGGTTTGTCCCCTGGTTTTAAAGGTAACCCTGTTATGAAACTTGTTTCGTATTCTGGGAATTCTATGGAAATCCTCTCTGATAAGCCCATGGTAAGTAAGAAATCGACCCCTAGTGCCCCTGTTTCTAGTAAATTTGGGAATGATCATTCTGAGTCTCCTATTCAGGATGAAATTAATTCAGCCCTGAATAAGTTTAAGTTTGAGGATTTGGTTAGTATAACAGAAAAAAGTACGGATGGCCTATTCACCATTCTCAAATGGACCCAGAAAGAAGTATGTGATCTGAAAGGTCGTGTTACTGATCTCAACAACAAGGTCACGGATTTGGAATAGAAGATCAGTTGGAATTGTAGAGATAATGATGAACAGGAAACTCCATTACCGAGGAAAAGAAAACAATTAAAGGAGGGTAGATTGGCTAGTGTTGAATGCAACATGTCTAAGATTGGACAAAACATTAGGGCCACTATTGCAAACAATCACAAAATTGCAAGGCATAATACCATCATCATTAATGCGATAGTGGAAAAGCTTGAAAAAAAATAAAAGGGTTCGCTGGTCGTGGATTTGGATGCAGATAGGGGAGGCATCAAATCGGCTGGTGAAGGGATTTCAACTCGTACCAGGGCTAACATTAAGAGGAAGACCCCGACTTTATCACATATGGCTCAAATTCTTAAGCAGGGGTTATAGGACATGAAGGATGTTGGAAAGGAAGTAGAGGAGTTACTGAACACCTTGGAGTAATGTGGTGTTTTCAGTTGCTGGTTTTTTTTTGGGCGGTCCTTTTTTTGGGCCCTGCTGTCTCTTGGTGTTGTCGGTTCCTTTTTGGAACAGCTGTCTGGTTGTTTGTACTTTTTCTATTTATCTTTTGGTGTTTAAACTCTATGGTTTCAGGTCCCTGTAAAACCTATTTTTTCCTTTTCAAAAACAATCTTGAAATATACATAAATGACTTTAACAATATTTGTTTAGGTATATAACTCATTTGTTTTATATGTGGAGATATTGTCATATCTAGCATAGAAAAACCTAGATACCTTATGATTGATAAGGAGGTACTTGAGAATTTAAATCAAGATCATTACTTGTCATGTTAACAATGTAATTCAAGGAGAATATATAGTGGCATACAAAGAATGACCATAATTTTCAATGTGGTCTCTAAATGAGTTTGATATGGTAGGATCCTCCTATGTCAAACTTAACGGATATGTTATATTTGAACATTTCTTGGATATTATATCATCTTATTAGAGATAATCAAATGCATGAACTAGGTTGTAACTATATGCCTTAGCATGGAATAGCACCATAATCTAGATAATTTGTATTATTAAGAAATTTTTCAGTATCATGTACCTAGAAATATGTGGTCTACTTATATAGATGCATACTTATGTATATATATATATATAGAGAGAGAGAGAGAGAAAGAGAGAGAGTACCTCCAAAATGAAGAAGTATTCAAGTGTATTCACTTGGCAACCCAAACCTGACACATTCATACAAGGTGAATAAACCTACACTGTATTCTTTACTGTTTAGTATAGATGCATAGATATATGTATAAATACAAATACACATGGGTTATTAAGAAAAAAGGTCCAAGCAGAAAAATACATTATTTTCTGTCAACATGTGGTCAAACCCATAAGATGCCTCATCATTTTATTAGAAAAAATCATGAAACCATGGATGCTTTAATAGACCATGAGCACACAGTAAAATGGAGAGTAGAAAATAATCAATTTACCTCAAAAAGCCATTGGATATAATTCAATTTTGTTTTTTATTCAAATTTGAATTTGTTTAGGGAAAGATCCAACCATTTGAATTTGTAGCTATCAGTTACAAAAGTTTATTTATGCTAAAATTGACTAAATTTTGTATTATATTGAAATTTGATGTTTATTGGGGGAGCCTTACACCAATATTTGTCTGTGCAATAAAGAGTGTTGAAGAATGTGTATTTGACATCCCATAGAGTTCATAAGAGCTTGTCATTATGTCATCTGAAACACCATTAAGTGTGCATATATATTTATTAATATAATATGTATTGAGGGTGACACCATGTATTGTTGTTTTTGAAACTTTTTACTAGATTAAATAAACAATTTTAGTGGTTCAAACACTTCTTCTTCTTTTTTTCCAAGGGGGGGAAAGGTGGTTTAACTAAGCATGGAGTGAGCGATAATTGGAAGGTGGGCAGTAATTGGGACATCTCCCCTATTGCTTTAGCTCTTTCTTCATTTCTCTTTGTTGTTGGTCTATTTTATAATTAGTTTTTTTTTCATCTCTATTTTGACTCATCATTCAATATTTTTGTAAGGGAAGCACTAGTGGTGCACAAATTTAGAAACCAACATCAAATGATCTAATCATAAGGAGACAATCACAAGAATCATATGGACTACCCAAATGATCATTTCTAGATCATTTTTGTGGCTTGGTGAAATAATAATTGTAAGAAAAATCATCTAGCTATAAAAAGCTAGGTTATAGAAAAATAGTCAGTCACTTCTTAAGGAGCTAATCCTCAATTCATCCATATTTCAAAAAGTATAATTTATTTTGTGTCATTTTTTCTCCTATACAACTTAAGACAACTTAAGGACATTCAAATAAGCATTTGTGACTGAATTTTTACATTTAAAAACTTATAGCAATTTAATAATTAAGAATTTGAAAGTGATGTGAACTGCAAATTTTTAAGATACATTTTTGTAATTTTTAAAGATTTACAACTTATTTTTAATACTTTATAGTATTCTTAGTGAGTAATGTTATGCCATTATGCATAATTATTTTATAAATAATATAAATTCATAATTACTTAAATTTAGATTGAACCCCTAGCAAAGTCTCCTCTATATCTATCATAATATTAGAAAAAAAAAAAATCTTTTTACTTTCAAAGTATTAAGTGAAGTCATCTAGAGATGTTATTTTGAAATTATATAAGCTTTAATATTTGGTTTTCCAAAAAAATATATATTTTTTTTTTCATTTTTTATAATGAATGTAGATCTATTTAGAAAAAAACATTGACTTCTACTCAAATCACTATGAAGAAAATTATGTTATAAACAGAATTAAAAAATGTATTGCACTCTACATAAATGATCTTGTTTCAATAGACAAAATTAATTTTTATATATACTAAAATAAATGTAACATTAAAATATAAATTTTTTGAACTTAAATTAATATAAATTTAAAATTTATAGCAAATAAAATATTCAAAATTAATAAATAAAAGATTAAAAAAATATTCCCTAAATATTAAACTATAATATAATGGAGGTAATGGCTAGTAAAGCTAATAATGAAAAATTATAAAGTAATAATATTGTTACTTTATGCTTTATGATTTCATTAATTTTAATCTATGGCTTTCATTAAATCTCATTATAATTCTTACTCTATTTTAATATTTAGGGGATAAAGCATAAAGTAATAGTTTAATGAAAATAATGGAGATAAATGAAAATTAATATTGATAAAATAAAGCAAATAATGGAGGTGATGACTAGTAAAGCTCGTATCATTGAAATAGATTGAAAATGCTAATAGTAATATAAATCTTATACCAAATATCAGCATGGAAGGTCTTATATTGATATAAATCATATATTTTTTTTTGGAGTATCTTGAGTTTTGTTTGATATAATTTTAAAAAAGTCAATTATTGTATGTCGTATATGTTTTTTTTATTCATACGATTTGTACACTTGTTTGATCATATTCAGAGTATCGTCAATGGTATCTATGACTGTTCCATATTGATTTTCTCCTATTCAGTCCCCAGAAAATCATTTAGCTAAATGAAAGCTTTACTAGTCATTACCTCCATTATTTGCTTTATTTCGACCGGCAATATTCATGTTACTGGTGTGTATATAGTGAGCCTTAAACAGATGACCAGGCGCTGGATGTTTGAAGCTCTTCAGTCGGTCTGTTTGTGTTAAGTACTTAGGTATTTGTATTTTGTGGTTGGGCTCTGTATTGTAGTGGGGGGAAATTGATTGTGTAGAAGGCGTAATGAGAGAAGCAGAAGGGTGGGTGAGGGGTCATCTTGATGTAATACTGGTCCCAGTGGGGGTGCTAATGTTGGTTGCCTACCATTGCAAGCTGCTGTACAGGATTCTCAAAACTCCCAACACCACCTTCATCGGAGTCAACGCAATTAATAGGCGGGCATGGGTGAATGCCATTATGCAGGTAAATGTTCACATTTTCAGTACCATTTCAGTTACTATTTTGTTTAGTAGAGGGAAGTTCGCAGTTGCTTGGTTACTTGTCTACTTATTTTTTAATGTGGCAAGGCATATTTATAATAGATGATAATACATTGTATGCAAAAAGTAGATGTACTCTTATTTCTTAAGATCAGAATACGAAGCTTTTAGAACCCACTGTTTAATCGAGCTAATAAAAGCTCATTTTCAGCAATACTGAACTAGTTATTTGCAAGATATATTACTCAATATAATAGGCGAGTTACAGAAAAAGTACTGTACCTAGCTGAATGCTTGATCACTGAGTAAATCTATTATGCATTTATCATGTAACTAATCAATTGGGTGATACATATTAAAGCTGGGTTATTAAAGCAATAGAATATTCTTTGAAAAATTAGTATTTATTATTAAAAAAAAATGTTAGAAAACAGCTACGTTATAAAAATTATAATTAGATTATTCTGAAAATGTCTTTTAAAAACAAGGCAATGATTATGATTATAGGAAATATTATATGAAATCCAAATCTTATATTTCAAGTTTATTAGAAATTTTCAATTTATCTTTTATCTGAGAATTATTGTTCGTATACAACAATTCACAATACCTTCTTTCTTGGAGTAAAGAATAAGCTCAGTTTTTCTTCTCTTTGAACATTCTCATAAATTATCTATCAATTTAATATATGATGGTCCTAGCTCTTTCTATATGCCATGCAAATCCTTCTTCAACTTAGAGACTTGATCTTTCTTATCATGTACTTCAAAGCCTTGTGGCTACTTGCCATAAGCTACCTCTTCTAAGAACCCATTTAAGAAGACACTTTTCATATTTATATGTTGTATGTTCAATTTCTTCAAAATTGATAATAAAAACACCATTCTAATGATCTCTTGTCTAGCCACTAGTGCATGTCCCATCATGACCTGTGTCATATGTTTGTGTGAAAATTTTTACAACTAATTTTGATTTGTGTATTTCAACACTACCATGATTATCATATCAATCATGTAAAAAGGTACTAATACACTTCTTATCATGTGAAAGTTTTGTATGCTCCAAGAATGACTTCTATGAAGGAAACCCATTTCTTCTTTCATTGCTTGTACCAAACATCATTAGTAAACATGTCTATAAAATATGATGGTTCATAATTATCCTACTAAACAAAACAATTACTACCTCATCTCTTATATCCCTTTCATGCAGTTCACTTCTTTACCCATTTGGTAAATTTCACTTAGCCTTATTACCTTCCGTGAAGAATGTGGAATTTATGCTAGACTTACATTTGGATTAAACAAACTAGATGATGGGTTGGTTGGTTGACTTGTATTAAAAACAAATGTTGAAATACTAGTAAAATATTCATTGAAAACAACTTTAGTAATACCACCATTACATATAGATTTATACTTACTAACATAGTCTTTTCAATGACCATACACTCCTCATGAATCAAAAATTACATCTCTTGACAAAATAGTAGTTTTCACAAGGGAATTATAAAATCTATAAGTTTTTTTATAATTATATCCCAAAAATACATCTCATTTTTTTTATCTCTCCTTTCCTTTTTGAGTAGCTACATGAACACATGAAAATTTAATTTAAATGATTAATATTATAATTTTTTTCATGCAATTATTTACAAGGAGCCATCAAATCAACATATTAGTAGGACTCTAATTTAGGATATAGACTATTGTTGTCTAAGTCTAAAAAAGGTTGCTCAATCTCTATGTTTGTAACTTGTTTCTTTCTACTTTCACCACTATATAGTTCTTCAATTTAGCTATATTATTTTCTTGAGGCATATAAGGATTTGTAAGTTAGATTTAAATGTCTTTGGTAAAAAATAAATTCATAAAATAGTTAGAATATAATTATCCTTCACACTTAGTTACTAAGAACTTTATTCTATAACTAAGTTTATTCTCTATAAAGGATTTAAACCTCTTTAATGTAACAAATGCCTCATCACTCTATTTAAAAAATTAACCTAATATTTGCATCAATATTTTTAATAAATATAGTAAAATACATGATGATTTACCAAAAAATATGTTGGAATATTGTCACAAATGTTAGAGTGAATCAACCAAGGTTCATGATAATCCCTTTATGCTCTATATTTTACAAACATCTTACATGTTTTTTTTTATCACATCCTTCATAAACTCTATTATTATATTCAACTATAAACAAAAAATAATTAATTTTTCTACCATTAGTATCTTCAAACTTCAAAAAATTCAATTGTCCATGTCTAAGATGCTACAACCAACATTTATCTTCATTTATCATTGAAATAGGATTGTTATTATATTCTTCAAACGTCAATAGAAAAATAATATTTTTAAACATGGGCATAATTTTAACAACCCCATATCTTTCGCTAGTTTTATAGATTGCACATTGCTTATTACCAAATATCACTTGTGTAGTTATTTCAACACACTTTTCCAACACTCAAAAAATTATGTTTTAACATTGAATTTTATTAAATATAATTGACATATATTTCACCCTCTTTGGTATTTACCTTTATAGCTCATTTTTCTACAACCTCTAAGAAAATTTCCATCACCAAGATAGATTAAAATCTTGAAGCTTTAATCCATAGTATAAAATAACACATGACTAGAATAATATGAATCTAAATACCAATCATCATTACGACAATTTTTATCTTTGTCAAATGATAAGAGAAAATTAATAAGAGAAGCCTCCTCATTTTCAATAGAATAATTAGCACTTTTACCTTCATTTCCTAAATTAAATATAATTTTCATTTCAAAGCAATAATACGTGTTGTATTCATTAACACTAAATATATATTTTATCAAATGAACCCCAAAATTTTCTTGGAATTGAACTATCTCTTATTTATCTATTTTCTTTTAAATAATTTTAATTTTTGTATTTTCCTTGTCCTTGGTTTCCTTTACTACTAGTTTCTTTATCTTTTATGTTCTGCAATTTTGAGGGAATTAAATTTTCATCACTTTCTTCAAATGCATCACTTAGTTTTTCTTCATGAGTCATAAGACATCTAGCTAGGTGATAGAACTCAAAAGTAGTTTTTCTTTCTTCAATGATCAAGTGAAAGTTTTTCAAAACCTTTTTATTATACAATTTTGTAAGAGTATCCATCTTATTGAACATATTAATTATACTTACATATCAAACACATAATTTCAACTTCTTTCACCTTCACTATTTTAAATTTCATCTTAAAAGTCTAAAATATGACCACTTTGACTTCATTACTACTTGGCAAGCTTCTCATAGACTCTTCTATATATCCATAGTTGTCTTTACAACTCGAATTCTTGAAAGAAATATCTTATCTACAACTATACTAATATAAAAATAATTCATGAAAGTTGTTCTTATTATTTTCTATTTCATTATCTATAATGATAAATCAATCTATTGGCCCTTGATAATCAATTCCTATAATTTCATATTTATTTTTCTTATTGAAAGATTTCTTTTTATTTTGATACTCAAATAATCAATAATCATTTCTATTAAAGTCTAGAACATGGAAGAGTTATTGTTCAACATGATCAATTGTTAGAAATATAAAAGAAAAAACTAATAATCTAAGAAACTCAAACAACCAATATCTCCAATATTCAATGAGAATTTTAGCACCAAGTATTAAATAATGATAATTCTTTCCAATCAATACAAATATAGTGGTCAACAATATTGAAACAACACATATTGTTCAATATAACCAATATAGCTATAGTGTCGTATATAACCTAGAGCATGCCTAAAAACTTATATATATCATTCCTAAAAATTGTAGACATGCACAATCTATAATTAACTTGTTAGAAAGAACACTAGTAATTTTTTAATAGAATATATAGCTATATGAAAAATTCACCGTGAATTTTTCGTCAGTGAATTGTTGACAGGGAATTTTCCTAGAACCAGAGAAAATATATAAAAATATTGGCCCTAGGAATATTCATCACCAGCATTCACTGATGGAAAATTCATTGCCATGACAAATTTATCGTGAGAAAATTCACTGCCATCACAAATTCATCATGGGAAAATTCATTTTCATGACAAATTTATCGTGACAAATTCACCCCCAAGTAAAGTTTTTTAATATACATTTCAAAAAAATGTTTTCTTTTTAAGAATAATTTGATTTATGATAATAAAAAAACAATCATATTAACTTTAGAGAATTTGATTCATGATAATAAAAATAAAAAATAAAAAATAAATGGATTAACTTAATTTTAATATCATAAATAAACACATGGAAAAATATATATTTTTAATATCATAAATTCCATTGTTTCATTATACAATATTGTATAATATATATTTTATATAAATATATATTTTTATGTTTATTGTATAAAATAAAGGAACCCATCAAAAAAACAAAAAATTGTATATATAAATAAACACATGGAAAAATCAAATAATATTTGAATTAGAAATTAAAGTAAATAATTTATTTTTCTTTTAACTTTTTATGCATAATTTTGATATCAAAATAAACATAAAAAATATTTAAAAAATAAAATTGTATTGTAACAAGTGAAAATTATTTTTAAAAAATAAATCAAACTCTTCGAAATATATATTAAAAAATTTTTTGGTTCGGTGAATTAATGCGGTTAATTTTCCCACAATGAATTTGTTATGGCGGTGAATTTTCCCATGGTGAATTGCTGGCGGTGAATTTTCCCATGGTGAATTGCTCGCGATGAATTTGCCGTATGCCAAAAATATTTTAGCTAAACTATTATTTATGCATTAACCATATAACTAATAACTTTAACAATACATATTATTGTCAAGTGATTAAACAGGACCCTTTAAAAATTATATTTGTTACTATAAATGTCTAAACTACCATCACCTACTAAGCTATGAAAAAATCTTACATATAAATGTCAGAAAATATTAGACCAAAACTATCTTCAAAAATAATAATATGACCACATTCTTAGCATTCTCTCCATTAATTATCCAACACAATAAATTAATATGATTTATTTATATATATATATATATGAATATGACATGCAGTTTATAAGTAACAACACCCTACGTATACATAAACGTGTTGACTAGTATAAGCCTTCATAGTTTTGTAAACATCTTTTAAGAACTTACTTCCTGTCCCCATGCAACTGCTTAAGTATGTTTTCTACTTAACTTTAATTAGTTTAAACAGCTGGAGTATTCCCATGCAAAAAAAAAAATTACAAGAAAAGGATAATTTGGAATCTTTTTAAGCAGCTGCTGTTTAAAAATGAAAAATAAGTTAGGAAAAAAAGGGGGGCTGGAAATAAGCATGCAACTGCATAATGTTACAAATATCACATGGCTTCACAAATTTCTTTCCCTCTTTTTTAATATTTGTTTCCATTTTTTATTTTCAATTTTGAATTGCATAAATTATTATTAAATATTATAAATACAAATTTAAATTGACTGATTAAAATAAGCAGCAATTAACTGTTCATGAGGCCACCAGCTCCACAAATAATACCAAAATGAGTTAAGCAGTAGCTACTAGCCAAAATAAGCTAAACAGTCCCGTAATCTATAGATATCAAACACGCCAGTGTGTTCCAACGTTTTAACCCACAAATATTGCTGACGTTTAAGACGGGTGGCTTACTTTTGTAGGAAGGGATGAAAAACGGAGTGCTAGCAGTCCAAACTATACGGAACAGCATAATGGCATCCACGCTTTTGGCAGCAACAGCCATAACGCTCTGCTCTGTGCTGGGTTTACTGATGGGTGTGGGTGCCAGTCCTGGTGATTTTACTATATATGGAATGAGAGGATCTGTCAGTTCTTCCGTCAAGTGCTTGTTGGTGATAGTATGTTTTCTGGTGGCATTCATTTGCAATGCGCAATGCGTGAGGTATTACAGTCATGTTGGCTTCCTCATAAGCACACCACCGTTCGCGCCCGAGATGGAGAGTGATCACAGAGAGTATGTATGTAAGGCAATCAACAGAGGGGCTTACTTTTGGACATTAGGACTGAGAGCATTTTACTTCTCGCTGCCACTATTTCTATGGAATTTTGGACCCATTCCGATGTTCCTTTCGACTTGCGTCCTCTTATCATTTCTACACTTTTTTGACACACCCACCAAAGATTTGAACGCAGTTTACAGCCATTGCCAACAGCCACAGGAAGAGCAAGACATGAGACTAATTCGCAGTAACCTCCTCAAGGAGGAGGGAAAGGAAGATTCAAGCGCAATTTATAGTCACCATGAGTATATGCAGGACGAAAACTATGGAGAACCGTGAATCTATAGATTTCAATTGGCAGATGAGGTTTTGCAATATGGAAATAATTGAGAACGTTGAGAAAAACTCTAAAATGTTTTGAATGTATGGTCCACCAGTAAAATAAACAATAGGAATAACACAGTTTATATATATGGGTTTCAGGTCCTATTAAAACCTTTATGTATGGGTTTGAAGTTCCGATTGTTTTGTACACCCTTGGGGTAGTTGGGGTGATTACAGTGGAAGTTTGCTTTATGTATGGGTTTGATATTCAGGTTGTTTGTCCACCGTTGGAGTGGTTGGGGTGGTTACTATAGCAGGTTGATGTATTGCTACTTGCTGGATGGCCTATTGGCCTGTTTTGCTGGTCGTAAGGTCTGTCGTGCTGGTGGTTTGGGTTTCAGGGCCCATTAAAACCTGCATGTAATGGTTTGAAGTTTTGGTAGTCTTGTCTACCCTAGAGATGGTTGCTATTGTTAGTTGTTTTGCAGCTTTGTGGGTGGCCTGTTGGCCTGTATTGTTCGTCATGAGACCCTTTTTTATGCTGCTTTGTGTGTGCTAGATCTACTGGCGTTGAACCCTGTTTCATTTCAACGCTTTTTCTGTTGGCTGAGAGGCATGTCTCATGTTGATTTAAGCAATATTTTATTTGGGCATTAATAGACTATTAGTAAATGTGGGTTTTTCTCTGTCGTATAATATTGTACTTTTGAAAAATATCTTTATTCAATTAAATTATATTGTTTTTAGTTGATAGACATTGAATTTCTAGGTAATATTATAAATGAGTTGAAGCCAAATTTACAATTATGAGATTTTTAATATTTTAATTTTATTGAGAGAAATAAGATATATGTTTGGATAGATCAATATCGACATTCTTCACAAAAAAATTAATATTGAACAATATTTTGTAAAATAAAATCTTTTGTAAATACTCAATTTTAAAATAATTAATCATTGGCTATTCATAAACATCAAATTGTTTACAAGTATTTGTTTATCGTCAAAAATAAGATAATTGTTTATCACCTTTGGTCTATTGATGAGTCTAAAATTACCTTTGATTATTCAACCACTAAATGGTTTAATGAGCTTGCATTTTCCATATTCATAGCATGATTTGAAATAGTAACATAAAAGTTCACAAATAGTTTGTCACAATTATTTTGTGTTAAACAAAATAGACTTCCTTGATAATAAATTAGGAATCTTTAGGATTTTGATCAACTTCTTTGAGTAGACAAATCAAAGAAGAGTATAAAGAACTCATCGATAAAATCTCAAAGAGAATGCATATATTTATTTCATTTGAAACAAAGGTTTGTGTAGTAATGGAAAAAGTATCATTTTTCCTTAATTGATTTGGGAATAATTGTCGTTGAATTAACCTAATTTTTCCTAGGTTTAATGTTGTAATGTTTTGTAACACATTCACATTGATCTTGGACCCCCTTTTAATAAAATGAACTTAATGTGTACCTTATTTAAGTGTTATAAAATGTCATAACACAATTTCACACTTATCTAGGGTCCTCTTAATTAATTGCGGTTGATTATAGTTAATTAGCGCTTTTAATTATGGGGCGCCGGTCCGAGCTCAGTTGGTTAAGGTGTTCCCTATAGCAGGGCACCCACCATGGGTTCAACTCTCCAGCGCTCCCGTGGTACCGGTTGGTGTGTCCTGCCAGCACAGTCGGTCATGGTAAAAAGTTTACCGGCAGTGGCGGGTTATATGGGAGGCCCTGCTGCACCCGATTCCCCTCGTTAAAAAAAAATAAAAAAATTAGCCCTTTTAATTCAAATTTAAGCCTTATTTGTGACACCTCCCGAAAATCTATCCTGACACCCACAATTCAAATTGCATAACATTCAATTTGGAAAAAAGCAAGGTCCTAGGAATTGGTGCTAGGACCCATTTCCCCTACATGGCAAATAGGTCCTCCCTTTATAGGACCCCCCTTTTTTTAGCATATTTCAAATGTGTTTTTAGTGTTCTTTCATTCCTCGAAGGCAAGGTCCTGCAAAACAGTGCCAAGACCCATTTTCCCTAGGTGGTGAATTGGTTCTCCCTTAATGATGACCCACTTTTTGAATTTCCTTCCAGTGGGAATTTAATAATGTTTGTTTCTAGATATGGTGTCGGCTTGAATTGTTTGAATTTCAAAGTTAATCTATTGATTTAGTGTAAATAAGGGGTTAATTCACATTGTTTCTCCTAACAAGAGCTAGCAAGTTCAAGTGATCATAAGAGTACATTCCCAAGAGCATTATAGAGCATTTGAAAGGAATTTCAAGGTAGATTATGAAGAGTTTATTGCATCAATTCAAGACCATTTCATCATGACAAGGGTTTAGTGCATTACTCCATATTGTTGAGCTAAGAAAGTTGATGTAGCATTGAGGATCTACTTACAAGAATTGCTCACATCCTATTTGAGATCAAGATCTACATTCTTCATGGCCATTTCATATTAGTTTCCAGATTTAAATTACAAGACAACATCCAAGGTATCATCAATTGCATCATTTGGTTTAATTACCTACAAGGGGTTTGACTTAGGAAAAGCCCTATTCACTAATAATCAACAAGCTTTTTCTCCCTTTGAATGGGTGTCAGAACAAAAATTTAAGCTACAAAAATAAGTGTAGGTTTTTAGGAGCTGATAAACAAGAATCTGAGAGTGTAGACATCAAGGAAAATAAACCAAATCTTAGTTTCAGAAACCCTAATAGGGACCCATTCGCCACTGAAGGTGAATTAGTCCTTTGTTCCCTAAAAATAGGATTCTTGTAGCAAGGTACACATCATTTTAAGCTCTAGAAACTCCCCTCATAATTGCTATAATAGTTACAGTCAATTTCTGATTATTATTTACATCTTTACACCCTCATAATTGCATAAGTTGTAATGATTTTTTGTGGAGAAATTCTAGTGGTTTATCTTGATCTTCATAAGCCCTAATTTCTTCACCTCATCATTAATGGTGAACCAACCATATTGAACATTACAATTTTTTTATTTTTTAAGTTTTTACATCTTAGATTAGATCTTATATTCATTTGCATTAAATTAAGATCTCATTTAGGGTTTAGCTTTGTGATGAGACAATAAATTGTCTCATATTTTATCAAAGAAAATCATTTATTTCTTCTTAATGCACTAATGTTAAAGTGGATTTGAGTGATGATTGAAATCTCTTTAGCTTGTTTAAAGTAGACTATAAAGTAAATGTTTGATTTATTTTTAGTAATTAAATATGATCCAAATTGCCTCTAATATGTCTCCATGAAGTGTTAAGATGATATAATGTAAATAAATGAGCTATTAAATAACTCATGGGAAGAAGAAGCTTCATAGACACTTGCAATAGAGAGCTCCAGACACTTGAATCAGTTAACTCCTGAAAGCTTTAGAAGGCTTTGAAGAAGTAATGAGAAGATAGAGAAGACTCCCAATACATTTCTACATTCATTCAAAAACATGGAGCATCAATCATTCCTAAATTAATGGGATGAGTGTTTGTTTCATGTTGAGTTTTAAGATCTCTCATAGTTATTATAAAGACTTGTTTTAGCCTAAGGAAATAGGATAGATCTAGTTTCATTTAGCAACAATGTAATTCCAAATTTCTAGATTAAATTTGAATCCAAGAAAGCTTTTCATTTCCATCAAGTGTGAAGTATTTTAGTATTTTAAATTCATGTAATTGTTCCTTAGATTAGTTTCATTTCATGCAAATATGATTTAAGATTAGTTCCCTTTCATGCAACTTTACTTTCATGCAAATAGGGTTTATTTTTGCAAGTAGAATTGACTGTCAAGAAAGTTTTCTACTTTCTCTCTTGCATATAGCCATGGACACCACCTTGGATTGATACATTAAATGGTGAGGATTATAATGACCCCATCATTTTTTTCATTGTTGTTGGGGATAGGTGTCATTAGGGAAGGGAGCAAATTAGTTTGGCAGCCTTTTAGATTTAGAAGTTCCGCAAGAAAGATTTGTCTCTCAAAACCTCCCCAAAATACTAGTTGTAAAGAGAAACACTCCTATCTACTTCAAAATATCTTAGTTGGAGGACCATCACTCCAAATCCTAGCAAAAGATATTTCTTTAAGGAAAGAATTGATGGATTATTGCTTGCAAGAGGTGCAAAATACAATGAAGAGATTTTATCTTCATTACAAGATCTTGCAAGGAAGAGACATATTTGGAGACCTTCAAAATCCAAAAATGGTTGCCCAATCATATTTTTGAAGTCAAAGGAGGGCTGCCCAATTAGAGACTTGAAGAACAAGGAGTCATTTCCAGTCATGCATGGAACATATGAGAAGGAAGGATTGCAAGATCTCTCCAATCAGCCCATGTATTTGCTAGAATCAGAAATCATGAAGAAGGTTTCCACTAAAAAGGAAGGTGAAGCATTGAGTTTCAAAATTTTTGTCATCTTCTTTTCATTCTCTTATCTCAGAAAATTGAATGCATGGAAACATACTTTGAGAAAGGGAAGATATTTTTTAGAACCAATTAATGGTTATGTGTAACCTCTCTACATCATTAAGTAGAATAGGTTAGGGTAGAATTGATTTTTGCAAATAAGTGTTTTGCACATGCTATGTTCTCTTCTAAAAGGTTGTAATCATGTAATTTTATATGAAATTTGTTGCTCTAAAAACTTGTGGTAGATATTTTGGCATTATGGATGACTGGGTAGTGCAGAACAAAAATTATGGAGCAATCTAAGTTGGTATTCAATGTAAAAGATCAAGTTGCAGCTCTCAAAAGTTGAAGAAATTCTCTAGATGTAGCATGGAGAAGGTGAACTACAACACATGCATGATGGTTGCATGGAAAACTAAGATAAAATCAAGTATTTACTTTATTAGTTTACTCTTATTCAACTTATAAAGTTCTTTCATTTTACTCAATCCACTCAAAAGAAGAAGAAAAGCATCTAAAAGAAATTATAAAGATTTAAGGAGCAATTTGAACCATCTAGAGCTATTTTGGAACTATTTTGGAGCTGTTTTGGAGCCTTTAAGAGCTTTTAGGAGCCTTCTAGAGCTTTTAGGAGCCTTTTAGAGCTTTCAGGAGCACTTCAAGAGTTTTCAGAAGCTACCCGTAGGAACTACTAAAAAATGATGAATTTATTAAATTTGAAGGCTCATTATGAGTTGCGAAGGGACCTGCGACATTTAAGGTGTGGGGGAAATGATGAGACCATAAGTTGTCTCATATTTTATCAAAGAAAATCATTTATTGTTTCTTAATGCATTAATGTTAAAGTGGATTTGAGTGATGATTGAAAGTTCTTTAGCTTGTTTAAAGTAGAATATAAAGTAAATTTTTGATTTATTTTTAGTAATTAAATATGATCCAAATTGCCTCTAATATGTCTGCATGAAGTGTTTAAGATGATATAATGCAAATAAATGAGTTATTAAATAACTCATGGGAAGAAGAAGCTTCATAGATACTTGCATCAGAGAGCTCCAGACACTTGAAGCAGTTAACTCCTGAAAGCTTTACAAGGCTTTGAAGAAGTAATGAGAAGATACAAAAGACTCCTAGTACATTTCTACATTCATGGAAAATCATGGAGCATCAATCATTCCTAAATTAATGGGATGAGTGTTTGTTTCACGTTGAGTTTTAAGATCTCTCACAGTTATTAGATTTCATGATTCCTTCTTCCACCAAAGATAATTCAAGATACCACATTAATAAAATGTTTTTGCATGATTATATCATTTTATTCATGTTAATGATCAATGATTTTGGCAAGAAAAGTGAAGAATAATTCCTTCATTCACATGGAGAACTGAAGACTTCATAAAAATCAGGCATTCAAAAATAGTAAAAAATGCAGTCTTAGTAAAACAACGATACCTCCCTCATTTCTTAAAAAAATTCAAAAATTCAAAATGGTCTGGAAACTAAATTTGAAGATCTAAAAACCCTTTTGAGAATTTGGCATGATTTGTAGCAGGGAAGGAGCAGTAAGCATCAGAAAATGACTGAGACAAAAGTGGCATGATGGAGGACAACAACTTCAAGTTTCTTAAAGTTTTACAAACGACCCCTCAAAAATAGGATCTTGATTCCACATTCTCAATGGATTGATATAGAATTTGAATTCTATAAATAAAATGTAATCATTTGATCACAAGGAGGGGATTAGAAAGACTTGTTTCAACTTGAGGAAATAGTATAGATCTAGTTTCATTTACGAGCAATGTAATTCTAGACTTCTAGATTAAACTTGAATCCAAGAAAGCTTTTCATTTCCATCAAGTGTGAAGTAGTTTAGTCTTTTAAATTCATGCAATTTTTCCTTAGATTAGTTTCATTTCATGCAAATAGCATTTAAGATTAGTTCTCTTTCATGCAACTTTACTTTCATGCAAATAGGGTTTAATTTTGCAAGTAGAATTGACTGTCAAGCAAGTTTTCTACTTTCTCTCTTGCATACAGCCATGGACACCACCTTGGATTGATAAATTAAATGATGAGGATTACAATGACCCCATCACTTTGCATTATTTCTCATCTCTCTAAATATAAAAAATACAAAAATAAATTTATCATTGTGCACATCACTTAGATCTCATTTATTTGCATTTGGAAATCAAAACAAAATTGCATTTCAATGTAGGTCCTTGTATTTATCTTTTCATTGCACTTTCACATTGTATTTTTTGAAAATCTAAAACTAAAAAGCATTGCCTCAGACCTATAATTGAAGGACACTATAGAAAGCTTGCAAATCATTCAAAAATAGTTTTAAAATACTTAACCATGACCCATTTTCCCTTACTGGATAAAATGAATTTCCTGAACCTTCCAGATGCAATGGTGATCTTAGATTTGCACTAGCAAGCTCCGATTTGAACCTACAATAAAGAGGCCAAAATTTAATCCCCCCAAATCTAGTATTTCTATCAATTTTTTTGTGATTCTTTAGATCATCATACGATGGAATAGAAGAGAATACTCAACTTTTTAAGATTGACCATCTCTCTTCAAAAAAATACTATCTAATGGCACCCAACCCACTCTGATACCATGTTAGAATTGGCTATGGTTGTCGAAGTCTTAAAACCAAATGGAAAGCACAAGGAAGGAGATTTGAATGTGACAAGTATAAACTATATTCTTATCAATTATGATTCAATGATGTGATTTGTAGTAGAAACCCGTTGGTTATATAGCCAAGGTGAGATACAAGGTGTCATAGGATTATGACAAGTTTCTTGATCATATGACATGAGACAACTTATCAAACTTACCTAGATTCATATGTGTTACAAGTCAAAAGATAAGACAACAACTAATGAAAACTGACACCTTCTAGAAAGGTTCTTGCCTAGGACCTATAGTGTTGAAAATGTCGTTGGGGACATTTTCATACTTGTTTGGGCCCTCCTTGTGAATTTGAGCTTAATGTTGCCTTGATTTAGTGTTATAATGTGGTTTAAACATTCACATTAGGTCTTGGTACCTTGTGAACTAATGGATTTAAATGGAACCTTGATAAAGTGTTATGAAGTGTTGTAACACACTTTCATACTTTTCTAAGGTCTTATTAACTAACTAGACATAATAAACCTCTTGTTAATCAAAATAAATCTTAATCTTGCATTATTTTAAGTGTTGTAAAGTGTTGTAACACACTCTCACACTTTTCTATGTATTTCATTTATAATTGGGCTTTCTTATACTTTAATTGGCCCTATTTTTCATCCACAAGCCTCATTTATTGCATATTTTTGAGGATAATCCTCACTCCAATCATTAGAAAATCATAATGTAGATGTTTTAGGCTTGTGTGGTCTGAATGTAGTGATCTGGGACTCATTCATCACCTTGGAAAAATGGGTCCCACCTAGCTCTTTTGGTCCCAAACTTGGTTTCACACATTTCTAGGAATTTTTAAAATTGGTCCCAAAAAATTAAGCCTAGTGGGAATCATTTGCCACCTTGGGTGAATGATTCTCCTGTGGCCCAAAATCAAAATTAATTCAAATTTCTAGTGGGATTTTATTCTCCTAGATCTAACATCGAGGCTTGTAGTGTTGTAATTTCAAGAATTATTGCATAATTGAGAATAAATACAAGGTTATTTCATTCATTTTACACCTAGCAAGTTGAATGAGCATTCTTATAGAAATTTTGAGTTCACAAGCATTCACAAGAGAATTCAAGAGCATTTAAAGGCATACTATCAAGCATTTTAGACCAACATTCAAGCATCAATCATGATGTCAAAGATTCCATGCATCCATTTTGTTATTGTGCTAACAATTGTGATGTAGGGTTTATGATTCAAGCAAGTGTTTCATTCAAGATCAACATCATTCAAAGCAAGAATCAAGATCTACATCCATTGTAGCCATCTCAAGTATATTTACAACCCTTATTACTAAGGTTGGGTGGGTTGCAACATTCTCATTTGCTCATTCATCATTCTCCATTCTTATTTGATTTCATTACTTCCAAAATGGGGTTTGAACAAGGAAAACCCCTATCAACTAACCCAACAACATTTTACCCTCTCCTTTGTGTGTGATTTGTAGGTCTAGACGTAGATTTCCTAGGAAACAAGATTGGAGAAAAGTTGTCAAGAGTTCAAAGTTGTCAAATTTGTTATCAAACCTTGGATAATACTAGAGAAGACCTATAGGTTACAAATTAGGTTTTCAGATTTGGAAATCACTCAAGAAGAACATAGAAAATAGAGAAGAGCAGTATTAGCCTTTGACATGTTAGAAAATCCTGACTAGATTGATTCACCACTTCTGGTGAATGAGTCCTAGTTACAGTCAAATTTTAGGTTCTTGCATATTTGGATACCCATTTGGTAGATTCTTGTTCATGCACAGTTTTCTAGAAATTGGACCGATTCACCCAGCTTTTTGAATGATTCTGAATAAAAATTAAATTTAGAATTTCTAGTGTTATAGACTTCCATCTAGTCATTTACAGATTCCTAGGTTAACACCTTCCTATGTTCAATTTTTTGTGTTGTTCCATTCACTTTTCTAGGTCATTTAGTGTTACTTTGCATTCAATTCAGGTTTTGCATTGTATTTTTCATTTCATTATGTTTTCCAAGTCTAAACTTGGTGGTGAACCCCTTATTATATCATATTCACCCCCTAGGAAAACCCTCTTGCAAGATCTCTTTCTTTGTTGCATTGAGATCTAAAGGGTTTGTTCTTGAGTGAAAGTTAGTGACAATTGTCCTTTCTAGGTCCTAAATCCTAAGAGAGGAAAATAAAAAAAAAAATCCACCTTTCATTTTCGTTAACCTAAATTTATAACATCATAATTCTAACTTGGAGTGCATTATCATACTATATTTGGCTTGCATTAACATTGCATTAAGATTTGCATTGGTTAGTTTGCATTCTAGGGTTTCAAATTTTGCATTAGTGAAATATCATATAGCTTGCATTTTTGCATCTAATTTCATTCAAAATCATTCATAAACTACATTTACATCTTAGATACAGATCATAAAACATAAAAAGCATGAAATTTAATTGACAAATTCTAAAATTTTTGAAAAAAACCCCTACTGGGACTCATTTGCCACCTTGGGTGAATTAGTCCCTTTCCATATTCTGCAATGCATTTTTTTGCATTCAAAGTTCAATTTTTGAGTTTTCATTTTTTGTTATTTCCTTTCTATGCATTTCATTGTACTTAGTTTATACTGCATTTGCCTATAGCATTTACTAGCCCTTGTATGAGTATTTGGTGTCTTATTGCTAATACTATAGTGAGACAAAGTTTGAGACTCATGTCATCCCATGATAGCACAATCATTGTGGATCTTCAGTTGTCTAGCTCTTTCACTACTAGTATTGGCACTAGTACACTAGGTATGGTCAACACCTTTCACAACTCTTGACCTTCAAGTAGTATGCAAGTTGAAATAAGGAATCATAGTGTCCTACAAGAAAACATAATTCAAATTCATGAAGACTTAGCAAACTTACAACACCAAGTGCAAAATGACAACATTTCAACTAATTACATCCCTACTATAGACAACATTCACCACATACTCGAAAGTGAAGATGGCCTTGACCTTGTGAAACACATAGTTCAAATCTTTGGAAAAGATCTTGACCTCAACCACTAGTTGTCCTTTACCAATAAGAAATGTCAGAAGCGAAGGAGGAACTCAAATTCATCCTCCCACAACAATTTCCTCAATACCTACCTATACCAATTCTCATGTCACAACAACAATACAATAAACTAGTAATGTGATTCCTTCCTTGCGTATTCTCATTAGGATCCCTAGTTCCTATGTGGCATCGCATGCCATATCTCCTACCACTTTACCAGGTAATTATTCCATTCACTTGTCCCTCGAACACATACATCCCTTCACCATTTTCACTTCCATCTCATAACACAAAAAATGACCCTCTCATAACCCAACTCTTCCAAACCATTTCATCCCTTCAAAAACATATTTCCACCATCATTAAAAGTCAAAATGGCCCACTTTCATATTATTTCAAAAGTAGCCCATTGTCCTTGGAGATATTACAAACACCAATGCCACAAGGTGTAGAGGTGCCTACATTTAAGAAATGTGGAGGGAAGGGAGATCCTTCTAACCATTTTAATGCTTACACTACTTTATGTAGTGACTTTGTCCTTGATGATAAACTTTTGGCTAAACTTTTTCTTAGGTCCTTAAAAGATACTACCTTGGAATGGTTCTCCTCTTTACCAAACAACTCAATCAACTCATTCAATGAAATTGTTGACACATTTGCAAACCATTTCCAAGTGCATATGTCTCCTAAGATGACCTTGGCTGATTTGATGAGATGTAAGCAAAAAGAAGAATAAAAGATAACTGGCTTTATCTCACACTATCAATCACTTTATTCCCAAATCGATCTCAAGGTTCCCAATCCACACCTTCAAAAGATGTTCATAGAAAATATGCAAAGCAAGATTCAAGACAAGATCACCATGATGAAATTCCCATCCTTCATGCAATTGTGCATTGCACTCCTTGATTATCAATATTCGGTTAGTAGTTTAGATACAATATCCATTTCTAGCAGAACTAAGAAATCCGAGCCCCCAAACCAAAACAATTCCCAACCATATAGAAAATAGAACAAAGGGTTTGTTTAATTCTATCCTCCTCAACAAACAATTGAAAATTATAATAACCAAGTAGCTATTGTTAAAGCCATGATACCCTTTAGCTATGGGGACCCGCAAAGGAAATTCCCTCCCGTACATGATACCCTTCATAACACAATAACTAGATTTTAGAACAACAAATGAATACCTTGCCTCCCATCAAAATACTTGATCCTAATAATCCTTTACCCCAGAGCTTTAGATAAAATGATTATTGTCACTGTCACTAACAAAATGGACATGATAGCAAACATTATAAGCATCTTATGCAAGACCTCATTGATTTGAATTGTCTTTCCATTGGAGGTGCTAGTGATCAAGGAAATAATTTTGTTGCCTCTCCTAACCAAAACTTGCAAATTGTCACCAACCCCATGCCAAAACATAACATTTCATTTATCAAAGCCAGTGAAACTACAAAGAATGATGTGTTGAATGTTGATACAAATGATGATAACAATGACTTTATTCAACATGATTCTATAGACAATGATCCTATGGATGACATGGTAGGAGTGACAGACATCATTCCTTGTAAGGGTGGAACTAAAAATCCACTTGAAATTGCTTTCACCTCTAAAGAAATACTTAAACATGCACCTGATGGTCTTCTTTACATAGCCAGCAATATTTGTGACAAGCCCACTAATGGGATACTAATAGATCCTACCTATGGAGAGAATGTGATCACCGATGAATTCTTACTTTTGCATTAGCTCTATCAAGATATATATGATAAAACAAAATCATGATCAAGACACATAATGGTTTTTCTTTCCCTACGATGGTATCGATCACTCTTCCCCTAAAAATAGGAACAAAAAAATTAGATGTCTCATTATCCATCATCCCACAATCAAACCAATTTCATGTGAAGCTAGGCCATCCAAGGCTTTGCTTCATGAAATTTTTCCCTTCAATTGTGCACAAATGCTTAAAGTTTCCATTTGAAAATGAAGTTTTCACTATCCACCATAGTGGCTTTAACCCTTTATCCTCGCAAGGAAAATTTTCCTTAAATTTATTTTGGCCTAAACCTATGGAACCTATAAAATGATGAGAAGATTTATTTTTATTGTCTTATCAAAAGTTCATGGAAAATAAAATAGTAGAATTATCCCTCCAAAACATGTCTCCATCCATCACTAAGCCTACTAACCTTGATGAAACCATTCTTGAACCTAAAACAATTTGAAACAACCAATACTAAGTTAAGATAGAAACTTCACCTAACTCCTACAAAAGACAAAGAGATAATGAAAACAACCTCATCACACCTCATAGAATAAAACAAGTGTACAAAGTTAAAGAGAAAGTGGTCGAACAACCCCCTATGGTTCATTTTGTTTCTCCCCTTAGGGAAGAAAAGAAGAGTTGCATAATGAATTGCATACATATTTTTCCTCTTCCATGAGCATAGATGAAAAATCTCCTACAAATAGTGTTGAACTTGGTACTAATCCTAGACCGTCACTTGCTATTGTCCCTTTGGCTAGTTGTTCACCTCCAATATACAATGAAAATGATTGGGAGGTAAATGACCTACATTAGGCTAACTCGCTTGTGCCTTACTAGTCTAAGTTAGCATTATTTATTTTTATTTTGTGTGATTTTATGTGTGTAATTTGATCCCTCCTGACATTTTTTTTTATGTTCTCTCTCTCTTTGTGATATTCCTCTATTTTTACCTTCATTCTTCTCTATGTCGTAAATCCCTTTACTTTGCACTTTTTATATATTTTCCTGCATCTTGTGTTTTCCTTTTGGGGATGACGCAAGGCATCAAGACACCCATCTCTCTTCCATATTGACCCTAAAGGATTTTCCTTTTCCTTTTTTCTTTCATTTTTCTTGTGTTTTTCTTTTGGGGATGATGCAAGGCATCGAGATAATCATGTCTCTTCCATGTTGACTTGAAATATTTTTCTTCATTTTTTCTCTCTTTGTTTCATTCTTCTAATTCTATGTGTATTTGGGGAATGATTACAATTTCAAGCTCTCTCTTAAAAACATTGTAGCAAGTAACTTAGTGACACCAAATCCATAGATCCCTTATGTGTTTGGATTTTCATTTTTGGTGGCAACCCCTTTCTTTTCCTTTTCTTGTATATGACACGGCTTTACTTGGAAACATATGAATTTTGAATAGGGCTTTCCAAGTTGGATCTCATGTCTTCCTCTTCATTTACAATTATCATTCACTAATTTAAAGTAATTTCTCATAGCATGGTGGTTAGCAATTTCTTTAAAGTGGGGACATACATTGACATTATTCTCTTGCATTTTTCTTTTTCATGGTTCATAGTGCAACCTTCTTACTTTATATGATGCATTTTTTTCTTTGTGAATGACATTGGGTTTGATTAATGTATGTAATAAAATATGCATGAATTATATCAAATTAGCAACACACTTAGATGAAAAGCAATATAGTAAGGAAATCTAACTTAATCAAACACAATTCAATAACATAATTCCCTAAAAACATCCCATCTTCCTCTAATCTCAAATGTCCTAGTATTTATGTTCTCAGATATTATTCATGCACAAATCACTAGGATGTCATCTAAGAAACGAGTAGCCTATTTATCTATAATGCAAAATCTAAGTCTGCATCTACATGATTGAAGGATTTAGCTAGATGAAATGATGGAGTGACATGATGAAGTGAACTGTTCCATACAAATGTGGTATGAAAGTAAACAATGCAAAATTAAGCTAATGAAAATGAAATGTATATGATCCTACATGTTGAATTAAACTATGAAATATCTAAAGGAGCCATGTGATTCAAAGAAAATTGATAAACTATTCTAAAATGTCAAATTGAACATGAAAACTAAGCTCTTAAAACATGAATGAAATCCTGTAGAGTGATGTTATCCAAATGATCCTTATGCCAAAAATTTGTAAATGGGCCACAATTTATAGATTTTTCCAAGGAATTGGGTGAGTTGGAAGCCATGAATGATTGAGATTTGATCCGGAGAAATCAACGGTGAAGAATAAGGATGGAGAATACAAGGCAGTTGTTCCCTTTAGTAAAACCATCTTGCCAAGTGTAGGAAGGAATCATTTGAATGAAGGAGCCATGCGTCTTGAAGGTGGTTAGATTGTTGAGAACAAATATCCATTTTAGAAAATAAGAATAATTATTTTCATACGATACATGGTGAATTGGAGGGTGAGGTGGAAGGTAGTTAGAGAAATGTGTAGGAATGTGATGAAATTCAAATTTAAATATTTGAATTAAATGAGAGGGAATCAATTAAAATAAAAAAATTTATTTAGATTTGTTTATTTCAACTAAATCATGAATAGGGTGAATTAGAATAGAGGAATATAGATTTTATTAATTAAATAATCGATATTTAATTAATATTCTCCAGACCAATTTTGGATGTATACATTTTTCCCCTCTTTGAAGTGATGTTTTTATGCATTAATTCAAAGAAAAAATTATCAATGCTGCTAAAATTTTCAACAATGCCCTGAAAAGTGATTTTCAAGAGATTACAACTATATGCCCCCTCGAGGGATAAATTGAGGAATTTGAGATAATAAAGGATTTTTTATGAGTTTGAAAATTTCAATTGATTTGTGATGATAATGATCATAAAATCCTAATTTAATAATATTCCAGTGATTTATCTCCCATTATTAAAAGTTTTAAGTTTCCTTAATTAATTGCCCCTTAAAAGAAATTAAAATATGTCACCAAAATTATCTCCTTTAATTACCTTTATTAAGAGGTAAAAAGTGAAAAAGAGATCATTTGTGCATATTGCGATTTGAAATTTGTTGAAGTGAGAGAGCATTTTTGAGCTTTTGTGCAAGATGGTGATCGCTTTGCATACTCATCAGTTCGAGCGGGTGCGACGACATAATTGGCTAGTAGGATATGGACTTCCAATAAGAATTTTTAAACCTTCATTTGTGATTTTTGAAATGAATTTTCACGTTTTTTCATTTGAGATTTAAATTTCAAAAGTAGTAGGTTTTTCAATGCTTTTTCCAAGTGTTTTAGCGCTTCGAAGAGATTCTCCGATGCTTAGGAGGTTTGCTATGGTGCTTCTGTTTTTTGCACTTCCACCCATTGTAATGGTGCTTTCAAGCTATCAATAGGTCCAATCTAGGAAATGATGCTTTTGGCCAAATTTTCAATGCATCGAAGAGATTCTCCGGTGCTTCAAATGAAATGGAATTGCTACTAGATTCCTTGGTGCTTGGGAGGAATTTTCTAGTGCTTTCAAAAAATGGTGCATCAGACTGGTTCTTTGGCACATCAAGGGAAAATTTCAATGCATTGGTTAAAATGGAGCTTCTACATCATCAAATGGAATATATGCCCCTTTTGGTGCTTTGAAGGTCTGTTTTGGTGCTTCCAAGGCAGATTGAAGATTTTTTTTTAATCTTTCTCCTTTAATTTTGTGATATTTGATTGCATCATCTAATGATTAGGTAATGATGATAGAATAAATGGTTTAGTGACCTCATGATAGGAAAGATACACTAATGATGATGTCGTTTCGACCTCATGATAGGTGAGAGTCAAAAAAATGTTGATGAGATTTGATGAAAATCTCATTAAAATTGATTGGTTGTTGATTTTGATGATGTTGTAAAATTATAGGAGATGGATTTAGATAACCTTCAATCTCGAGAGCGATTCTCACACACTTTGGCAATGATTCCATAGTTGTCTCATGCCGATAGAGACATTATTGAGAGATGTGGTCTGTCTTCATTGATTCATATGCCCAAGTTAGGATTAATTGGGGATTTTTGATAACATTGACTAGTAGAGAGGTGGCATAGCGACCACAACACTTTCCATCTGTCCACTAGAGAGATGACCATTACACCAGAGGATGTGTATAGGATTTTGCAGATTCTTGTAGTAGGTGACATTGTGACCTATGATCACACGGAGCAGGGAAGGGAAAATGCTTTACGTCATGTTTTCCAAGACAATCATATTGCTAGATACTGGATACCATGGTAGGAGATGTTTTCCAGATATGCCCCTTTTCCTTCTATTCTTGAAAAAATTGTTGGTGGCTTTTTATGTCTCAACAAGAGGGCAAAGGGATTTTCTGTCAGTTGGGGTTGTACCTTGGAGCAGATGATTCGATTTGGGACCTATTTTTCTTAGGGATCCTACATGCTTGCACATTTATATCAAAATTTGCACCAAGTTGTATATCTAAGAGGATCCAACTTGTCTGTTGGGGTTACATTTCTCTAGATCTAGGCCTGGGAGCATATTGCAGTGACACAACTAGAGATAGATAGGTTTCGGCCATTTGGGAGGCCCTATATCTATTGTTATTTAGGTGCGGTTATCCAACATAAGATGGGTAAACTGGAGTATTGGAGAAGGGTTCTTGATGACTTGGATGTAGTTACCTAGCAGCCTTATGCAAACTATGAGCAGTGGGTAGAGGATCACTTGGAGGTTCCTTACTTTATGACTGTTAGATCCTTATTGGACATACTCGGTATATCATTAAGAGGTTCCTATTACAGAGAGTGTCCAAGTAGTATGGAATATTTTAGGGGATGTCATAGGGATCAACCCTATATGCTCGTATACAGCGGGATGTGACTAAGTCGGGACCAACATTGTCCTAGAATGCTACATGTAATGAGTACTTGTATTTACAACTAGTGCTTTGGGATTATCATCTGGAGATAGTTGAGGGCTACATGAGTGTAGAGTATATAGTGTATTTTTGTCAGAATCTGTTTCTGAGGATTTTGAGGCCTGATGAGCCCATGCTAGCATTTGAGGATGATGAGGATAGGCCAGCTAGATGGAGATGAGGTAAAGATGGCAGAGATGAGGAGGGAGAGGGTGCAGATGAGGGTGATGATGATGATGGAGGTGATGATAGTGATGGAGGAGATGGAGGAGGTGGTGCACGTCCCAGTTTTGATGCTAGAGTTCCTCACAAGAGACGATCCTTGGTGGCAGCAACATAGTAGCGTGTACAGATATGCTTACCTTCCTAGCAGTAGCAGTCACAGAACATTTCTTTGCACACGTAGGTTTAGACTATTTAGGGGCAGTTGACATAGTTACAAGGGCAGCTATAGGCATAGAAACAACTATTGACCCAGGTACAGGCACAACTCCTATAGGCCCAAGGGTAGATACAAACTTTGATAACTAAGAGAGATGTTGTCTGAGAGTAGTTGGCATAAGTATAGGGCTAGGGGCAGGTATAAGGACAGGTTGTAGGCTTGACCGCAGAGAAAGATTCATTGAGATGATGGGTTGAGCAGGAAAAGGCCATTACAAAGTGGTTGTAGGAGGCTGCTACAACTACTAGATCTGTTGATTATTTTTGAGAGATCCGTCACACAGTTCAGGAGGTGGAGTTTTATAGGACCTAGTATCATGAGTTGCTTCCTCCTGAGTGGCAAGAGAGTTTCATTAGGACTTGGACATGAGTAGATCATAGTCCCAGATGGTGAGTATGGGGGTGACATAGCCATTGCTTGGGGATTAGAGGGATCTAGGTGTAGGTCCCTCTGGTACAATAGGGGGATGTATAGGTCTGGTGATGCCAATAGTGTCAAGGGGCAGAACTACATATTTTCTATCGTTTGATGTTATATCATGATGTATACTTTAACATTTGATGACATTACTACCATTTTTATGATGTATTATAATCATTCAAATAACCTTGTACATTTGATATATTTTGAGATATATGTGTAGCGATGATGCTGATGCTCCTATATGTTATGTGCATTGATTTATGATGGATGCATTTAATTACTACATTATGCATGTTATGTGATGTTTCATGATGATGTTATTATGTAGATGCAATATGTGTTGTGATCCTATGTCATTTTATGAAAATGTCTACATGCTATTGTTTTTGTATTTTTCTAATGCAATTATGTGTTATGTGATGCATGTAAAATGATGTTAATATAAAGATGAATGATCCTATGAATGTATGATATGCATGGTAACTTGTGTTTTTTTATATTTTCTGATGCAAATATTATGATATAATGTGTGTATGGGTAAGTGATTGATAATTTACATATGTTAGTATCTAGAATATATGATTAGATGCATGTGGATGGAAATGATCTGATTAATGCATTTTTTTTCTCTTATTTTCATAATGTAAATTATATAAGATTGATGACTAGATGGATGCAGCATGATAATTTACTTGTGTTTAGATTTCTATGATGCAACTATATGATATTAATATCTAATTGGATGTCTAGATAAGATGATAATGTTGTGATTAATGTACTAATGCTCATGCCTCTAAATGATGTGTTTTCTGTAATATCAAATGTACTCAATCTATTAATGATAGAAATAACATCCTTCTTGGAAAACTTTTAAATACCATTACAACAACTAATATGAATGCAACCTAGACATGCAATACTAATAATGCAATCATGTCATCCCAGTGATTTATTGTGCTTATTGTCATCATTGAGTTTTTGAAATATTGAAAGTGAGTACAAACATCGATGGTATAATTAGACCATGATGACCTGAGTAATACTTCCATGATGTTTGATAGTGCAAGTTAACACAAGCATCTAGGTATAATTACACCACAATGACCTAAGCATCCCTTGTGTAAACAAACAGAAGTTAACCATTTTTCTATGTGGATCCAGAATTTCATCAGTGATACTTTGTAGAGTGCATCCCATGATGATTCGCACAGTAATAATGATCAACTGATAGGAAAAAGACAAAGAAAAATATCATTATCCATCATAGCCTTTCTAGTGCTTTGGCATCCTTCAATTGCTCATGAGAAATGATAACATCAATAATAATGCATAAAATTTGAACATTAGTGTGAAAGTGGTAAAACCATGATTCAAAATAAAATCATCCTTTTAACCCTGATTTTATGTTGTTTTTGGGATTTTTTAATTTTCCAATTTTTAAGTGTTTTCTAATATTTTGACCAAGAACCTAACCTAAAGAACTATCCTAGAAGTCTCAGGGGTTGATCAAAGATAAGCCTTTCCTACGTTATACAAGTAGAGACCATGTAGTTTGACTGACTCGACTGATTTATAGGACCAAGATATGAACATACAACTAATTACAATGAACTACAACAATGCAATTCAATAAGGTGACTCTCTTTTTGGCTTTTTTTTTTTAGATTTTTGACCTTTTATGGATTTTATGACATGAAAAGGATGTTTGATTAATGTTCACTGTTTGATTTTACTGTGATAATTGTTTTCGTTATGTTTGTCTTAATGTTGTTTTCCTATTGGTTCAAGCTCAAAATTAGTTTCCCATAGTGAGTTCAGGATTTTTCCCCTAGTGGAAACAAACCAGTTTATTATGGATATGTACAATGTTCAGGAAGCCAAGGTTAGACATGACCAAAAAAATAGGATATACACATGTAGCTCAGATGAAGGATGCAGATGGTAATGATGCCAAGCTAGTGATCAACACATGTTCCTATAGAGGAAGAAGCTAGGCTATCACAAATAGTGTATGTTTTCTAGGTTTCACCACTTGCTTTTATTGCACTTTTTTAGATTTTATATTTTTTTTGTATTTTTCACTTTTTTTATTTTTTTGTTGTTTTTCACTTTTTTGATTTTTTTTTGTCACCAAGATGCCTATTTGCCAGGTTTTTACCAGGGTAACCATTTTTTTAGGACATTTTTTGATATTTTTATATTTTTTCAGGACTTTTACAGATGCAGCGACTGAATTATGCATAGAATTTCTTGAGATGAAGACTATTCATGGGTTCTTCAAATAGGTCCTCTTCTAGCGTGGACAGATGGTATGCTCTTGAACCATAAACTGTCATAATGACAAACGGCCCCAACCAATTTGGTTTAAATTTTCCTTTCTTCTCTTTGTCCTACTGATTGCGTGGATTCTCCTTCAACACTAAGTCACCAACTTGGAACATTTTGGGTTTGAATTAATGGTTGTAACTTCTAGACATCTGTTGTTGGTAGGCTTTCAAGTGATTTAGTGCATGTTGGTACCACTCATCTAATACTTCTAATTCCTATAATCTTGAGATATGATAGTCTTCATCAGGGATGATATCTTTCAATGAAACCTAGAGTGATGGTATTTGAACTTCAATAGGTACGATGACCTTAGACCCATATACCAAAGCATACAATGTAGCTCCCATTAGGGCGCGAATACTAGTGCAGTATGCCCACAAATTAGGGTATAATTGGATGTGCCAATCACATCCTACATCATTGACATTTTTCTTCAAAATCTTCAAGAGAGTTTTGTTGGAAGCTTATGCTTGACCATTCCCCTGGGGATAATATGGTGTAGAGAAGCAATGTTGGCTATTGAACTTCCCACACAATTCTTGCATGTCTTGATTTTTAAATGGTCTTCCATTATAAGTGATAATGGATTGGGGAATTCCATACCAAGAGATGATATAGTTGAGGATGAATGATAAAATTTTCTTTCCTATAATGTTGGTTAGGGAAGCAACTTTAGTCCACTTTGTGAAGTATTTTGTGGCTGTGATGATAAACTTGTGTCCATTTGATGAAGGTGGATGAATTTTACCAACAAGATCTAAACCCCATTGAAAAAATGGCCATGTGGATGCAAAAGGTTGTAGTTTTTGCACTAGTGCGTGGATGAGGCTGCCATGAATTTGACATTTCTAGAATTTCTTCATGAACTAGAAAGACTCCTTCTCCATAGTTGGCCAATAATATCCTAAACAAAGGAGTTTCTTGGCTAAGGTTAGGGAACTTAAACGTGTCCCAAAAACACCTTCATGGATTTCTCGTAAATCTATTTCAAAATCATCACATTCTAGACATTGTAGGAGAGTTTTTTCAAGACCTTGTCGGTATAGTACATCCACGATAAGTGTGTGTCGATCAACTCAGCAAATGAAATTACCTTTTTGGTTTCATGACAAGTCAGGTGGAAGAGTGTTATCTTTCAAGTTGGAATAGATTTCACTATAGACTGAGGTATTGGTATCAGATAGGTTATAGATAACATGAGATTCAGTATCATCATAGGTAGGGGAGAATAGTTTTTCCACAAAGAACTCGTAATGACTTCTTTTCTCTGGGATTTGTAGCAAGGAGGAAATAGTAGCCATGGCATCGACAACTTTATTGTCCACTCTTGAAATATGTTCAAATTTGATATCCATGAAATATTTCTTGAAAACATCTAGCATTCTCTTATAAGGCATCAATTTGTCATCCCTTCTTTGATAATCATCATTGACTTGGCTAATGACTAACTAAGAATCTCCATACACTTGCAATTCTAGGACTTTCCATTCTATAGCCATTTTGATGCCAATGATTAATGCTTCATACTCTGCCATGTTGTTAGTACAAGGGAACATTAGTCTGTATGATTTTTGTATGGTATGTCCTTGTGGAGTGACAAATAGGATTCTGGCTCTTGATCCATGTTGGGTGTGATCCATCAAAATATAGTGTCCACTCTCTTGCAGCCAAGGTGAGAACATCAACATCTGGGAATTCAATGTGTAAATGATGATTATCTGGTAATGGTGCCTCCACCAACTGATCAACAATCGCTTGTCATTTTATTTCATTTCTATCTACATATTAGATATTGAATTCACTGAGTATCATGACCCATTTAGCCAATCTCCCTGTTAGGTTCACTTTGCGGAGGAGATATTTGAGAGGATCTATTTTAGCTATCAACCTGATGGTATGAGTTAGCATGTAGTGTCGTAGTTGTTGGGTAGTGAATACTAATACTAGAAAATCCTTTTCAATGGAGGTATAGTTGATCTCATAGCAATTTAGCATCTTGCTTATGTAATTGATTGCTTGTTATTTACCTATTGAATCTTTTTATGCTAATAAGGCTCCCAATGATGTATTTGTTGCAACAATATATAACAGTAGTGGCTTCCCTTTTGTTGGTGGTACTAGGATAGGTGGATTCATTAAATATTATTTCATATGGTTGAATGCTCCTTCGCATTTCTCATCCCATTAGAAGGAAACATTTTTATGCAACAAATGAGTGAAGGGATGGGTCTTGTTTGCCAAATGTGAAATGAATATGCAGATTCATTAAAATCTTCCTTGTAGAGAACAGAGTTAACTAATGTTCTTTGGAAATGTCATTTCCATAATAGCTTTGACTTTGGCTAGATCTACCTCAGTCTCTTTTTTTGAAACTATGTACCACAGAAGTTTTGTTTTTGAAAAGGATAAAACAGGTTTTATAGGGACCTAAAACCACCAAGTTTAAACAACAAAAGAAAGAGAAAAAAATGTCCAAACAAATAGACAGTTGTCCCAAAAAGGAAATGACAGCACAAAGAGACAACAGTGTCTAGAAAAAAAGGACCACCAAAAAGCCAGAAACTAATAACAACGCACTACTCAAAGGTGTTCAACAACTCCTCGGCCTCCTTTTCAACATCTTTCATATCCTATAACCCCTGCTTGAGGATTTGAGCTGCATGTGAAGAAATCGAGGTCTTCCTCTTAGTATTAGCTTGGATACGAGTTTTGTTGATGTCACCAAACACGCATTTATTCGGATTTAGTTGTACATTGAATTCTCCAGTCTAGTGAAAATTTTATCTAGGATCTCCAAATGTCCTTCCCTAGTATATGATTTGGCTAATAAATCATCCACATAGTCTTCCATGAAAGTATGCATCATATCATGGAAAATTGTTATCATGGCACATTGGTAGGTAGCTCCAGCATTCTTCAAGCCGAACGACATGACGTTCCAATAGAATGATCCCCGTGGAAAAGTAAAGGCCATTTTATCTTGATCTTTTTGGGTTATTTTGATTTTATTATACCTAGAAAATCCATCTATTAGTGGTAGCATTCCATGTCCTACTGTCAAGTCTATGATAATATCTATATTTGGTAGGGGAAATTCATCCTTAGGACAAGCTTTGTTAAGGTCTTGAAAATCTGTACAGATGCAAATGTTGTTGTTAAGATTTGAAACTAGTACTATAGTGGAGATCCACTCAGCATAGTCAATGGGTTTGATGACTCCTACATCTAACAACTTCTTCAACTCTTCCTTTACCAATAGGGCGATATGGGGGTGCATTTTTCTCAAATTTTGTTTGATTGGTTTAACTCCTAGAGGTAATGATAAATTATGTATGATGAGCTTTGGATTAATCCCTGGCATTTCAGCATATGGCCAAGCAAAGTTAATTTTCTTTTCTATGAAAATTTTGAAAAACCTTGACTTTTCCTAGTCTGTCAAAGATGTTACTAGATGGATAGTCTTCATTATCTCTTCATTGCCGATGTTGATAGACTATGTGGGTTTAATCAAGACTTTTGATCTTTCTTGAAAATATTCTAGGAAAGCATCAAATCTTCCATTCTTTGATGCCTCAAAGAGGTTTTTGCCATTGGATGCGCTCTTTGCTTTTACTTTTTTTTGGATTTGACACTGCCATTGAATGGTTTTCAATATCAGATCCATTTCTTGTATTATTCATTTTGTAGCTGGAAGATTTGATACTACCTTGTGTGGAAGCCTTGTTATAATGTAACTTGTTGGTGGAATCTATTTCTAGATCATTGGCACAGAGGAAATTGATAATGGCATCATCATTTGAAAATGTGGGGATATCAAATGGCTTAGTTACTTCCCAATCTATAAGCTTGGGATGTACTAAGGGTAAGAAGTCACCATACTTGTTAAGATCAGAAATGGTAAGGGTTCTTATAGCAGTGTCTTCAATTTTTTCAATAGAAAAATTAATATCTATAAGGTAACTCTGCTCTGAATTATCTATTTCACTTTGAGTTGAATCATCTTCACTAGAATCATCAAGGTGTTGCGATCTAGATTCAAACAGTCTAAAACCTAACCCTTGTCCCTCTTCGTGTAGGGGTGTATATTTGTGTACTACATCAATTTCATTATCATGCCAAGACTATTATGATAGGGAATCCCACTCATATTCATTGGAATTAGTCTCATGCTCAACACTAGCTTGTAACTATAGGATTCTTTCAACCACCTTTTCTTTTGTGTCCTCTTTATAGCCCAGCCTTTTCGTTTAGATTGATTAAAATGGGTTGAATTGGCTCGAAAATTCCCTCTTTCCTTTTGCTTACGAGACCTCTTCCTTCATATCCCATTTTTTCCAAAATAGTCAAACCCTTTCCATATTCAACTATCTGTACATTTGCAATTGCTGCTTGGTATTATTCTTCATCTTTATAAAGCTAGTTTAGAACATCATTGTCTTCCTCTTCATCAAACATGGTGCTTTCTTTTATAAGTCATCCATTAAATTCGTTAACTGGTTGTGAGGTCTATTGCATTGATGTGGAGGGTTGTCCATAAAATTTTGGAGAAGAAAAATGTGAAAGACATAGGGAATACTCAAAGAAGTATTCACTAACACCTTTGTCTTTGATTTGGACTTTTTCATCAAATTTCTTTGACAAGGAATTCAATTGGGCTTCAGGATTTGAGGAAGTGGATAGAGAAAATTCTTTCTTCTTAGACTATTTAGACATAGAACTGGATTGGAGGTAATAACCAATGGTTTGGATGAAGAACTTGATTGGCTTTGATCATTGGAAGGAGTGGAAGCAGAAAGTTCTATGTTATGAGGCACAAAAACATTTTGGATAGATTTCAGGGTATTACAATATTGGGGACTATTTAAATCAACCGAAATGGTGATTTCTTGACTGCCACAAGGAAATTTCAAACATTGATGGTAGGTTGATGGAACCGCTTGCATTCCATGAATCCATGGGAAACCCAATAGTATTTCATAGGTCAAATCCTTGTCTAAGACTTGGTAGATTACATATTTCTGTATTGGTCCCACTTGAATAGGTAAAATAATTAATCCCTGTGAAGACCTTTCCTCATCATCATATGCTTTTATGGTGATTTTTCTCTTTGAATCAATTACATTCTCACAGATTCCTAAGGCATGAACAAGCTTTAGAGTACATATATTTAGGGTAGCTCCTCCATCTATTAGGACACATCTAACACGATGTTTATGAATTAGGACTTCAATGTGGAGAACAACATTGTGGGGATGAGAAATGGATGCATCATCATTTTTAGAAAAGGATAATCAATGTGGTGTAGTCAAATGCCCCACCATGGCTTCAAATTTACAAACATTGAGGTTAGTTGGTACTGTTATGTCCACTAGGGCATGTTCCAAGATCTCTTTGTGAGTAGGTGAAATTTTGAGTAGTTCCAATATAGATATTTATGTAGGGATCTTTTGTGATTGGTCCACTATGTTGTATCGATTGGATGATGTCATGGAGGTTCTGGATGAACTTGCTTTTAAGACATATTTGGCATGTGCTCTTGTGGTTGCATTCACTGGTATGTTTTCCTATTTCCCATTGATTTGAATGGCATTAATTTGGGTGTCCATTGCAGTCACATATGGTTTGTTGTCATTGGGTTTGTTTTCAAGGACAATGATGTCTTGTTCTCATTCAATTGGAGTGTTGTAGATGGGATTATCATTTATAGTAATTTCTTGATGGTCATTGGTTTCAATGGTATTCATTTGGTCTTTTGTTACTAAAATATGATTTATGACAGTATCATGGACATAGTTTACATTCTTTTCCTCTGTATTTGTCATAAATGATTCCCCTTTTCCATAGTTGAGTAATGGATTCTTCAATGCCTTGTGATCTATGTTTGTTTGGAGTCCCTCAATTCGTATGATTTTTCTATCTATCAAGTCCTATATTTTATGTTTCAATTGCATGTAACTATTTGTTTGGTGACCTTTTCATCAATGAAATTCACAGTAATAGGCATCATTCCACCATGATGATTTTACTTTTGGTTTAAAACCTCGAGTGTTAGGTAATGTTATGAGGTTATTTTCAAGAAGTTCCCTCAATGTAGATTCATATGATTGGCCCAAAGGTGTGAATTTTTTGTGGTTTGATTGCATTTGATATAGTAAAGGTTTTGATGTGGTGTTACTTTGATTGTGATTATTTTGATTATTGGTTGGGGTGATATTTTGATTGGTTCCTTGGTTGTTGTTTTGTTCAGTCTTGGTTGTGGTTCGTGAGAAATTGAAGATCAATTTTTCATTCTTGTTTCTTGTCCAAAATTTGGGTTTCTCATTATTGTGATGATTGGAAGAACTAGCATTGTTTGATCCTTCATTGTGAATTTTTAATACCCCTATTTTGACTAGAGCTTTTTTCAATTTTGACACTGAACAAGGGGACATTACAATTGTAATCAATAGCTCATTTCACTATTAAGGTTGTCGATGAAAATCCCTATCTTTTCTTGTTCTAGTATAGGATGAGCGTATTGAGCAAATAATCTTCTCCATCTTTGTAGGAATACGAGAAAATATTCCCCTTATTTTTGTTTGGTATTACAAATTTCTTTCATGGTTATCTCATGTATGATGTTGTAGGAATATTGTGCAACGAATTTGTTAACAAGTTCTTGGAAGGATTTTATTCCTAGTTGTAATTTTGAAAACCATTCCATGCAGTGACCTCCTAAGCTATGAGGGAAGAGTCTCATCAGATATGTGTCTTCATGAGAAAATTCAAGAATCATTGTTCGAAATTCTCGCACATGGTCTATAGGGTCTGATTTCCTATTGTATTTGTCATATTTTGTCAATTCATAGTTTTGAGGAAATGATATCATGTTTAACCTTCTATCAAACGGATAGAGACAAATATCTTGTCAGAAGTATCTTTTTGGAGTCCCTCCTTGTATACCTTGTATTTTTTGTTGAAGGTTTTGCATCTGATGCATTAGAATAGCCATTTGATCTATGGGAGGTATTTTAGTCTTAGTTTTCTTCAATTTATTGACATCAAAATCACTAGGTAATTTGGCTCCTTGATTTTCCAACATTAAGAGGTATTTTTCCTCATCTTTCTCAAAGATTCATTCTAGAAATTTATGGAATTTGGGATCTTGATTGGCTTGTTCTACTTGCTCTTCTATTATCTCTTCTACTTCATTTTGAGAAACCTTGTGAAAGGGATTTTCCTTTAGTTCTTCCATGGTATTTTGAGATTCTAGTTTTGTGTCCTTAATCCTTTTTTTTTGGGACCTTGTTAAAATGGGCATACAAGCTATGAAAGTTTGCTAAATTTTGGTCGTTATTCGAGAATACCCAAGGAAAACCTAGGTTGAATAGAATAATGAATTCTATTGATATAACCAAGATAATAAAAAATAGATTTAAAGTTTATTGTTTCATGATGAAGGATGATGAATCCTGATGGGGAAACTCAACTTAATGATCAAATTTTGGGTTCTTTATGATGGGACACTTTTTGGATGTGTGATCAAAGTTTAGGTAAAAAGGGGTTTCACTTGTGGAAGTCAATTTTAATAAATTTTTGGACTCTAAGGGATAATTCCAAACTTGAGAAGATTTTGCAATTTTGGGTTCCAATCATGAAATGGTGAGAAGTTTCCTTTTTAGACAAGATGTTCAAACCTTTGAAAAAGTATTGGGTTTTGGCAATAGTAAAATGAATACAAGCGAGGGTTATTCTTTGACGCTTTTTTGTAAAAATTGAAGAGTAATTTGTCCCTAAATTTGTAAAGCATTGCAAGATGTTTTTGATGAGCTTTTGGACTAAGAGCTAGGGTCTTTGGTTTTCGAATTTTATTTTTTGGTGAATTCATTGGGTAAAGAAAATGTATAAGCTCCTTGGTTTGTGAGGAATGATCCTGAATTGGAAAAATTTTCTAAATATGGTTTCAAAATGTCGAGTAAAAGCCAATCCTAATTCTTTGTTTATGAATTTTGGTGGAAGTGTCGTTACAATTAGTGGAAGTGTTGAAAGGTAGAAGCATCATAGAAAAGATTGGATGCGCCATAGAATGGCTAAGATGCACTATAGAATTAGGTGGATGCACGACAAAATAGCTCAAATGCGCCAGAGTTTTTGGTCAATGTGTTGCAAGATTTGGTTGATGCACTGTAGAATTCATGAGATGCACTAAAAAATGGGGTGGATGCACTAGAAAAATTAGTGGAAGTGCTATAGAAAATAATCGAAGTGCTAAACAGAGAATGCAATGGTTTGTTTCCATTTTTCTTGATTTTTCTAGTGTTTGGTCAGAGGATAGTTTGTTCCAAATGATGTATTCTGAATCACAGTCTTGTACTTTCCAGTGTGTGGGGTTTTGTTTGAATTTTGGTTTGAAAACACTTTGACATGCACAATCAAGCACAACGTACATTCCCTAGGGCTGTGAAAGACTATATTATCTTGGATTCAACGTGGGCTTTACCCCAACCATGCTTATTTTTAGTGAATGAATTTAGAAGCTTTGCCACATGGGATTCATCTTATAGTGTACTAACTTCTCAAGTCAACCAAGCTTCCAACCTCCATATAACTCCCATGGTAGGTTGATCATCTCTGCTAAAAGCTGCGAGAATGTGGATGCCTTCACAATGACCGTTATTGTACCAAGAGAATAGATAAAGGTTTTGTCCAAACTACTACAGGGGTTTTAGTAAGGACTTTCCATTCATGGGGGGTAACCCATGTAGTGCAAGACCATTGTTTCCTTTCTTGTTGGGACTATCCTCATGATATTGGCCTTTGTTCTAATACCCATATTTATATCCTGGCTAGAAATGTGCTTGGCTTTAGTGTGTTTCCAATTTGGTCATTCCCTTGGGTGAGTAATTTTTCCCCAAGGCAGGCCCTCTAGGATAAACAAAAGTGAGAGAATATACCCATAGTTCAATCTTTATTCTATGTGAATAAAGATAGAACCCACGCTATATACCCTGCTCACACTCGCAAATTAACAAGAATGGTTCTGGCTTTTTGATCACCCAATTAAGGGGAGAGCATATTCCTACCATTCAAAACACACCACAAATAATAAAAAAGGAATGGGTTTGGCTTTTTGATCACCCAGTTAAGGGGAGATCGTATGCCTACCATTTCCACAAGCAATAAACATGGTGTTCTTTCCTTGTTAATTAATCTATGTTCCTAATTTAAGCAAGAAGGAAAGACATAAAATCCAGCCCCTCTATAATATTTATTAGTAATTTATCATGAATTTTCTTTGTCAAACATTCTAGAGTTTCAACAAAGTCTTTGATAGTGTTTCACAAAATCTACACAACAAAAAAGAAAACATCAATTTTCATCTTCGAGAAAATTTATAGAAATAATTGAAAGTGCCATAACAATAAGCAAAAGTGCCAAAAATACAAAAGCACCACAAAATTAATGAAAAGCTCAAGAGAAATTGATCAAAGTGCCACAAAAATTGGTCAAAGCACCATAGAAATTCCCTAAAGCGCCACATAATGGCTTTGATGTGCCATAGAAATCCTTCTAAGTGCCAGAATAGTTAGTGTAAGCACTAAAGAATCTTTTAGAAGCACCAGATGATTCAACATCTCCACTGAGAAAATACTCGTCGAAGCCTGTAAAAAAAACTTTGCAAAAAATATCAAAATAACACCGTGGGTGCCAATTTATGTGTATAATAAAATATGCATGAATTATATCAAATTAGCAACACACTTAGATGAAAAGCATTATAGTAAGGAAATCTAACTTAATCAAACACAATTAAATAAAAAAATTCCCTAAAAACATCCCATCTTCCTCTAATCTCAAATGTCCTAGTATTTATGCTCCCAGATATTATTCTTGCACAAATCACTGGTATGTCATGTAAGAAACAAGTAGCCTATTTATCTATAATGCAAAATATAAGTCTACATCTACATGATTGAAGGATTCAGCTAGATAAAATGATGGAGTGACATCCATGGTGAAGTGAACTTTTGCATAAAAATGTGGTATGAAAGTAAACAATGCATAATTAAGCTAATGACAATGAAATGTATATGATCCTACATGCTTAATTAAACTAGGAAATATCTAAAGGAGCCATGATTCAAAGAAAATTGATAAACTATTCTAAAATGTCAAATTGAAAATAAAAACTAAGCTCTTAAAACTTGAATGAAATCCTATAGAGTGATGTTATGAAAATTCTCCTTATGCCAAAAATATGTAAATGGGTCTTAATTTATAGATTTTTCCAAGGCATTGGGTGAGTTGGCAGCGATGAATGATTGAGATTTGACCTGGAGAAAACAAGGCAATTGTTCCCTTTAGTAAAACCATCTTGCCAGGTATAGGAAGAAATGATTTGAATGAAGGGGCCATGTGTCTTGAAGGTGGTTAAATTGTTGAGAACAAATATCCATTTTAGAAAATAAGAATAACTATTTTCATGTGACACATGGTGAGTTGTAGGGTGAGGTGGAAAGTAGTTAGAGATATATGTAGGAATGTGATGAAATTCAAATTTAAATATTCAAATTAAATGAGAGGGAATCAATTAAAATAAAACAAATTATTTATATATTTTTATTTTAATTAAATCATGAAGAGGGTGAATTAGAATGGAGGAATTAAGAAAATATGAACTATGTAAATAAATTTGCAATTTATTTATATAGTAGAGGAATAAAGATTTCATTAATTAATATTCTCCAAACCAATTTTGGATGTATACAAATTCTTTCAAGAGCATGATCTCTCTTAGCATATTACATTCCTTTTAGTGGGTTGATGCAACACACCGCATCCCCTAAGTTGTGAATTTTCTATTCTTTGATTAGTCCTCTCTTGGAGACATTAGGCACAATGTTCCCTTAGTTAAAGACCTCGCATGAACTAAGCAAGACTTCTTTGTATAATATTTACATTTTTACATTTTGCATTTTGCATTTATATGGCCACCTTGCATAACACAACCTGTATGCTTGTGGAGCCATCTTGTTTGTTCATGAGTTCTAAGAATAAGAAGTTTTGCTTATCTCATGAAGCTCAAAAATCACTTTTTTTGTAGCACCTTATTAAAGTTATTAGGGGGTTTAACTTTGGTATGGTTTGAGTGGGAAGCCCAAATAAGGAATGACTTTACCCATAGCCACTTACGTGTGTGTGTGAGTGCATACCAACCATGAGTGTATGTGTCTCACCTTCTAGGATGTCTCATCTAGTGAATAGCTAGGATTTTGTTGCCTTAGAGTGAGTATGCATTTTCTAGATAAACAGCCTAGATTTGATCCACATCGTAATGGAAAAATGGTCAAAGCTTGATCTAACTCTCTTTTTATCTTTTACCTTTTTCTCTTTTTCATCTTTGCAGTGTATTTGTGTGCTTTGTTGTTCCTCTTTATATCACTTTCTTGTGTGTTCTTTTGTGCCTACGTTGGTTTGACATGGGATCTTAATCCTGGGGGATTGATCACCCCTCTTGATTGTTGTTGTCCCATCTTATTGGTGTTGGTACACTTGAACCCCTCTTTATGCATGTTTGTCTACTTTAGTATGAGTTTCAAGAAATTGCATCCTCTCACTAGAGTGGGGGCTAAATGAAGTGTCAAAAAATGTCATCAAGAATATTTTAACACATGTTTGGTATCTCCTTGTGAATATGAGCTTAATATTGCCTTAATTTAGTGTTTTAATGTGGCTGACACATTCACAGCAGGTCTTGGGCCCTTTTGAGCTAATGGATTTAAATGGAACCTTTTTAAAGTGTTGTGAAATGTTGTAACACACTTTAACACTTTTCTAAGGTTTTATTAATTAACTAAACATAATAAACCTCTTTTTAATCAAAATAAATCTTAATCATGGCTTATTTTAATTTTTGTAACACACTTTCACACTTTTCTAGGCTTGTCATTTATAATTGGGCCTTCTTATGCTTTAATTAGCCCTATTTTGCATCCACAAGCCTCATTTATTCCATCTTTTCAAGGATAATCCCAAAAAAATTCATTAGCCAATCATAATTCAAGTGTTTAAAGATTGTGTGGCCCATATTTAGTGATTTGGGACTCATTTTCAACCTTGGCCGAATGGGTCCCACCTAGATATTTTGGTCATAAACCTAGTTTCACAAATTTCTAGGAATTTTAAAAATTGGTCCCAAAAATTAAGCCTAGTGAGACTCATTTATCACCTCAGGAGAATGAGTCCTGTGTGACCCAAAATCAAAATTAATTCAAATTTATGATGGTATTTTATTCTCCTATATTAGATGTCGGCTTGTAGTGTTGTAATTTTTGGGAATTCTTTCATAATTGAGTATAAATACAAGGTTCTTTCATTCATTTTACACCTATCAAGTTGAATGAGCATTCTTATAGCAATTTGGAGTTCACAAGCATTCACAAGAGCATTGAAGAGCATTCAAGGGAAAATCATCAAGCATTTTAGAGCAACATTCAAGTATCAATCATCATGTCAAAGATTTCATGCATCATGCTTTTATTGTGCTAATAATTGTGATGTAGGGTTTATGATTCAAGAAAATGTTTCATTCAAGATCAACATCATTCAAATAAATAATCAAGATCTACATCCATTGCAACCATCTCAAGCATATTTGTATCACTTTATTGCTAGGGTTTGGTGAGTTGCAACATTGTCATTTGTTCATTCAACATTCTCCAGTCTTATTTGATTTCATTTCAAGGATTGATTTCCAAAATGGGGTTTGACCAAGGAAAACTCTTATCCATTAACCAAAAATCATTTCCCCCTCTCCTTTTCATGTGATTCGTAGGTCTAGGTTGTATATTTCCTAGGGAGTAAGATTGGAGAAAAGTTGTCAAAGTTGTCATCAAACCATGGAGAACATTGGAGAAGACCTATAGGTTGCAAATCAAGGTTCTGGATCTAGAAATCACTCAAGAAGAACAAAGCAGATGGAGAAGAGCGGGATTAGCCTTTGAAGTTTTAGAAATCCCAACTAGATTGATTCATCACTTCTATAAAATGAGTCCCAGCTATAGTCAAATTTCATGTTCTTGCATATTCAAATACCCATTTCACAAATTCTTGTTCCTCTACAATTTTCTAGAAAATGGACTAATTTGTCTAGCTTGGTGAATGAGTTCTAGTCAACATTAAAGTTTTAATTTCTAGTGTTCTAAACCTTCATCCAGTCATTTCTAGATTCCTAGGTGCACACCTTCTTGTCTTCAAATTTTTGTACTATTTCATTCACTTTTCTAGGTAATAAGTGTTACTTTGCATTCAATTGGATTTCTCATTATATCTTGCATTTCATTATCTTTTCCAATTATAAACTTGGTGGTGAACCTCTTATTAGATCATATTCATCTCCTAGGACAACCCTCTTGCAAGCTCTCTTTCTCCTTTGCATTGAGATCTCAAGGTTTGTTCTTGAGTAAAAGTTAGTGAAAATTGTCCTTTATAGGTCATAAACAATAAGAGAGAAAAAGAAAACAAGTTTTCCATCTTTTAGGACCTAAGTAAACTTAACATGTAAATAATTCCCCTAAGTCACCTAGTAATGAATTAACTATGTACAAGACTTTATTTACACCAACAATAAGATCTAGTTGTTGAACTTGAATAGTAAAGATTTTTCTTAATGTTTGATTTTTTTCTGTCTGAAATAATGATGAATGACGATGATGTGAAAGAAAACCTTTTGGACAAAGGTGTTGATGGTTTTCTATGGTTTTGTGATACTCAAGACCCTAAAGTATGAGTGATTTTTGGTGGATGTTTTTGGAGATGATGTTAATTTTGAGACTCAAAGTTTAGAAACCTTGGACTGATATTTTACTTCATTTTTCTAGAGGATATTTTTGAAGATCTACTTGAACTAGCCTTGAGGTGCAAGAAAATTTTAATATCTTAGAAATCGAGAGAAAAGTAATAATCCAAGTTTTGTTTTGATTTTGAATCCTAAAATTAGGTTGATGTGTTTGATTTTTGCAAGTGGATATGGAATGATGTAAATATGAGGTGTTTTGGAGTTTTCACTATCTTGTTCTCAAAAGATGAAAGATTAACCAATTTTTTATCAGTCTATCATTTTCACCAAAAAATAGGGCAATAGCATCAATCTTTAGAGTAGTAGTGATTGAAATTTAGGACAACAATAGTCAAACTTAGAGCAATAGTGGTCTCTATTTCAAGTTGTAACTAGTAATAGAGAAAATAATAGTGGTAAATTTGATAGAAGTAGCCCTATTTAGGTCAATAGAAGTTGAAACTTTAGGACAACTATGATAGGTTTATCAAAAGTGGTCTCTATTGCAATTTTTCTGACCAGTGAAATAGTGAAGGCAATATCGATAGATTTTTCAAATGTGGTAATTATTAGGTCAACTGCAACTAAAACATAGATCAACAATGGTAATTTTTAGATCAATAGTGACAATTTTTAGGTCAATTACAGTTTTGTTGTTCAAAAGTTGCAAAGTTTTTATTGTGACTTTGATAAACAAGAGAGCAATAGTAACAAGTTTTAGGTCAACTGCGACAATCTTTAGGTCAATAGTGGTAATATCTCTATAATAGCAACTTGTGTTCAATTGTTTCTAGTTTCTAGACATCAACTTGTTTGAATATTTTTGAAGTTTTTATTCAAGCTAATTGTTTTGATGGCAAGCGATTCATACAATAGACAATTTTTGAGATGTAGAAAAATAACTTTTGTCATACATCAGTCAAGTCACCCTAGGTAGGTTCATTCTTTTAGGCAGGATTACCTCATGCCCCGAAGGGGTGATTTTACATGCAACTTATGGAGTAAACCATAGATCAGACTTGGTAAGTAACTTCTTGGAAGAAAACTTCCAATGCACCACTTTCAAAGAACATTTCAAAAAATAAGGATGGCTTCTAAAATAAGGTATTTAGTGACAACTATGAACACCATGATTGATAATACCAATATTCTAGCCACTTAATGCCCTAAACCATTCCTATCTGGCCCACAAGTCCTGACAAGGGTTATGTGTAGTATGTTACCACCCCAAATTGAAGCTACTTTCATTTATGATTTTCCAACCTTTATATAGCCTATTGATAAACATTCTTGTTCTAAGAGTCACATATATGATTTCTCTATTGTGATATGTATGTCATTAACAAGCCCTTATCTTAAAAAGAAAATGGGCTACCAAAAAAATGCAAAAGCCCAAAGTGTTTCTTGTCACCCAGGATTGTCAAAAGACACAAGGGGAGAGGATACACACCTAGCTCGCTGATCAAAAATTGAAATGTGAAGATATCAATTCATTTTTTATGTGCACCAATTTCAAAGTATTTTAGACTTCAAGAAAAATATAGCAATGTGCAAATCAAAATGGATTTGTTCAATTTTAAGAACCAAAGTTTGAGTGTTCCTAATTGCCTTTTCCATCTTAATGTGGTCAAAAAAATGAAATATGTTTGATTGTCAACAAAATAAATATATTCATGCATCAACAAAATGAAAAGTGTTGGTCAAAACAAAAACATTCAATTTTATGCTAGCACTAAATTAAAAATGAGAGTTTCCTCGTTTAGTTCTTTAAGCACCAAATTGAAGATGAGAGTTTACTTGTTCAATTCTTAAGCACCAATATGAAATATGAGGATTTCCTTCTTCATTTTTATGAGCATTAAATTGAAAATGAGAGTTTCCTTGTTCAATTCTTGAGCACCAACTGAAAATGAGAGTTTTCTTGTTCAATTCTTAAGCACCAAATTGAAGATGAGAGCTTACTTGGTTCATTTGTAGAAACAAAAAAATGAAGTGTGAAGATTATGGGTTCAATTTTTAAAACACCAATTTGAAGTGTGTTCTAACTATGAAAGATTTTTTAAAAAAAAAATTGAAGTGTCCTTGGATAGTTCACCAACCCTACGAGGAAACCATTAGTTGTTCTCATCAAAACACATGCCATGTTCCTACAAGGACTAACTAATCAATGTTAGAAACTTCCCAAAACACCATATAATCAAATGTTGGCATTAAAAATAAAAAAAACTACTTACAGTTTTAAAATAGAAAGAAATAGAGCAATAGAAATAATATTCTAGATAGTAGTGGACTTTCTATTTGTAGCAATAACAGTTTAGTTTTTCAAAAGTGGTCTAGAAAACTGCAACTATGGACCTATTAGAGACAATTGTTCTTAGAATGTCAAAAGCAGTCCAAAAAAGTGTAGCAATGGTTGGAAAAAGTGAAACTATAGTAGAAACATGGGAAAAACCATGTGAAAATTGTAAACTACGTTTCAAAAAATGGTGTCAACATTTCATAACCTACAACTGTTAGAGTAAAGTAATTAATTAACTTTACTCTCCTCTTAAGATTTCACTTTATGCACACATATTAGTCATCTAATAATTAATATTTAATTATTAAATGCACTCACCTTAGGGTTAGTTTTTCCTTTTCAATGTTGATCTCCTTTATAAGGATTGATCTCTTGTATTGTACTCTCTTCTTGCTTTCATTTTTTCCTTTGATAATACATCTTTCACTTTGTCAGAGCCAAAACCCTTGTTTTGTTCTATCTCTTTCTCTGTGACAGGTTTCTTGCATGCAGGTGTTCTTTGGGTTCTGTGGATTTGTATTTCTCAAATCCTACATGATATTAGAGCCAGATCTACTATAGCTTGTTCAGTTTTTGAAAGATTTAGAGATCTAGGTTTTGGGTTGCATTAGATCTGTGTTTGTCTTCTTTTTTATTTGGAATAGGGGGTTCTTTTTTTTGGAGCACTTTGAGCCCAAACAGACCTCACCGTTGAGTTTGCAGTGCCCAAAAACCCTTATTTTCATATAATATACATCCGATTCAGACACAGTTGCTCCAGAACAAAAAAATTCAAAAAAATCAAATTTCTTGGGTTCATTTTTGTGTTGCTAGTTTTTTTTTGGGGTGCCGCCCGCCGGCTGCTCCGGCTAGTGGAGCCACTGCCCGGCTACGACCGTTAGCAGCCACCAGTGGTCACTGCTAGTGGTTAAACCTCCTGCCACCAACCAGTAGCCCGCACACCGCTTGCGTGCCGCCAGTCTGAGAGGAGCCACCAGAGCGCCACTAGGGCACCGTCTTTTTTGTTTTTTTTACCTCTTTCGGTAAATCGGGCGTTTGATCTCTATTTTTTGCAAACAAATAGTCATTGGAAAGCTGCTTCTGGCACCATTCTAATGGATTAGGTTTGATTTCTTGGTATTTCCATTTTGATGCTCTTTTCCTTAGTCAAAATCAGAACTTATTTTTTGCACTCTCAAAGCCATATCTTTTGCATACAGATTCCTTTCTTGTGAACGAATAGGCATCTGAGAGGTGGTTTTGTGCTCCTTCCAAATATTCCATCTATTTCATTAATAAATTCTTCAGGTACTCAAAACATTTTCTCAACCAGTTACTACTTTCTATCATTTTCTGGCTTTTAGTTTGTACTGGGGATTAGATTTTTGCATTGTGGGGGGTGTTTTTTCTTGCTTTTTATCATTTACATCAGAAAAATAGAATCTACAAACACCACAACAAAAAAAACAAACCCCTTCTGCATCTTCTATCTAGTTCTGAAAGACCACTTAATAATAATTAAAAAAAATTTAGAGTAGTTGAGGCACAGTTCACAGGATGGCTGACAGATCTATTGAACCTCTCACACTGCATAATTATCACACTTGGAAGGGTCGCATGATGACTCTTCTCTATTCTCAAGGGTTATGGTCCTATTTGGATGAGGTTCAGCCTCAGTTGACTCACACCTTTGAGGTTATGTAGCACAGGAATAATATGGATCAGGCTATGGGATTGATGGATTTACACATTTATGATAGTCTCTTGTTTCATCTTGAGGGTTTTCTCACTCCCTGAGCCATTTGGACCATGTTTGATGGAATTTTTGGTACTATCAATCAATTCAGAGCTTTGGAGCTTGAGGCTAAGTTAACTTCTTTGGTACCTAATTCATTCCCCTCCATTGAGGACTTTCTGATGAAGTTCAAACAACAAAGATCTATCTTGCAAGGTTGTGGAAAAGTTAAAACTAATACAGAGTGCATCTTCCTGATTCTCTCCAAGCTTCGGGGTCCATTTCAAATCTTCTCTTCGACCTTCTATTCCACCATGGATGCCTTGGGTGCTCAACATGTCATGCCTTCTTTTGAGGTCTTTTGTGATCGTTTGACTCGTGAGCAAGCTAAGCTCAAGTAGTTGGATTCACTTTTAGGTTCACAGAACCAAGCATTGGTAGCCCAGTCCTCCAAAGGAAAATAGAAGCAGAAATTGAAGCCTAAGAAAGATTCAGGGGCTAGTGAGAATCCCTCCAAGCCACCACCTAAGTCTGATTCAAAACCATAGTTGAATTCTAAACAAGGAAAATCTTTGAAGTCTGGTGAGTCTTCCTCCAAGACTAAGAAGAAATCCAGAGATCCTTACAGTTTTTGTGGCAAGGAAGGACATCCAGTTTCCAGGTGTTGGAAATGTTTAGAGGCTTTGGAGGAAGCCATGCAATAGCATAATATCAGTGCACCTCAGCCTCCTTCACAGCCCATAGGGAAAGGTCATGCTCTTTCTGCATGAGCATTGTCCTCCGAATCCAATTGGATTCTAGATTCTAGTGCCTCTCACCATATGACACACACAGAAGATTTGGTCACCACTCTTGCCCCTATAGGCACTAGACATATTGCAGTTGGTGACTTAGCACAACTTTCAGTTCAAGGTTCTAGTACTGTTTCATTGGATGGTGGTTGTTTACAGGATTTGCTTCTAGTTCTTGACATTTTGACAAACCTTCTGTTTGTTTATCATATTTGCCACTCTAGCTCTGGTAAGACAGTTGAGTTCTCACGACATGATGTGGTTATTTGAGACCTTCATGATCCTAACTTGGTTGTGGCTACTAGGAGTGTGTATTCTGCATCACGCTTATACAGATTTGATGGATTTGAGAGTTCAAACACTGTTGGTTCCTCTCTTATAGCACATGCAGATTCAATGAGTAGGCTTTGGCATGAGTGTTTTGGCCATGTCAATTACAGATATCTACAACAAATGAGTACTCATGCACTTGTGATTGGGCTCCCATAGATTTCTTGTACTGATGGTGTATGTTGAGGTTGTGTTCTTGGAAAACATCATCGAGATCCTTTTCCTAAGGGTCAAGCCATTTGTGCTAGGGCACCCCTAGAGTTGGTACATAGTGATCTTATGTCCTTTCTGACTCCTTCCTTTTCAGGGACCCACTATGTGCTCACTTTCATTGATGACTTCTCTAGACGTACATGGGTGTACTTTCTTAAGTACAAGTTTGATGTCTTTGACTCATTTAGGAGTTTTAAGACATTTGTGGAGAAGCAATCTGGATTTTCTATTAGGAGGATATACACAAATAATGGGGGGAAATATGTTAATTAGGATTTTATAGATTTTTGTACTGAGCATGGTTTACAGCATCAGTTTACAGTCCCTTACACCCCTCAGCAGAATGGTGTCATTGAGAGAAAGAATAGAACCTTATGGGAAATGGAAAATTGTATCATACAGTCTCGAGCTATGAGTTCTTCATTTTGGGCTGAGGCAGTCAATTGTGCCAATTATATTCAAAATTGGATGCCTCATAAGACATTGTGACATATGACTCTCGAGGAGGCTTGGACCCATGTCAAGCCTGATGTTTCTACATTCTAAGTTTTTGGTAGTGAGGCTTGGGAATTTATTCCTGATGCTCAACGAAAAGCCATGGAGAGGAAGAGTTGACCACTCATATTTGTTGGCCACTGTGAGGATGTTAAGGCGTACAGGTTGTTTGATCCTGATTCCAGAGAGGTCTTGTTTTGGTGGGATGTCTAGTTTGATGAGCACTATCCTCAGATGGATTCTCCATCACCAGCTTCTCCCTCATTTCCTACTCCTCCCTCTTCATCTCTTGAGGATGATGTAGATGATGATCCACCATCTCCACCACCACCAGTTGCTCTATCTTTTCCTAGGTGGGCCCATGTTACTGTTAATGCAGCTAGTTCTTTGGTAGGTGATCCTTCAAATACTCATTGTACTTGTGCTCAGACATCTAGTTCTAATCTTTTGAGTCATGCCATTTTGGATGATCCTCAAAAGTTTTCAAAGGCGATAGGTCCCCTTGAGTGGGATAGGGTCATGGATGAGGAGTATTCTTCTTTGATGAAGAATCATACTTGGGATCTTTGTCCTCTTCCTAAGGGAAGAAAGTTGGTTTGATGCAAGTGGGTGTCCCATACCAAGTATGTTGTAGATGGTTCTATTGATAAGTATAAGGCATGTCTTGTTGCGAAGGGGTTTTCTCAGGTAGAGGGTATTGACTACTCTGAGACCTTTGCTCCTATCGCCAAAATGAATTCTATATGCCTGGTGCTTTCACTTGTAGCTTCACAGGGATGGACAATGTTTTAGATGGATGTGAAGAGTGCCTTCTTTCATGGAGGCCTACATGAGGAGATCTATATGGAGCAGCCTTAGGGATTTGTGTAGGACACTTCTTTGGTTTGCAGACTTTGGCATTCATTATATGGTCTCAAACAAGCCCCTCAGGCTTGGTATGAGAAGATGGACTCTTTCTTGCTTTCCTCCCACTTCACACACTGTCATTCCAATCACATAGTATATATTCAGTGTCAGGACGGTGATCTTTTGATTCTTTTGCTATATGTAGATGATCTCATCATTACAAGTAGCTCATCCTCCATGATTCAGAGTGTTCAAAGAGCTTTGATGGAGCAGTTTGAGATGACAGATCTTGGTCTCTTGCACTTCTTTCTAGGTCTTCAGGTTATTCAGTCTTCGGATGGAATTTCCATATTTCAAGAGAAGTATGCTCTTGATATGCTTCAGTGATTTGGCATGCTTGATTGCAAGTCTGCTCCCACTCCATTTCAGTCAGGTGTTGTTTTGTCATAAAATTGCTCTACTCCTTCAATAGACCCCACTTTATATAGGCAGTTGGTTGGTATTTTGTTGTACCTGACATGTTCTCATCCTGATCTTTCCTTTCTGGTTGGCCTTGTCTCTTGGTTCTCCTATGATCCTCATGAGAGCCATTTGCAAGCAGCCAAATGTATTTTGAGGTACATTCGGGGCACCACTCATTATGGCATTCACTACACTTCAGGATCCCCTCACATCATTGGCTTCACTGACTTCGATTGGTATGGTGATTTCAACGATCGAAAGTCTACTTTTGGCTTTGTTTTTTGCCTTGGTCCTGGTCCTATCACATGGTCTTGCAAGAAACAGTCTGCTATTGCATTATCATCTACAAAGGCTGAGTACCGTGCAACAGTGTTAGCTAGTCAGGAGGTTTTATGGCTTCGGCAGTTGATGATAGAGCTTGGGTTTCCTCCAGATAGTCCCACTATTCTTTGGTGTGACAATCAAAGTGCCATTCACATTTATCACAACCCAGTGGAGCATCAGCGGACAAAGCACATTGAAATCCACATGCACTTCATCAGGTAGTTGATTCAAGATGGTTCTCTCATCCTGGAGTACATTCCTATAGAGGAGCAGGTTGCAGACATCTTCACTAAGCCTTTGGCATCTCTGTGCTATCTTTAGTTGCGCTCTATGCTTGGGGTGAAGGAAGTTGTCCTTGGGGGGTCTCAGTGAGGCCTTCCTTCCTTCATTTTTTTTTTAGCATGTTTCTTTATCTCTTTTTGGAGAGGATTTTTTTCCCACTAGGTTTTCTCCTTACTCCGCTTTATAGAGATTTTGTTGTATTGGGTACCTGATTAGGCCATGTTGCTGGGACCCTCTATTGCATTTTATTTCCTTTGCTTTCTTCTGCATTTTTTGTAGCTGCATTGTAGCTCATCTTAAGGGGGGGTGTTAAAGTAAAGTAATTAATTAACTTTACTCTCCTCTTAAGATTTCACTTTATGCACACATATTAGTCATTTAATAATTCATATTTAATTATTAAATACACTCACCTTAGGGTTAGGTTTTCCTTTTCGGTGTTTATCTCCTTTATAAGGATTGATCTCTTGTATTGTACTCTCTTCTTGCTTTCATATTTTCCTCTGATAATACATCTTTCACTTTATCAGAGCCAAAACCCTTGTTTTGTTCTCTCTCTTTCTCTGTGACAGGTTTCTTGCATGTAGGTGTTCTTTGGGTTCTGTGGATTTGTATTTCTCAAATCCTACAACAACTACTCAAATAAACTCATAAAAATGTTAATGTCAATGACCGAGGTCCCATCGAGCATGCCAAATGTCATAAGGGGGGAATAAAGCATATAGAAAATAAAGACAATATGAATCAAACTAAATTAATTCAAAAAAAATATTAAGATTGCTAAACCCATTACTCATGAAATGAAGCTCTAAAATTATGAAATCAAATAATGAAATCCTAAGATAACACAAATTAAATTCAAAACTTTAACACATATACCATCTCATGTTGGAGTTGTGTTTGCTTTGGCATTTAGATGTCAGATTGCTTGATTCAATGCAAAGCCTCCTTTGTTGGTGTTGCAAAAGCTTCAATGTGAGTAAAATGTTTAACTAGAATGTGATGATAACTCATAACATTCTCAACAGATAATTATGTACCACTCCACTTATGTAAATTCTAGATGATTTGTGTGAGGGTAGAAGAGTGTTATATAGATTTCACATTTTAAGGTGAACAAACAAGATTTCATAGTAAAAGATCATGATCAATGGTTCAAAACCATTGAGAGGAAATAGATTGGACTTGAATTAGTGGATTTATATTGCATAATCTATGTGATTGATGAAATCAAGTTGAGTAGTTAGTGGGATCAAAGAATAGATGGGTTAGCTAAGAAATAGATGAATCAGTTAGCCAATCAATGGGTATGTGTAGGATCATGATGGGCCAAAAACTGGCAATATGATGGGTATGTGGCTGACGACTTTTCTTTTACCCAAAATTGATGAAATAGAAAGGGTTTTTAAAGGATATTCCTAGATTTCCACCAATATAAATTATGCTTTACTTTGAATTTAATAAATAAATATTATTCATTTTCTATTTGAATTATGACTAAAGTCCTAATTGATATGCTAATTGAAAACCATCTATACCTTTCAAATGGTATCACATTTTTTGAATATGAAACATGCATCACATTCTATGTTTCACATACTATATGATTAAAAAAAGAAAAATTGAATTTCATGAAATTTTGAGTGAGTTAAGGTGGTCAGACATATGAGTTTTTATATTTTTCAAAAGTTGAAATAAAAAAATCATAATTAATTATTTACTTGGACAAAAATTATAAGAAAATATGCATCACATCTAGACATGAGTCCTCTACTTATATCTAAAGGATTATAAAAAAATATTATCATTTTATTGTGGTTAGATTTGTCAGACAAACACCTACTTCTTATTTTTTCCCTGAAATTTAAGTACTACTGCATTGAAATTTCAAATTTTCACCAAATAGATTTTTTTTTTAAAAAAAAAACCTAGTAGTTTAGAAACTACATTCAATTTTGTACACATTTTATTCTTACATATTTTTGAAATAATATAGACAACTTATTCAAATTTTTGTGTCAAGTTGCCTAACTCTAATTTTTCTGATTTTTTTGCCTCTTAAGGGCCTATTTTTTCCATGATGATCCTGCACATACCCCAATGTGAGCAATTAGTGATTGTGATTTGCTCAATCACAAAAGGGGTAAAGATAATTAATTAACATTTTGAGTTGATTATGTTGAATAATGTTGAAGAATTAATTTAATAAATTTGTATTTGTTTATTCATTATGTTGAATGATGTTGAAGATTTAATTTAATTATTCAAGTTTAGAAAGGGGAAACTAATTTAAGTAAACTATTAAACTATTATCTTGTAACTTTCTCAAGAAATAATTGTGCAGCGCTTCACTTATATAAATTCTAGATGATTTATGTGATGGTAGATGAGTGTTTTATAGTTTTCACATTTCAAGATAAATGATCAAGATTTTGTAGTAAAAGATCCTAATCAATGGTTCAAAACTATTGAGAGGAAATATATTGGAAGAATTAGTGTATTTAGATTGCATAATTTGTGTGATTGGTGAAATCAAGTTGAGAAATTAGTGGGATTGAAGAATAGATAGGTTAGTTAGTAAAGAGATGAATTAGTTAGGAAATAGATGAATCAGTTAGCCAATTAGAGTGAGCAAATAGTGATCATGATTTTCTCAATCACAAAAGGGTAAAGATAATTAATTAATTTATAATAATTAATAAACATTTTGAGTTGAACATGCAAGTCATGTTTGACTTTAACAAATAAAGTTGTATTAAGTTTGTTGATTATGTTGAATGATGTTGAATAATTAATTTAATTAGTCAAGGTTAAAAAGGGGAAAATGATTTAATTAAACTATTAAGTGATAATAATTTAAATGATCTAGGAGAATAGGGTTTATTAGCAACATAATTAAATAATTGATGTTATTTAATTAATCAAGAGGAACATAGTTAGATTTAATGATGATATGCTGAATTAATTAAATAATTAAAGATTATTCAATTAATAGAGGAAAATAAGGTTTTTGATGCAAATGATGTGAAATAGATTGATATGAAATGATAATTATGCTAGTGATGAAAAATTATCATTCAAGATGTGTGATAAGCATTAGGTTTTAAATGTTCATATGTATTGTAATTATGGAATGATGTGAGATAAAAGTGTGTGTATGCAATGGAAAAATGAAGCATGGAAAAAAGAGTGAGTACTAGTATAACAATGATTACAATGAAAGTACCATAGTGGTATGTAGAATCATGTCATAGTAGAAGCATGGAGAAAAGAGTGAGTACTAGTACATCAATGTGTCTACTAGTTAGAGTTATATTGTGAATCAACCATTATTTTTGTTTGGGTAGGATTGGTGTTGTACTTATTGTATTGTTTTGGTAGGGATTGGTTTCTATGTTCTGATGGGGATTAGTGTCTCTTGTAGGTTGGTTCCTACTAAATCTTTTTGGGATTTGTTCCTTTGGTAGGTTGGTGCCTACATATCATTGTAAAATTCACTTATTATATTCTTCTTGGTGAGAGATTCTCACCATGGTTTTTCCCATCTTGGGTTTAAATGTAAAATATGGTGTTATGTGTTATCATATGGTGTGCTTTAATTTATTTACTTACTAGCTTCTATAATTTAGTTCTCTACATTTTAAAAATATATAAAGTAGTTGTGAAGGTTTTTAGAATTGTTGTAATTGTTTGGATCTACTAGCACACCCCCCTTCTCAGTAGATTATGTTCCCTTCAAACCACTGTCTCCAATTTATCACACTTCCCAAAGGTCTTTGTGATATTTCATAGAAGGTCCCAATATCCCTCATCCTCAACTTCTCCTAGCTAGTCCTTCCTTTTGTTGACTACCTTCATCTCCAAATTCTAAACATTTTTTTAAACAATAATTAATTGGGATATAAACCATTTCTGGATGTCATTTTCAATTTTTGTTGCTTCACTTAATTCATTCATTTTCAACCTCAAAGGAGCACAATTGGCACAATTAGCAACTTCTATCTTAGAGTATTAAGAAATTTTCTTAAGTGGTTCACATTTTGGATTGGAGAGTCTAGGGGGCTGGTAGGGTTTTTGGTCTAGGAAACTTGAGGGAGAAATAATAGGATAGCCATTATGGGATTCCTTAGTGGTGGTATGCCATGAATCATTAGAATTGTCCAAAACAAAAATCTAAGGGGTCATAAGAATAAACATTTTTCTAAAAGGCAGGGGTGGGATCCTCTGAAATAGTGGACCTACCTTTTGAGGCCCATGGAGGGTTTGACTTGGTTGTTTTTTATTAGTGCTAGAGGTTGAAAAATGAATAGGACCCAAGCTAGAGATAATAGATCCTCTAAAGGATCAACAAGATTTTTTAGAACTAGGGTAGGGTTAATCTTTCTTGAAACAAAGGAAATGGTTGGAGAATGGGCTACCTTATAATAGTACAACTTAAAGATCAAAGCATGGTGAGGGGGAAATTATTTCCCCTTTTCTTGAATAGCCCTAACTGATTGCTCAAGCAGTGACATAATAAAAAATGAAAAAAATCATTTTAACATTATAACAAAAGTACTTAAGCAGTAGAAAATGATGAGCATGAAATCATTTGAATCTACCTTCAAGAGCAATGTATGTTATGAGCACTTCAATCATGTTTCTCCAAATGCACATGCTATTTAGTGTGACTTAGATAATTATTTTTTTGTGAATTAGCATAGGATATGACAATGAGTTACACAATCCATGGGATTCTTCTTTATTCATTATTGTCATAGATTCAAAAACTTCGATAAGCAACTCTTGCTTTTTAGAGTTATACCTTATCATTATTTTATTAAATTTGGAAGCTATAAAATTATATATTTGTATATCTTTTCTTCTTATTGTTAAATAATTAGAATAATGAAGCAATAATTTGTAAGCCATTTCCTTTCCCTTACATTTAACTAACTATTTAGTAATTTAATTTATATGTAAGCTAATTTGATCTATTTCTTAAGTACTAGATTTTGGGTTATAAATAAAATCATAAATTCTAATATATTATTAGAGCATAAGTCCTACAATATATTTTTTATTTATTTCATTCAAGAGATAAACAAATATATATATTTGTGTATGTTATTTTTTTAAAACCTAGTATTCTCCTCTCTTGCATCTTTAGATGATTCAAAGAATTAGAAAGGTTAGATAAAGTTTTATAAATTTTGTATATACATGTATTTTTCTTCTGTCATCTAGAGAAATAAAATATTTTGATGTCTCCAACAATATTTAATTTATTTTTGTATTCAAAAGACTTGAGGAAGTCCTAAATAAAGTTTAAATTATCAATAATATAAATAATTCATGTAGTAGTAGAAGAGATTTTGAAGCTTTAATATGGAAACCAAGTTTCAAACAAGATAATTTTTAGGGTAAATAGACATCAATATTATGTTTATAAGGAAAAACTTATTATTTTGATACATAATTTATCAATATTAAAGCAATAATTTGTGATCAATTTCATTTCCTTAAGACTTTTTTGGATTTGGTAATTTAATTCCCATTTAATTTAATTTTATCTATTTTATAAGTGTTCAATTATGTGTTGTGGGTTGTAGATCTTATCATAGATTCTAAAAATCTCATATTCACATTATCTATTTTTTCTAGAACTATTCCATTTAAAAAGCTAGATCATTTTTTTTTAAAGTTTGGAAAAGCTCCTCAATCATTTATAGAGTTCTAGGTAGTAGGCCCTCCTTATTGAAATTTTACAATTTGAATGAGGATTCTTAGCATTTATTCTAGATTATATTCCTTTGGTTTATGTCCTTTATAGTGGTTCTTTGTAATTAGTTTCTAGTCTCAAGTAAATAGAAAAATGTTTTGGACCAATAGTCCATGTTTTCTTAGAAGTGGGAGATCTTTCTATGCCTATGAAATTATTTTTAATCCTATTAAGTTTAATTTCTCTAGTGTCTCTATTTTGATTCTAATATATTTAATCTTCCCTTGGTCATTATAATTTTGTATCTTTTAAAAATTTATGTGGAGTGGGTAGGTTTTTTATTAGGATTAATCCTTAGAAGTTTTACAAATTCACCTTGTTAATTTTACATTTCTTTTAACATATGTAAATTCCTTAAACACTCCATGTATATAAAATTGGCTTTCACTCCTTAGATACAACATACAACTAAGCCAATAAATAGTCCATAAGTATATTATATCCTATATATATTTAGGTAGTGGGAAAACCTACGTCTTTTCCTTGGCAAGGATAAATTCTACAATTCATCCATGCCTTTATTTTACTCATTATATGGGTATATGTTATGCCCATATATTACCATTCTATTTAAGTAAAAGTACACTTTAGGAGGGATTGCATTTCCCCATCTTCTTCTCCCAATATTATTGGAATTCAAAATTGGATTATAAAATTTGGCCAAAATTCAAATTTCATATGGAGAAACCATGGAAATTTTATGTTAAGGATAAACTAAAGATTGTTGAGTTTCCTTATTCAAATTATGACTCAAACGCCATAACAATTGGGATCTCTCGCATCAATGTGATTTTAATTGAGGGATTTCCCTCAAGAAGAGAAAGTAAAAAAAAAATTGATATGGAATCCATCGAATATGATGACTTTGTGGATGAGTTCTTACTTTGACAACAAGTCTTAAGACTACAAAAAATTTAGGGTATGTAATCACCAAGTGTAAAATGAAAAGATTGAGAAGAAAAGGTAGAAATCAAATACAAAAAATTAGGTCTATATAGATAAATTTTCTTTGGGAAAGAAATATAAATTTTATACATAAGCTTGAAGGGTTGGAAGAAGGGGAAATTATACAAAAAATTAATGATAAAAAATTGGGTATCATTGATAGTGAAAGTTATTGGCTTCCTTCTTTTCTCTTTAGATATAGAGACCAAGAAGTTGAGAGGAACAAAGACAGAAGCTAATAGACTTTTCTTGGAAGCCAAGGAGTATGTCAATATGGAATCACAATGAACATTGCAAGATCTCCTCTATAGGAGGGGTCCACGTCATATTTGATACTAATTATATTTTTTTTACCTTAATACTTTAATTTTAGATCTTCTAGAAGGGTGTTTTATATTTAATTTTGTTCTACTTTTTTAAAATGTCTATAATAATTGGTGTTTTTGTAGAATATTATAGACTACTATTTGAGTTGCATCAAATTTGTAATGAGGATACTTCCTCTCTTATTATGGGTGATGGTTCCTAATGATTCCTTCAGTTTACCTATTGATAAAAACATATTAATTTATAATATTATTAAACTTAATATTATATTGGTATTTCTCTCCATTTTTTTTTTGAAAATATAAATTCAAATAGTTTTAGATTATTAATAAAATCTATGAAAAGGAATAAAAATTATATCAAATTAATATTAACATTAATTATAATAAAATATCTTTTATTATTAATAATTATGTCAGGAGGCATTCTAAATGAAAAGAGATCATGTCATGATAATATATAAAAATAAAACATAACAAACATATATTTAAAAAGGATTTGGATCGATACAATGGAGCATGGGTGGGAAAAGTAGGATTTTGAATCTTCAAACAATGGAGCAGGCCATGGAGTAGGATCTGAGGAATCATAGGTGGAATCAACGCAAGTTTTGAGCGGGAACAATGGTAAGGATGAGTCAAATGAGAAGGATGTTGGAAACAATATTCTGGTGGACCTAGGGGGGAAGGTTACCCAACCTGCATGCCCTATGGGTTCTACTGAAGGACAAAAAAGTGATAAATTTGTTGATGTGGTGGGGGCAACTGGAGGGGAAGGAGTTAAATGCAAACCATGGTCTTCTCTATTTGGAGTTAATCCTAATGGGAAATTGGTTTTCCCTCCAATGTGCAACATATCTGACCCAGGGAAAGGTAATTTTTCCATCTTTGTTCCTGACCTGATAAATGATCATAATATAGTCTTAATGGACAAAGCACTGGTTGGAAAGTTAATGGGCCCTAGACCGAACATTGAAGAGGTTAGGGAGTTTATAAAAAAAAAGTGGAGAACCAATGGAAAAGTTATAGTTGGAGTGCTTCCCAAAGGTTTCTTTTCTTTTGAGTTTACCTGCAAGGAGGATATGGTGGCAGTCAGGAGTGGCAGTCCTTGGGTTATAGGGAAATCCTCCCTAGACCTTAAGAAATGGACTTTGAATCTAGACCTTTCTGACTCTATCTTTGACAATGTTCATGTATGGGCTAGACTTCTAGGTATTCCTTTGGAATACTAGAACAAGGATGTCTTCAATGGAATTGCTAATTCTTTTGGTGAGCTTTCGTCTATAGATCCCATGACAACGGCTAGAAAAAGGCTTGTGTTTACTAGAATCTATGTGGGAGTATCCTAGAATGTCAATCTTCCTTCCTCTATTGAAACCCAATCGAAGCTAGGGATTTGGATGCAAGCTATAGAGTTTGAATTGATTCATTTTGCTTGCTTCAAGTGTAAAAAATTAGGCATTGGGATAATAAATGCCCTCTCAATTCCAGTAAGGAGAAAGAGAAACCTATGCCTATTCTAAAGCCTAAGGGGGAGGGTAAAGAAAACAAAGATAACTCCCGTATTGGCAAGTTAGGGTGTTTGAAGCATGATGATCCTGTGAATTTCCTAGAACTTAATGAAGCAGTGGGTCTCAAAGAAGATTTGGTTGTTCAGGAGCCATGGCAAAATGAACCTAAGAATATATTTGGAACAAAGGAGGATGGAGAGTTTGTTCTGGGTGGAATTGGAAATGGTCTAATGAATCTAAACTCCTCTTGCAACCCTATTTTGGTGCCAGATGTTATGGAGTTTGGGGGACCAGGTTTGGATGATATCCCTATACAGGGTTTGATGCTAGATTTTGGTTTTCCTCCTCCCCCGTTTTCCTATGGAGGAGATCTCCCCTCTAGTCTAGACTCTTTTTAGAATCTGGGAAATGCTATTTGCTCATATTTTGTCAAGGATACCTTTGAGGACTTGAGTTTGACTCAAGAGTTCTCAAGTGAAAATTTGGCCCAGTACAACAATGGAATGATGAAAACCCTTCCCTTGGATCAAAGGAGGATGTATGACAAGGTATGGGAATCGGTGAGAGAGTTGGAAAGCCAATAAGAGATGGATAGAGATGAATCCAACTCTTTGTCCAAGAAGAAGAAGCAAAAAAAAAAATAGCAGAATACTCTGAGTGGAGTATCCACTAGAACCAGAGTTAAGGCAGATTGTGGAGCTACTAAGAGCAACCAAGGAAGAAAAATTGAAAAAGTGATTGAGGGAGCATGGTAGTTTTAAGGATATTGCAAATTGTGTTCAAAATACCATCCCAGAGATTCTCCAATCCCCTGGTAAGATATGAAGATCATCTCTTGGAATATTAGGGGGTTAAATAGCCTTCATAAGTAGGATGTGTTGCACAATTTTGTTAGGGACCACAGACTTGACATATTACTTGTTCAAGAATCCAAAATGCCTAAAGAGAAGGTGGAAAAGATTAATATCTTTCAATTTTTTGGTGTCCATGGAAATAGCTTAGATGGTTCCTCAGGATGTATCACCACCTTTTGGAACCATAATCTTATCAAAGGAGAATCCTTTCGGAAAGTACTAATCATGTGTCCACCATATTTACCCATATCAAAGAAATTTTTTGTTGGATTCAGTCTCACATCTATGCCCCTAATGGGATAGGAGCTAGAAGGTTGTTTTGGAAGGAGCTTGATTCCTTTCACATGATTTTTAATAATGATTCTTAGGTCATTATGGGAGATTGTAATACCCCTCTTCAGGATGATGAGAAGTTCAGAGGCTCCTAGGCTAATTTGGAGAGAATAATAGATCTTTTGGATTTCATTAATAACCAGGCGTAGATTAATTTGGATCTGCAAGGAGCTACCTTTACTTGGTCGAATCGAAGAACTAGTAAGGAATTGATCCAAGGTTAGATAAAACACTAATTTCAGATCAATGGTTCTTAAATTATTATTGTTCCTTAAAAGATCTTTCTAGGGTGGGTTCTGATCACTTTCCTATAAGTTTTGTGGTGGATCCATTAAAGGAGAAGAGGAACTTTCCCTTTAGATTTGAAAGAATGTGGCTCTCCCATCCTTAGATTTTTGAGGAAATAAGGAAATGGTGGAATATTGATGCCCTAGGACTGCCATGTTTAGGGTGGCTAAGAAATTAAGGGAAGTTAAATGTAAATAAGAAAATGGAAAAAAGAAGACCTTTCGCAACATGTTTGAAATCAAATTCAAGCTTCAAATGGAGTTGGTGGAGATTCAGGATAAAATCTAGAGGGAAGGATATATTGATAATAACAAGGAAAAATAAAATGAGGTCATTATTAAAATACATGAAATGATAGCTAGAGAGGACTTTTGGAGATGGAGATCTAGAGCTCTATGGCTTTCTGCTAGAGATAGAAACACCAAATATTTTCATTTGTCTGCATCAAAACACAGGTTAGCCAATAAAATCTCACATTAAAAGTAATGGAAATCGGTTCGAGGAGGAGGATGATATTAGAAAACAAGTTGTCCTTTTCTTTAGTAACCTTCTCTCAGCTAGTGAAGGAATCATCCATGAAGAGCAAGATTACCTCTTAGCAACCATCCCTAATTTAGTTAAGGAGAAAGATAATTACATTCTAGTTGTTATTCCTTCAAGGGAAGAAATTAAAAATGCTATCTTTTCCTTTGAAGGGAACAAGGCCCCTAGCCCTAATGGCTTTCCCATATTTTTCTTTCAATGGTTCTAGAAGATAGTTGACGAGGATGATGTACATGTAGTCAAAGAGTTATGTGGATCAAGAAGTATCCTAAAGGAACTTAATGCTACTTTCTTGGTCCTTATTCCCAAGAAACCTCTAGAGAGTAGTAGAGTTTGAAGCCTTCAGACCTATAAGCCTCAGTAATTCTTTCTATAAAATTATTTCAAAGGTTCTAAGTTCTAGAATTATCTTAATCCCACCCTCATTGATCTATCCCCAACAAAATGGCTTTGTTCTTGGTCGAGAGATCCTTGATTCTATTGTTACCGTTCATGAGAATATCCACTCCCTTGTGGAGTCCAGAACTGAAGGCTATCTTCTAAAGCTGGATATATCAAAAGCCTATTACCGTGTGGACTAAAAATTCTTGCTTAAAATTATGAGAGCATTTGGATTTAGCATCAAAGTCCTTCAGATGCTAGAGCAACTTGTTTCAACAACCTCTATCTCTATTATGGTGAATGGATCCCCTTCACGTTTTTTCCATAATTCAAGAGGTTTAAGACAGAGAGATCCAATCTCCCCCATCTTGTTCACTATTATGGCAGAATGTCTTGGGCATAACTTGAAAAGATTGATTGACCAGGGTTCATTGGTGGGACTAAAGCCCTCTTCTAGTAATCTGATTTTCTCTCATCAATAGTTTGTTGATGATACCATGCTGATGGGGAGGTCTACAGTGACTGAAGCTAAGAATTTGAAAAGAATTTTGGATGAGTATGAGAGATCCTTTGGTTAGTTAGTTAACAGATTGAAAATTTATCTTATCTTTTTTAACACCCCAAATCATAGACAGGTCAAGATAGCTAGAATTTTGGGTTGTAGAGTGGAATCCTTAGCCTCCATTTATTTTTTACTACCATTAGGCCTTAAACCTCTTGACTCCTTTTCCAGTTCATTGGTTGATAGGTTTAGCAAAAAAATTACTAGATGGAAAGGAGCTTGTCTTAGTCAAGTAAGAAAAATCAAGCTCCTCAAAGCTTCTCTTCAAAACCTTTTGATTTATGCCTTAAGTCTTTTCAAAATCCCTGCTAAATATGTTGATGCTATTGAAAAAATCCAAATAAGATTTCTCTGGTCAGGGGTTGAAAAAGAAAGAGAATGCCTCTTATTGGATGGGATATTGTCTGTAGGCTGAAGAATATGGGTGGACTAGGTCTAAGAAAGATTAGAATGATGAATAAGACACTTCTTGCTAAGCAAGTATGGAGGTCCTTTTCATCTAATAAGGAATGGAAAGACATCTTAAAAAGTAAATATATGGCTAAATGTGGATCTCTTAAGGCCCTGCTAGATTCTCCCTCTCTGACCTATGGATCAACATGCTGGAATGATATGATCACTAGGAGAAATATTGTGGGCTTAGGTGTTGTATGGAATATAAGAAGTGAAAATCAAGCCAAGGTTTGGGAGGATAGATGGTTGCTAAAGGAACCCCTAATTAGCAATGAGAGGGCTTAACAGGTGGGCTAACATTTTCAAAATGACTTTTGGTACTCAAGTTAAGGACTACTAGCATGATGGGGGCTAGGTGGACTTACGTCACCTTAGCTCAGAGCTTGCTTAGATCCACTCATCTTTGTTGGTTGTTAGGATGGGTTTGAATCAACAGGATGACCTCTTAGTCTAGGCAGATAACCCTTTTGGAAACTACTATGTTTCTTTGGTTGTCTCTATGTTGTGTTTTTTCTCAATCCCCCTCTCCCTTCTGGTCCAGAGCATGGATAAAAAATTTGACCCCTAAAGTCAATATGTTTTCCTAGATCCTTCTTCAAAACAAAGTTCCCACGATTGACAATATTTGTAAGTCTGGATTCCAGATACCTAATAGATGTTATCTTTCCAAGAATGAGGTGAAGTATGCTAATCACTTGTTTCTCCATTTTCCATTTATTGGTGCTAAATGGGATAAGTTTATGACTCTCTGGAACATATCATGGTTGTTTTCTTATACTATTGAAGACTTATCTCAATGGAAAGATCCTTCTTTGAATCCTTTTATTCAAAGATTATGGGCTTTTACTTTCCCCTATATAGCATGGGGTGTGTGGAAAGAATGAAGTAATAGACTCTTTAGGGACAAGGAAACTTTGAAGAACAATGTGTTTGAAAAACCCTTCAGGTTGGGGTTGGGGCCCTAGCTCGATTAGCTGAATCTTTCCTATTGTAGGAGGTTGGTCACGAGGTCTAGTCTCCCCCACCCCTGTGGTACCAGAGGTCATGTCGCGCTAGCACTTCCAATCATGTTAAAAAGTTTACCAGGCACACTACAATTTATAGGGGGTCATGCTACATGATTCTTGTAGTCTAAAAAAGAAAAAATTCTTCAGGTTAATTGTTGAAAACATTAATATCATTCCTCAACAAGATAATAAAAAGGAGGTAGTGTTATGCTCTCCATATGACTTAAAGATATCCAAGGAGTGGAAGATTTAAAATGATGTGTCAAGGCCTTCTAAACCTGCTAAAAAAGACCAGACAGGGGTCTGTTGGAGTTTTCCTCCGTGTGGGTGGACTAAAGCTAATTTTGATGGTGCAGCTAAGGGAAAGCTAGAGTTAGCTAGAAGTGGAGGTGTAATTAGGGATTCAAATGGTAATTTCTTAGCAGTGATGGCTGCTCCCATTGGATCTCAAACTAATCACATGGTTGAAGCAATTGAAGCCTTTCAAGTGATTAATTTGGCAATCAATAGGAATATTAAATTTTTATGGCTTGAAGGAGACTCAAAAAACATTATTGATTGTCTCCTATGGAAGTCCCCTCCATCATGGTCTATCAAGAGGTAGATCGAAAAGGCTAAATCCCTTTTAGCTAATTTTGATAAAGTCAAAATAACTCATGTTTTCAGAGAAGCCAACAGAGTAGTTGATTTTTTTGCTAATGAAAGGGTTAAATAGAATGGGTTGGTCACATGGCAGAACCTCAGTGATCTTGGCACTGACCTAATGGCTTTAATAAATTATGATATCACACATGGAAAAGCAGCAATTTTTTTTTTATGATGAAACAAAGTAGGGCCAAGTACTTCAACATCATTAGATTTGATGGGGTCACATCTAATATCTTAATTATTAGTAAGAGGTGAAACATTTTGTGGGGTCTTTTGTTTGGTTGTAGCATTTTATTTCAAGACTCTTGTTCTAGTCGAGAGGTGCTTGTGACAATGGGTGGAGACAGGAAAAGGGTTGAGCTGAAAAGCTACGAAATGCATAAGAGGAACTTGAAGGTTTCAGAAAGAAATGAACATGGCAGGTTGCTCCCTTTCATTAAAAAGCTTCATGGGCCTATTTTGAAGACCACCAAGTACTTTGAGAAAAAATGGAAGAATAGAGAAATAATTTTGTTTGGGAGGTAGGTTAAGCTAGACAAGAACCTCATTGGAGAGGTCATGGGAATGTCTACTGAGGGAATGAAATTCTTTAATGACAAAAGGTTATTTGATTAGGTGGTTATTAGATTCCCCAGGAAGGAAAAAGAGAAGGCTAAGCTGATAAAAGTCTCCAACAACAACTTTGAAGCTGATACGATTAAGTTGTTATGGAGGAAGGTGCTCAAAATCATCATGGAATACATTACCTTGGATGGTAGATTCACCAGGGCCTACGGCTACCACTTCACTCTACTCAATGATTTTCGTCATAAGGTAAGGGTTTTTGTACCTTACTATTTGTATTGTTCTATGAGTAATAGCCTGGAGGATCATAAGAAGGATCCTAAGAAGTATCCAATTCTACATACTAGCCTTTTTAGGCTTATTTATGAACATTTTCAAAATATGTTGGCCTTATCCAATCCTATCTTGGTTTCACCCTCTGAAGATGGGGACATTAAAGATAGTGTGTCAGAGGATATTAACAAGCTTGACCCTGAGAGGAATGAAGAAAGTCACCCTTCCCCAAACTATGGCAAGAAAACCTAGCAGGGTAAACCCCCGCTTAAGAAATCTAGCAATGTCAAAAACCCCAGTTGCTCTATTCTGAAAGATAAAAACCCCAGCTACTTTGTTTAGAAAGTTAAGCCCACCCAAAAAGAGTCCCTTGTTCATAAGCTAGTCTCTTACTCTGAGGACTCCCAAGAGGACATTTCAGAGGCCCCTAATGCTATCTAGAACTCTTACTCATCCCATCTTGCTACAGACAGAGAAAACAAACCAAAATTCCCTAAAGACCTAAACTTTGATGACCATTATTTTAAACAGGACTGTGAATTTCTTGGGGATGTCCTAGCTATCGCCAAAAATTGTGTTGTGGATTACTTCAAAATTATGAAATGGGTCTTTCATAAAATTAAGGACCTTAATCTCAGAAATAGGGCCCTCAACAACAAGTTGGAGGATTTGGAAGTTAAAGTCAGCTCCCTTTTTACTGCGAAGGGTGGGAGGAATGAGGATAAGATGAGGATGGGGGTTGAGGATAATGAAGGTAAAGTCAAATGCCTGGAAGATGAAATTAGCAAAATGAAAAACACAATGAAAACTATTATGGAGCACAATTACATAATGGTGAAGCATAATGCCATCATTATTAATGCAATTACTAAGAAACTGGAAAATTTACATCAGGGTTCTCTGAATGTGGATTTGGAAGCTGATAAGGATAAAAATAGAATTGAGAATGTTGATATCTCTAAGCACACAAGAGCTAGTCTAAAGAGGAAGACTCCTCCCATCCCCCAGTTGGTTCAGGCCCTGAAGAAGTGCACATAGGATATGCATAATCTTGAATCTGAGGTTGTTGAGGCTCTTAACTCCTTAGGTTAGTTGGGGAATTTTTGCTGGTTTTTTGGCTAGATTTTTTGGTGGCCCTTGTTGGCCTTGGGTTGGTGGTTGTTGTGTTTCCTGGGCTCTTTTCTTTTGGCAGCCTCTTTGTTTTGGTATCTTTAATGCTTATTCCTTTTTGCTATAAACTCTGTGGTTTCAAGTCCCTATAAAACCTATATTTAAAAATATATATATTAAATAACTTTTAGATAAATAAAATAAGTCAAAATTATATTTTTACAAATTTTATGAATAAAAATATTTAAAATATTTATACTAATACAAAAAAAAAAAAACTATACATTTAAAAATAATTAAATTTAAATAATTTTTAAATTTTTAACTAATACAAGTGTGTTAATTGAAAACCCTTACTTGCCAAGTACATTTCTACTTGCAAATGATAGTAAGCACGAAAGCTTATACTCATTAATTGTAAAAGTTATTTTTTATGTAAAAAGTGGGTAGAATATAGGAGGGGGAGATCAAACATATGTTCACATATTCTTACCTAGAAATTCAAATTATTTCTTAATGTGGCATTTCTATGTATTCTAATTAGATGTGTTTCTTAATATGTAGAGATGGCATGTTAGATTATATTTTATAAGAAGAAAAGTTATATTTGACAACTTATAGTATCTTTTATAGGAAGAAAAGTTATATTCATAAATAATGATCATATAATAGTTGTGTGATTTGAAGCATATGATAGTAAGTGAAAGCTTATCCTCATTAATTGTAAAGGTTCCTTTTTATGTAAAAGGTGGGTAGAATATAAGAGGGGGAGATGAAATCTATGTTCACATATTCTTATCTAGAAATTCAAATTATTTCTTAATGTGTTGTTTCTATGTATTCTAATTAGATGTGTTTCTTAATATGAAGAGATGACAAGTTAGAATATATTTTGTAAGAAGAAAAGTTATATTTGACAATTATAGGTGGGTAGAATTTAGAGGGGGAGATGAAATGTATGTTCAGATATTCTTATCTAGAAATTCAAATTATTTCTTAATGTGTTATTTCTATGTATTCTAATTAGATGTGTTTCTTAATATGAAGAGATGACAAGTTAGAATATATTTTGTAAGAAGAAAAGTTATAGTTGACAACTATAAGTGGGTAGAATATAAGAGGGGGAGATGAAATGTATGTTCACATATTATTATCTAGAAATTCAAATTATTTCTTAATGTGTTGTTTCTATGTTTCTAATTAGATGTGTTTCTTAATATGAAGAGATGACAAGTTAGAATATATTTTGTAAGAAGAAAAGTTATATTTGACAACTATAAGAAAAGTTATATTCATAAAGAATTTTCTTATATTCATAAAGAATCGTGATATATTAAATGCGTGATTTGATGGCAAATCAATAGAGATGAAATTACAAGGGCCTAACTCTTTTGATTCTCGTGGCAACATGCTTACCGTTACTTTTTAAAAGATATTAATAGGTATCTAAACAGCCGTGAGATAATGGGATTTGCTGGATAAGATCATTTTCCCACTGTCCATGCATATCACGACTCACATTAAATTTAAAATATTTTATTGCAGTAGTTACGTAGACGACAAATCCTAAATGGGCACTGCTGTATTTGCCAGCTGCGGTCGGGAAAGGCCAATACTCCTCCTCCGGTAAGTTAAAAGGTTTGGGTTACGGGTTTCGATTTATTGGATGCCTGTGGCTTTCCCTTTTCTCACACCACCATGGAATCGCTGAGTTGCTTCCCGAATGAGGCCGTCACCATAGGATTTGGGATGATCTTTCTCATCTACTGCTTTCTGTATAAGCTCAAGAGCAATGGCAGCAAATTGAAATTGCCCCCTGGACCACGCCCATGGCCTGTCATAGGAAGTCTCCATCTCTTGGGAAACCTTCCTCATCAGTCTCTCGCGGCGCTAGCAAAGAAGTACGGATCCATTGTATTTCTCCGCCTGGGATCCGTCCCCATTGTTGTGATCTCTTCTCCTGCCATGGCAAAGGAATTCCTCAAAATGCATGATTTGGCCTTTGCAAACAGACCAAATTGTACACACGGGAAATACAAATGCTATGATCATAAAGACTTGGCCTATGGCCCCTATGGTGCGTACTGGAGGAACATGAGAAAGCTGTTGACGGTTGAGCTGGTCACAGTGAAGAGAATTGATTCTTTCAGATTCGTAAGAGAGGAAGAAGTGTCTGCCATGATCGCCTCCATCTGGCAGGACAGCGGGCGCGGAGCGCAGTATGTGGATGTAAAGAAGAGGCTCTCCTCCCTAACTCAGAATATTACCTGCAGAATGTTTGCCAGCAAGACGTATTCCGACAACGAATTGAATGGAGGGCATGGCTTCAAACAAATGATTGACGAGATGTTTGCTGTGGCCGGTGCATTTTGCGTTGGTGATTTCATTCCTTATCTCGACTGGCTCGACTTGCAAGGAATCCGTGGTCGCATGCAGGCCGTTCACAAAATATATGATGGATTTGCTGAGAAGATAATCGACGAGCACATTCATCGTAGATTGGGAGAAAGAAAAGCGAACGAAGAAGATCGTGTTAAAGATATGGTGGACGTGATGCTTGACATGGCCGAGACGGAGGGCCGAACAATCTCACGTGTCAACATCAAAGCAATCATCTTGGTGAGTTTAAAATTTGGGATCTGCTTTTAAACATGCTATTCTGTTTGCTAGTGTCAACATATTAAGTATCTATTTATTCAAGAAGAGGAGGATAATTGTGCAGGACATGTTAGCTGCCGGAATGGACACGTCGTCGACAACAGTAGAATGGGCAATGAGTGAGCTGCTGAGGAATCCTGCAACGCTGGCACGAGCACAGCAAGAGATGGAATCTGCTGTGGGCAGAGACCGCATAGTAAAGGAGAGTGACGTCATGAGCTTCGACTACTTGCGATGTATCGTGAAGGAAACTTTTCGACTTCATCCACCATTACCTCTGCTCATTCCACACGAGTCGATGGAAGGGTGCAGCGTTGGAGGCTATTTTGTTCCACCAAAGACACGGCTGTTTGTGAATGTGTGGGCGATGGGAAGGGACGAAAACGTTTGGAAAGATGCTCATCAGTTCAAGCCCGAGCGGTTTATGGGCAATAATAAGGATGTGAGAGGTCAGGACTTCGATTTGCTGCCCTTCGGAACAGGAAGAAGAGGATGCCCTGGGATTTCCATGGGTCTTTCTGTTGTTGAGTTGGCACTTGCTCAGCTTCTTCATTGCTTTGACTGGACTGTGGAGAGTGACGTAGATGTAGCGGAAGAGTTTGGATTAACTGTTCCCAAAAAAACTCCACTGTTTGCCCGCCCTTCATGGAGGCTTAGAACTGGATATCCTATTTAAGAGAGTGTTGTCTGAACGTGTCTTTATATATATATACTAACTTCGTGTGCATCACTTAGTTGAGAGCTCCTCAATGTCAAAATTTATTTTAACATATCTGATGAAGAACAAAACCCAATAAAACATTTATGGATTGGTTACGCAACAACAAAGTTTATAATATATACAAGTAACATGGTTTGTCAAGAGGAAGTCTTAACGCAAGATGGTTTACTTGGGGAATCATGTGTTCGAGGAATGAATTAGTTTGTTATTTTTTAATTGTGGCATTCTTATTTAAAGTGAATTTCGGAGTTTCACTAAGGAAGAGTGGTTGATCGTGGAACAAGGATGTATCATGGGGATAGGAGTTGATAGTCTGATCCCATTTAATAACAATAAAAGACTCATTTTTTCTTCGAATAGCTTTATTAATATGATATGATAGGTACATGTTAAATAAAAAATATGTTCTATCAATGATATAGTAAATATTTGAGTCCTTCTCAAAATTAGGTGAATGCAAATAGATATATTTATTTTCCCAATATATGCTTATTTGCCACCTTCCCAAAATTAGGTGAATGCCAATAGATATATTTATTTCCACAATTTATGCTTTAATACATTAAAATTGAGCTGACATGTACAATTTAACCCATTGTCAACTGACCAATTTGGAAATATATTCTAACATATTACATTAAAAAATGTTCCATTATTCATCTTTGATTAACAAATTTATTGTTCCACCATGTCCATCTATACTAGTCTTTCTAGAAATTTACCTACAAAAATTGAAAATAAATTCTCAGGCTCACCATGTAATACAATTTTACAAAAAAAATACTAATTATATCAATCATATTTCACAATTATATATGATATTTATTTTAATCATAAAAAATATTAAAACAAACAACAATTTCTAAATTTCTAAAATCGCCTTTCAAATCACCAACTAGAATATCTATGTACCAATCAAAGCCTGACATTTCATATCACTTCTACCATTAATTCCATGAATGCAACCTCAAATTCCCTCTATAATTCAAAAATATCCACTTGCACCTATCTTTTTATATTTATACAAGTCAATTAGCCATTATTTATACAAAAGACTAGAATTGTGTGTTGCTATAATAACCCAAAAATCACCACTGATTTTTTTTCCTATTTTTTATTATTATTTTATTATGTGTTCATTCACTTGCATACTCAAGTAATTCTATCCATATGGATAGGCATCCATCCATCTAGGACAGACATCCAACCATATGAGTTAGGCATTTGTCCATATGGGACAATAATTTGTCTATCCATCTAGGATAGGCATCCAATCACATGGGTTAGGCATCTATCCATAATGGATAGGAATGTGCTTTGGCTAGAGGCTTAGACTTATCGGGACCATCTAAGTCTTAAGTCACTCACTAAACACTACACTCCCCTTGGAAGTTCACCGAGGTCATCATCTTTAGGAGTATGCAAAAATAAATATGTAGCTTGAGTCCTACCTTAGAGATTCAAGCAACTCCATCCAGGATTCCTTCTAAGTATACAAAGAATATATTTTATCTTATCTTTATGTTAAATATTTTTAGCCCCTTTTCATTTCAGAAATTCTCTTAAATTATTAAATTATATTTTAATGTTTTATTATCTTGAATTTTTCCTAATCCCCATCCTCGAATGCCTGAGGTACTAAGAGCATCCTTCATTTCCTAAACTTCCTACATACCCTTCTTCCAAACAGGATAAAGGTGTAAAATATGTAGTTCTATTTTCTAATCTATGTTTGATGTGAACTATTTTGTGGGTATGCAACCCTTTCTAGGGCCCCTTTTCCTGATAAAGTTCCTTTACAGCTGCTACTCATGAAAGGAAGCAATAAAAAGAAATAAAAAATAATTAAATAGTCTCCATGACTATTACTTGTTTTCTAAACATCTAAAGCCTAGTTTCTAAAATAATCTCTCCCTTGAACCCGTTTGTGATACAATTACCTTTTAATTAACATAAAATTATTAAATGAAATCCATCAAATCCTAAAATGGGATTTATTAGGTTTGAACTAGCAAATTTTCTTTCATTTAAAATTATCTTATTAAATTATCAATCCAAGAGAGATTATCCATCTCTTGGATTTTAACACCTCCAATGTTCTTTATGTTTCCCTAGTGATTTAAAGGGATTGTGCCTTAGAAGTTATTATTGTAGTTGTGTTAGGTTATGGATGTAGTCACTCAAGTGCAACAGTATTACTCGTAAACATGAGCCAGAGGCACCACTGGTATCGAACATTGTTGGTTTTTCGTTTCAATTCTTGATTAAATTTTACCTATGTAAGAAAGGAAAAAACATATAATTACTTCTTGCAAATAAAATACTTGTATGAGAAGAGTAAGAACTACTTTATTCTAACACTTAAGATAATACTGAATTATGAAATGAGTTATAAATTTTAATTGATACAAATTGAAACTCTAACTTACTATTGCAAAAACTAACAACTTCTTTTCCACTTTTTGATCACCAAGGTCCCATTATGGGCAAGGTGACAGCATATGGTGTATGAGAATTACAAGTTACTAATTAATTCATTATCTATCTATAAAGCGAAATTAAATATAAGATGTTGATCTACTCTTGTAAATATGATTACATTATGGCAACTCTAATTTCTTAAAAATATACAATAATAATCATTACTAATTTTACAAAAATAAGTAAATTGCCAAAGTATTAATCATTTATGAATTATGCTTATCAAGGAAAGTTGACTATCTTTAACAAACAAATTAAGAAAAAAATAATAGAAATTGAATAACTAATTTACTCTTGCAAAAGAAATGAATTATAGCATTCCTTGATAAACATTAATAAATCGATAAAATTAATAAAATATATATTATAGAAACTAAAATTACTTTCTTGACAATTCCAATTTACTTTCTAAAATCTAGTAAGCAAAATTAAATTAATTAAGGCAATATTAATTATTTGAAAAGAATTTAGAAACTAAGTTACTTTCTTAACATTACTAATTTACATTCTCTAAATAAATGATTTAAACATATTAAAAATGATTACATAAAATTAATAAGTTATGACAATATTGAGATGTATGGGAGATGACATAGCTTGGCGTGAGATAGTATGGACCGAGTCAATGGTTGATCAAATGCTGATTTGTGCCATTGAACTACACGTCTCTTATTCTCACCTCCCATTATGAGTTCTAATTGCAATAGAACTCTATTTTTGTTTCCATTTGACTTGGTAAAAGACCTCCCACATATCTCTTAAGTTACAATTTATATTTGCAATTAAATCATGTATTTGTAATTACATTATTTGCTTTAAATTTGCACTAACAATTATGGTAACAATCAAACATGGTTATCATAAAGTTTCAACAAGGGGGGTCAATTTTTTTTTGCAATCAATTTGGAAAAAGGGGTTAGTATTTTTTGTCATAGTTAAAAATTTGCAAAAAAAGAATGAATTTCTTTCTTTTGACAAAGGGGAAGTGATAAGGGATTGGTCGAAATTATTAGAGATTCAAGCACTAACTTATAAAGTGCCAAAACTGGGGGCTCAACTAATTTGGAGGGGTTCTTAATCTATTCATTTTCTATTGTCTTAAGGAATTAACCTATTTGTAATCAAGGGATATGAAATCCATTCTTCTATAATCAACCTAAAACTAGGAAACTATAAGTCTTGGTGTGAAGGAATCCTGAAACATCTGAAGTTCCATAATCTCATGCCATATATGTATGGACTTATCCCTAAACTAGGTAAACAATTGCAGAAGGATAAATGGTTTAATATTCATGATCATATTTGTGGATTAATCGGTTTACATATTCTAGATAACTCTTTGTATGGCATCATGGATATTGAATGTCCACATGCATTATGGATCAAAATTTGGGAAATATATGGAGACTCCAATGTTTCTCCCTTCCCGCATGGTCCTGCTATGATCACACTTCACATCCCACATCATGATTCAGCTACAGAGCGTCCAATTGACGTAGAGGAAATCATCATTCCTCCACCTCCTCCTGTTACTTCATCGGATTTCAGAGTCATTTCTTCAAGAGCTTCCAACACTTCTTTGCAACATCATATTTGTCTTCCTAAAATTGCTAATTGGGATGCATATCTACTTAACATTTCATGTCTTTTCATAGAGTCCTGCATTGTTGACATGGAAGCACACATTGAGGGCATTAGTCTTCTTTTTTATGACAACTTCAATAAAGTTGCATCAGCCTTGTCTTCTTCAAATATGATTGCTCTTCCTTCACCTACATCAGCTTCTATAGTGACAGTATCAGATTCTTATGGTTCTAGTTATCCCCATACATCTATGGTTCTTGTGGTCCCTATTACATAATCTTCTATGATACTTGATTCATTCCATCAATATTCGTCACATGTAAGCATTGGCTTGGAGATTCTTGAGCAACATTCGAAGACATCATGGGAACCATCATCATCATTCTTGGATGAGCTTCAACTCTATTCAAGATCATACATACATCTTCTCACATGGGAAGATATCCTACATCTTCAGTTGATTTCATTTCTTCCTAAGGGAAGGAACATTGCAAAGCATTCTTGGAAGTACATCTGCATCCTCTGTTCACTATCCAACTTTAATGTAGTAGGACATGTATTATGGGGGGTCTCATAGAATTTCTATTATTTTCTCTCTTATTGAGGAAATCATATATTGTACTTAGTGAAAGTAGTACTTCTACATGTGTATAATTTTCATGCATCTTTTCTCTCTTTTGGAGGGTACTTTTTTCCCATAGGGTTTTCTACTTTTCTCCATTTCATGAGAGATCACTTTGTACATGGGTACCTAAAAAGGCTAGTATCTAGGACCCATTTTATCCATGCCCACCTAAGTTATGCTTAAGGGGGGGGTGTTAGTGTTTAACTTTAATGCTTGCTATCCACATGTTGACCTAAGCCTACTTGGGCATGGCATTTATTGTGTAGGTTAAATATCTCCTGATATTTTTCCTTGCTAGATATTTGCTAGATATTTTCTAGATATTTTACTCATACTAAGATATTTCTCATTCTTGGATATTTCTCCTTTATAAGGAGACCCTTGACTATCTAATACTATGAGGAGGAGCTTATGCATTATCTGTGCTTGTTTTCTATCTTTGTGATTTGTAGGTTCTTTCATGGTATCATAGCCTTTCATAGATAGTTTTAGGTCACAGGTGAATGCAAATAGCGATTAGGAAAAAACGTGAAGATCTGGGCATGCATTTCAAGATCTCTATTTGGTACCTAAAATTGTTGAATTTAGAGCTGTGAGTTGAAGGCATATTTTTTTTGCTAAGGAGGTGCCTCTAAACACCATGGTGGAAGGTAGCAGGAAAGTGCATATACCTGTGGGCCTTGCAAGGCCACTCAAAGCAGGTGCAGTGTGCTTGGTCCAATGAGAAGGACAAGTTGGGTACATATTTGGCATTTGTGCAGGTCCTTTTTAGCCACCCCTTGTGGAATTTTCACCAGCATCGGTCAATGGATATCAATGGAGGAGTCATTCTTTAACTCTCCCTACACACTCTAAGCTGACACATCAAGTGCAAAGGCATAAATATTTTCTCTAGTGTTTCACTTGCTGCAAGCTGCATCCAAACAAAGGTCGACCCGCACATTCACCTTACTTAGGCTAATGTTTTTCACTCTAAGTGGTAGAAACTTGCTAATGAGAGGCCACAAGTAGCAGAGAAAGGGCACGGCCTATTCAAGGCAACTAGCACCCCTCTAAGCATGATGTGGCCTGCCAAAAGTAATTTAGTGCCACAAATTCCTCACCAAAGGTCGCAGTTATATGGATTTCGATCTGAAAGTGAAGGCAATTTGCACTCCATCCATTTCATAGTGGGGGAAACATAGAAGTTTTACCCAAGCCTCATGTCATTCCATTCTCAGGCGAGGTGACTTGAATTATGATTCCATTATTAGGTGAGGTGTTTTCAACCCTCATTGGACAGAGCGGGCATTAATACCAGGTAATCGATAGGGTGAATCGCATGGCAGGACCACGCCAAGAATTTTTGGGAACTTGCCAGGCATGTGAATTCTTAAAGAAGCTTGCAACTATTCCTCCCTTTTTCACTCCATTGTTGTGCTTCCTCCATATTCCTTCCCTCCCTTGTAGCCCGAAAAACTCAAGTCTTTGCTCTGATTACTCTGTTGTGAAGAGAAATTGGAGGGATAGAGGAAAAACCTGGAGAGAAATCCATGTTTGCGCTTGCAAGGGGAAGCTTTGACCATTCCCACTTGATTTGGAGACCATTCAGCCCTGTATCCCTACATGGAGTTCTTGGCAGCATGGAGTGAAGGGAAAGCTCTGCCCTGACGTGTAGTTCAATGGCACAAAGCAATGACTGATCAACCATTGACTCAATCCATCCTATCTCATGCCAAGCTATGTCATCTCCCATATGTCTCTAACAGTGTTTAAATTTAATGCTTGCGATCCACATGTTGACCTAAGGCTACTTAGGCATGGCATTTATTGTGCAGGTTAAATATCTCCTGATATTTTTCCTTGCTAGATATTTTCTAGATATTTTCGTCATACTAAGATATTTATCATTCTTGGATATTTCTCCTTTATAAGGAGACCCTTGACTATCTAATACTATGAGGAGGAGTTTTGCATTATCTGTGCTTGTTTTCTATCTTTGTGATATGTAGGTTGTTTCATGGTATCAGAACAAAGAAGATTTAATCAATCATAGATAATGGATAAGCTCCTCCTCATTGTATTAGATAGTCAAGGGTCTCCTTATAAAGGAGAAATATCCAAGAATGAGAAATATCTTAGTATGAGGAAAATATCTAGAAAATATCTAGCAAGGAAAAATATCAGGAGATATTTAACTTGCACAATAAATACCATGCCTAAGTAGGCTTAAGTCAACATGAGGATAACAAGCATTAAATGTAAACACTAACACCCCCCTTAAGCATAACTTAGGTGGGCATGGATAAAATGGGTCCCGAGTACTAGCCTGGTGAGGTACCCATGTACAAAGTAATCTCTCATGAAATGGAGAAAAGTAGAAAACCCTATGGGAAAAAACTACCCCCAACAAGAGAGAAAAGATGCGTGAAAATTATACACGTGAAGAAGTACTACTTCTTTCACTAAGTACAATATATGATTTCCTCCATAAGAGAGAAAATAATAGGTCTATGAGACCCCCCCATAATAGATGTCCTACTAGGTTGGATAGTGAATAGAGGATGTAGATGTAGATCCAAGAATGTGTCACAATGTTCCTTCTATTGGGAAGAAATGAAACCAACTGAAGAGGCAAGATATCTTCCCATGTGAGAAGATATATGTATGATCTTGAATAGAGTTGAATCTCATCCACTAATGATGATGAAGGTGTCGATGATGTCTTCGAAGTGTGCTCATGTGTTCCCATGTCGATGCTGAAGGATGTCATAATCAAATCAGGTGGATTCCTAATAGATGAAGATGATGAAAATCTAGAACCATGTGAAGATAGATGTAGAGCATGAATATCCAAAGAGACCAATGGTGATGTAGCTTCATTGAAATTGTCATCAAATAGAAGACTGATGTCCTCAATGTGTGCTTCCAAGTCAACAATGCAAGACTCTACAAATAGACAAGAAATGTCACGTAGGATTGTGTCCCAATCAAGAATGCTAGGAAGACTAATGTGATCCAACTGCAAAGAAGTACTCAAAGCTTTCAAAGAAGCAACTGTGAAAATTGATGAAGCAACAGTAGGAGGTGGAATGAAGACTTCCACTATGTCAACATGACATTCTTCATGATGTGGGATATCATTTGTGATCATTGTAAGATCATGTGGGAATTGAGAAACATTTGAGTCCCCATACATCTCCGAAAGTTTGTTCCATAAAGCATGTGGACCCACAATATCCATAATGACAATCAAAGTGTCATGTGGTATATGTAAGCTGATTAATCCAACAATATGATCATTTTTATTGACCCATTTATCCTTTTGAAATTGATTAGCAGGTTCAGGTATAAGTCCATACAAATGGGGCAGAAGATTAACATACCTAAGATGTTTTAGGATGCCTTCATACCAATATAGTTTCCCTTGTTTTTCTTGATTACAAAAGAATGGGTTATATATCCCATGATTAGAAATAGGTTAATTTCCTAAGACAACAGAAAATCAATAGATTAAGAAAGCCCCCAATTTTGATGAGCACCCATGTTTTGGCACTTTATAAGTTAGTGCATTTTACAAATGTCACAGTCATTGCAAAAGAATATTACTCTTTTACAAATTTTTAACTATGAGAACAAAAATTCTAATTCCCCTCCCTTACAAACTTTAAATGAGCTAGGTAAATAACCACACCATTAAAAGCTTAATATAGACATTAACCTCCATTTTAACATAAAATGTGAATTTTAATGCTAAAAATATAAATGCCTATGGGAGATAATGATCAAGGCTATGGACGCCAAGTGAGTTAGACTAAGTAAAGGGCGTTTGGAGAGTTTTCTTCCTCCATTGATGACATCAGCTCTAGGGCCTTTAAGGGCCTTATGGAAAAATAGGCATGAAAATAGGGAACAGTGCGGCCTTGTTCTCTACTCAATTTTGATGCACGTCAAAGATTTTAGGGAAGATTTGAATCACCCCAAATTAGGCGAGATTCTCTATAGATCTTGGAGGCTCCTTCACCATCACACCCACAGATCAAAAATTACCTTTCAATGAAAGAGCTATGAGCCAAATCACATCTCCCATTGTCAAATCATTGCCTCCACACAATAGATCATGCCTCTAGCTCTGTTGCTTGCACTCTTCCTACGCAGATTTCAAACTGTGGGTTATGCACCCAACACTAGACACCTCTTCTTCCTCGTGCAGCTATGATGGAACTGATAATCTATTGCTTTCACAAGTGATACACAACCACCAAATTCAACGCTACCCTCCAACAATACAAATCACACCTATTGTGGGCGTTGGGAGTTGACTGGATCCTAAAAAATAATTCCTTATTTATAGCTTGCATGGATGCTAAGGTGTGGGCACATTTGACTCTTGTGCCATAGCATATTGCTCTGCCCCAAATCACCTTGTGCTACTACTTCTCCCTTGCCAAATGCAAGTGTGGCTAAGTGAAGACGATAAGAGATTGGCTTTTAGATTTCTTCAAGAATTGTAGAGGGTGTGGCTTGTAGATGTAAACCGTAGATCTTTAGCAAATTCAAACAGGACCTCTAGACTTGTCACGCGCCTCCCATGCAGCAATAAATCCACTCCTTGAAGATTTGAAGAGCTCCTATATGGAACACACAGTCAACCAGGGCAGAATGCTATGCCCCCTAAAATAGAGGCCTCTGCCCTCCAAATGTTGGCATTTTCCAACAAAAATCCAACCTCCCTATTTTGAATCGTTCCTCCCATAGAAAATTGGTTCTTTGCACAATGATTTTGGCGTGGACCACTTTAAAATATAGAAATAGAAGAAAAAAATGGAGAAACAAAGGGGTTATGCTTGCTGCAAACAGTGAGTTCGATGTCACCACATAGAGAATGAAGATCCAAACAGCAAACACCAAATCTTGGGGATTGAATCATAGTCTTTGAGGAATCCTTGCACCCCAGATATTCCTCCCAATCGTGCCTTTTGAGTAGAAATTGTGCTTCTACTTTCAGAAAAAACAGGCCTTTCTATTTTGAATAGGGTCATCCCTCTTCAATAGGAAAAGAATGGGAATTGGCATGCATGCATTCATCAATGGCCTGGAAACATCTTTGAATGACTCTGATACTAGGAAAGAACCTGGAGATAAAAAAGAAGATTTAATCAAGCATAGATAATGCATAAGATCCTCCTCATTGTATTAGATAGTCAAGGGTCTCCTTATAAAAGAGGAATATCCAAGAATGAGAAATATCTTAGTACAAGGAAAATATCTAGAAATTATCTAGTAAATATTTAGCAAGGAAAAATATCAGGACATATTTAATCTGCACAATAAATGCCATGCCTAAGTAGGCTTAATTCAACATGAGGATAACAAGCATTAAATGTAAACACTGACATTAACTAATTTGAAAATACAATTAATCCACCTTTACATGAATGCATTGATTGTGTCAGTACTAAATACAATATTTTGTTATAAAATTTTAAACTAACATTAATAATTTAAATAGATACTAAGTTTAAAATTGTATGAAACTAAACAATGTTTTGGTTGAGTTCATTAATTTATTATAGATCTGTACATATATTAATAACATGAATCTACTAATCTGGTTTGTTTCTTAACACTAGCTTTATTGCTTTTAAGACAAACCTTATAGAAGTACCAATTTTCTAAATAAGTAATTATTGAGGGATAATTTGTTTTAAAACCCTAAAGAAAATAATAAACTATTAATTAATTTCTTAGAGATATTTTTCACCTAGCTAAATAAATGGAAGTGGATAAATTTGAACATCTAATTTCATTTATTGATGAATAAGAAAATCATTCCATAAATCTTATTAATCTTAAAATAAATTAAATTTGTCATTATATATATTTTAAATAAATAAATAATAAATAAAACATTATAAATTTCTTTTTCCTCAATTAAGTCTCATTCAATATATTCTAGAAATTTCGTTTTTGACACTATTATTAGATTTGACTAAGTTCAAAGAATCTTTTAATACTAGTTCCCTTTGAAATTTAAATCATATTATTTGGTTTCAAATAAGTCTCTTTCTAATTGCTTATTTTTGAAACAACAATTTAATAAACTATATTCATTTTTCAATTAATTGGAAATACTTGAGAATTTAATTAATAAATCTATCTAATTTGGTTTTCTTTGGAAAATAGGTACATCCTATCTCTAGTTATCTAAACAAATTTATCTTGAAAGATTATTTACTAGCTATTTTATTTTATATAATAGTTAATTCAATGGCACACACAAAGCATCAATGGCAGGCCAATGACTATTTTTTTGAAAAAAACTAGAGGCCCTTGTCCGCGTGGCATCCCTCATGGAAGAGCTCCTCAGAATAATCAATGCTATCACTCTAGAGGTCCCACTAAGCAATTCACAAATGGGTTGATCAAAAGAGGATAAATATTTTCATCATCAAACTGGGTTCTAGTGCAACCACATAAGGTTTCCACTAAAAATGGTTAGCCAATAGTTGATATCTATGAAGGGGAAACATTGCTTAATAGATATTTCAAGAGTAAACCATTTGAGAAAAACCTAGTTTTCTTGCAACAATCTTATTAGGAGGTAGAGGTTGAGTTCAAATCTATGAAGAATAAGCAATCCACTAACCTTCAGGGTAAAGAAGTGATGTTTAAGGATCCTACAAGCCAAAATAATGTCGTAAATGGGGTTCCCTTCAATCCAAAGTCAAATGATGCTACTATAAAAATTAATGCTAGGGCTTTGGAGCACCGAAAAAAATCTAATAATCAAGCAGGGTCTATCCATAATGATCCAAGCCTTGATCATGATTTAAAACATAGAGGAAGTCAAACATTGCATACCCAAGCACAAAAGAATAGCTCTTCGAAGAAGAGGGGCAAGAAAAAGAAGGAAAAATCTAAAAAGAAAACAACCCTGCAATGGAAATGAAAGGATGCCCCAAATGCTCAGAGCTTAGGCTAGTAAAACTTGGTGTCTCAAGCTCGAGAAGAAATGCATAGTCTAGAACAACATCAGTCAGTTCTAGAAAGTGAAGAGGGAGAAAAATCAAGCAAGCATCTAGAAACAAAAATGGTTGTTGGCATAACTTTCTCAGAGGATCATCTTCAGAATCAAATCTTTGACTTATGCCCACGTGCCCTTGTCTATAAGTTTTGGGATAGAGTTCTTGAAATAGATTTACTTCATGATTTTCTTTTTGAAGAATGGGAAGTGGTTTCAAAAAATTTCTATTTAGATAAGAAGGAAGGGATTTTTATTGTGTTATTCCATAACAAAGATCAGAGAGATGCAGTTTTTAAGATCAAATATTGGATTTATGAAGGATCTGGCTTATGTATGAACCTATGAAAACCAAATTTTAAGCCAAGTCTTTTCCTAGCTAAATTTATACTAGTATGGGTGCAATTACACTCCTTGCCTCTTGAATACAGAGAGCTTAACCTCATAGAATTCATGGCAAACCAAAGAGGCATATTCCTCAAGCACGACAAGGAGTTTTTTGCTAACCCATCTCTTTCGGTTAGGGTTTGTTTACTATTAGATACCACAAAAACCTTTCCTAATTAGGTCAATTGATATCAAATCCAATTTTGTCATTTGGGAGCAAGAGATTATAGTTGAAAATAGTCAAAATGCTTGTTATGTATGTCATTCTTTGGAGCATATGGCTAGTGACTATTTTACCACTTCCAAATCAACTAAAGCAAGTGATCTTCAAGAGCTTACAAAAGTATTAAAAGAGAGAAACTTGAATAGTTAGAATTAGGAAAATAAAACCTCACCTACCAAGTCTGTAAATAACATCTCAACAGTCTTTGTCCTTGTGTTAGATAAGAAGAAATATCACTTTCTTATATTTCAGGAAACATCATTAATATCTACACCTAAGCATAAGAGGAATACTTAGACACAATACATTCTTTCTTCTCTCTCTGAAGGAAATACAGATAACCACTTGATTAAATTGAAGGGTGATATGTCTCATTTTTTTGTGTTAAAAAATCAAAGGATGAAGTGCCCTATTCTAACAATCGACAACTTGGAAGTAGGCTATTTGTTCTGATATGTTATATCATCTTTTCAAAGGAACCCTCTTTAGATCATCTCATCTAGATATATATCACATGCTGTCAACTAGTATTCATCTATCAATGAACTAGGTCAGTTTCTCAAGCCTCAAGAATAAGGCATATCTAAGGAAAATAATGAGCCTAATCAATTACTCTATCAAGATGATAAGATAGACAATATTGCACTTAAATTATTGGAAACTATAGGTTTTGAACATATAGATGACATAGCTAATGAAATATTCAATAAAGAGATTGAAACAAAGTCAAAATTATTTCTTGTTGACCTTCCTTTCTCTGAAGAGTGTATGGATGGTAACAAGGAAATGGATGTAGACTCGGGTGTTGGATTCGATTTCTCTCAAGAACTATCACTTGCCCAAACCTCCATTTCTCAAGTGTTACCTAAAAGAACTCCATCCAAAAAGGGAAGAAAATCTAAGGCTGATAAGTTAAAAGAAGAAATAGAAGCAGGTATGCAAGCTACTTTAGATGGTGACTACTCAATCAGCAAGAGACTGAGGAGAGCATGTTGTTCTCCTCGTATGCAATGAAGATCTTTTCATGGAATGTCAGGGGAATTAATTCCCCTGCCAAAAGAGCCCAAATCAAGTGTTAAATTGATGCTAGTGGGGCTAATATTTTCCTATTCAAGAATCTAAATTGTCCAGAGAAATGTTTGAAACAACTGTCTCCAAATGGGGCAGATGGAAAGCTTTGGCAGTACTAGCTCAAGGAGCATCTAGTGGTTTAGTTTCTTTATGGAATCCAAGAACATTTACAATATAGCCTAGATAAATGTAGATAATAATTGACAACTTTTAAATGTTCAGAGCTTTGATTTACATTTCAAGCTCTTCAGTGTTTATGGCCCTACTTCAACACAAGACAAAAATAGGTTATGGGATTCGTTGAAAGCTTTAATCCAAATTTTAAATGACAAAAAAATGATTATTGCTAGGGATTTTAATGCAGTAGTGTCCCTCAATGGAAAAGAAGGAGGGATATGCCCACCTCATAAAATAATATCTAACTTTGGTAACTTGATATCAGACAATGCACTCAAAGATATTTTTCCAAAAAAGGGGAGAGTCACTTGGAAAAATTGAAGAAGAGACTTCTCTCAAATAGTAGCTCGATTAGATAGGTTTCTAGCATCACAAGAATGGGTAGTTGCATCAGCTATTTTTTCTTCACAAATCCTCCCCTCCATTGGCTTTGATCATTATGCTATAATGTTATCTATCACACATCCAAAAGGGATATCACCATACAAGCCATCTTTCAAGTTTGAGAAAATATGGTTGGAAGATCCAACAATTTTACCCTTAGTTCAAAAGTGGTGGGAGAGTGCACTAGCTCAACAAGGCACAAAAAAGTTCCAATTATTTTAAAAGTTGTAAAATACTAAGGGGAAAATAAAAAATGGAATGTGAATTTCTTTAAAAATATATTTGTACAAAAGGAAGAGACAACACAAAAATTGGCAGATATACATGAATATATTATTTAGAATGGTATGAATGTTGTCATATATGATAAACAAAAATAACTCCAGAAGTCGTGAGAAGAATTGGGCAAGAGGGAAGAGTTATATTTGCAGCAAAAGTCACGAGAATTATGGTTAAAAGAGGGAGATCATAACACAATTTTTTCATGCATCTGCACAACACAATTTTTTTCGCTAAAACTATTTTTTCAATACAAGAAGCAAACTCAGCAAACCAAATAAATGGTGCTAAAGAAATCCAAAATGAGGGAGTGAAATTCTTAAAAAGCCTCCTTGCTCCTCAAAAGTCTACTACTACCACTATTCAGGAAGAGCAAGAACTATTATCTACAATTCTGAATCTCATTTCTTCAAATGACAATGAAGCATTGCTCAAAGCATTCACATTAACATAATTAAAGGGAGTAGTATTCTCAATGTCTTTGATAAGGCTCTAGGTCCTAATGGATTTACTACTTTATTATTCTGAAAATGTTTGGATTTTGTGAGTCATGGTCTCCTTATGGCCATTGAAGAGTCACACAGATCAATAACAATGCTAAAGCATTTAAATGCCACAAATATAGCAATACTGCCAAAAGTAAAGGAACCTAACATTTTTGCAGATTTTAGGCCTATATCACTCTGCAATATAGTATATAAGATTTTCACGAAAGCAATATATTTAAGATTGCATCGCTTTATCTCAAAAATCATATCTTTAGAACAAGGAGTTTTTTTCCATGTAGAGAAACTACAGAAGGGGCATTGGTTGCACATGAGGTTCTTCACTCTATCAAGCCAAATCATTTTTCTTCTTTCATAGTTAAACTAGATATGCTGAAAGCTTACGATAGAGTAGATTGGGAATTTCTGATTAAAGTGCTAGACAAGTTTGGGTTCTCAAAGAAATGGTGCAAATGGATCCTTTCATGCCTTTTATGTGCACATTTCTCAGTAATAATCAATGGTTCCCTATGTGGATTATTTTAAGCAAATCAAGGGGTGAGGCAAGGGGACCCATTGTCACCCTTCCTATTCATAATCATGGTAGAAGCTTTGAGCAAGGCAATAAAGGAAAAACACTTCAAAGGCTTATGGAAAGGAATCCTCATTCCTCAGACAGATCTTTTAGCAACCCACAACTTACTTGCAGATGACACTCCATTATATGGGAATGCATCTTTCTCAAAGGTAAAGCAAATAAAGGAGGTTTTGGATAAGTATTCATTGGTATCAGGGAAAATGATAAATGCACAAAAATCAAAAGTATATGTGTTTAACTCTAAATTTTCACTAAAAAGGAAAATCATCTGAATTATGGGATTTCAACAAGTTGAACTACCTTGTAAGTATTTAGGTATTCAATTTTTTTATGGAGTCTAATAAACCATCTTATTGGGTTAAAATCATTGATAGAATTAAACAAAGGATTAGTGATTGGAAAGCTAGATGGTTATCATTCTTAGGAAGAATTCTCCTCATAAAATCAGTCCTTTCAGCAATACCTAATTACTTCATTTCATTGTTAAGGGATCCAAACTCAGTATTTAAACAAATTCAAAAGATCATAAGACGATTCCTGTGGAAAGGGAACATTAATGATGCTAAAAAAATTCCAATTGTATCTTTGGATAGTATGGTCTCTGAAAAACATAAAGGAGGAGTAGGATTACATGACATACCTAAATGCAATCAAGCCTTTGGGGGAAAATTAATATGGAAAATGTATGCTACGGTGGAATCCAAATGGTCTTCTTTAACGAGAGCTAAATATTTGGATAATCAAGATCCTAAAATAACTTTTACAGTTTCTAATCCAATTGAAGGATCATCTATGTGGAATTTTATGATTTCATGTAGAAAAGTAGCAACATCATATATCTCTTAGGAGGTTAATAGAGGCAAAAAAGTGAGCTTTTGGAGTGATTCTTGGAATGGACACCCCCCATTGAGAAACAATCATGATCTACAATCAACCATTCCAACTATATCATAGACATAGGGAACAAAATTAATAGATTATGTTCAAACTCTATTGAACCCTCATCAAGGAGGGTAACATGGAAATACTTTTCTTCTTGGCAGATATCATAAGAGAAACAAGAGTTATTGTCAACCATCCTTCAAAGTAGAGTAGTATTCATAACATATAAACCCGATCGAGTAATATGGGTGCCTTCAAAAGATGGATCCTATTATGTAAAACAAGGCTATACATCAATTATCAATAGAGGGGTTTCTATTCAGTCTCAGAGAACATTCTCCTTTTTTTGGAATATTTTTGTTCTCCCAAAAGTGGGTAGTTTTGCTTGGTTAGTGATAAGAAAGCGAGCATTGACAAGTGATCGGGTAGTTAAATTATCTATTGCAAAGCCTTTCAAGTGTGTGTTGTGTGATCAAAATTTTGAAAATCACAATCATTTATTTCTACAATGTTTCTTCGTAGAGTCTTGTTGGTTGTTTGTCTTGGGGACAATAAATTATTCTATGCCCCTTCCCAACACAATTTGGGATCTTTTTTCTACTTCACTAGTGCTCTACAAAACTTCATTCTTTCCATGTATTTGGAAGACTATCCCAACAATGGTAATATGGGCCATTTGGTGGGAAAGAAACAAATGAATATTAAAAAAATGGCCACATCTGTGCATTTTGTTCATGCTTTGATTGATAAATCAATATGTACCTATAGGTAGTCAATAATATATGTTATTGTACCACGAAAATACTTAAGGGTGGGGGTTTGACTAATCTATTCCACAATATTGGAATTCATTAATATTTCACAAAATGACTCCCAAAATATCATTTTTCCACTATCATGCATTATAAGCAAGCTACTATTAGTTAGCAAAGGTTTATAACCTTCACATATAACATGCAATGAATATTTTAATAGATTAGAAATTGAATCAACTTAAACTCATTTACATCATTGACAACTTGTCAAGTTGGCAAATAAACTTAGACTAAAAGGGTCGAGTATCCCTTACCCAACTCAACTGGGTTCACCATTTTTCCCAACATTAGACCTAAGATGGCTACAACTTGTTCTTTACCTTATATCTATACCCCTCTCTCTGATGATGCTCTCCCTCTGTATCTTGGAGGGTGGAAACTTGTTTCTTGAATGCAACTTGCAACACCAACTTGAGATTAATGTATCATTAATCATTTCATAATCCTTATGAAATCATCACATCTTGACAACTTTTAAACACATGTAAATTTTAGTCAAATAAACCTAACTCATGAAAACATTGATTTTTCCTTACATTTTCCTTAACATCAAATCATTGAGTCATGCATAAGCATCTACTATTTACTTCAAAAGTAAAAAGTAAAACATAGTTAAAGTTAGGGATGTAACAATAAACTAATTTTTCAAACCCAAAAGAATTGCACAAAGTACTCTCAAGATTTAGAATGATGTTTGGATATTCCCTGTAATCTTGGTTTGTCTACTCAAGCTTCTAGTGATTCTCCACTACAACTTTTGATGATCAACGAAAAGGTCCATGACCTTTATAGCTTCCTTATGAATTCTTCAAAGCTACTTGAAAACCTTTTACTGACTCTACAAGGAAGCTCTTCTAAAGAAAGGTTTAGGTAACAACAACAACTCAGTAATAAGGAAGCTCTTCTAAATAAAGGCTTAGGTAATGACAAACAATGAGAAATGTTAAGCTTCTAGGTCCAAGCCTAAGGATCCTAAATTGACTTCCAGGTAGAATTTGTGTTAAAAGTAGCGAACTAATTCATTCTGATAAGGACCACAATCAAACTAAATCTTCACATGATTCTATGGGGACAATGCATGTCATTTAATGTATTTTAGATATTATTTCCACTGCTATCTTTTGATCTTCTATCGCTCTTGCTAGAAAATCCCATAGTAAACGGTTGCTTAAAATGTTAGCTTCTTAAAGATCTAGCTGCCTCATTCATTTTTATGTCAAAAGAATGGCCAATCTGGTAAATTACAAAATCCCTGAGTGTTTTCGTTCAATATTGACAGATGAATCAAAAAACTCAAAAAACTTTCAAAACAAAAAGATAGATGTATTTAATTAATTGATGAGGATTGCAACCCTTGCAAAATATTGAGGGTTAAAAATTAGCCAATTGGGCTTGAAAATCATGTATGTAAATCTTTTAAACTCATTTGCAGCCTTGCCAAGTGCAATCAGGAGGAAAGCCCTGTGGAAATCTTATACTATCTAAACAGTAATCGTAATTCATCTAATTCAATTCTTGGGGTCAAGTGAGGTCTTTTCCAAAGTCTTGTCAACAGATCCATTTTGTGCATATCTTATAATCATGGCATTCCATGAAACCACACTTTTTGAGGCATTTTGTCAAACAGTTCGGGGGCCTTTTTCTATGCTTCCACACGTAGCATATATGTCTACCAGAGCAGTTGGAAGTACAATACCTAAAAAAAATCCTTTATCCTTTATGCTTCGATGGTTGTCCCTACCCTATTCCAAAGATCCCATTTGACACAGGCTGGAAGAATGCTTGAAAGTTTTTAAAGCCTTTTCAAGTAACCCACTTTGTGAATATACTGCAATTAGGGTATTTCGTGATAACACGTCTTCAAAGCATTATGTCAAATAGTTCACGTACCTTGTCTGTGCTTCCACATTTTACATACATGTCTATCAGAGCATTTCCAATGACATCATCTAATAAAATTACCCTATCCTTTATGCCCTTATGGATACCTATACCCTGTTCCAAAGTTCCTATATTTGCACAGGCTGGGAGTACGTTGGCAAATGTAAACTGATCATGGTTAGTGAAATGGCGGAAGCTGCAAATGGGGGCTCAAAACCCATAAAATCTTCTGGTAGCGGCTACAAAATAAACATAGAAAGCTTCACTAAAAATATTTAAAAAATTTACGGCACTAAAAATGAGTTTCCCGAGACCATAACATTGTTCATGGACAACCAGATAATTTTTCTTGAAGTGTTAAAAAAACCCACCAAAGCTCTTTGGCTATCGATGTTGTGTTACATGTGAAGGCCAAGAACGATGCAGTAAGTTCCCAGATGGAGAGCATGTGATGCTATAAGGACGCACTGCGAAAAACTTATGGCTTTAAAACACGGCAAAAAAAGCGAGAAGTGATGAACATATGAGATCTGTTCAATCATTTTACACAGGTACAGAGGCTGGAACAACCATGGATTTGCAAAATAGTTCCCTTCGGCATAATTAAAGGTGCATCAAAAAGTAGAATTAAATTTACATCACCATACAACTTTTTCTGCAATAGCTGTTTCGTAATGAACACGAATTCGTAGTAGTCGTAAAATGTAACTTGCAGAGCCACGTAAAATGCAACTTGTAGTTTGATATTCGTAGATAAAAGATTGGCTGAAAAATTAAAGGCTAGGATGACTTTCATCATTGGCGAGGTTTATTGATAACAATGAGCCATCGATCAAGCAAATGAGGTTGGTCAGTTTCATATTGGATACGCCTTCGGCGTAAATTATCAGTTTCATGTTGTACTTCAAATCCCTTGTAGGTTTTTCCCATCTTCTTGAATCTTAACTAATTATTTTGTGTGCATCACTGACTGGACAACTCCTTAATATCTGACTTCATTAACATATCTGACATGGAACAAAACCCACTAAAACAAGTATGGAATGCTTTGATAAGAGGAAAGTGTAACATAAGATAGGCCTTCTAGTCATCCTAGGGCATCATGTGTTGGACGAAGCACTTAAATTTCTAGATGTTTTCAATTTTTAATTTTAATATTTATAATATTAATTTTGTAAGCATAGTATTAGTGTATAAATTATTATTTTCTTTTAAGGAGTGTTAATTTGGATTTCATCTATTAAAGACGTGTCATTAAGAGAGTTGATTTCTAGTGTGCTCTTTCTGTGTCATTTAGCTTTACTAAAAAATAGAAAGTGCATTATTAATTTTCCTTAGAGTTCTAATGATTCCACTAATAAGTGATAGCACTTGAAGACATTGACCATCTAGAGGAGGCTTGATTATGTAATTTACCTAAGATAAATTCTTGAATTTTTTAGCTACTTCTTTCTCTCTAGCCATTCCATAAATTATTCATGAAGGTGGAAGGCGTGGCATATGAAGAAGCAATGATTGCATGACATGTGAATGACCAAGGATTACTTTGGGGTTTTTTCTCATTCAATTGATTTCACTTGGTTTCTTTTAGTGCTATTTAAGCATCACTTAGTTTCACAATTCTTAACATTATTGAGTGATAGTTCTACCAATCTTCCTATAACCTCATGCACGTATAAAACTGCTAAATAGTTGTCCTATTGTTAAAAAAAATAGTATTATATTTGATTATCAAGTCAAGTGATGCTTGACTACATTTTTTTCCTATTGTGCCCATTTGAGTTTTAAGGATTTTATTCAAATTGGTGTTTGTTGAGACACTTAATAGTTAATGCTAAGGATAATCGTAAAACAAAATTTATCAAAGGTTGGATGTTTGTTGTGGTGGTCAACTACTCTAAGTTAGAAATATTTAATCTAACATTTTTTAAGTTGGTCTGTTGAGATTTTTATTTTTATTTTTAAAAAATATGTAAATTTTCCTTTTCCTTTAAGACAATTTTGATCTCTACCTTTCTATTTCCATTTATTTTATTTTAGCCAATAATTTTGTTTTAATGTTTCTAAGGATCATGTGGTCACCTAAACTTCCATTTTTATGCCCACATTGTTCTTAACCCTATGGATACAAAAGAGCTATTGATGGGTTTTCAACATAGCCAGCTCAAGTAGAAAAAAGAACACTATACTTCTAAAATCTTGATCAATCTTGGTAATTAATAAACTCTAAGGTCTTTTTAGTGCTAGGTCTTGGTAGTGTGGAGTAGTTGAGTGGTCTATACAATTTTTTTGCAAGGGGCCTATATGGGTGAATATTAAGCTAGATAAAAAAAACATACATCAGAGAAAAAAAAATTAACAAATAAATCTTTGAGCTCTTGTATCAAATATGCTAAAATATAGATGAAATACTATTTTTAAATAGAATTATCACTAGTTTACTTTTTATATACTCCTAATTTAACCTAGATCTATATCAAATCTAACAAAATTTATAATGGAAGATCAAAAGATGTTAAGGTCTTGGAAAAAGATTTAAAAATAAATGTTAGCCTTGATTTTGACCCATATGATGAAATCTATTAAAACATAGGATATAGTGACTAGTATTGACATAATAACCAATGTCACAAGCACAAGCCTCAAAATAAATTTAAAACAAATTTCAAGTTAAAATCATAGAACCACCATATTTCGTGTACAAATTTTACACCTAACTCTACAACAAAGAACATTCACTATTTCACGAAGTTATTCAACTTAAAGATCATAAAATAAAGATAAAACAATAGAGAGGCTAGGAACAAAAGAAAAATAAGACATTATCCTTTGATTCATTTCAAGGTTGTAGTTTACAACCTTCAGTAGGATTCCACACACTAAAAATAAATAGTTCATTTTATATAAAAAAGAAGTTCCAAAGGATGCCCCTAATAATGTTTTCAAAATTCCTATAAATACCCAACTTAGACTCCTAACATTGATTTTAAAATGGCAATGCCAACCTAGAACTTAAACTGGTCCATGTGCCTAAAATTTACATGTTACAAATCTTGGCTCCAAATTTAAATTGCACTTTATTTGATTGAGCCCAAAAGAATAGGAAAAACCCACATTAGAGTGGTCTATCATGATACACAAATTAAAAGTAAAAGGTGACATACTATCACTTATTGATCTAAAATAGGCCTAAAAATTGTGCAACATTTCTAGAACAACCCTCAGATTAGGAATGTTTGTATACTAGACCATCATTCTCTTGTTTTGAAGAGAGTCCTTATCTACTTCAAAGCCTTCTTTACTTTTGGTACCCCATCCTAAAAAGAATTGAATTTTCCTTTTATTTTCATCAAATTATCAATCATTTCAAGTGTGATATTTTTTCCTATCAATCCATTTAAAATATTTGATGATGTTAGCAAATATAAAGACCTTACTAGGATTTTCTCAAAAGGTAGAAGGAATCTAGACTTAGTTAAATTTTCAATTTCTATATAATGGCCCTACATTACTAGCTACTCTTATTACCATAAACTTTCCCTTTCAACTTGAAACATCAGAATATTTAGGTGTGGCCTTATCTTTGAGGAGATAAGGTTCCTACTTCACACTCTTGTTTCACTCAAGGAAACCCTAGAGATCTCAATCCAAAGATGGAGTGAAGGAAAGAGATCTACAATAGGGATGTCCTAGGGTATGACTAAAGACAATAAGAGGGTTAGCCACCAAGCTAGGGCTTGGAAAGATACGAAATGAATGTAACATGCAAAGTACCATGCAAAACCTAACTAAAAGACCTAGGAAATGAAATGAAATGTAGAATAAAAGACTGATAAAGTACAAAGATGCACCCAAGAGAGTAATTCAAAAAAAGCTCCAAAACCCTAAAAACCTTACTGTTTGGTGCCTACTGAGACTCATACGCTAGTTTGGGTGATTTAGTCCTAGACTAGGGTTTCTGTGCCAAAACTAGAATCTCAAAGTGGTTGATCTAAATTCATTGAAATCTAGAAAATGTGCTATACTAGGACTCATATGCCACAAGTGGAGTATCAGTCTCACTCTACTTTTTTCTGAGGGTTAAGACTTGAATCTGCTCTCCTATATTTTCTCTTCCTTCCACACTTCATTTATGGATCTAAAACTATGAATTCAGACGTGCAGATGACTTTTCATGAAGATGAAAGCGTTACATAACAACTTAACAACTTCTCTCAACCTTGAAAATTTTTCTTCAAAGGATCTTCAAGATCCAAGACACCTAGAGCTGCAATCACACATGTAGAGAGGGAGAAAAACTTGTTGATAATTAGGAAATAGGGGTTTTCCTAGGTCAAACCCCATTTAGCTAATTAAACCTTGTGATGAAACAATGAAACATGAAACATGAAAAATGATACCTTGAATGATGTATAGTGATCTAAATCAGTAATCTATCATGAAGTGGCCATGTGGAATGTAGATCTTGATCTTCAATTGAATATGAAATAATGCTTGCAAATGGATGTTCAATGCTACATAACAACACTAGCTCAACAACATGCTTGATGCTTGATGACTTGGACATGATGATGGATCTTGAATTGTTGCAACGAATAATGAAGAATTCTTCCCTTGAATACCTTAGCAATGTTGTTGTAAACTCCTTGAAGACTTTTGTGAAGTCTTGGAATGCTTAACTCTTGATAGCTTATGTTGATATCATGAAGGCTTATATGAAATAATGATTTAAGACCTTCTTTATATAGGAAATCCATTGAAATGACCATTTATTAGATCCTAGAAGTCGACATTCATGAAATTTGAACTTAAAACCTTGATTTCCTGCTCAAAACCCTAAAAAGGGGCCAAATGGTCCACTCATACACCACTTGTGGCATATAGGTCCCATTTGGATGGGACTCATACACCCAAGGTAGTGTATGGGTCCCACCAGGCCTTTTCAGATGGAGGAAATGTCAAGGAGTTAAGAAATTAAGTGTATTTGATGTCCATGTCAGGATTTTAGTTGAAATAAGCCTCAACATGCATAATATAGGGTCTTAGGGGCCTATTAATGATGATTTGAAGGTCATAAATGCAAGAGGGCCCAAAATTCAATGTGAAGGTGTAAATAAATACACTTTACAACATTAAATTAAGACAAAATTGGGTCTATTTAGCTTAAAAGGGTCATAAATCCAATGTGAATGTGGAAAACACATTACAATACTAGATCAAGGAAACATTAGGTCCATTTTAATGTTAATCATTCTCAAATTAAGTAAGGAAAAGGGATACTTTTTCCGTTGCCACATTTAGCCCCCACTTTAGTGAGAGGAGGAACTTGTTTCAAATTCACACTAAAGTAGACATTAAAGAGGGTTCCAAGTGTACTAATGCAGATGGTCTAGAATAAAAAAGATCGAGGAGGCATTCAAGCCCCTAGGATCCAAGATCCTACATCAAACTGATAAAAGCACAAAAAGGACATTCATAAGGTGTATTATATGCAACATCAAGATACAAAAACATGCAATATCAATAAATAAAAGAAAGAAAAACAAAAATAAAGAAAAAATAAAAAGAGATGGATCAAGCCTTGATTTTTTGTCAAACGCGACATGGATCAGATCTAAGCTACTTATCCAAAAAATGCACGCTCACTCTAAGGCAATGAAACTTCAAGCTATTCGCTGGGTGAGTATCCAAAGGGTGGCTTAGTGAAAAAGTCATGCCTTTGTGTTGACTTCTCACCATATAATGAGAAATTCATGCCCATGTTTAGGCTTCTCATCATATGCTAACCATACCAAAGCTATACCTCTTGATAACTTTGACAAGGCACCATATAACAATGAAGAGTCAAGCTTCATGAGGCAATAAAAGCTTTGTATGCTTGAAACTCTTGAACAAACAAGATGGAACCATAGGCAAGCAAAGTGTGTTATGCAATGTCGCCATATAACCAAAATTGTAAATGCAAAATAATGTAAGGGACATTCAAAAGAGTTTTTCTTAGTTCATGTAAAGTCTTTTCTTAGGGAACATCATGCTTAATGTCTCCAAGAGAGGACAAGTCAAAGAAATATCATGCTCTTAGAGGAAATTAAACTTAATGACTCCACCAAGAAAATGACACATCGCAAGACGAAAATAAAATCACACAATGGGGCGGGTGCATGAAGTTGGTCACACTTTTGTGGCCAAATGGGAAAAAAAATTTGAAAAGAGATAATGCGAGCACAATATAACGTGAGCACGTTATGTGATTTTAAAAGCAAAAAAAAGAGTGAAATCTGTATTATTTGCTTTTTACTGTTTATCAACTCTTCCTGCAGCCAAAAACCTTCACTTTCATGCTCGCATTCTAGGAGGAAGGATTTCTACAAATTTCATCAACAAGAGTTGGATTTTCTTTGCAAATATGGTGCCAGGATGACGAAGAGATGTGGGAGGTAAGTATTGTTTGCTATTTGTTTTGAATTTGTTAGTTTGAAATTGATTTTGTTTGTTTTAGGTTAGATTTGATTTTTTTTTTTAATTTGTAGGAAATCCTGCAAATCCTCAATGAGAAGAGGAGGCAAATCCTCAACATCAAAATCCTCAACAAAATCAAGCTCCCCCACCATTCTCTTAATACCCTCCTGACACTCAAGAAAATTTGAGGAGTGAAATTGAGAACAATAGAAAACAACTTGAGGATCTTATTAATAGGTTGAGTGATCCAAATGCTTCAACCACAGAAAGAATGCTTCTAGCAAATTCATTGAAAGATATGTTAAAAAATGTAGATGAAATCACCCAACAAATATCTGGATGGCAAGATAGGAGGCAGACAACCAGGGCATATTATGCAGACAAATTATCATATAAACAAGTAAAAGATTTAAAAATTACTAAAGGTGATTTGTGCTCTCTATTCACTAACCCTAAAACAAATCAAAATATTACCCTCAATGCAAAGAGGTTTCCTATTCATTGGTGCCACCACCAAGAGATTAAGAACCATTTTTATGAAAGATGGTATATGGTCTTTGAATACCCATCGTGAAATAATTGTTAAGTCCCCCAATATTTTCTTAGGAAACTGTACAGTGAGTTTGTATTGAACCAAATCCCAAATTATTTTGATATGAGGGAGTTCCAAGGGAGAGCTAGGGGGTCAGCTCAGGATAGGCCCGGTGCACAGCCAGATCCTACGTGGCAAGGGAGATGACCTCTCGCTAGGCCACCTCATGAGTAGATTGTGATGCCTGCCATTGCGAAGGAGAGTGCCGACATAGAGACATTGCAGGCGATCACAACTTTGACCTAGAGTGTCATCCATCACACTAGCCCTATTGTACAATGCCATCCAAGGGATTCTTCAAGTGGTGGCCTTCGAACCCATGTGTGTCAATCTTGTGGGGAGACTTGTTCATATGACCCTACCGGCACTCAGGAGGGTACTATGCAGGATCCATATGCTACTACGTATCCTGATCCGTATGCATCTACGGGGATGGAGAGGACGACTGACATTTTGCATGATGCATATGGCATTGACACTTAGGTAAAATTTAGCATTTTCATTGAATTTAATTTATTAAATTTCGATTGTGAAATGCAAGATTAACTAGTTTAGTTTTATTATTTTAATAAAATTGTAGGGTCACAGTGTAGAGACTGGATACACCAATCATCCACCTACTTATTTTTGGAGTACACCTATCAGTGGGATATGTAACTAGTAAACAATTATAAATTGATTACATGTTAATAGAATTGTTTTACGAATGGTATTTTAATATGTGATTTTGGATGTTGAATAGGGTAATGTTGGAGGTTTCAAGGAAACACCTCCTAGTGCCAATAGATTTGATCAAACGTTCATGGAGGTAATATAGAATAAAGAGAACTTAACTAATGAATTCTATGTTTAGTATATTTGTGTAGTTTATATTCATATTGTTGGTTATGTTGCATTACACATCATTCAAACTCAAAGCATTACTTCAAATTTGATAATTAATAATCATAAATATATAGTTTAATACAAGTGTACTCAAAATTTTGCTCATTAGATCTCATACATTATAAGTCATCACGTGGATCGCTATTGTAACTTTTTTGTGATTGAATAATTTGTTGTTTTATTTTTAGATGTTGGTGATAGAAACACTGCCAAACATTACGAGGGAAATGGATATTGGTGTTTCCTCTGCTATACAATCCTCAATGGCTCTGATAGGGGAGGTGTGAGGAAAATTACTAAATTTCAATTTACATTTGTTGTTATAGATGAACTAGTTCTAGTGAAAAATAAAACCATTATTGATTTGTAGTTTAATTCCTATTTGGATGGTTTATATAGGGCTTGAGCACACCTCAACATCAGTGTACAAATATTTCCATCGAAGAGAGTGATCGTGAGATGGCCGTAAGTGATTATTTTGTTAAATATATCAATTTTTATAATGTAATTTCTATATATTAATGTCTTTACTTCTTATTGTAATAGTTAAAACTTCACCAGGAGCTAAACACTAGGAGGAGTAGTAGGAGCACTCCTCGAGCACAACAAAAACGTGTGACAGACTTATTGCCATCGGATTGCCAAGCAAAGGGAAAGAAAATTGTATTTGAACCAGAGCATGGAGAGAAATGAATTTTGAATGCAAAGCCCTTTGTTGTATGCCTACATGGCAATTTTGTACATATTTTGTATTGGATATATTTGACATTGTATGCCTATATGGAATTCTCGTAATCCTATATGGCTATTTTGTAACTATATTTTATACTTATATCGACATATATTGATGTATGTGTACATGGCTATTTTCTTTTAATACAAATCTTTTTTATCAATGGTGTCCATATTTTCATTATAAATTAATGGTTCAATAGATATGACTTATGTGTATTCAAGTGTATACTTTACAACTTACGCACATATACTTTTTGACTTATGCATGAACATCAAAAAGTGTGAAAATTTATGTGTGTGGAAGTCAAACGTAAGCCAATTTTGCAATTCTCAGTTCCTACATACTCAATCTTATGGACTTATTTCTTCCTAGCACATATTGTGAATATTTCTCATTTGGAGTAGAAGACAGATTCATCATTTTTGAACCACTCATAGCAAGGAGATTCACAATAAGACTTTAGCATTGGAACACTACTCCATACTTGTCTTGTCTAGACCATAAAGGATTGAAAATTCCTAATTTGATGTAATGATAGTCCTGAGATGAGAATTTATATAACCATGCCTATTTTGAAACTTCGCATCTAATACTGCATCAACAAGAACTTAAGAAGTGTTGCATAAGAGTGCTAAAGGTTTGATAGGCCTTCTCTTCCCTAAGGGAGGAGAGCCTGCATCTTGAATTTTGAACAAAATTTTAAGAAGCAAACATTTTACCTAAAAGCTTCAAACCTAGATGACATATTTGGCTAAGTCTATCTTGAAAATTATCAATGCATTCAAACTCTAAAGGAGATTCTCCCTGAAAAGAAAACTTTACCCTTTTTCCCAAGGAAAGAAATTGCAATGTAAGTTGCATGATTTATCTTTTTTCTTTCTCATAGTTCCTGGTCAATCATTCATGGCTCGAGATAGTTCAATTCCAAGGAAAGGACACCAAAAAATTCACTAAGATTCTTCTACAATCTGCAAGAAAAAGGTTTTGGCTCTTTCACAATGTAAATAATTATGTAACACTGTTTTCTTGTTTGCCTTCCACACAAAAAAATGTTCACACTTTTTAGATTGATCAATGTTGAATAATGGTTGATTGTAAACACTTGACATTTTTATGTTTGAACTTTAATTTATAATTTTGTATCATGACATTCGAGTATCACTAATATTTTAATATTTGACTATGAAAATGGTGGTGTATTTTTGCTATGTTATTTGACTATTAATATGGTGGTGTATTCTGAACTTGATTACTACTACAAATATGTATATATTTCTTATTTTTATATGTTTTTGTATTACTAAACCCAAAACAAACCCAACCCCCCCAAAAAAATTTCTTGAACCAGCGAACCGGGTTCTCAAACCTGAACCTGAACCTAAAACCGAACTGGTAACTTAGTAAAAAATAGATTTTTGTAGTTTATATTCATAACGTTGATTACATTGCATTGCACATCTTTCAAACTCAAAGCATTGCTTCACATTTCATAACTAATAACTAGATGCTGATAGATGACAAAATTTCCACCACAATATAGTTTTACAAAGTCATTCAGGCGCTATGCAATTACTTCCACATTGCATAACTAACAACTAGGGAGCAACTACCAATTGCATTTGGTTGTCATGGCATTCTATGAGACCCCACATTTCTTTGAGGCATTTTTTCAAACAGTTCATGCCTTTGTCTATACTACCATTATTTTTTCATACATGTCTACCAAAGCATTTTGTCAAATAGTTCAAGTGTTTCCTTGTTGCTATGGTGAAAGCCCAAAAACAAGTGCTTTCTCAAACAAGCTATGGATGCTTGGAAAAATCTATCAAAAGCATAATAGTAAGCAATATCATAGACAGGTAGTGAACTTTTTGAAGCCTCAAAAGAAATGAGTTCTCATGACCTAATGGACGCCACAAGAAAATCAAATGATTTTGATTGTCATGGAATTCCATCACCATGAGACCTCATTTCTTTGAGGCATTTTTTCAAAGAGTTCACTTCCTTGTCTATGCTAACACATTTTTCATACATGTCTATCAAAGCATTTTATCAAATAGTTCATTGCCTTGTTGCTATGGCTAAAAGCCTAAAACAGGGTGCCAACAAGCTATGGATGCTTAGAAAAAATCTATCATAGCATAATAGTAAGCAATAGCATAGACAAGGGAATGAACTGTTTGAAAAAAATGCCTCAAAGAAATGTGGTCTTATGGTGGTGGAATGCCATGACAAGCAAATTGTTGTGGATTGCCATGGCATTCCATCACCATGAGACCACATTTCTTTGAGGCATTTTTTCAAATAGTTTGTTGCCTTGTCTATGCTACTACATTTATCATAAATGTTTACCAAAGCATTTTATCAAATAGTTTGCTTCCTTGTTGCTATGGCTAAAATCCTAAAATAGGTGCTTCCAAAAAATATATGGATTCTTGGAAAAAATCTATCAAAGCATACTAATAATCAATAGCATATAAAAGGAAAAAAACTATTTGAAAAAAATCCTCAAAGAAATGTGGTCTCAATGGTGATGGAATTCCATGACAATCCATGGAAATTTTCTTGTCATGGCATTTGTCATGCCATTCCATCACCATGAAACCACATTTCTTTGAGGCATTTTTTCAAAGAGTTCACCGCCTTGTCTATGCAAACACATTTTTCATACATGTCTATCAAAGAATTTTATCAAACAGTTCATTGCCTTGCTGCTATGGCTAAAAGCCTAAAATAGGTGCTTTCGAACAAGCTATGGATGCTTGGAAAAAATATATCAAAGCATAATAGTAAGCAACAAGATGATGCAATACAAACATTGCCAAACCACTCAACAACTCAGGGGACTCTTGTCCCAAACTCATCTTGGAGAAGATCAAACCAAAATTTCAACATTTCATCAGAAATCTACTTTTCATCCACTCAAATTCTCTTATCATTCATCATTCATCCTTCCACAAATATGTATTCCAATTGACTCATTCAAAGCAAAAAACCATTTTAGAAAACTTTAATTCAATCAATTAGATCAACATGCATTTCAAAAACACCATTTTCAACAAGGCACTCTTCCATTCAATCAATTCATTCAACTTGTCCCAAATAGTTAATCCATCATTACAATTGGATTTTAGACTTTTACCAGACCATCAAGCACTATGAACATCATTATTACAACTGATACTGTAGACATGTCAAATTGACATAATGCATTCAACTAGGTCATATTCATCCATTTGGAAAACAAATCAAGTTTATTTATCAATCTCCTAAAGTCATCATTTTAAATCAAATAAATCAAACTTGATCCTATCATCATCTCTTTGATTAAATAAATCAGTCATTTATTTAATTAAATCTCAAATCATCATCCATCTCCCTTTGATTTGATTTAAATCCCTAAATCAAGTCAAAAAGGTCAAACTCATCCTAATCATCATCCTAGAGAATTAACCCTGATTAAATACTAATCTCACCCACTTGCATTCTCTAGATTTGGCCACTTGCACATGAAATTGCATTTAATTGATTTATCAAAATCTTTATTTTCAACTTGGCATAAAGGGAGAATATTCTCCAAGTTTGAATTTCCCCCAAGTGGCCACATGTACACCAAAATGTAGCATTTATGAGGTCTTTGGCACATGTCTCTTCTACATGTCCCTTCCAAAGTCAAACTCAACATTCATTGCACAAATTCAAATTCAAATTCTCCCTCTCATGGGCACTCTTCCCAAATCTTGCACAACCATTGGCCTATCATCACTTGACAAGTGGCCTTATCTTATTGGCTTGATCTTTGTCCCACATTGGTCCATTTTCAACACTTAGCATTTTGAAAATCTTTAAATAAAAGCTTCAACATTGAGCAAATCCTTCACAATCTTTATGCAAGGTTACTCTCTTGATTTGAGAACTCATCTTGCTCATCATCTCCATTTGCATTTCATCATCTTGAGCTTTGATCAAGGATTGGAAAATGGTCACTAGCACATGTGACACCAATCCACTATGGAATAGGTAAAAGAAGATACAAAGGAAAAGCAAAAAAATCAACAAAGGCACAAAGGAAAAGCGAAGGCGAAAAGGTACAAGGTGAAGTAGAAGGATAGCAAACGAAAACAAAAGGAGGAGAATTTTTTTTGAAAACTCAAAGTGTTTTTAAACGCTTTAAGTGTTTGATCAACACTACTTCACGAAGTTGTTTATCTTTTCGTTTTAGAACACTAATTTTCATTTGGGTCTAAAATGAACAATTTGATTTTTCATTGCAAAGGGCTTAAAATGAATCTTAGGACAAACTCACTAGATTTTTTTTGAGGTTAAGAATTGAACAATCAAAACTCACACTTTATTTTGGTGCTTAAAACGAACTCACAATTGCTTTGAAGGCTATTAAATGAACAAGTGCTTGAATTGTGTGATTTTGTCTTTTGAGTGCGTATCCTCTCCCCTTGCACTTCGTGCGATCTAGGGTGCAAGAGAAACACTCAAAATACATTTTATTGCTTTGAAACACTTCGATTTGGGCTTAAAAATTAAGCATCTTGTGCGAGCGTGAGTAGGGGCATTTTCACATACATTCTCTTTCCTTGTGCCATCAAAGATTGATCGAGTTACGGATTGTGTTTTTGCTTTCTTTTGTTTATATCAGAGGGCCTGCCTTGGGGAAAAAGTACTTAGCCAAGGGAACAACTCAACCGGTAACACTCTAAAGCCAAGAGTATTTCCAGCCGGGGTATAAATGTGGGTATTGGTTAAACGCCATTATCACACAGTTGGCTCCGACAAGATGGATCCGAAAGGGGACTCTTTCCGTATGGGTCAATCTCCATGAATGGAAAGTCCGAACTAGAACCCTTGTTTTATAGTGGCCTATTTATCCATTGAGCGAGTTTTTCAAAGTGGTGCATTGGAACTTAGATTCCAAGAAGTTACTTGCCATGTCCGATCTTGGTTGAAATATAGAGGTTAAGACTTCATTCTTAACACACCTTTATATTTTATCCTTGGTTGCATGTAAAATCATCTCTTCTACGAAGGGAATGAGGCAAGTCCATTAAGAAAAACGTACCCATTAAGCTAGGATGTTACATTGCTTGTTTGAAAACACAGTGCGTTTATCGAAAACATTTACAAACCAACATTCAACATCATCATCAAGACTTCAAACCCCTTAGTTTGAGAAAATACCTTTGACAAAGCCCAAGAACTATTTCTTACCCTTGGGATTATGTCCTTAGAGGTTCCTAAGTAATTGGGTTTACATCTTAATTTGCTCTCACAAAGGTCAACATTAGGCAACCCTTGTCCTAATTTCTTGGAACTTCCACATAGCACTTTGTGGGACAAAAAGAAGTTGTGATATTGGACATTCGGTTTGAAACCTAATCAAGAAGTGTGTTTGTGGTAAAAAGTACTCATTAAGCAAAGATAACAAATTGGACACCACACATGTGCTTGATATCTCTTGGTCATATTGGTCTTTTGATTGCTCTTAGAGAAAAGTGTGTTCTTCAATACCTTGGCCTAGTAAACAAAGTTTTTCTAAGTCTCTTAGGATCATCAAAACTTTCATCTATCTTCCAAACATTCATCAATCCATCTCACCAAAACAACTTTAGATCTTTGCAAAAAATCATTCTAGACTTGGGTTTACAAGTTCATCATCCAAATCAAACCAATACAATCAAACCCTAAGTCTAGCATTGATTCAAAGTTCCTAAATGTTCATCACTCTCATCATTCACCCCATTCATTCTTCATATCATCATTGATCCTAGAACACCTTAGAGGTCAACAAGGTCAAAACACAAGAAGAACATGGAATATAAACTTGATCCATACATCTTGGGTAATCCAAATTAGTTGAATCTTCAAAGCCTTGCAATGCCTATCAATTATCAAAGTCCATGCATAGGATCATTGCCTTCGACAAATGTCAATGGTACAACAAGTGTGAGTATGCCTAAGTCAAAGTTTGGAACACATTTCCCAATGATAAATCTAAGTCCAAACCTACAAATCCACCAATCGAATAATCAATGCATGAGCCTTGAAATGAACAACATCATCCCACCAAATCCCTACAAACCAAATGTGGATGTACCAAGTGCAAGTTTTCAAAACATGAATCCTAACTCAGAAAACTTTGGAAAAATGATTCCCAATACCAACAATGTTCATCCTATCATGCCAAATCTAAACATCATCCCAAATCAGAACATTATCCAAAGTCAATTTTCCCATAATCCCATTCAAAAAACACAAGTAGGCATCCCAAATCCACTTAAACAAAAGCCAAATTAACTATCTCAAGTGAGTCAAGATCAAAATCAAGAACAAATTTGGTGAGATCAAATTGCAGAACTTTCCAAAATAGTTGAGGCATTGCGCCAAGGGAAATCTCCACCACCATTACCCACATCATTCCTTGGTTTAGGGCTTCCCCCTTTACCTAACACCAATCAATCCACCCAAATCAATCTACGTAACATCAATCAAACCATCATGTCAAATCCTTTGAATATACCTTCGACATCACACCAATGGATGGTATCTAATCAAACAACGTTGATCCCAAATCAAAATTTGGTCTCCCAAGGATCTATCACCTCAGTCAATCCAACCATCTCTATCACTTTGATCACTCCAACCACCACTATCATGCCCATCACATCTCAACCCCTCACTACCATGATCGCTCAGAGCGTATCTCAAACACTTGTCACTACATCCAACATGATTTCGAATCCACCACCACCCCCACCACCACCAATTTCACCACATCAAGCCAATACAACGCAACATTACAAGCTGCTTTTCAAAAGGGATTCCAACAATATCTAGCCATGCAACAAGCAACACAAGCTCAACAAGTGCAACAATCCTGTTGCCCAAGCCTCTCTGCTACTCCTCACCAACATGAGCACAAACACAAAAGATGACAACTATTGAAAACAAGGATCAAGATCAATCCATCACTAAGCACCTTCAAGCTATGTCTACTACATCCAATGATCAAATTGACATATGTCAAGAGTCACTTTTGAATCACGATCAAAATCCACCAAAAAAACTTGACAATGAGCTAATTCAAGAAATATCAACATCACTTGACTCTATGGTCGAAGACATTCACAATCTCTCCACCGCAATTGTCGAAAACAATGATCAAAACCTCTCCATCGAGGAGCACATTGAGGATGTATCTACACAATCCAATGATCAACTCACCATACATCAAGAGCCACTTTTTAGTGATCTCTTTCAAGGAGTGTTAGGACTATTTGATCCAATTGACATAATGCATGATCCGTTGACCAATGATCATATTGAAAATGTCTCTACATCGCCTTATGAGTTAGAGGACATATCTCAAGAAGTTATTCCAAAGCAAGATCAAAATATTTCACTAAGGTCTAGCAATGGTCATTTTCAAAACATGTTGATCCCCTTTGACCTCATGGTTACAGATGCTGAAGGAACCTTGAACTTGACCATGCCTAATGTCGACATCCAAAAGTCCTTTGTAAGAAATCCATCCTTTGAAGCTGCCCCATGTCAAGAACTTGATCCAAAGCATGTCAAAAGCAACCCAAAATCATTCAAGATCAAGAATTCGTATCCTCAAGATAATATAATGATCTAATGGAAACTCTCCTATCTATGCAAGATGATCATATACATACTCCTCCATCTACCCATGAGATGCTTTCTTTGGATGGAAACATAGATGATCATTATTCAGAATAGGATCCCTTTATTCCTGACATTATTGCACAAAAAGAGCAGATTCTTAACTCCTACAATCAAACGGATTTGTCAACATCAAGATCAAATATGTCCCAAACTCAGATTGAGGACATCATGAATAAAGATATCCATCATTATCCGCTCAACAAAACAAGTCGATAGAACATCCAGAGTTAGCCATGAGTAGCAAATCGAAAGAACATCAACTACTGGGTCATCTATCGAACACTTATTGAATGTAAGAGCTCTTGGAATGTGAGAAATCAAAGCATGAAGGTACCCACTTCCACCATCGGGGCAACTTCGCCTCTAAGCAAACATCAACATAGGGAGTAATAAAGAATCCTTATGATGAAACTAGTGTCAATACTACAACTAGCCACGTCATGAATCTTCATTCACCCATCACCCCATCCATTAATTGGGACCAACTTCAAAAGAAATATTTGAATCAAAGTACGAAAGAACATTATCAAAGAAAAAGAAACTGAGAATCATAATGGACAAATCAAATACGCATGGATACCAAAACATACAAAGAAAGATCATCCCTATCAAACTCCATTAGTCAAAGAAATTGTGGGGTAAACTAGAGAGATGATTCCACCTATCGACATGCTCATCTTCTCAAGTTTGGAGAGTCAAAGGTTCCAAACTGTCAACCAATCCAGCTCTTATTCCTAAACGCACTCCATCCATGCCTCCACGCATGATATCCAATTCTCACATTGACCATGTATTGGCAATGACCCTTCATCATAAGGATTCTGAAGGCACTCTATCGCGTTGTGCGCACAAAGACAAAGTCAACTCCGGTATCAACGAAGCAGATCAAGAATCCCAAAAGTTGCATTCAAGTGCACGTATCTTAGCAAAGCAACTTCTTCAAGCAGGGTATCGATGGCACATTATGAAAAAAGCGTCTACGTCAACACCACTAGGTGGTTCAGCATGAATCTTTTAGAAAAATACAAAAAAATAAAAAAATATGAAAATCCAAAAAAATCAGAAAAAGGATTGAAAACAGTAAAGAGAAAAAAATCGTCCTCTAGTGAAAACCACTACGGTGGCGCTTTGGGCAAGACTATGACAAAAACTTGGCAAACAGGCGTCATGTGTAGAATTGAGCATCTACGTGAGCCACTTCGGGAGAAAGCATCTCATCCCATCCATACTAAATTGAGCATTCCATCCATCTTATCCATAATAAATCCATCCATCCATAAACCATTGATCTAATCCATTTTCATCCATCTACATCCATCATCCAAGTTATATTGATCTTGATGAAATTTTGGGGCACACTTTATGCTTTCTTACAGTAAACATCTTGACATGGGTCATTTTCATTGGTCCTATCCTATTTAGCATTATTTGAGCCGTGAAGCACTATCCAATGAGCATCCTTTATCCAAATACCTTATCTTATCGAAAGATAATCCATATCCATCCATCTGTACACATATCCAAGCATCCATCCATGACACTCCATACATTGCTAGACATTGGGGGCAGATATGTACATTTTTCTTTGAGAATAAATCTTGATCTACATCCTCCAACTTATGTGGTGATCTGAACATTGGAAAATGTGAAATCAAATTGGTCAAAGCATTTGTGAGCAAAAATCCAAATCACTAGCCCATGGCATATTTTGACAAGAAGACATTCCTTATCAGTCTTCATCTAACATCAATCCAAACAATCGATAACAGTCATGTCATCTAATTTGCACATCAACATCACATCACATCATTCAAACAACTTTTGTTCCAAATCAATCTTCATCAATCATGATCAATCAAATCCAATCAATCCCTATCAATCAAATCCTTGCATTGTTGTGCATCCTCAACAATGTTATCATCATCAATCCCTATCAATCAAATCCTTGCATTATTGTGCATCCTCAACAATGTTATCATCATCAATCCCTATCAATCAATCATTGCATTATTGTGCATCCTCAACAATGTTATCATTATCATCAATCCATCAACCTGATCGATCGACCTTAGCTTGGTTTTTAGCAAAAATCCTAAATAGAGCACTGATATCATCACACATGTCCTTATCCAAATTGTCAAAATCATGCAAAAATCCAAAAACATTAGAAAATCAAAAAATCCAAAAACATTCAAAACATTGAAAAATCCAAAAAACATTCATAAAAGTCAGAAAATATAAAAAAACATTGAAAATCTGAACTACGTCATCTCTGAGCTTAAACGTAGGCAAGGATAATCTCTGATCAGCCCCTGAGACATCAAAATCCAAAACATTCAAAAAACATCAAAATCCAAAACATTCAAAATCAAAAATCAAAACATTTGAAAAATCCAAACACCAAAACAGCCTCAAAATGATTTCAAAATGTCAAAACATCCAAATATTTGAAAAATCCATCCGGCTCCTCTATTTTGTTTCAAACTTAATAATCAATCATCATCCATAATAAACTGATCATCACCTTTCATCCTTTGGCAACGAATGGAAACAATCATAGCAGTCAGCAAAATCAAGCTTCAATTGTAAAATGAAAGTCGAAGCAATGAACCGTTAAACACAAAATCAAACTCTTGATTAGTCGCAAACATATCAATCAACCTTATATCAACAGCCTATCAATCAACTTATCAAAACCATCATCATCCTATACAATGCATGTCCTAGGATATATCATTCCGACAATGGGCATCATTTTGGATATCACCTTGGATTCTTATCCTATCAAAACACATCCCTTTAGCTAGAGGTATGAAGAACATTGACCCGCTTGGCGCATTCTGATCTTTCTTTTGATTTATTCATTATAGCCATTCCAAGGACCTCTCATGATATCCCGAATGAAGGATTTAGAGAGATAGGAATGGGGCAACGATCATCTCTTTATCCATCGGGTGGCTTGTTTCAACGCTCTGTAAACAACTTTGGCTTAATACTTTGTTTTGTTAGATATGTATAGAGGATTTTTAGACAAATTGTTGACTATTTTACTGATTGGTTTCATAATTCCTTTCCATTGCTCTTTAGTCTCGAGATGTGGTTTTGAAAATCTCTAAAGTGCATCCCCAGTAAGGGATTTCATATGTCGCGGAACAAGAATACTTCCCATCTCCTTTGTTGAGTCAAAGTCCATTCGTATTGACTCAGGGTACTGGGCCAAGCCATCCCCGGGTCCTTTTTATAATTCCTTTTGGATGCATCGCATTTAGGTGCGTGTGTAATCAAACATGCAAGTGACCCTTTTGAAAATCCCTAACTCTTGATAAGAAAATTCATCACTATTTATCATCATCATCTATCATCATCATCTCTAATAAAGTCTCAATTCAATCATGGACTTGTTGGATCCTCTTGGTATTACTATCCATTTCCAAGATTCAACATCATCATCACCAACGATCCAAAGGTATCCATCTTGCATCCATAAATCATCAATATTCTACATATCATGATCATAATATAGATCTGTTAGTCTAAGCATCTGCATAAATCATCCATTGCATAATCATGGCATATCACATCATCCATCTCATATCATATCACCATTTAAGTTGTTTAGGATAATATAGATTTGTTATTCTAAGCATCTTAAAATCATCTCATTTGCATCATCATCCATAACCATCCATTTGAATCTTCTTATCGTAGATCTAATTCTTAAATTGAATCTTTTCACTGACTGAGGGGGCAATGTAATTAGTGTAATTCTCTTCTTCACGGGCATCCAAAAATCATAATTTTTTAAATTTGATCATGGCAAGTTTATTCTTTGAACCAATGCAACAAGTGCATTGCTTCAAAGAGGGGAAAAATGTAGACACGTCAAATTGACATAATGCATTCAACTAGGTCATATTCATCCATTCGGAAAACAAATCAAGTTTATTTATCAATCTCCTAAAGTCATCAGTTTAAATCAAATAAATCAAACTTGATCCTCATCATCTCTTTGATTAAATAAATCAGTCATTTATTTAATTAAATCTCAAATCATCATTCATCTCCCTTTGATTTGATTTAAATCCCTAAATCAAGTCAAAAAGGTCAAACTCATCCTAATCATCATCCTAGCTAATTAACCCTGATTAAATACTAATCTCACCCACTTGCATTCTCTAGATTTGGCCACTTGCACATGAAATTGCATTTAATTGATTTATCAAAATCTTTATTTTCAACTTGGCATAAAGGGAGAATATTCTCCAAGTTTGAATCTCCCCCCAAGTGGACATGTACACCAAACAGAGCATTTATGAGGCCTTACATGTCTCTTACATGTCCCCTTCCAAAGTCAAACTCAACATTCATTACACAAATTCAAATTCAAATTCTCCCTCTCATGGGAACTCTTCCCAAATCTTGCACAACCATTGGCCTATCATCACTTGACAAGTGGCCTTATCTTATTGGCTTGATCTTTGTCCCACATTGGTCCATTTTCAACACTTAGCATTTTGAAAATCTTTAAATAGAAGCTTCAACATTGAGCAAATCCTTCACAATCTTTATGCAAAGTCACTCTCTTGGTTTGAGAACTGATTTTGCTCATCATCACTCCACCATCTTCATAGCATTTTCATTTTAAGCTTTGATCAAGGATTGGGAAAGGGTCACTAGCACATGTGACACCAATCAACTATGGGATAGAATTTGACTCTTGTTTTTCTCATGCTTTCACTTAGCTTATGTTGATAACTTTGTTTGCATAGATAACATGAGCAATTATTTCATAGGGATTCTATATCTAATTTGCTTGATTTAACTAACAATACTCATGCTTGTTTGTTTTTGAGCAAAATGCAGATTTAGGGTCTATAGATACAAATTAGGAACTTGCTCTCTTAATTTTGTTCTGACTAAACTTACAATTTCATGTATTATTTTACACCAAGTCTCCTCACTGTCCAACTGTCAAAACAACATATCTCACTTCTTAACCCTATCCAAGACTCCATACATCCCTAACACCATCACTTAGGCAACATTATTTCAAAATCAACTCACTGATCACTGTTAGGTCAGAGTTCTATTCTCTAAGCAGTCAAGGCACTACTTCTCAATGAGACATTCATGCCCTAAATCGGGTAAACCAAACACACTAGTTTCAAAACCCAAGATCCAAAACACTTTTAGAGACCTTTGAATTCCCATGTCCTCATATCAAAAACTTAGAATAAATTATATTGAAGAAATAAGCAATTTTTAGTCTGAACGCTATAAAAAAGGCTACTAAAATAGGCCTAATTTTCAAAGAAGACCCCTTTCAAACATTCCCAAAACACTTAAAACCTCAAAAAATTCATTAGACATAACACAAAACTCCCAATTTATCCATTTTCAGGGATTAAAAGACTCCTTTTGACAGTATATTGACAAACCCTTCTTTATAGGGTGAAAAACTCAAAAATCAATGAGGGTTTCCTGTATAGGCTACATGAAAACCTCAAAAATTCTGGCCAACCATTGGAACATGTCAAAATACATCTAAAAAGGAATTTGGAAACATCTTCTAACCCATGCACTTGTTCTTTCTCCACTGCCATGCTAGAAACTGTTCATTTTGACTGGAAAACTCAGAATTTCCTCTGTAGCAACAACTCCTTCAAGGTATTCTTGCTTTTTCCTCCACTCACAAACATCAAAACATAGCAAATAACCTATCCCTAACCTAATCCACCAATCTACCTAACCTACATTGGTGGATTAGTGTGGAAATGCCTTATAAGACTCTCAAAACTCAATGCACAGTATTTTAGACCAAGCCATAAGAAGAATGCTCAAAGAAACATTAAATTTATTGGATTCCTTCCCAAATGGATGCAAACAAATGGTGATTCCCCAACCTACTAGAAACAATCTAAATTTGAACCCTAAACTCTTGCATAGTCCCTACAAGTTAAGAAACAACTGAAAAACACAGAAAATAAGCTAAAATAGGGAACTTTTTGTTAATTTAATTCTTCTAGAATACAATGATCTCTTTGCTCGACCTTTACAATGATTTTAAAAAAAAGTTCAACCATCAAATACATCTTCAGATTCCTTGAATGATCTATGACTCGTCCTCTTGATTTTCTTGATTTTCTTGTTTTGTCTCTTCACATTCCTTCTTTTTCTCTCTTTTACATATTTAGCATTTTGACAATATTACACTTTGTGCTTTTTCATGCCTTGATTACATTTAATTTTGGAATTACATGGACTTAAATACATTTTTGACAACTTAGCCTTTTGAAGGCATTACATGACCTAGGTGCTCCTGCACCACAAGCTATGGTCTCATGGTTTTTTCTCACATTAACTTGATTTGATTCACGTGAAAATCAGCATGAACCAGATTTTGTATTATGGAGCTATATTAAGCTGCCACTTCAAAAACTCATGTAACAATGATACAAAATAATGTTTGAGACTACAAGAAGGCATCAAAATGACTAGTGTACTAAACAAATTCTTATGATTTATGAATAATGTTCATAACTCTACTTAGTTGGCTTCATTTTTCAAAATCATACTGTAAATTGAACCCTAGCATCAATAGACTCTATATATCAAGCTGCCACAATTCAAGTTACATCAGGCCCACATCACCAAGACACAACCTGAACAATAGGAGGAATGGCCTATTTCAACATACATCACTCAAACCCTTAAGGGATCGATTCGGTTGAACATAGCTCAAAGCGATTTCGCGTGTTTGGGTGTGAAAGAGGACCATGCCTAGCGTAAACATGCCTACTCGGATGTGTTGGAATAGTCCGTTTGGTCACACGAGTTGTAGTAAAAAAATTGCACCACCTTGCAACTTTCCATTGCTTGTATTTGACACTTTTTCCATCAACTAAAAATTGGAAACCACGAAAAAACCACTCCGAGATAATGAAAACCGAGATAGGTTATTGTAGAGGGGCCCAACACAATCCCATAGGATCAGATGAGAAGTTTCTAAGTGTCATGGTGTCTGAGTAAGCTCATGTTGAAGTTTGTAGCCATTTTGCCCTTTGGACCCTTAAGGGATCAATCTGGTTGAACATAGCATAGAGCAATTCTGTGTCTCTAGGTACGAAAGAGGATCATGCCTAGTGTAAACATGCATATTTGAATGCATTGGAATAGTCTATTTGGTCACACGAGTTGCAAAACAAAAATTGCACCACCTTGCAACTTTCCACTGCTTGCATTTGACACTTTTTCCATCAACTGAAAACACCAATCTGAGATAAAAAAACCAAGAGAGGTTATTGTAGAGTTCCCAACATGATCTCATAGGATCAGAAAAGAAGTTTAGAAGTGTCATGGTGTCCGAGGAACCTCATGTTGAAGTTTGTAGCCATTTTTCCCTTTGGACCCTTAAGGGATTGATCTGGTTGAACGTAGTTCGAAGTGATTCCGCATGTTTGGGTGTGAAATAGGACCATTCCTAGCGTAAATATGCCTATTTAGGTGCGTTGGAACAGTCCATTTGGTCACACGAGTTGCAGAATGAAAATTGCACCACTTTGCAACTTTCCACTACTTCCATTTGACACGTTTTCGATCAACTAAAAACTGGGCACTACGAGAAAACCACTTCAAGATAACAAAAAATAAGAGAGGTTATTGTAGAGGGGCCAAACACAATCCCATAGGATCAAATAACAAGTTTCTAAGCATCACGGTGTCCGAGTAACCTCATGTTGAAGTTTGCATCCAATTTGCCCTTTAGACCCTTAAGGGATCGATCCAGTTGAATGTAGGTCAGACTGATTTTGCATGTTTGGGTGTGAAAGAGGACCATTCGTAGCATAAAAATGCCTATTCAAACATGTTGAAATAGTCTGTTTGGTCACATGAGTTGCAGAATGAAAGTTGCACCACTTTGCAACTTTCCACTGCTTGCATTTGACACTTTTTCCATCAACTAAAAATTGGACACTATGAAAAAACCACTCTAAGATAACAAAAATTGAGAGAGGTTATTGTAGAGGGGCCCAACATAATCCCATATGATCAGACAAGAAGTTTCTAAGCATCATGGTGTCCAAGTAACCTCATGCTGAAGTTTGCAGCCATTTTGCTCTTTGGTCCCTTAAGGGATCGATCTGGTTGAACGTAGCCCGGAGTGATTCTGCGTGTTTGGGTGCAAAAGAGGATCATTCCTAGTGTAAAAATGCATATTCAGATATGTTGGAATATTCCATTTAGTCACACGAGTTGTAGAACAAAAATTGCACCACTTTGCAACTTTCAACTGCTTCCATTTGACACTTTTTTCATCAACTGAAAACTAGACACTATGGGAAAAACCACTTCGTGATAATGAAAATAGAGAGAGGTTATTGTGGAAGGGCCCAACATGATTGGATCAAATGAGAAGTTTCTAAGTGTCACGGTGTCTGAGTAACCTCATACTGAAGTTTGCAGCCATTTTTCCCTTTAGACCCTTAAGGGATCAATCCGGTTGAATGTAGCTCAAAGCGATTCCTTGTGTTTGGGTGTGAAATAGGACCATTAGTAGCATAAACATGCCTATTTAGATGCGTTGGAACAATCCGTTTGGTCACATGAGTTGCAAAAAAAAAGTTGTATCACTTTGCAACTTTTCACTGCTTCCATTTGACACTTTTTCCATAAACTGAAAACTAGACACTATGAAAAAACCAATCTGAGATAACAAAAACCAAGAGAGGTTATTGTAGAGGGTCCCAATGCTATCCCATAGGATCAAATGAGAAGTTTCTAAGTGTCACGGTGTCTGAGTAACCTCATGCAAAATTTTGCAACCATTTTGCCCTTTGGTCCCTTAAGGGATCGATCTGGTTGAACATAGCTCAGAGTGATTCTGCATGTTTGGGTGTGAAAGATGACCATTTTTAGCGTAAACATGCCTATTTAGATGTGTTGGAATAGTTTGTTTGGTCATACGAGTTGGAGAACGAAAGTTGCACGACTTTGCAACTTTTCACAAGGAAAAAAAACACCTAACCTTCAAATCTTGCTTCCAAACTTTTACTAGACCTTGGTACAATTTATTCATCTTTATTTTGACATGAAAAAAGCTAAAACACCTTCTTACAACACTTTTTAATAAGATTTCACAATTGCTTGCACTAGAAGACAAAATTTGCTTGTAAGTGCTAAAACACTAAATTGGGTGTAACATGCAAACCACAATGAATATTTACAGAATAAATACATTTTAGGGTACCCATTTTGGCCATTAAAAGCATATATCATTTTAAAATACACTTATTTTGGAACACATGCCTGTTGTCTCAACTTCTTTGCTTCTAAAGAACCCCAAATAGGCCATTTTAACAAAGAAAGTAGTCTTTAATCATCACCAAAATACCAACAAACCTCAAACAGTCTTTTTCCATGTGTAAAAACTCTCAAATAAAAAATTTTGAAGATGGAAAATTCCTAGCAATACACAAAATCTATAAACCCTTGATTATAGGGTGAAAATCACAAAAATCAGTGAGGGTTTCAAGTATTTCACTCTAAGAAACCTCAAACACTCTGGCCAACACTTGGATCGTGCCTTATTATGTCTAAAAATTCTTTTAGAATCATTTCCCTAGACATGCATTCATTATTTCTTCCATACCCTGCATAAAACCTCCATTTTTGGATGAAAAACTCAGTTTTTGGCTCTGTAGCAGCAACTCCACCTTTGCATGAATTCTTGACTTCCCTGCACAAAATGACTCAACCAAAACAATAAACTAATGTAGAAATGGATTGGAATCTTTCAACAAACACATTTATATTAGTCCCAAGTAATTTGCAAAACCCCAAGTATCTATCTTGACAATTATCTCCTTTCAACTAGGTCTACTCTAGTAGCCATACAAACCATGTTTTTGGGCTTTATCACTTTAGCTTCCCAAATGAATTCTCAAATAAATGAATGTTTTTGAAGGAATATCAATTGATGTAGAGTAGGGTGGAGGAATACAAATTTAGACTTAAGAACCAAGAAACCAACTCAGGTTCATATATCTAATCCAACTTCCATAAGGTTAGCACTATAGTCTTCCAATTCACCACTGAACAACTAAAAGACCAATTCCTTAAAAAGAATTGTAAAAAAATCCATTGATCATCCAAATAACATTCATACTTCATCAAGAAGATAGATCCAAGCTTTCACCTAAGATTCATCTGCCAAAGCTTAAAGAAACATCAAGGTATCATGCTCAAGGGCTACAAGAACTAGCCCAATTTTACAAACAAACCCACCTTTAAACTTATTTTCATAAAAATATCTCCTATACAATCACAAATTGTTCTTCAAAACCACAATTTTTTTGCTCAAATACTTCATACAAGTCTCCTAACTTGCTGCTCCAACAAACCCTCATTTTCCCTCCTAAAATCTAGGATTTCTCAAGATCTTCACTCAAACAGCCACAATTCACAAAACCAAAACATAAAACATTTTTCCCTAGGTCTGCTTAGACCTTCCAACCCTTCCTAAACTCAATCCCAACACAAATCCATGAAAAGACAACTTGAAACCAACATTTTCACATAGAAACTTAACATTTTCTGCCTAGGCATCGTAAGAATTCGTACTTAAAGATTCCCCCTCACCAAGAAACTTCATTCCACACTTAATATACATCCATGCAATTCTTCCCACCAAGTCACATGGCTTTAAAATAGGTGGGAAGACAAAAATTACATTTTTTTAATCACAAAACAGTGATAAATCTGTTACACAGGCTGCTACAGAAAAATTAGTATTTCTCCCTCCAAAGCAAATATTGGAAGCCCTAAATGGAAGAAAACGGAAGCTAATTCACAATACTACATGAAAAAATGAATGATAAATCCTTCTAAGAATGTACGGATCCGTACAGGTGAAGGAAAATCTGAAAATACAGTAAAATCAGGAAATACAATGAAAAATTAGAAATAGAGCATTGAAAACTCTGAATCAAACATTAATCAAACTTTCTATATTAAATCATTAGCCTTGAATGGACTTAAAATATCAATTACAATGTCTCTTGACAACATGCTAACATGACATTGCAACCTCATATCCTACCAACCCAGATTGACTTAAAACACTTCCTAATGGTCCTTGTGACCTTATTACAACATTCTTCATGGACTACAAATCAAAAATCACCACTTGACCACCTTGTGGTCCTGATTTTCCTTGATGCTCCTGCACCATAAACACCCTACTATAACCCTAGTCCACTAATCTACAAGCCTAATTTAGTGGAGTATGTTTTATTTCTTTACTCGACTCTCAAAACCTCAAATTGAAGGTTCCAAACTAAATTTTAGAAAATGTGCTCTAACAGTGGAAAAACTCAATGGATGTTCTTCTAGATGGACTCAAAAGAAACCTAATTCTCTATATTATCTTAATCTACAAAGGACAAGGCCTAAATCTAATGTACAGGTGGTACAAAGCTAACAAAACTGAAAGAAAACATAGAAATTTATGAACAGGGAACTTTTATTGCAAGATTTCGTTCAAATCATAATTGAGATTTTTCAAGATGATCAAAATAAGGATGTTGCATTGATTTTTTGGATGAGACTCTCTTTGATGGCTCAAAAATCGGCATTTTCTAGAAGGAGGGACCAATCAATTTTTACTAGTTTAGTTATAGATACGCAAAAGAAAATAATAAAAAGAAATAGCTGATCCAAAATAGATGGAAGAAACTTATAGATAGGCATGACAGTCTCTCAACTTAGTCAGTCTTGGTCATACATCTTCACTGGGAGTTCCATGATACCTATTGCAGACAACACCTCTCATGAATAGAATTTCTTGAAATTCGAGATGCTCTTATAATGTCTACATCATAGGTGGTCATGATAAGGTTAAATTCAAATGAACAACTTGAAATTGCCTCACCAAGCTTCGCAAACACTTTTTTAATGGCTTAAAATCATAATTGAGATTTGTCAAGATCATCAAAATAAGGATGTTGCATTTCTTTTCTGCTTGAGATTCTCTTGGATGGCTCATAAATCTGCATTTTATGCAAGGTGAAACCAATCAATGTTTGCGTAGTTACATACAGATACACAAAGTAAAATAAGATGATAGCATTGGCATCAACCAAATTGACGTGGATACAAGTATAAATTAATAAGAACCGTTGTGCATATACTTACAAATTAATCGAATGAACCATCTGGGTCTGCTCTACTCTTTATTGTGTCAAGTATTACCTCATGGTCAAACTCACAGGCCTTCCACAAGGTATTGTTCAAAGGTCTACCCCCATATTTGGTCAAATGAACATTGGATGCCACGACAAGGTTTGAGTAATGAAGAATCTTATGATGCATGTCAAATTCCTCAAACAACCAATGTTTAACACTCTTATGTGGGTACCTTCTCAGCCACGTTCTAGTAACAACAACTGAGCCTATAGGGTATTCAATGTTTTCTCCATCTATAATTGGGGCTTCCAATTTCCTTTTTGCCTCAACTCAATGACACAAGTAATATTTTGTACCCTCTTCATTGTCTTCATCTACAATAACTACATAAACATGCCCTGCATTTATATGTGCAACATATCTCTTGAAATTAGTCAAGATTATGAATACATTACAAAGTAAGATAACAATATGGAATTTCAAATACTAAGCAAGTAGATATATTACCTGGTTGAACTAGATCTGATACATGGTCAAAGTCGACTAATGATTCCATCTGTGTTAGTTCCAATGCCATCGAAGGGCAATTCGTGTGAAGTGGGCTAAGATAAATTGTCAACCATTTGTCAACCCACTCCCCTGACTCACAATCATTCCAGGCTTGCATTGTACATGAGGAACAAAAGCATGCCATCTTACGTGTATTAATACTCCATGAACCTACATTTGAGCTAAGGAAAGAGTGCAACTCACTCGATCCTGTTAGTGTACAACAATCCTCATATGGTGCAATGTTAGTATCATCCATCAACCAAAAAAATCTACGTGCTGAAGACATACCTTCATTACTTGGACCCATCGAAGCATTACACCACTCGACGATTGATCTTGCATCTTTCAACTGTGCACTATCTTTATACTTTAACTCTTCTCATGCTAATGCTCTTTTCACGCATGCTCCTACACCGTCATGCTCCCCCTTTCCATGTCCAGTCTCACAAAAGTTCCACATATGTTGAACACATGCAGTGAGATGCATCTTGCACATCTAGTAGAACATGCACACATTCTTGAACTGTGCTACATAGTTATCTGACCATATTATATGCCAACCATATGATATGCCCCTCTAATCCAAATGAATGTAGAACAATAGGAAGAAACCTTGCATGAACTTTGGAGAATGTGTACGATCATCACTAATATAAAAGTGATACTCCCTCAATACCTTCCTTTGGTTCTTTGTACTATTAGCTGCATGAATGAATGCTATGTTCACAAATATTGAAACCTATGTGGAGTTGTAATACTATGACTACACCTCACGTTGTGGCTATAGAGTGTAGTTCTCTACAAAGTGAACCACTAATACTATGCTACCAAGTAGAAAGGTGTCCTTGCATAGCTTGAATTGTGTGTCCAACCATCAAGCTCTATGGGTATTCCTTGGATACTCATACACTAGATTCTCACGAAACATGGACATAAAATGATACACTGGAATCTTCTCAACAACCAAATCACACCTTTTTTCTTGAGACCCATCTTTTGTAGCATATGCCACTATTTTATATTTCCCAAAATCTACTAGTTTATGCCCCACCTCATTTGTGCTTTCCATATGTTGACATACTCGCATTCATTGCAAGCCACCACAATGCTCCCATGAACCATCCAAGCATGTTCTCATGTATAATATTTGGCCATCCTCTATTTGACATAATTTTTTTGATAAGAACTCTCTTGAAGATTTTGGTGGGGCTTCTATGCCACAATCCTAGAAAACATCATTAGTATGCAAATCTAAACATATAGAATGATAAACACCATAATGGTTAGCAAATTCAATATGTAGTCTACAACAACAAGTAGTACATGTGTGATTTATCTTGACATAAAAAGGTTTAAGCATTTCAAAGAATCTTTGAGAAATACTAATTTGAGGATAAGCATTTTGAAATTTATGAAAAATTTGGGTTTGAGTCATATCCAAAAAATGATTTGGATGTGGCTCATAGTTTCGACTACAGATTCTACTTCTTATGACATCCCTTTGATTCGGAGATGGCCTTGTATTATTCTTCCAATAATCTTCAATTAGTGTTCTCAATGCTGCAACAACTTTTTTTATCTTTGTGTGGCAGTCTCCCCAAGAATGCCCATAATTCATTTGAATTGGTGCCCTCAATTTTTTGCTGCCTTTGAACGGCTTTTGATAAAGTTTTTCTACTAATTCCCATTTGTTCACTTGTCTTTTTAATGAGGCAATATCTCTTTGTTTGATAGCTTACCAAAGTCGATGTAATGACACATTGGGTGACATTACTATCCTTTGAGCGTGAGGTCTTACCCACATTGTCATAAGCATCCATTAGATTCTTCACAATAGTGTTTTCACTTGATGCATTTGATGTTCTCAACCCAAGAGTCTTCATGATATTTCTTTACTTTAAACCCCACATCATTTGAACAAATAGTTGACATCTTGTGGTCTCATTTATCCTTTCAAAGAGCATTTTCCAAATCTTATCATCATATCTTCTACAAGTGCGTTCTGGAATCTTACCTTCCATGTGCTGCAAAATATCCTCATCAATATTAATCAAAAAATTTGGCTTTCTACGCAAAATTCTAGGTGGTGTTCTCTTAGGTACATACATATCAACATTACCAATTTCATCAATATTGAATTGAGGTGGGCTAGATTGTGTACCTTCAATCGAGGGTGGAATAGAAGACATACCTTGAGGTTCACATGGGGATGATGGAATACCTTGTTCATCAACTCTGAGTGATGATGTACTCTCAAGTTCAGATGTGGTGGATGGTGTCCAACCATACTCACTTGTGGTAGATGGTGTCCCTACATATTCGCTTGTGCTTAATGGTGTCCCTTCGTATTCACTTGTGGTAGAGGGTGTGTCTCCAACTATGGTATCTGCATCTCCCCTAGCATGACTCTTTCACATTTGTGCCTTTTGTGCTGCCAATTTCTTTTCTCTTTTTGACGATTGAGGTTCCTCTACAACTGGATTTTTTTCATCAATCATTCCCAATTTATGCTTTTCATGATATTCCCTCATCCATTTTTTCTCTTTATCTCTCAAGGCTTGGAGTTGATCATCTGTTAGTTTTTTCCTTTTAACAGTTCATTTCTTCAGCATGATGAATAATTTTACTTGTGCAAAAAGCCCTAAGTTGTCAAATTAACTAATTGAAAGCTTTGGAAGCATACACAAAGAAATTCCATTGATACATTAAGGTTGTAACATGACAAACTGGTGCAGGAGCACCTAGGTCATGAAATTCCTTCAAAAGGCTAATTTGTTCAATTAGTAATGTTCAAGTAAATATGATGAGTGAAGTTCATGAAATGATGAATTTCAATGTATTTGCACCATGAAATAGGTCACTAGGTGATATTATTGAAAAGTTGCTTTATATAACAAAAGTTATCAATTATTGTAAAAATGTAAAATTGTGCAAAAGCAGGAAGGTGAAGAGTTTTTTTGTGGAAGGGCAAGGATGGGTTGATGAAGATGAAGAGGCAGTTATTTCAACTGATTTAGACACCTTTAAAAAGTGTTGTAAGCTCGAGAAAGGCAGATCTTGTATCCCAAAAATCCATAAAAATCAATAAAAAAACCTATGCTCAGTTATTTTGGAAAGCTTTTCTATTCTTATTTTCAGGTTGCATAGTGATTCAAGCATTCTAAGATTTGATTCTTGTCAGGGAAAGAGACTTCTTTCATTCTTGAAAGTTGTAGGAATTGTAATTCAAATAATCAAGAATTTGAACTTAGTTTCCTAAGTCTTGGTCTATGGTTTCCTTAGAATTGTTTTGAGAGTCTAAAAAGTGTTTCTTAGCCATTCCACTAATGTAGAGCTAGTAGGTTGGTGGAATGGATCATATTTAGTGTCTTTTCAATGTGAAGATGTGTGTGGCAGGGGTAAATAGAAATAAGAAATTGAGATACTGTTGCATGAGCAAAATTCTGAATTTTCTCATTCAAAAAAATGGTGTTTTCAAGTAGGGTTTAAGTGAAGATAGGATGATGGATGTGTTGATTTGAGCAAAGTTATCTTAAATGGATGGGATGATGTTTGATTGCAGGTCTAAGGAACAAAGGTGTTTGATTGTTTTTGCCTTGAAGGGGTAAGTTGAGTTGATGAGTGATTGTTGTATTGTTTATGACAAGAACAAAGTTGAAAGTTGATTCTGAAAATGGTTTGCTATATGGAG